>CM041785.1:37595517-38845517 GCA_023375725.1 Nephotettix cincticeps
AACTTGTTTGTGATACATCTTCATTCAACTTTCTTGAATCTATCCAACCACTAAACCAAGGAAACAGTTTAGCATCAAGGCACAGTTAACTTAATTTTCACTGTGTGCTAGCCATTTCACAACTAACAACCACTGTACAACACAAAGTGTAGTTACACTAACTCAATGTCTGAAGATAACGGTTTGAATGCATCGGAACATGTAGCCAAAATAGACTACAAGGATCATGAGGTGGACCTGTGCCAAATAAACAATTAACTAACAAGAAAAAACATCATCCTTTTAAAAAAAGATTAATAATTAAAAATATTCCAAGCTAAAGTATACAACAATGAATTGAATGGTTATATATTTGTGAAAAATGCAACTAAAGTCAAGATAACAGCCGACTAGAGCATTCAAAAGTCCCTTCAAGTTCATCATTGGGGTGTATTTCACTGACTTTCCAGACTTCTTGCATATTTCCCTGACCAGGATTTATCTCTCCAACAAAATGTGGACACCCTGAAAATAAATCGAAATAACACATTTTCCTTTATGTTTATCAGTGCAATAACCATGAAGGCTTATCATAAGCTTCTGTGAAAAAATTATAACCATTCATTAAATAACAACCCAACCAAAAAAGGTGTTGAATAAAACTACAACTACTGTTGTGTAACTACTACTGTTGATTCACCATGCCTCCATTAACTGAACCTCCTGTATAAAATAATTGAATTCAAAAATAAACATGAACTAAAACATTAACATGAATCAATACATGCAGTGCATGTTTATAGTTAGTTAGTTAGGAAATTAACATGAATTTAGAAAAATATATTTTTTCTATCCACTTTACCACTTCCGAAATGAGGTTTTTTGCTTATAATGTCAGACTCTTTGGACTCTTTGTCAACTTCTTTGGTTTTCCTGCAAATGATCAAGAATGTTCTGATGAATAAACACAGAGATGAAAATGAGTCAATACCTGAGTAAGTAATATTAGCTATGTAAGATAATCTAATGCTTGCATTTCACAATCCTTATGACATTAGGCTTTTTTAACAAGACATAATGGATGTGTAAAATAATAAAATAAGAAACCATATTTTACTCTGTCCTAGAATCAGCTATAACAATTTGTACTGATGTACTGACTGTTGTCGTCGCATCAAAGACTTGCGGGTCGCTAGGGAGATGGTGGACGATGGCCGGGACGCGGGTCTCCGCAGCCTCTCCCTGTCTGCAGCGATGATGGCCATCCTGGAAGCAACAGGAGCAGAAACAATTTCTTGCAGCTCCTGAAGCGCCTTGGTCAACTGGAACACAATAACTGGAGTGATAATTGTTATTAAAAAAATAATCCTTCTCACTCATTTCCAGTAATCTATAGAAACTATAAAAAGCAAATTTTCTTCTTCACCCCAACGATCTTAATACTAAGAACATAGACACTAGGAACGAAAATTTCAGACACAACTGCCATGGCCCTCAACAGGGACTAGAGTTTGGATTCAAATAGACGGATCTAAATGTTTTAGACTAGTATTAAAAATTTAATTTTGTAACTTAGTTTATGGAATTTACAGTAAAAAAATAGCATAAATACTGTCAGAACTCAATACAAAATGTATGAGATAAAAATTATTTCTATATTCTTCATTACGGCCAGTAAATGCCTGACTTCTTGCTTATAGAGTGGACAACACATTTGGGACTCTTGTTTTATGTGCTATTTCATCCCACCGTACAGGAAGTCATGTTTTTCACATACATATTCGCTAAAAACATATTAACTTTTATTAAAAGTACATAATAAACATAAGTATTCATTGTTGATTTGTAACAATTAGTAAGAAATGTAATTAACACAAAACATCTAACCTGATGAGCCAAACGAGCATGTAGTTCAAGATCAGTTGGTTTCAAGTGAGGTTCTAACTGAAGAGAGAAAGCACAACTCAGCGATTCCTTGATTAATTCAATCAACTGTTGAACTTTTTCAGTTTTTAGCAATCTTCTAGTTAAATACCCTTTTGCAAAAGCTGTGAGTTTGGTCGCTGCTATCTAGAAACATTAAAATCTTAGGCTGGGATCTTAATAGATATAAAATAATAAACTTGATATAATTCTCTAAATATCTCAGCTTTCTAAAATTGAATTAGAAAACTTAGAGCTTTCTAAAATTGAATTAGAAAACTATACAAATAAAACAAGCAGTTTGTGGAAAAACATTGCAGAACTACTTAAAAAATATAATAACTTTATTAAATTTTGTAATATCTGTTATGGTGAAATGCACCTGAACAAACATAACACTTCTGTAAGCTGTTTGATATAATAACTAATTCATCAGAAGGTAACAAATTTGAATGAAGTTTGCACCAATCAGGTTAGGTAATGAAAACAATTATGGAAATATTTCTAAAAATAATGTTAGTAAAATTTTTTGTACGTTGTTTGATCTACAATTTTTCACATACCGTATGGTACTAAGCGACATACTATTTGCCTATAAATTTTAAATTTTTACTTCCTAGCTATTTCATTCATGAAATATTACCATCAGCAATTAATTAAACTTGGAAGAGAACATTATTGTGATCTTTTTATCTAAAGTAATGAAAACGATGATACGGAAATAATGAGACTACTTTCAGGCCCGAACACTACCCTCAAAAATATGTTAACAACGTAAGTATGTAATAAAAAGTGAGGAATACAAATTAATTCATTCATTTATTTTACCTAATTGGCTTGTATTTTACTGTAAATTTAACAGTATTCCTTAAACACTGTATCAATGAGTTTTTTTCTTAAAGCAGAGGTAAGGATTCTTTAATTTTATTTTCATTTTAAAAGATCTTAGGTCTTTCCATTTCAATACATTTTTAAGGGAATTAAATTTTTTTCTGAAATTGAGATGAGTTAAAAAATATATTATAGTTAACCTTTTTTGTAGGGAAATAGAATTAAAGGTTAAGGTCTAATTTATGTCTTGTGTATTGAACTTCTCAGTTGTTTAACCCTAGAAGTGGTAAGCTTTTTACTTTTAACTGTAATATTACTATAATTATAGATATATATTCTTAACATATAAAGTATAAACAAAAACAAGAAAAACAAGCATAGAATATGCCCCCCCTTATAACCACTAACCACTAAAGCAAAACAGATGTCCACTGGGCCCCCCAATCCACTATACCACACATTTGCAAGAAAAAATTGGGATTGCTCATGATCGGAATTCAAACCCTAGCACTTCCGAATAGCTAAAACGTTACATTTGTCAGTGTGGCGCTTTAACCAATACAGCCACCGTGCTTAGGAGTAGAAAGGCTATAAGATATGCCTTATTGGCAGTTTAGTGAACTGCATGAGTAGCTTCGGTTCCTTGTCCCCAGAGGGCAACACGGTCACGAAGGTGATAAGTTCACTAAATTGACGACAGATGCCTCCACCTGCCACTTCTTATTGAATTTGTTAATGTGTCGTGAATTACAAACGATTTTACCACTTCTAGGGTTAAATAAAGGATCCTTTATATGTCACAAGAACAAGTAGTAAGCTTTTCACTCCTATTTACTGGTAGCCTAACTGGCTAAAGCGCTGCGCTGACAAGTGTAACGTTCTAGCCATTCGGAAGTGCTAGGGTTCGAATCCCGACCATGAGCAATCCCAATTTGGCTTGCAAAAGTGTGATATAGCGGAGTGGGGGGCCCCATCTTAAATAAACGGTGGCCGGCTTGGGTGGAAGTTGACGGCATTTGTAGGCTTAATTGGGATTGCAGTGGACACCTGTTTTGCTTTTGTGGTTAAAAGGAGGGGGCATGTTTTATGCTTTTTTTGGTTTATACTTTAATATTGCAAGAAGATATTGGTAATAATTTTTTTGTTACAGTTAAAAGTAAAAAGCTTGCCACTTCTAGGGTTAATACCAAGTTTTATCAACATACTGATGTTGATGACTTTCTTTATGGACTGCCATAAAGAAAGCAGTGTGCCTATTCCCTATATGATTAACATGGGAAAAGTGTATGCATGTTACATGCGATGATAAACACACAAACTATGATTTTTAAGCATAAATAGATGAATCTCAACCACATGAAGCTAAATAACAAGTTTCACCTGTTTCAAATTTTCATCTTACAAATTGCCAACACCCCGCCCCCAGAGCTAAGACAGATCCATGTCAAAATGAGCTACCAAATGTTATTTTTAACTTTCTAGTTAAGTCTTATTGGCAGGGAAGCTACTAAAATAACAAGGTGAAAATAACATGGGAAATTAACAAATTAATATCAATGTAAGTGAAACTTAATATTATGACACACACCTTCTCTTTATCTGAATAGTCATTTAGTTTATTTGTATATGTTCCAATAGAAGATTGTTGTGTGGGAAATAGTTCCCGGCTGCATTCTCTCTTATCCATGAAATAAACTTCTGAGCTTGAGTCCAAAGGATCTACGCTACTAAAATTTGTGGTTGTCCTGCTAGTTACAGATCCCCTGGCAGAAAGAAGTTGAGAAAACATTTCTTCCTCCAAACGTTGTTTTTCAAGAAGATCTTTTAGTTCATTTTCATGTTTCATTTTTAAGAGGCATATGTTTGCTTCAGACACCTCTTCAGCTGTTGAAGGTCTTGATGTCTCATTAGTTGGCAAGAATTTTGAAATACTCATACTGCTACACAAAGAAGCTATATCGTCAAAGTCTACCGTATGATTAATGTTTTTGAATACACTTTCATCATCAGTATTCCTATTACACATGGAATTTTGCTGCAGATAAGCGGATTGAATCACTGCTGACATTTGACTGACAGAATCGCTGGATTCAATCTGTGGTGGAGAGTTATCGATACTACAGTTTGAATGCTCACTACCCGAAGCATTGTTGATCAATGAAGTAGGTGAAGTCTCAACTGAAACTGATTGTTTTTCGCCATCAACAAAAACAATAGATGTTTCTGATTCTGCACAGCTTTTAGAATTTCCACAAGGTACTGTATGAGCATCAATTTCATTTACTGTTTCAGGGTTCAAATTACTTATCTGTTCTTTATTGAATTCACACAGAGTGTTTACTTCCATGGATTTTATGCAGTCAACAGAGCGTGCTAGTGGACCTCGTAGCAAAGGACTAGTATGGGAACTACAAGGCAGTGAATAGTTACTTTCTCCAACTTTTTTCTCAGGTTTTACGAATGTAATGGACCTTCCCAAAGTAAACATTGTACGTTGATTTTCTACCCTAACGATGCTAGAATGATCACACATTTTTCTCTCCCAATGTTTTCTTTGGTTTTTGTTGAAAAATGTTTTAAAACCAGGACCTTTATCGCTTTCTTTCTCATTGGAAAGTGTCTGCCATTTAACACCTTCTTTACCGCTCTCCAGTTCTTTGGCCAAATGCTCCAGTAGGACAGGACTGGGGCTCTCCAATGTGTAGGAGTTCCTCCTGACTCTGCCGGGTGGTGGAGGAGAATGTGATGGAGGTTTATTACTCATTTCACTATCAATGATTCTAGTTTTTTCCAAACACTTTAATGTAACATCACTTTCAACAACAGAGGGAACTTGACTTTTAGTGTCACTAGACCTATAATCTATCGATTCTGATGGCTTTGCAAAAATTGACAATTCCGATAAAAAATCCAAAGATTGAAGTTCATCTTCTATGTTTGATAAACGCTGAGTCTCATTAGAGTTTGAATCAACATTAGTTGGTTCAATATTGTTATTGATGTTATCTTTGAATATTTTTTCTGCAGTTGCTGAGAAGAACTCTCTGAATTGTGGGTCTTCCAATGCCGTTTTCAAAAAACTGTCACTGACATAGTTGAGTTCGGCATTTGCTGAAAGATGGACAGAATCTTCTTTCCAAATTCCATACTCAATAGCGGAAGGTTCTTCTTTTTGTTGCAAATCATTGTTCCTAAAATGTTCTATGTAACTGCCTGTCATTACACCACTGTCAATGCTGCTACGTTTTCCTTTAAGTTTTTTCTCAATTTCAATGGCCCTTTGCTTGTCATCATTCAGTTCTTTTCGCCTTTCTTCAGTAATCTGGAACAATGGAAAGTTATAACACCACTTATTATGTAGTTGCAAATAACACAGCTTTGAATTTAAATAATTAAATATATCACCAAAGTTTGAAGGTTTATAATTTTTGTCAAATGTATATAAACTCTAACATTATAATTGGAATTTGTAACTAATTATTACCTCAAAACATTGTTGTAGCCTTCAAATGATTCTTTATGACCAGAATTATATATTATATAGTGGTAATTTATTCAATTAACACCTTTTTACAAATTTTAAAATACCTCAATGATAAAGAATACTTGAATATGTATAATATTATAATTAGAATTATTGCAAAGGTGGATTTCAAGTAACATAATGGAATATTTGACTGTTATTATTTAGATTTTTACTGTGTACATTTTCCATCACGATTTTATGTAAAACAAAGTTTCACGTTTCGGGATCTGGAATCTGATCCCGTCCTCAGGTGAACTAATATCTAAAACATCACAGTAGAGCATCGAAAATCTAAACTAAAAAAATCCAAACTACTCCATAGGATTTTTAAACATGTATCCAATATATGTGTGTGTGTGTGTGTGTGTGTTGCACACGGATCTCGAAAACAGCTCTAACGATTTTCTTTAAATTTTGGAAATAACTAATTTCCGAGTAGAAAATAAGTTCTACATAGGTCTAATGTCCAGGAAAATTTCGGTTTTCTAGTAATATTAAGTTGAGAATCTAAAAAATTAACATTACGCTTATGGAGAATCAAAATGTAAACATTACAAATCAAAACATCTGGTTATAACTGTTTGACAGTTGTTGATTGAAGATGGTGGTGAACAATATGTGAATAGAGGTTTTGCATAAATATTTATTTGATGTATAAATGAAAAATTATCAAATTACTAAACAGTATGTAAAAACTAAAGGGTAAAATAACTGTGCGAAATAAAAGCAGAGAAAGGTATTTTCAAAATCTTTCTTGTTTTGATAGAAAAGTATTCATTATATTGCTTGAAGCAATAACAACAAACCAATAAATTGGTAACAAACCAATTAATTGGTGTAAATTAATTTCTCTTTTGCTTTTTAATCCTCATTCCTTTCTAACAAAATCAGTTGATCACAGGCTAATAATAACTTTATGGATAATAAAATACAGTATAAGATAAGCTAAAATAATTGAGGTTGACCAAAAACCCTTAAACGACGGCCAACATTCGGCCGACGCCGTAGTTCAGTGGTAGCGCATAGGTTTCATGATCTCAAGGTTGTGTGATCGAACCCCACCCGGGGACTATATTTTTGTTCAGTGTTTGTGCTATATTAATTAAGGTGTATGAAATAGGTTTTATTTAATAAACCATATAAATATTTTCATTGAGTAATAAATGTGTTTTAATTTTGCTAATTAACTTGTATAATAGGTACATATTTTATTCTATCCGAGCAAAGTTCGGACACCAGGTACTATTGGTTTATCACTGAAACAACAGATTTTTAAATTTTGCAGGACAAACTGCTAGTAATGGGCGGGGAATAGATAGAGCAATAAATACAAACCCTGGGTGATGATGATATTGCTACCTCAATTTAACAGCCAAAATATAATGAAGCAGTGACAGTGATATTGAAGATCCATATGACTCAGTCCCTTTGCATTCTGAAGCTTATAATACGTTAGAGACAGTCTTGGTACGAATCAAGGTCATATCTTGCTTCTTAAGCAAACGACAGACTTGGCTGGCAGAAATATGTATCGAAGCTAACATAGCCAAATGTTAGCACATTTTTATATAAAATAGAATAATTAACCTATATTATAACAGATTTTTTTACAGTTAGGTTTAGAGTACAATAGTTCTTGTATACAAAGTAGATCTCTGTGTAGACATTTTACAAGAATATAGGCTAAAGATTTAACTATGCATTTCTCAGTGCTGGAACAATGACGGCACTGGTGCCCATTCAGTGTTAATAAGTTATGTATATACTTCAATTTTTAATACATATCCATTATGGCTTAAGGCTTTCTAAGATTTTTAATCCAGTTTCTATTTCTTGTCTACTGAGTAATAGGCTATCTAGTGAAACTTGTAACTCACATTACATGACTAAGACCTACTTAAAAAATTTTCTATCAAAAAATATAAATGATAAACTGTTGAAGACAATCCAGTGAAATATGTGCATAAATATTATAAAAATAAAATTCCTCACCAAAGGAGGTAATATAGGAACTCCCAAAATCTTGATGCAGGATGTATACCCACTTTGATTCATATTAGTTGACAACATTATCTGGTCTGAAAAAGCCATTAAACAAATATATTAACCTATAATAACAAGAACAAAGTATACGCTGCTGTAAATGCGTTCTGATTAAAATAATGTATAAAAAGTGTTATGTTTATAAACTAAAAGTTCATCAAAACCTACAACTTAACATTATGGTGATAAGTTTTATATTAAGTTTAAGTTATAGCCTACTTAACGTTATATCGTTTTTATTTTCCTCTATTAGGCTTCAGGCTTTCCGGTGTCAACAAGAAGGGTGACCACGCCTTGACCAGCAGCTATCGCCCCATACCTATTGTGTCAGTGCATTCCAAGGTTGTAGAGAAGATCTTACATGACCAATTAACAACGCATCCAAACATCAACAATTTACCCTCCGATTCACAACCAAAGGATTTAGAAGAGATTGCTCGACAATCCATAGTCATAATGTGAGTAATGAAAAGGATGACTCGTGCCTTTAAACTGGCTGAACCCCTCGGACTCGTCTTGTTAGATTTGAGCAAGGCTTTCAATACGGTCTCACATGAAATCCTCTTGCGAAAAATTGAAGCATATGATGTAGGAGGCATTGCCCTCGCAACCTTCTCATCACATCTGAGGAAAAGGAGGCAAGTAGTAGCGATTAGTGGCACAATTTCGAGGAAGCTACTGATCCGACATTATGTCCTGTAGGGCTCTATGCTCGGCCCTCTATTGTTCTTACTACCTGTGAATGATTTTCAATTCTCCGAATACTTCCAATGGAGTACAATTTTAAGGAGAGTGGAAGAGGCTATAGCTGAGCATATGGCAGCTGCAGAGGTATGGTTTAATACCAATTAATAAGTTCCAGTTAAATGTAAATATGACTCAGACTATGATCTGTACCTTGAGTAGGACCTAGGCTGACAACCCCTCAGGTGAAAGTCCTTGGATTCACTATTGACAAGTAATTGAATTGGCAACAACAAATATTCTTGAATGATGGTTCAACCGTCTCTTTACTTGACTCAGCAACAGCTGACAAGTTAGGAGTCGAGGTAGAAAGGCAGAACCCCTGTTCTACATATTTCCCTTTACGAGGACGAAGTATTCACGCTAGATAATGTTCGATCACAATCACCATTGGACTTACCTCTCCAAAATATTGACACAGTAAAACTCGTGAGAAATGGATTCACTTAAACTGAATCAGTCAGCCACTCCCCACAGCACATTCCAAATCCACTATCTTAATTGGTCAAGATAATGACACTCTAATACTAACAAGGAATGTCCTCGAGGAACCTGCCAATTCCCCTGTACTTTCATGGTGTTATTTGGGATGGACTATACAGAAAATGTTTAAACTGAGCGGTCGAGTTGATGAAAATTTCCCCTTAACACCCTTCAAAAAATTACATGATCTGGTGAAACAATGTTTCAAAATTGATAACTATAGAGAAAGTAGTCGAGTTGACGAAAATTTAGCCTTAATAGCCTTCGAAAGATCGCTTTTACACTTATATTGTAATTGGCATTTTAACCAATTTCAGCCAATTTAACACCTTTTGTCGTTTGTATATAATTACAATATAAGTGTAAATATATGAAGTAGTGTTGGAAGACGTGTTTTTGCTTCATCCTATGGTAAAAGCAACACGTATACCGTAATGCTAATCAAGAAGTTACTCATGGGAAAGCACAACAAAAAAGGTAGAAAATCTCTATGAAACAGTGGTAGTCAGACGATTTCAAGTACCCACCCAGCTACAGTAATACCCTAAAAAACTAAAACAGAATAGAAAAAAAGATGGAAAAGGATGCAAACTTTCGACATAAAAATTCTGAAAAAATTGAAATCTACATTCTAAAAGGCTATTCGAAAATAAACAAAAGATGAGGCAAAAACTGTTACGGACCATACATTCTACTTACCTCACATTGGTGTCGCAAACCCCATCAAACTTGGGAAGCTGAAACTTGTATTTGATGCATCATCCAAGGCGAACAGTGTATCGTTTGGGGAAATATACTATCGTAGGCGACATCAAAGAGATGTTCCACCAGGTATGTATCCGAGAAGAGGATGTTAATGCAAAACGATTTTTATGGAGAAACGGAAAGCAAAATCAGGAACAAGACATTTACCTGATGAAAGCGATGACATTTGGTTACACATTTTATCCAAGAGCAGCACTGTACGTGGTAAACCAAAATACAAGGCATTTTGAATTTATTTACCCTGATACAAGTCGGTATATTTTAACAAAGGAATATATGGATGACCTCTTAGATTCCACAAACTCAGAAGAAGAAAGCACGCCGTAGAATTCATGAGATCGCAAAAATTTACAAGGCCGGTGGATTCCGATGGAACAGTGTAATTGGATATTAAATTCCAAAGCAGTCTTACAAGACGTACCTGAGAAATTCACAGCGATACCTACCACGCAACTAAAATCTGATACAAACTTATCTTCTGAACGGGTACTTGGTATGTGGTGGAACGCAAATACAGACAGTTTTAATTTTCACTGCAGCGCAGAGAAGATTCATATCTCTGAAGTCTTACTCTAAACAAATAGAGAGATCTTGAGGGCAGCCATGTCTATTTTTGACCCTCTAAGCTTTGTCTGTCCAACGACTATTAAGGGGAGTTTACTTGTCGAAGATGTTTGGCGCATGAAAACTACTTGAGACTAGGTAGTTTCCCATTTTGTATGCGAGGCTGGAACAATGACGGCACTGGTGCCCATTCAGTGTTAATAAGTTATGTATATACTTCAATTTTTAATACATATCCATTATGGTTTAAGGCTTTCTAAGATTTTTAATCCAGTTTCTATTTCTTGTCTACTGAGTAATAGGCTATCTAGTGAAACTTGTAACTCACATTACATGACTAAGACCTACTTAAAAAATTTTCTATCAAAAAATATAAATGATAAACTGTTGAAGACAATCCAGTGAAATATGTGCATAAATATTATAAAAATAAAATTCCTCACCAAAGGAGGTAATATAGGAACTCCAAAAATCTTGATGCAGGATGTATACCCACTTTGATTCATATTAGTTGACAACATTATCTGGTCTGAAAAAGCCATTAAACAAATATATTAACCTATAATAACAAGAACAAAGTATACGCTGCTGTAAATGCGTTCTGATTAAAATAATGTATAAAAAGTGTTATGTTTATAAACTAAAAGTTCATCAAAACCTACAACTTAACATTATGGTGATAAGTTTTATATTAAGTTTAAGTTATAGCCTACTTAACGTTATATCGTTTTTATTTTCCTCTATTAGGCTTCAGGCTTTCCGGTGTGATACACGTCAACAAGAAGGGTGACCACGCCTTGACCAGCAGCTATCGCCCCATACCTATTGTGTCAGTGCATTCCAAGGTTGTAGAGAAGATCTTACATGACCAATTAACAACGCATCCAAACATCAACAATTTACCCTCCGATTCACAACCAAAGGATTTAGAAGAGATTGCTCGACAATCCATAGCCATAATGCGAGTAATGAAAAGGATGACTCGTGCCTTTAAACTGGCTGAACCCCTCGGACTCGTCTTGTTAGATTTGAGCAAGGCTTTCAATACGGTCTCACATGAAATCCTCTTGCGAAAAATTGAAGCATATGATGTAGGAGGCATTGCCCTCGCAACCTTCTCATCACATCTGAGGAAAAGGAGGCAAGTAGTAGCGATTAGTGGCACAATTTCGAGGAAGCTACTGATCCGACATTATGTCCTGTAGGGCTCTATGCTCGGCCCTCTATTGTTCTTACTACCTGTGAATGATTTTCAATGCTCCGAATACTTCCAATGGAGTACAATTTTAAGGAGAGTGGAAGAGGCTATAGCTGAGCATATGGCAGCTGCTGAGGTATGGTTTAATACCAATTAATAAGTTCCAGTTAAATGTAAATATGACTCAGACTATGATCTGTACCTTGAGTAGGACCTAGGCTGACAACCCCTCAGGTGAAAGTCCTTGGATTCACTATTGACAAGTAATTGAATTGGCAACAACAAATATTCTTGAATGATGGTTCAACCGTCTCTTTACTTGACTCAGCAACAGCTGACAAGTTAGGAGTCGAGGTAGAAAGGCAGAACCCCTGTTCTACATATTTCCCTTTACGAGGACGAAGTATTCACGCTAGATAATGTTCGATCACAATCACCATTGGACTTACCTCTCCAAAATATTGACACAGTAAAACTCGTGAGAAATGGATTCACTTAAACTGAATCAGTCAGCCACTCCCCACAGCACATTCCAAATCCACTATCTTAATTGGTCAAGATAATGACACTCTAATACTAACAAGGAATTTCCTCAAGGAACCTGCCAATTCCCCTGTACTTTCATGGTGTTATATGGGATGGACTATACAGAAAATGTTTAAACTGAGCGGTCGAGTTGATGAAAATTTCCCCTTAACACCCTTCAAAAAATTACATGATCTGGTGAAACAATCTTTCAAAATTGATAACTATAGAGAAAGTAGTCGAGTTGACGAAAATTTAGCCTTAATAGCCTTCGAAAGATCGCTTTTACACTTATATTGTAATTGGCATTTTAACCAATTTCAGCCAATTTAACACCTTTTGTCGTTTGTATATAATTACAATATAAGTGTAAATATATGAAGTAGTGTTGGAAGACGTGTTTTTGCTTCATCCTATGGTAAAAGCAACACGTATACCGTAATGCTAATCAAGAAGTTACTCATGGGAAAGCACAACAAAAAAGGTAGAAAATCTCTATGAAACAGTGGTAGTCAGACGATTTCAAGTACCCACCCAGCTACAGTAATACCCTAAAAAACTAAAACAGTATAGAAAAAAAGATGGAAAAGGATGCAAACTTTCGACATAAAAATTCTGAAAAAATTGAAATCTACATTCTAAAAGGCTATTCGAAAATAAACAAAAGATGAGGCAAAAACTGTTACGGACCATACATTCTACTTACCTCACATTGGTGTCGCAAACCCCATCAAACTTGGGAAGGTGAAACTTGTTTTTGATGCATCATCCAAGGCGAACAGTGTATCATTCAATGACGCATTAATTAGTGGACCTTTTTTACTCAAGTTTCGTTTGGGGAAATATACTATCGTAGGCGACATCAAAGAAATGTTCCACCAGGTATGTATCCGAGAAGAGGATGTTAATGCAAAACGATTTTTATGGAGAAACGGAAAGCAAAATCAGGAACAAGACATTTACCTGATGAAAGCGATGACATTTGGTTACACATTTTATCCAAGAGCAGCACTGTATGTGGTAAACCAAAATACAAGGCATTTTGAATCTATTTACCCTGATACAAGTCGGTATATTTTAACAAAGGAATATATGGATGACCTCTTAGATTCCACAAACTCAGAAGAAGAAGCACGCCGTAGAATTCATGAGATCGCAAAAATTTACAAGGCCGGTGGATTCCGATGGAACAGTGTAATTGGATATTAAATTCCAAAGAAGTCTTACAAGACGTACCTGAGAAATTCACAGCGATACCTACCACGCAACTAAAATCTGATACAAACTTATCTTCTGAACGGGTACTTGGTATGTGGTGGAACGCAAATACAGACAGTTTTAATTTTCACTGCAGCGCAGAGAAGATTCATATCTCTGAAGTCTTACTCTCAACAAATAGAGAGATCTTGAGGGCAGCCATGTCTATTTTTGACCCTCTAAGCTTTGTCTGTCCAACGACTATTAAGGGGAGTTTACTTGTCGAAGATGTTTGGCGCATGAAAACTACTTGAGACTAGGTAGTTTCCCATTTTGTATGCGAGAAGTTGGAACTTGGATGGAAGAAGTAAAAAAATCCTCAATATTTTAAGATTCCACGATGTTACTTTAAAGCATTTCAAGTAAATCAATCTTTGGTGAAATCAACCTCCATATCTTTGTTGACGCAAGCCAGGAAGCCTTTGCCGCAGTTGTGTATCTAATACAACAGGTAAATGATTCGTACGAGACGATGTTAGTTGCATCCCGAGCAAAATTCGCTCCTCTTAAACCAACGAACATCCCTTGTAAGGAGCTACAGGCAGCTGTCTCGGGATACAGGCTGACCAATAAGATCAAAAATGATATCGGAATTCCTGTAGTGCAGAGGATATTTTTGTCCGATCATGTCACTGTCCTGATGAAATAAATCGGAACCGACTATCTACAAACAATTTCTGTCAAACAAAATTAGAGAGATCGAAAGACTTTCAAAGCCCGAAGAGAGGAAATGGGGTCCCAGCAGAATCCAGCAGATTTAGCTACAAGGTCGAATAAAAAGTTCAATGAAACAATGCATCAAGAATGGATTTATGGGCCAGATTTTCTGTCCAGTGGAGTAAAAAATATTAGTGGAGTAGAATTTAAAATAATGGAGTGGTATCATAATTTTTAAACACATAAGATAATCCAAATTCTTTGGACAAAATACTTTTGTGGTACATAATGGCATGGGTATACAAGATATTATTTGACATAGGCCAAATCTAACAATGATTTATGTAAGGCTAAGTAGACACTCGGTATGTTAGTTGATAGGGCCTAGTTGAATTCATACAAGAGTGATGGTAAGAAATAAGAAAGAAGTACTTTATTTTAAAATGTATTATAGTGAAAAGTCCTACCTAATCAACATAATAGATATTGACTCAAAGGTTACTGGTATATCAAGACATTAATTTTATCACTTTGTTGTAAACTACATATTTTTCAAAATGAAGGACTTCTTTCAGCATTGGAAGTAAATTAAACTTATAGGCCCAGTATTATTATTTTAATACTGTATTCTAAAGAGAGGTTAGTTAACAACTTTATGATACTGGGTTATGGATACTGATATACAACCTATGCTTACAAGCATCCAATATTTAACCTCACAAATAAAGAAAGAAAGAAAGTACATATAATGAACGAGTCCATAACCTCGAAATGATTACAGAGATAACATACCTGTATATGAGCACTACTACAATAAGCTTCCGCTCTCATTTTATTATTGTTGTTATAATATCATTAATGCACAATATGTAAAAAATCCCAGCCAAAATAAATTATCCACTATAAACTGATGTCACTGGTCAGAAATCAGAAACGGAAGGCGGGAAAGGAGTTTGGTTGGAATATGAAAGCAATGAACTGTGACTGAGAGTACAGAACCAGTATACTCTGAACACTAAGCCATAGTACTGAACCACACATGAACCGAACGGATAGTAAATAATTATATAATCCGTTCCTCTCCGACAACTAACTACTAACACTGCACTGACAAACAAAACCACAAAGTATTTATTCGCACGTCTAAATGTACATACTAATAATGCCACCAGAGAAGAACGGACTGTAAAGTTTATTAGTAAAAATGTTTATTTTTTCTTCCCTGTAAACAAATTTACTCCTGATGGATGGGATTTATTTTTATGCATAGCTGATTGTAACAAGTTAGACCTAAGAAGACCCTCATGTGTTTGTTTTATTATATTATCATTAAAGTCACAGAACTAGTCAGTGTCAGACTAACAGTCGAATGTGGTTAGGAGGTAAACAGTGATTTATGGATCTTACAAAAAACAGCTATTATTTACTTTGCCTGACAAATAAAATGCTGTTCTTCGTTAGAAACAAAGCTATTTTATGGTCACTTCTTTTAAACATCATAAAAATATGGTCAGAATCACTACACCCATCCAGTGGCTGTTCCAGAGGGGCCGACCTTCCCCCCTTCTGAGGCTTGGATATACTTTTTTATAAAAAATAAGTATTGTGGTTATTTTAACTAGCATCTTCTCTACTCTGATAAAGTAAAAATTAATTTTTATCATCAATCAATTGTTGTACTACTTTTCTGAACAGTTTATTGACAAAACCATTTACATTAACAGTTTAAACATTAACAGTTAATGGGAGTGATTATTTCATCCTGACGATGCCTTTGGCTGCACTGCAACAACTAGCTCAGTTAACAATAACTATGTTTTATACAGTAACAGAATTTCTTTTCTTCCATGTATTTAGGTTTGATCGCAATACGGCTATTTTAAAATTATTCAGGTCAAGTGATCGAGGAATGCTAGTTTGATATTTGTATATATTTTAACTTTAGTCCTAAATGTTCAAGTGTTACCTTTTCTGGTTTTATTGTATTACACATTATTAATTACAAATAAAGTAAGTGTTAACATGATTATCTGTAACAAATAAATCTTGATTGCCGTGAGCTCGTCCCCCCTGACACCCTAGCTGGATCCGCCGCTGTACCCATCTTCTACTAATTAATATTCAAGTTATAATATCTGGAAAGATTGGGTCCCTCTCTTAAAAATACATATGATACTAGCTTCACTCGCTTGGGGCTCTACCCCCAGGCACCTGTTGTTGTCGGCAGACCTTAGTAATTAGAATATAGTGAATGCGACTGCATACTTTTACTTTACTTTTTACTTTTAACTGAAATGGCAACCTACCCAGGTAGATATTTTAAGCCAAATATGAATGAGGAATGAATGTAGGATGATTGTGGTGCGATCTTGTAGTCTTGTTACTGACTAAGGCTGACATATGTTCCTTATACAGGACTGATAATTAATAGCCCAACAGCCAATGGCAACTAATATACCTACAGTTTAACGTGGAATCCGAATTACGGCCTCCGAATTACGAATTGGTCTAATTATGAGGATGGTCTTTGTGGATTAACGTAGTATTCAATAGTGCGGACGTTAATCCACACAAGAGAACACTACATCCACCTCTCACAACTATCCACAAATTCGTGACTTCCAAGTAGCTGGATTACAGGACGTCGCCACCGTCCCAGTCCCATAGGGAATATGCGTGTGAAATTTCATACAATTATTAACTCTAAAATTAGATTTAAAAAAATACTATAACTTCAGACATTATCTACAAAGTTATATTTATAAATAATGCATAAAAATACAGTTTCAACTTATTATTCCCTTGTAGAAATGCAATACTCTGTATACTTATAGCAAGAATGCAATAAATTAGACTACCCCCTAGGCTTGCCTGTATGGGGTAGCCAGCCCTTTGTTACACTCTATTAACAAAATACTTGGAGAGTGGCTATGCCTTGTAACCATAATATATAGTAGAAAACTTACATTACTTATGTATTAAATATCAAGATGTCTAAAAAAGAATATAATAACCTTTGAAAGATATAACTTTGCAAAATAGAACTATACTGTATTTAGAAAATAAATTACATTTTTAGAGAAAAAAAGGAAAAAGAGAGAAAAAAATCTTCAGACGCTAAATATAAAAGCCTTAACGAATATATTACTATGCAATTATTAATAAAATAAAAAATTATATTGTACATGAAAAATAAATTCTGAATAAATAACATTTTATGTTATTATTTTAATACAATTTTTACTATCTGATAAATGAAACAAAAATGACTTAATACGCTTTTATAATACATCTAAAATGCTACTTTTATTGATATGACTATTTAAAAATTCTCGGTGCATTCTACGAATAAAATTGCTGAATCATTTTTAGGTTTGCTTTAGGGACAAAAACGGCATAAGGCGTGGCCCGCTCACAAACTTATTGTTTTGAGCTTCTAATATAAAATATTTTTAAGACTTAGTAAGTATACAAATTGCGAATTGGTAGTATTTTTAATTCCGTAAAAAATTGCCATGAATGATCTGTAATACAAGAATTAGTCATAATTCTGAGGAAGGACTTTTGGAGATTGATAATGGGATATAGTGAGTTAACATAAGTGCCTCCCCAGCATGCCAATCCGTAGTTCAGTCTAGATCCGACCAGTGCATGGTTAAAGTTTATAAAAAGAATTTTAGGGGAAATTTTCCGCAAGAAGTAAAAACAAATAACAGTTCTGACTAACTCCTTTTTTATTTTACTCACCTAGCTCTTCCAAGAGAGATTTGAGTACAGTCCCAGGTACTGTATTTCATCTCAGATACTAGTTCTAGCTTCAAACATTTACAATGGTTTGTATTATTTGAACAGTCTAAATCATGATAATACGATGAACTTTTGTCTGTTCTTTGTATCAAATATTACATTATTTGGTTTTCACGCTAAGAAACATGAAATTCTTTTCGAACCAATAACGCAGATTTAAATTTTCCTGCATTAGGTTATGAATTGCGTCTTGGCCTAATATTAAAAGGGTCTGGTTGGTGTTCGCTTGCGTCCTTTGTTTAACGAGATTTTAAAGTTTTTTAAGTTTGCATCGTCAGGTTGACTACGTCTTTGTAACAACGCACAGTTCGCGGCAGATTCGCAACGTGTACGGATCGTGGTGTCTTGTTGCAAAGTATAGTATACCTTCGCTTTTTCGCGTGTTTTGGTGTTAGTTAAACATTATATTGGAAATATATGTTGTATATATAGTGTAAATATTTATTTGAATTGGACCAAATGTGCAATAACACTTCCTGCAGTCGTAAAACCAGTAGGTGGCCCCTATGCATGTTTATAACATCATAAACATCAATTTAAATTATATATACGTATTATTTGTAGAAAAACGTGTCCGAGCCAATCGTGTAAGCCCCTAAGTCGGCAAAATTTTTTAGAGAAACGCACATAGAGCTCCTGAAGCACTGGCTTCAGGCCACAATTTTGCCACGAACTCTCGTCCGGCAATCTATTGCTTATATTTTAAATGTAAGTGTGCCAAATGAAGCTCCACAACCAGTCCAACAAGGTAGGAAGGTTTGTACCTTCTTACCTCCAAGATTACGGCACATGACAAAACATTTTTGTGGACGTTGCGCAAATGTCATGTGTGGCGAACACCAAGGGACAATCTGCTTCCAGTGTCAGAACAATTAAGATTTGGTGATTAAACTCTAATAAAACATTAATTCAATGTTCACTTTAAGTGATTTTATAATTTAAAAAATTTCCCTGTCATTAAAAGTATTTTTTATTTATTTTCAAAAAAGTAGTCGGAGAGACTACGCCTTTGTAACAACGCTTGGCTCAGGGAGCCTTTGTGTTCTAGGGTTAAGTTTTTGTTTGCATATGTCAACGTTGTATTGTCAGCAAATACCGTCAAGTGCCCATGTAATCTTCCTGTACACAGTTCATTTATTTACACTAAGAATAATATTGGTCCAAAACTGAACCTTGAGGTACTTCAAATTTAATTTTACTACATTCACTAATGTGATCATAAATCCTCACTTATTGTTCTCTATCTTCCAAATAACTTACATACCATTCATACACATGACCTCTCACTCCTGACAGCCATTAATTTTTTAAGAGTATGCTATGATCAACTGTGTCGAAGGCCTTGGTTTATATCAATAAATAGAGCAGCACATTTATTCTCATTGTTAAGAGCATTGCATATCTTATCCATGAAATCAATTAGAGCGTCTTCTGTACTCAATCCCTGCCTAAACCCATATTAGTTATTACTAAAGAAGTTGTTTTTTTTATAAAAATCAATCAATTTTCTTTTCAATATCTTCTTCAAAAGCTTAGAAAAAGTTGATTGTAGGGAAATCAGTCTGTAGTAGTTGGTTTGCATTTGACAAACATTTTTAAAAATAGGAATAACTTTTGTTACCCTCAGAGCCTGTAAAAATAGTCCTTCTTGAATGCTTCTATTGTATAAAATAAGTTAGGGGGCTATGTAAGTATAAACCCTTTTTAGTAAGTATCAACTGATATTATCTGCTTCAGGAGACTTGTTACTTTTAAGCCCTTTGATGAGTTTTACTACTTCATCTGTATCTGTTGGTTGCACAAATATTTGAGAACTTCGTACAGAAAAAAAGAATCGTGATTATCATTTTCATTTACTACATTGCAATTAATAGTGCTTCTTAAAACCTCTGATATACTTATAAAAACCTGTTAAATTCTGAGGCAACTTTTTGTCTGTCAGTTATTTTTTTGTTATCTACCACTTACAATTTATTCACTGAAGACTTATCCTTTCTTTCTCCAAATAAATTATTTACTAATTTCCATTGCGCTTTAGGGTTTAATTTGCAGTGCAATCATATGAATGCATATAGTTATGAGTGTTACGACATTGCGCCGACAGCTGTCCGAGCCGTATGCTTCTACGTTGTGTATTTTGTGCAAATTATTCATAACATTTTTCTTCTTGTATTTAGTGTCATAATATATATATAGGCTTTTCATTATTTATTTACTCTCATAGACCCCGGACTAGACAGTAAAGGTTTTGAGTACATATACATGTTTTTGAACATGGGTACTTTTATTTTTTAAATACCTACATAAGTATTTATTTCGTATTCCTTGTGAAAAATTTGTTTTTTACGAGTATAATTTTTTTTGTTTCATGTAAGTTAGTAATTTTGAATATTTTCTTGTAGCCTGTTTTATACTGAACACAAAAATATATAATATGTTATACTTTGCATAGTATCCACAATTTTTGTGGTTTTTTTAAATACAACCCGAAAAGTGTACAAAAATGAGGCCACGTTTCCAGAGTAAAATTACTGGCACCTGTAGGGTTAACAAATTAATTTATAGATGATACCATTGAACTAGTCCTACCTGTAGTGTAGACATAAAAATTAACTAAAAGAAAGAAAGGTTTTCTTTAATAAATCACATTTTTGGAGTTCCCTCATTTAATTTCTCAGCAAAAAGTAACAAAGCGAATATTATATACTTTTAAAAATAAGTAAACACAGTGTACTGGCAAACTAAAGTCACCTGATGTACAAGTCCTCATTAAATAACACGTTCACAATAAACTGGTAGGTAAACGATTCATGGACCCTAAGTTTATAAAAATTTCTACAATCACCAAGAGTATTTCTTATAAAACCTGACTAATTTGCAGATTATACTAGTTAGTATTTCTTGACAATCTTTTAATTCTCAGCAATGCTTCATGACTAGCGGTTATCATTCTTGATTACAACAAGAGCTAGTTGCTGTGGTTTAAAATTTAAAAAATGTATTTAAAAATGTCTATGGTAGAATAATTAATAAATAAACATTTTAGAATAAAGGATATTTATTATAGTTTTATTGATAGATACCTAAAAAATTAGAATTTATCAGCTATCTTCACAACCAGCACTCAAATTGGAAAAGTACTTTTTCCTTCATAAAATGTGACTACCAAATTCCAATGATTTTTGTATAAAGAGGCTTGATTCTTGCCAGTTTCGATTTTCCCCCAAACCCTCTTTTCAACTGATTTAGCTTACCTACAATAATTATCAATTGCAATATATACAATTTTGTGAAGGATAATGACTGCGGATAAGCTAGATAGGCCAAAAAATTTATTGAAATCAGCTGCTTAAATATTGAAAACTGTATACACACTTGTGTATTTTAAATAGCTATGTAAGTCTGGATAAATTCACTGACTTATTATTAGGAACTTCATAAATATAACTTTTTTCACCCGCATAACATTAATTAATTAAATGACTTTAATGATAAAGTGACATTGGAAAAGTGAATGTGTTTGGGTTTTAGAGTCACAATTTCTTGCAGAAAAATCTTATTAAGTGCTTGATCGCTATACACCTGATAAAGATTTTTAGATATTTTGAGTCAGTTGTAACATACCTATAAAATTTTTTCAATAGATAAAAAGTTTATGAAAGTAAAGCTTTTAATATCACAATTTATTTTGAGGAATGCAAGTAAATGAATCGAATTTGAAAATTTAGTAGAGGTAAAATGATATTATTAAAACATCCCTTTCAATTAGTTTCTAATTGTTTCTATAAACCACAACAACTAAATTAAGTTTTAAGAATCATAATTAAATCTGAAAGTCACACAACCTGGTATTTTTCTTGATTTAGAAAATAAAAGACAAAACTCATTTAAACTGAAATTTGAATTGCATATACATTTATGTTAAAACTAAAAATTCACGGGCCTCAAGCGAATGAATACATAGTTTACACGATAAATCAAGTGAGATATAAAAAGAGATCGAAATCAGGAAACAATATGCTATTCATAGTCTGCTTATCTTCTATCAGAGGATCAAATTCCTTACTATGTACAATAAATAGTCAGCCTTAAGTATCAAATTGCATCCACAATCCTCTGAAGGCTAAAAATCTCAAGCTATTATACACGCACACTGAGATATACTTTCACAATGTAGTCATACTTAAACTAATCTGTACAGAAAGCAACAATAAAATTAAAACCTTATAAAATCAGTTCTTAAAACTGTAATTTAAATTTTTAAATAATTTTTAATTAGTTGTTCTTCTTTTCAACAGACTATGAAACAATAATAAATTAAACCTGAGACATAAAGTCAAAATTCAATATTTATTAAACGTATAACTTTTTTTGCAAAATACAGTACACAACAAGAATTAGAACAAAATAATAAAATACAATAAGGTGAATTTTTCACAATTAATTCATATTAACGCAAAATATTTTTTTGAACAATATTCCTCCACAATATCCACAATAATTAAAGGACTACTTTCTAATTTGAATTGGGATATAATAACAAAAGAAATAAAACAGTGAGCCTGAGTATAGAACTGGATCCTACCGTAACAAGGTTATTTATATACTTTTCAACAAAACATGTAAGTGTAGAATTCAAAAATCTGCTTACTAGTAGATTACTGGCAATAACAGCTATAAACCAAATTTAAAGTCTAAAATACCAATAGCCTATATAGGTTACAGACAGCTATATATTCCAGTTTAAATATATTAATTTGAAAATTTCACTATAACTTAAAAACTATTTTGAATGTGCTCGAATTAGATTTAGTACCTTGAATATCGTTGTTTAAGAGTTACCGAAACCGAATGAATCTTTGAAAGAAATGTTACAGAACCGAACAAAAAGTATAACAATTCTACCGTTACAAATAGTCTACCTACTTGTTCCTCTCGGGAACAACGACTGACCGAACTCCTCCGAATAGCGAATAATAAACAAAACACAAAAACAACAAAACCGTACAAATGTAGTTACGGTGGAGAATGTTTGTACTCAATAAGTGTATAATACATGCGATCGGTCGGGATATACTCTAGGTGCTACCATCCCCGGCGGTGCGATGTGGTGGTCGTCTAGGCGATGACGGGCTCGGGCGTCACCTCAGGCTGGGGACACAGTTCTGTGTCCATGGGCAGTTGTGGTTGAGCCTCCGACTTGGCACTCCACTGCGCGGGCGCGTGCTTACGCGAAGGCGTCAGGTCCCGGGTGTACGGTCGGCTGCGGGCCGCACGACGGCGCTCCCGTCTCTCTTCCATGATGAGGCGCAACCGCTCCATCTTGTCCCGGGTGGCTTGGTTTTCAACAGAGTCACTCACAGGGGAGGATGATGTGGATGCCTCTGATGTGACGGAAGGGGTCAACAGCTCACCTGTTACAAACATTCAGATCATGAGGATTTAAATACAAACAGTACTTCACATTTTTTTAACTTTCTTCGGGAACTTCATTTCTAATAAAGGGTACGTATAATGAGACAAGTACTAGTGATGGAATTATTTATATAGAGTAATTGACTCTTGTCACTACAATTTATGTGAGAAACAAAGCTACATGTTACAACACTCAAAATTTTACCATTTCAATAATACAGTCACTATTAGCCAGCAATTAACATGTTCAGTCCAACGGAAGTCAACAGTCTGTTTTTGTACATACCATGATTCCGATGTGACCAATAGTGACACACTTAAAACCTCCCAAAACTCTGACTGCTTTACATAATACAGTTCAAGTATGCAGTTGAATAGGTTTGCTTTATTAGTTGAATTTATATGAATTTTCAATCGTGTCTGCAAAATCCCAAAAATAGCTTAGCTACAACAGAAATCAGTCACTTCACAAGCCAGTTGGAGGGTTGATGAATAAAGGTTATATGGAAAAGACATGTTTCAAGAAAGATGGATATAAAAAAAAGAGTGAGACGGTGAGGGACCTTGATGATCTTAAGGGGACCATTAACATCCCAATTACCATAATTTTCTTTGAATAACAGGGTGATATGAAATACCCCCGTCGCAGCAGACCTGCGTACTCAGCGAATTTCCAAATCAATAATATAAAAATAATATATGACAAGTTTAAAAAAAATCTGTCCATAAACATGAGAATTATTTGCCTATTCTCTATAAGATTAACATGACAAAGAGTGTGCAGGTTTGCTGCTGTGAGGAACACTGAAATTAGGCATTTCTACCATAAATAATTTTTATCTGAACCTTTATACCAACTTTCATCAACATCTGTCCATAAATAAAGGAGTTTGCCTATTCCCTATATGATTATTATGGGAAAAGAGTATGCAGGTTTGCTGCCATGATAAACACATAAACTATGATTTTTAAGCATAAATGGATAGATCTCAACTACATGAAGCTAAATATCAAGTTTTATCCAAAAATATTCATTAATATGGGAAATATTAATTTTTCCCTATCCTCCATAAGATTAACATTGGAGCCCCACAATACAACGTACTGTGTTTAGATTTTTTAATATCTCGGTAACCGTTGGAGATAGAGAAAAACTTTAAGGTACTTAATTGTGTAGTTTTTTAAGCTGATTCTAATGGTGAAATATAAAATTAGAAATTTTTAAAAATTACATGTGAAAAACGCAAAAAACCCCATTTTGGGGTACAAAACCCCCCCAAACTACCCGTTCCCATTGACTGATATGTCTAGTTTACGAACTCGTCCGAGCACTTGTAGGAATACACGTCTCTACCAAATTTGGTCTTGATTGGACCATTTTTACGAGAGTTATCGTGTTCACAGACACATATATACAGGGTGTTTCAGAATTCCCTACCAATCTTTAGGGCATTGTTCCTGGGTAAGAAACATATCTAAATATCATATTTAAATTGTCCGGAAGTCCTTAGTAACTCACACAGCCTCCATTTTGTTTTTTTCACATATCATATTTTTTCTGAATAATGGTTAAACTTACAGAATTGAAACTTTGCACAAACATTTATGGCAAGTAGACAAAGCTACAAAAAAATTATGACAATTTCTCAAATTCAAAAAACAAAATGGCGGCCATTTAAAATTTTGTTTCTCAAATAACTCGTGAGCCGTTGATTTAAAAGAAAATTTACAAGAATAACCTTTTTTAGGTTATGTAATTACAAATCGATTGACACCAAATTCTTTTAAATTAGACAAATATTAACTGAGATATGGTAGCTTTAGTGATAGGTGACCGGTAGAGCTGAGTTGCAATGCATGTATAGGCATGCGACTTGAGTCTGCCACAACAATGCAACAGTCTCCGCCTGCTTACTGTCATTAAAATTCTAGCGGTCACCTATCACTAAAGTTACCATATCTCAGTTAATATTTGTCTAATTTAAAAGAATTTGGTGTCAATCAATTTGTAATTACATTACCTAAAAAAAGTTATTCTTGTAAATTTTCTTTTAAATCAACGGTTCACGAGTTATTTGAGAAACAAAATTTTTAATGGCCGCCATTTTGTTTTAGGAATTTGAGAAATTGTCATAGTTTTTTTGTAGCTTTGTCTATTTGCCATAAATGTTTGTGCAAAGTTTCAATTCTGTACGTTTAACCATTATTCAGAAAAATATTATAAGTGAAAAAAACAAAATGGAGGCTGTGTGAGTAACTAAGGACTTCCGGACAATTTAAATATGATATTTAGATATGTTTCTTACCCAGGAACAATGCCCTAAAGTATTGGTAGGGAATTCTGAAACACCCTGTATATACATATATATATATATAAATTTTAACGACTATTGTTTTTGGACTCTGGGCACCTAAAGAAGAAAAAATAACATGGTCCCGGACTTAAGTCTCACCATGAGACCTACGGTAATAGCTTCTTTCCCATGGGAAATTCGCTAAAACAGCTTTTGTTTACCTTTTTACATCATACACAACTAAAATAATTTAGTGCTTAAAATAAAAAAAATCTGGAGTAATAAGAAGGAAGAAAAACAGGAAATCCTAGCTAAAATATGTTTGGTGAAAATTTCCAAATAAACAACTGACTACATTTAATATTGGGGATGAAACTATTTTTAATGTTTCCTTCTAATAACATATATTGTTTCAGTAATTTTGCTGGGTTTACTTTAAGATGGGCAGACTTTTCCAAACAAAGTCATTGGCAGTGTTGGGATGACAGGGGAGAGCTTTTCTATTGTTAGTTGTGTTGCTGCCTAAAGTGTTATTCTCACCTTCACTATTGTCTCTTTCTCTCAGTTCAACATAGACCAGCAATCTCTGCATTGTGCCACCAGGTAGCTCTACATTGCATATACCATATACCATGCTTTTCAGTTCATCTATGTAATTTAGATTAGATGGAGTTCAATACCTTTAAACACACTGAGTGTTAAACACGTTTGCTGCGGGAAATACATCACTTCCTCTGAGTTCTACTACAAGCGACACAGTAACAAACCAACCCACACTATGATGTAGAAGGCTATTCAGGGTCAAAATATTCTGACATACTTACTTTGGGTCTGAGTGGCGCAAGTCTGAGTGCTGAGTGGCGCAGTGGAGACTCCGGCTGCTGGCCGAGTGCTACGGTACTGCGGTGTGGCGCACAGAAGATCGTTCAGTATGTGGATGATGGTACTGATGTCTCTCTTGGGCCGCCCGTATCTGTCTTGTAGTGCTGGGTTCAGTGTACCTACAACATATGAATAATCATTAGGTCCAATCATGGCACAATACTTTAGTCACTGCAGTTGAGGCAGCAAAGAAACTGAAAAATAACTTTTAACAATTTGCCCAAAGAGAAGGTCATTAGAAGTGTAAATCTCACCGAAAAACTATAGTTTAGAGCCCACCTCTTTAAATAATTTATTTAACAATATATATCTATGTATTGCACAAGTTCAATTGTAGATTCTTTACAACCTGAGACTACCTACTATTTTATTTTGAAAAATGCATACAAGAAAAATGCCCTTTAAAGCAGTTGATAAAAAAATGTAGTGATCTTATTCTCTTCTGTGTGGCTAAACAATCTCAATTTCTCCTCTTTTTTCTCAAACTTTCTGCCACTATTCCTCTTATAAACTCTTAATTCTATCTATTCATATTTTACCTACAATACTTCTCATAATGGAACAGGGTTCAAGTGTTGAGAATTAAGTTATTTCCCCTGTTACATTTCCTCTCTGTTTATTTCAACAAAAGTGTCTATTCACATTTCCAAATGTATTTGCCTAACCTAACCTGAGTATGTATATACAGTACTCTGTTTAGGTTAGGCTCAGGTCTCTGTATAATAATTAATTATAAAAGATACCATAAACCATTTCACAATTCAGTAATCTCTCAGAAGGTAGGGCGAATTTAAAGGGATGGTACGTTTTATTAACGGACTATTAGAAAATATCTGTTATGTAATTTTCAGGAAATTAACACTGTTAAATAACATTAATTAAAAATAATAACCTGAAAATGTGCCAGAGTAGACGCCTTTGCCGTGGTGGTGCATGCTCTCGATGATGGCTCCCTGCCTCCTCTTGCTGCCCAACGTGTCCTGTAACACAACACACAGTTCAATATGATTAATTGTGCTACACATAGCCTACATGATGGACTTATTGAATTAATTCAACTAATCATCCCTTAAAGTAGAGAAAAGATTGTTATTCTGTCATTCCAATTGTAAAACCTAATTAGTTCTGTACAACAATATTTTTCCTTCAATTGTATTACCAATCATTTCCCCTAAATCAGGAATGCTGTAAACCTTTGCATCACTATTTTACCTATCTGATCAACGCTAGCAGTAATGCTAAACTGATCTTGTGAATTTCAGTTTCATTTTGGTTTGCTATTTATTGATATTAAAAATCAAAGACTTTTAGTTAACAGAACTCAATTATTTCTTGTATGAGTACAAAAGCATTCAGCTCAATAGTCTGTTTTAGTACATGATCCAGGAAGAAAATATTCAAAATTAATCTCTCAATATCATAATTTACTTAAAGAAACACCTGACTTTCATCTCACACAAGAATTTGTCTTTCATTCAATCCATACAGGCCATCCTGTGACATCTAGAGCTAGACGTTTAACCCCTGAAAAAATTTGTTGTAGCAAAAGCTGAGTTTTGTAAGATAGTTGAGTTAACCTTCCAAAAGCTGTTGGTCCAGCCCACTTCACTTAGTACCGAAAATAGGTTCATGGAGACTGTGTGGTGATTACTTACTGTGCTCTCAATGCCAAAACGATTCCTGATATGTATCCAATCCCTTATTTACAAGACTTTAATAGCCAATTTTAAAAAAATGTATATTTTCGAAAATTTATCTTGTTCGAGCAGGCATCTTATTATCAGCAGGCTATCCAGATAACTCATGTTTATATTCCAAAGCCGCTGTCATAACATCTTTTGGCTTGGTTGAATTTCTAAAAATTCCTTTGGGATTGTGAAACCTTGTACAAAAATTTCAGCAGTATAATCCTCCAATATAATCATTCTGCAAAACCTAGATTTTATTTTGGGTTATTTAGAGGATATCCTGGTCGAATCTCCCTTGGAAGGTAAACATGTTATTCCACTTAAACACAGTTTTTTAAAGACTAAATGAGCATCACATCAATACAAACATAGGGAAAAATATGTTTTGAATGGTGAAATCCATTTCCTTAGCAGTACAGTGCCCAAAAATGGAACATCACCCCTTCCTGACAAAGTTAATGTTACTTTGCGCTATAAATTTTCTGATATTCCGTACATTCTTTACTCATAACTTTCTATAGATGTTCACTCCATAATGTAGCTGCATCTCAATAATTAATTTAACTTGCGTATGGGTATTTACGAGACAGACAAAAAGTAATTTAGACTCGTTTTGAAGATGTTAAAAATAAGATGTCAATGCTACACTGATGACACACCCGTCTCCTGATGCTCCTCTCGCTCTTATGGTCGACGCGACAGATTTCGCTAGCCAAAAGTCTTATTTAAAATTAACTAGTGCCACACTGAATAAATGGTTCAAAAAAGCGTGACGTCACCTCTCCGAAGGCAAACTAGTAAGAAAAATCATGGCCGTACAGAACGTGAGGCTGGCGTTGTAATTGGGACGCGCGATGAGTGTTAGTATTGATGTCAGCAGTCACTAGTCAGCAGCTAGCAGGCAGGCATGCCTACACCAAGGCTGAGACTGTAGGCGGCAGAGCGGGGGAGCCCTGTACTGACTCCTACATCACATCACACATCGTTCTTCCGCCACCCGCACCTCCCTCGTCTATCTTAACTTCCTCTCCAAACCCCCATTTTGATCTATTCTCGCTAAATCAACCTGTAAGGTTAAAATGGATAAAAATAGATTGCAGTGGCGACAGGTCAAACTCATAAAATATGCGACTATTTTCATGTGCAGAAATTTTAGCATTACGCATCACAAAAAGTGAGACGGTCTACCCTAACCGCCCTAGAGTGAAACGTGGTTTCCAAGATTCTTGTTTTAAAACACATTAGTCAATTGTACTGGCAATGCGCAGTACACGCGGATTTTATGAGGATAGTAAGTTGTACTCACGCTGGTATGTTACGTTAATGATATTAATGACGAAGTATTTATTAAAATATTTGGTTGTACGCTAAATAAAAATATATGAAATAGGACAAGCCCATAAAACATGTCTCCTATAAAATTTCATTTATGACTTCCACAACACCCTTTTCCATTACTGTATCTCATTAAAGTTAGTTCGTAGCGCCGAGGGGTATTTTGTCGTGGGCGGCACTGAGAATGTCTAATTCCATCTATACAATTAAAAATCGGTTTTGTATGACTAGGATTTTGGATACCATCGGAAATGAATGAAAATTGGGATTCAGCCCGATCATTTTCAACGAGACACCCACCTCAGAAATGTGTAAAAAACTTAGCTTAAGAATTAATTTCAAACTTCTGTGAAACAACTAATTGCCAACCAAATGGAAATCTGAATACCTGTTACGGTATAAGGCGAGTGGGGGAAGTTTGAGCTCGGCAGTGTGGGAACACTGGAGCGTAGCGTGGCGTCGCGCTGACGTCACAGACTCCCACTCCCGTCAATACAACACTGTCCCGTGTCCCGGTCCCGGTCAACACACCCACGTCGATGCGGGATCGACCCTTCCAGGATGTGGACCTATACTCCGAGGCTAGAGGTCTTACTGTAGTTGTGAACAAAGCACTGTGTTTGTGAAACACAAAAACCGTTGGCTGAATACTATCCATCGGTAAAACAATGTGTTTTAAAAGTATTAATATGAAACATAACAATCAGTTGTAATAAAAAAGATTAATTTAGCTATGATCGAGTGTGATAAATTATATTCCTGACCAATGTATTATTGATATTCCACTTAACAAAAAAGCTAACGCAAGAACGTACGTCATGGTTGTGACTAGTCTCCAATCTACAGGTAATTAAACTCGCTCATTAAAAAAAACCGATTAATTCCGCAATGACATTATCAATAAATGACAATTACAGGTGATTGCATAATTATTTGAGATGCCGCACACAAAGCTTCAACATTTTGAATATGTTAAAAAAGCTAAATAGAGCAATGAATCCTCTGGAAACTAAAGATAATACAGTTATTAATTACAGTGCTTATAAGTGTGGACAATATTGGCCTTAGTGGAGCGGCCGCGCAACGGAGGCTATCGCAACCGCGTTGCACACATCGCTCCCTTGATGTAGCTGATGACACATCCACTTTCACAATGGGTGAGATTGGCCCGTAGCGCGAACAGTAGCACTGCACAACATACGCCGGGCATCACCACACGAACGTCAATATGTCACGCAAAACTACGACCCGTCCCACGGAGCCTCACGACCCTACACTACAGTCGTCATCATCATATGGTGACGCAAACTACGACGGTCGTCCCACGGAGCCTCACGACCCTACACTACAGTCGTCATCATCATATGGTGTCGCAAACTACGACGGTCGTCCCCACGGAGCCTCACGACCCTACACTACAGTCGTCATCATGATATGGTGTCGCAAACTACGACGGTCGTCCCCACGGAGCCTCACGACCCTACAATACAGTCGTCATCATCATATGGTGTCGCAAACTACGACGGTCGTCCCCACGGAGCCTCACGACCCTACACTACAGTCGTCATCATCATATGGTGTCGCAAACTACGACGGTCGTCCCCATGGAGCCTCAAAACCCTACACTACAGTCGTCATCATCATATGGTGTCGCAAACTACGACGGTCGTCCCCACGGAGCCTCATAACCCTACACTACAGCCGTCATCATCATATGGTGTCGCAAACTACGACGGTCGTCCCCACGGAGCCTCACAACCCTACACTACAGTCGTCATCATCATATGGTGTCGCAAACTACGACGGTCGTCCCCATGGAGCCTCACAACCCTACAATACAGTCGTCATCATCATATGGTGTCGCAAACTACGACGGTCGTCCCCACGGAGCCTCATAACCCTACAATACAGTCGTCATCATCATATGGTGTCGCAAACTACGACGGTCGTCCCCATGGAGCCTCACAACCCTACAATACAGTCGTCTTCATGATATGGTGTCGCAAAATACAACGGTCGTCCCCACGGAGCCTCACGACCCTACAATACAGTCGTCATCATCATATGGTGTCGCAAACTACGACGGTCGTCCCCATGGAGCCTCACAACCGTACAATACAGTCGTCATCATGATATGGTGTCGCAAAATACGACGGTCATCCCCACGGAGCCTCACGACCCTACACTACAGTCGTCATCATGATATGGTGTCGCAAACTACGACGGTCGTCCCCATGGAGCCTCACAACCGTACAATACAGTCGTCATCATGATATGGTGTCGCAAACTACGACGGTCGTCCCCATGGAGCCTCACAACCCTACAATACAGTCGTCATCATGATATGGTGTCGCAAACTACGACGGTCGTCCCCATGGAGCCTCACAACCCTACAATACAGCCGTCATCATGACATGGTGTCGCAAACTAAGACGGTCGTCCCCACGGAGCCTCACAACCCTACAATACAGTCGTCATCATCGTATGGTGTCACAAACTATGGAGCCTCACAACACTAGAATACAGCCGTCATCATGATATGGTGTCGCAAACTACGACGGCCGTCCCCACGGAGCCTCACGAACCATACACTGCGGCGAATCTTTACCACAGAGTCTTAATCACTAAAATAAATCACAATAGAGCTTGACAAACAGAGCATTGACTTATCATGCATGCATAATCCTCAAATCAGAAATAGAGGTCATATCACGTTCATGGATGCCTATCAGGGCCTTGGAAATAAATATGTTTACTCTGGCTGGTTATAAATACGCCCGACGATAAGTGAGGTCCGCATCCATGGCATCGGCATCGGCTGGCGGCTCGCCAACCCTTCCACAGTCTCTCGGCTGGCCGGCACCATTAAAAACTTCGTCCCTCACCCTTCGCGGCCACTGTACATGTTTTAGGGAAAATTCACTTCAGAACGTTAGTAAACTTGACATAATAGAAAAATTATGATTTGTATTATACTTATACAAGCATAATACTTGTGAATCGCCTGCAGCCTTTTCCCTATGACAAATACCAACCTCTCTTCTTACCCAAAGGAAAAGTTTAAAAACATAAAATTACGTAAGTATACTCGAATAAAAACTGAATAACTTTAACTCTTCCCAAAATTTACAACTCATATTCATGGACAGCTAGTAGAATTTAGTGGTGCAGCATCTGTATAGTACAATACAAAACAAAATTATATTGAATTTTTAAGCGTAATTTAAAGACACAAATTTTAAGGAGCGCTCTTCTAATCGTACCAAGGCAACACTGTAAGAAATATTCATAAGCAGTTAGAAACATTCTTCCTACTATAATTCATAATTCACACGAGGGTGTAGGGTGTAGGCCGGTTGATAAGCTACCCACGACAGCGTGGACCGTGGGCGGGGTCGGACTACGCCCTCGCCGTTGCCCTTCGCCTCGCATTCCGAGCTTCTACACTCTCGTCAACTCCAAGAATAACGAGTTTTGATATTTTCAGCTTTAACTCAACCGTATGCTATCGAAACCCTAAACAATTTATTTGGACAAAGGCAAATGGTGTTCATTCGTAAAAAAATTGATAATTACGTACAGCCGCAATAATAAACGTACAAGAAGCATAGACGTCTAAATTAGGTGAGGTTAACAAACTGACTACCAGTTCGAACTAATCACTACCCGAAAACGACTACATTGATAGATAAGACGATATCACATCGTAACAATGGGGAAATTTAAATGAGTCGGATTAGATAAAATGTCCGTTAAAAAACAATTAGCTGCCCGTACGATTGCCACAGTAAGCGTGGTTGTCTTATGGCTTCTCGGTTCGTATATATCTCAGTACTGTATTGACAATTAGCTGCCCGTACGATTACCACAGTAAGCGTCTTATGGCTTATGGCTTCTCGGTTCGTATATACAGTATCTCAGTACTGTATTGACAATTAGCTGCCCGTACGATTACCACAGTAAGCGTGGTTGTCTTATGGCTTCTCGGTTCGTATATATCTCAGTACTGTATTGACAATTAGCTGCCCGTACGATTACCACAGTAAGCGTGGTTGTCTTATGGCTTCTCGGTTCGTATATATCTCAGTACTGTATTGACAATTAGCTGCCCGTACGATTACCACAGTAAGCGTGGTTGTCTTATGGCTTCTCGGTTCGTATATATCTCAGTACTGTATTGACAACTAACACAGCTCACGTTAACACGTTGTGTGCGTCACCAGATAATATTGTGACACCGCGGAACGGGAAATTCACTACGAAGCCACCTGAACAACATTAACAATGGCGGAAAATTGTCAAGCTATATACATTTTTATGATTAGCTTTATATATACTGTCCCCTCATTTCTAGTGATTTCATATTTCCCCGACAACTTTCGTTTTCATGTCCCCGCAGTGAAACCTTCAAAATACTTAAACCATGCTCTCTCTTCTTCCAAATCCACAAGTCGCATTCTGACATTAACAATTCCGCAATTTCCACATCCAGGGGAGTCCCACACTACAGGCTGGCCACCTGTGTGCATAAAGCATTTCTTCCGCCTCTCCCTCAAAAAAAAAACATGACATTGAATTTTAAGATACGATTTCTGACTCATCCTAATTATTTACTCTATACCTCGCACGTCCCTAGTCACGTGTTGACAGACTTTTATTATATAATACAATTATTATATTACAGTATTATAATACAAACGCTGATTCTTGAATTGAACATTCATGTCTCGAATTATTTTACCTTTTTCCTACAGTTTTGACTTTGGCTATTGGCAGTGAAACTGAAACGTTCGCCATGTCGGAACACTCAGGTTGGGTAACGTGACAGATCGCACACATTGTTATCTCCGACGACGATGTAGGCCTACACCGACTGCAAGTCATCCGCCACCTCGTGCTTGTGACAAGATCTGCTGTTGCACTTGCCAAGATCATTAACTAATTGATTAATTAACAATCAACAAAGAAGGCTTGGTCCAGTATCAAACAATCGCCAAATTTTGTTAAGGTTTAGAATCAGCTGCCTTGAAATGGAGAAATGAGTATCAATACCGGGAGATGGACGAATTATTCTAAAACTGACTCGAGATATTTATTTGAGGAGAGCTGACGGATGGCACAGGGAATAAAGAACAGCCAATAAGCCCCTGGGTCCTGAGCTGACGGATGTAACAAGGATTAAAGAATAGTCAATTCGCCCCTTGATCCGTCGAGATTTTTAATTCCGGATCTGACACCAGCATAACAAAATTTACATACATGGATCGAGTATACGTACTAAGTAAAATACGCTTTATTATTTTTTGGTCAATTTGTCTAGCGTCGACCAACTGGCCAGCTGTCGGACGAATACAACAAACCGTGGTGTCTCAACACGATGAAATGCCTCCAAAAGTCTGTAATACCTCCGCCATCTTGGATTTTAGTCCCATAATAAGAACAATGTTAATTGTGTGACAGCATTACTATCACTCGATTGAAATAAAAATATGGTCGAGGTGTAAAATTAAAGTTAAATTTGTTACCCAGGGAATTGTATTTAATACTTTTTTTAAAATTATCTTTCATAAAAATATAATTAGTTGTTCACCATCGCATTTACTGTAGCTGGATTTATAATTGGTAATTATTATTTCCCGGAAAATGAATAATTTAATTATCTAGATACTTTACCTTCAATTTGACACATCGACCACCTTATTATGTCTAATTTGTAACCAGTAATGCTGCACAAAACTAACATTGTTCTTATGGGACTAAAACGAAATATTTTGCCACTCCTGCAGACTTTCAACAGTCGTTCACTTAGTTAAATACTGTAATCTAGAATTAAAAACAACGACTATTCTGGCCATTTTCTCATCTCACTAGAGATTTAGGACAGCGACATGACACAAACACGATAACGAGTGACCAACTACGTCACAGCGAGATCCATCCGACGTGGACTTGAAACTTTCACACGCAATTAAGACACTCGTGGGTTTTGTAACGCTGTTTTCCAGACCTATTTGCCTTGGAGAGACTCCACCGCCGTTCGTTGATAATTTCACATGGAAAGTTTCCTTGTTTGATTACCAACGTCAGCTCTTTGTTTAATATTTACAGTAAATAATTTTTGGTTTGAAATGAAGAATAGGCTATGACTTCTCATTTTATTTACAAATTTGAAGATTTTCAGTGTTAATTTAATTTCCCCTGATTTGAATACTATTGAAACGTGATGAATTTAAACAGCAAATTAAATTGAACAAAAGATAGATAAAAGACGTAGATGGAAACTTATATATTCCGAAGAACAAGCGAGTTCTAAACCTGTAACAGCAAAGGTTCCTCAGGAAATCGATGCAGAATTGTTGAAACACCTTGATCCTACGTTTATGTGAAAACCCTTCGTGAAAAATTATTAATAATATCAATCATTTTTAAAATAATTGTTTTGCCATTCCATATATTATATGGAATAGCGCAAATGTGTGTTATTAATTTTTCCTACAACCGCGCGATAACAGGCACATTTCGCACTGTTGGCAATAACCGGCCAATCACATGCGCTAAGCGCTCAGTCAGCTGATAGACGGTAGTCGTCCCTACAAAACTTACATCCGGTATTGTGCAGTGAAACAAACTGAGATTACCGGCAACCTAAAAATTATGTTTACATTTGTACCAACGGGAAAATCAAACATAACCTAAATGACTTTTATTTAAGGAAAAATCTTGTGTGTGCAAACTGTCATGGCCGCCCTCGAGGTTCTGGAAACACTCGTGCCTTTAAGGCCGGCCGCACACAGAGCCGGGCGGGGCGCGACGGGGCAGGGCAGATCGGGCGCAACGAGACGCCTGACTTGTACGGCCACACATAGAAAGCAAACGTTCCTCATTGTGCCAGTCACCTCGTTACGTGAACAATATAGTGGTGGTTAGTGCATCATGTTGAAATGGATGAAGATGAGGAGACCGTTTTGTTAATTTGGAACCATCTACAGCTCTTGGACCACAATATTAACAGAGAGCTATGGGTACACCCCATAAACCTGAAAAGGAACGTAGGAAATTATTTCTGAGCTTCGAGCCGACCCAGCTAAATTTTTCAATTATTGTCGGATGTCAACCATGCCAGACATGGTTTTCGTGCACTCAAAACAGTAAGTCTCAAAACTCAAAATAATAAGTTAATTAACACAAAAACACCTGGTCATACCGTGAGGTGGTGGAGCGAGCCAGATAGTGTGTGAGTGAGAGGGGCCCGGGGGGAATGTCACGTGACCACGCATGCGTATTACGTTTGCCCGGCAGTGACTTACCCCAGGGCATAATTTAAGACACCTTCGCATTTTGCCCGGAGGCGTCCCGAGGCGTCTTTTTGACTCGCCCAGTCCTGAGTGTGGTGCTCCATAAGCGCCCGTGCATTTCACGTCACACAAGACGCCCCGGGGCAAAATGTCCTGCCCTGCTCGGCTCTGTGTGCGGCAGGCCACATGTGCCATATGAACCTAGTTTGCGCTCTAGTAACACAAATAGATATGGACTTCTGAAAGACCTATTCTTCTTTCTATAATCCAGTCAATGCAGTAAAAAATGTGTAAACTGTATATTTATGCTATTCAGCATATACTGTATTTTCATAAAAATATGATTTAATTTATACTTACCCTCTATTTTAAAATCGACCCTGCGCTAGGAATTGCTTTCTCCCTGGGGGTGGATGCCACACTTTCGTGGGGATGAAAATTTTTAATTATAACTAAACAAAAAAATCTATATATTTAATAATTTTAAGCAACTTTTGTTTCGAAAACCCTGTAGAGACCAAAATAATTGTAGTATGGAAAACAGAAAAAGAAAAATGTATTTATTGCATGTAAGCCCATTGGTATTAAATAATTAATGTCTTGAACGAAAGTAAACTTTTCGTTTAAATATCCTGAACATGTTTATAGCGGATTGTATTTTTTAGTGTTTATCAATCCAAATTTTATCGTTTTTACAGGAAATGGCAAAATCGGTGTTGTCATGTTACTACCAACGTCAACCTGTTGTTAGACAAGTATTTAATTATTAGCCAAATTATAAATTGCCTGCGTGCGGAATCGAACTGGCGACTCTCGTATTGCGAGGTGATCACGTTTCCTCTGAGCTACCCAACTGTAATAATCAAATAATTGTAGCCGAGGTACATTTATTTACAAATTAAAGAGTGCTGAGAATAAAATAATTTATGTCAACTACGACTGTCCGGTGGATGGAATCCACAATTAGGTAAGTCTACGAGCACCGCGATCAGGGAGATGCGGCTTTCGACAGGAAACAAACCTGAGTAATTAATATTGGAAAGCTCTACGAACTACACGAATAACGAAATTTCTAAACCACATCCATCTTATTAATAATTATAACGCGAAGTTTTGTTAGATCTTTTCCACGTGTGTAGGTAGAGCCAAAATACAGTAGAAAAGTTAAAAATAGAGGGAATGTTGATGTTGGTGAGAGTGCAGTCACAGTCACAGTCGCAGTCCAGGACACGCTGCTAGTGGGTCATCCGTGCCACTAGGGCAAACGGTTCTTCTCCTCCCGATCCCGCTACATCCACCGATCTCTCCTCAGTCCTCACCCATACTGCCGAGACTCAGACTAGGGTGGTCGAGCACGAGGGAACCCGTCGCTACCGTGATACACGCAGGGAATGTTCAGCTTCAAGATGTCGGCGAACACACGGTAGCCTACATGAATAACAATTTGAACGAGAGCAAGTTTAATCCATTTTAAATTCTAAGGGGTTTTACCTTATAATCAATCTCGGTGTTGGTGTCACACGAATGAAGGTCTCTCTACGGAAATTATTCTTTTATTTCCAGTCGGCAGTATTTGGTCGGTTGGGTCTCAGACTAAGCTTTGACAGGATTGTGTCGGCAGTATTTGATCTGTTGGGTCTCAGACTAAGCTTTGACAGGATTGTGTAAACATTTTATACTTTTATTTACCTGATGTTAAAATATTTGGCAAATTTGCAGTATGAACTTTAGGTGTGTTAAAACTAAAACAATTTAATTTTTCAAGAATTTACTTAGTTCTAAAATTATTGACAATTATCTAAAACAGTATTGTATTTAATTATGGATTCGGCAAATGCAAACAAATTCGAACACGAGCAACATTTCATGATGTGCTATTCCCAAAATACCAGAAAATATTTCCGTGCTTCTGAGTGAAAGCTCATAATAACGGTCGATATTAATTTAGCTTTGTTTCGCATTTATTAAATTCTCTCTAACGTAACGAAAGATCCCGAATGAAACAGAATGCTTCTTCACTAACGTTTTCTGCTAAAAAAAACCTAGGTGGTATATTGTCGAATTCCGCACTTAACTTCCATTTTACGTAATAAGTAAATATGTCTACGCTCGGATGAAAACCTCAGGTTGTATCTAAAGAATGCAGCGAGTGGGCGAGAAACATGCCGCCGCTATGATACAATCAAGGACTCGGGATTCATTATTTATAAATAGCGCCTATTCGTCATTGTCGCTGGCAAACAAGAGATCGATCTCCAAGACGACTGACGACACCGCCGCGGCAAACCTGCGTACTCTGCAAACGTCAAGGTAGTTCAGAAACGAGGTGAACGAATGGTGCTCAAAATTTTAACAATACATATTTTTTTGGGAATCACTCGTTTTTAAATTGTACTAAATTAGTACGATCGTAAAATAGGTTCTTTATTACGAAATGTAGTGCTGTTTCTAAATCGTCCTAACGAAATAATGTATAGGCTAAAAAAATCTGTGTGGTTTCTATCAACAATTGATAATATTTTTAGGCGAAGTTCCATCCTACGGCAAAATCCGCCTCGGTGCTACGATATAGCGTTGTAAGAGGTTTCGAAGAATCATCTTCTTTGACCACACTAATTAAACGATATTTTATATATCATGAAATACTTTTGAAAAAGGTACAATTCGCATGTGTGTAATGCTTTGTTATACATTGGAGTTGCGGCACGTGGATGCGAGCGCGGCCCCGGACGCTCGCTACAGCCGCTACTTTGATATTCAGTCCATTCGGGGAAAGCGGTCCTGACGAATGTTCCCTCGCATTAACACACTCACAGCTGACAATGGCGATCTCTCTTGTACTCAACGAGTTGGGTTCATTACACTGATCTGTGATTCTAGAAAACGCCAGGTTTCTAAGAAACCTCAATTAGATAATGAAATGCACAGCCAACTGTGCGGGAACGTATAGTAGAGCCGCTACAGTGGAGGTTATCACTGCGGTAAATGGAGTGTGTCTACACTCTACATTCACAACGGCTAACCTCATTAGTCACTCACAATCTACAGCCGCCATTGCGACGTCACCGCTATGAGTCATAGTCATATGAGTCATATCTATAGCCAACTGTGCGAGAAAGCACAGTAGAGCCGCTACAGTGGGGGTTGTCACTGCGATAAATGGAGTGTGTCTACATTCATAACGGCTAACCTCATTAGTCACTCACAATCTACAGCCGCCATTGCGACACCGCTATGAGTGTATCCATAGCCAACTGTGCGAGAAAGCACAGTAGAGCCGCTACAGTGGGGGTTGTCACTGCGATAAATGGAGTGTGTCTACATTCATAACGGCTAACCTCATTAGTCACTCACAATCTACAGCCGCCATTGCGACACCGCTATGAGTGTATCCATAGCCAACTGTGCGAGAAAGCACAGTAGAGCCGCTACAGTGGGGGTTATCACTGCGGTAAATGGAGTGTGTCTACATTCACAACGGCTAACCTCATTAGTCACTCACAATCTACAGCCGCCATTGCGACGTCACCGCTATGAGTCATAGTCATATGAGTCATATCTATAGCCAACTGTGCGAGAAAGCACAGTAGAGCCGCTACAGTGGGGGTTATCACTGCGGTAAATGGAGTGTGTCTACATTCACAACGGCTAACCTCATTAGTCACTCACAATCTACAGCCGCCATTGCGACGTCACCGCTACGCCTGACAATTGAAGCCGGTCCTCTGGTTTAGCTTCAGGCTAGTCCAAACTTCTCGGATCAGAACCGAGTTCCACAAGATTCAGAACGAGTGCCGAGGTCATTGTTTCCATGTTACATAACTACATACGTAAAGCAATTTAATTCATGCTGTGCAGTGGTTTCTTGTTTAGCAGAGACTTTCATAACAAAACCCTTCACAAATTCGACCTGTTTCCGATCATTAATGCCAGAGTCATATGATTTAACTATGAAATAAAAGTAATTATATAATATCATATTTTATTCTTTGTAGCTTATTTGTATGGGTACTTCAACCAAGAGATATTGTTCTGATTATCACATCCAAATCAACGGTAACGATTAGTCGTCTGTCTAAATATCAGTAAATAATACACTGAACACAATGCATTCACGGATAGCTTAACTGGAAGCCTAGATGAAAGACACATGTTGATGGCAACAATGTTCTTATTGTGTAAGCTCTGGCTTAAGCAAATACACATAAGCATTATACCAATGTGATTCTTGCTTGCTTGCAAGGTTCTCGAGTATGCTTATCAACGAGATAATTGTTAATGTATACCCAAACGATCCTTGTGAAAGAGACAACACAGGAAGAAGATCACTTAAAGGATCCTTCAAGAAGTCTAATCAACAAGGTCGCTGGTGGTGTCTGCTAACCCAAAAAGTTTTTTTAGGTGCTAACATCGAAGTTTACTTACAGGGTCCTTCGCAAACGCAGAGGTTTAGCTGATGATTGTTTAGGTTCTTCTAATGTTGTAAAGCACTAGTTATTTAGACATGCAAATTCAAAAGGTCTTTCTGAATACAAATGCAAAAGGTCAGCTTTAATTGTTTTTATTTAAAGATCCTACTGCATGGTAAACCACAAGCTCTCTGGGTGCAAACGCAGGTCTATGCGGGTGATTACCTAAAGGTCCTTCTAGCTCACAAGGTCTCTTTAGATGTTAATAAGATTAAGTCTTTAAAAAAGTATTTTTTTAGTCTTAAAATGACTAACTACCCAAAAGGTAATCAATGCCGCTACCCACAAGATGTGTCTGTATAATAACAAACAAGGTATTTGCTGGCCCAAAATATCTTTCGGGATTTAAACACAGAAGGCCATTTACGATGCTTACGGTTATAAAACTTTTCTGTGTTCAAGTCTACAGCCGGAGCCGGCCGTTTACAGCTAGGGTGTGCGGGTTCCGCAGCGGTACAGCGACCGCCCGCTACCCGCCACGGCTAACGGCACCGGCCCTACCTGACCCGTTGGTTCACCTCTCCGTCGCCACGCCACCAGAGGCGTCATCTCTTGATCCATAGTCGCACCTTACCGCGGATATATGTTTTACTTTTAGATATAGAAGCTCTCATAGACAATCTTGCCAACAGAAACGTGTAACATGTTCTCGACACTAACAGCAATCCTGTACAAACTAAGATCATGGCCTTGCTCTACCTTCTACTTGATACTTTTTAGGATTGCGTAAATCATTAAAGTGAAAATTTCTTAGGTCCTAGTGTAATAATTTAAAAATAAGACTTTTTCTACTCCTCGGCGCATGGATATAAAAGTACAATCAACCATAACTAAAAACTTATTTTTCAACCTCTATAGTACCGTACACCACTTATAAAATTGAACAAAAACGTGTTGAATGTATTTGACCACTTAGATATTATTATTATTATAAATCCAGCAAAATTTCGTGATTTTCACCGCGAAGTTCCGTATTTTACTAGGAGGCATTTGCAAAACTAACAACCCCATACTATTCTGTAGCCGGTAAAAGTTAGGAAATTTAAAATAAAACTAGTCTATCAAGATTTGCCATGATCTTTTGAACTCGGTGAGATAGCCGAAACCTTGAAGGGGAAAATAACGACTAAGATGGAGAAATATAGTGTGGCAATTATCATCAAGCGTGTATATCAAACTGTTAACTCTTAGGTTGGTTTTCATTTTAGAATAAATTATATTATTTAATACGAAATGATTTTGGAAAGGACCAATAACATTTCCGTAAACTTCTGAAGGAAATCAGCTCGCCCATATCTGTTATTGTTGTACTCTTGAGAGCACTTTTATGAATGCGGTTTTTAAAGGACTATACAAAACGGACGTTTCTAAAATACATTGGATCAAATAAACGCATTTATGTGCTGTCATTCAATTTGCGCCAGTTCCAATGTCGTCCAATGTTATTTAAGAATGTCAGCTTTTTATCGTCCGTTCGAAATGCGTGCAAAAAGGGGGTCTAAAGGAGGAGGGTTGTAAAAGTACAATTCTATCAAAATTTCAGAATCATAGAATACCAACGTGACTATCAACAGAAATGCAACTAGCCTCCAGGAAATATCCTATAAGGTATGTGTAATCTCAAACAGCAAAAATGTTCTCCAATCAATACTGTTCCCTGTTCCATTGAGTTTATTTTTCGTTTAATCAAACTTGATACAGTTTTATACTATTTAGAACTAAAGCACCCACTTTGACCCTAAGAATAGAACATAATAATATAGACTATAAATAGTATGGGATGGTGACGCAAGAAATGAAAATAAGCGTATAACGCGATAGATATTTTGGAGAGCTGAAAGTCTAACAAAGAAACATTTCTTTCAATGCCACCTGAACACTGCTCCTCCCAGTAACCTAAAATATCCCAGCATTTAATTGAATATCCCCGCACCCGGACTGAGGTTCAGTTGCAACACTGCTATCGGATTAATACACTAGAATATCCCAGCAATTAATTGAACATCCCCACATCCGAACTGAGTCTCAGTTACACCTCGGCTATCAGATTAATACCCTAGAATATCCCAGCAATGAATTGAATATCCCCGCACCCAAACTGAGTCTCAGTTACACCTCGGCTATCAGATTAATACCCTAGAATATCCCAGCAATGAATTGAATATCCCCCACCCAAACTGAGTCTCAGTTACACCACGGCTGTCGGATTAATACCCTAGAATATCCCAGCAATGAATTGAATATCCCCCACCCAAACTGAGTCTCAGTTACACCACGGCTGTCGGATTAATACCCTAGAATATCCCAGCAATGAATTGAATATTCACACACCCAAACTGAGTCTCAGTTACACCACGGCTGTCGGATTAATACCCTAGAATATCCCAGCAATGAATTGAATATTCACACACCCAAACTGAGTCTCAGTTACACCACGGCTGTCGGATTAATACCCTAGAATATCCCAGCAATGAATTGAATATCCCCCACCCAAACTTAGTCTCAGTTACACCACGGCTGTCGGATTAATACCCTAGAATATCCCAGCAATGAATTGAATATTCACACACCCAAACTGAGTCTCAGTTACACCACGGCTGTCGGATTAATACCCTAGAATATCTTAGCAATGAATTGAATATCCCCGCACCCGAATTGTCTCAGTTGTACACTGCTAGCGGGCTCATGACTAAACTATCCCTGCATCCCGAACCGAGGCCCAGTTGCACCACCGCTAGCGGAATCGTTCCGGGCCCTGACCAATTTGACGGGGCCGCCACCGCCGCAACGTTTCCAATTTGGTTGTCGTAACTGTACTTTGGGCGCGGTGTCCCTTTCACCTTGTGATCTGCTGTGAGCCTTTCACAACCGCCGGCGACGTTACGAGACCCGGGACCCGCCATATCAGTCCGCCGCCGGGAGTTGGTACACCCTGCCTACGGGTCGTCCATAAATTAGGTCATATGTATCTAAGTTCTATATAACCACCAGTTCTATATATTAAAATGATCCAGCCCAGAGTGACACCTCTCTCTCATGGACACCCGTAAAAATAAAACCTCTTAAGTTTTTAGATTACGGAATTAAGAGCTATAGCTTTCTGCTCTAGTAAACGTTTAACGAAAGTGGGATATAAAGCGCACGATTCTGTCCTATTTGTTGCTAAACAAAATAAATATAGCATTTATTTTATTCTGGCGTCTGATATGTTTCGTGAACACAAATACTTGGAAAGCCCAAGTCCGGTATGGATCGCGGCCCCAGAGTGCCGACATTACCATAACGACCATCGACAATCGACAATCGAACCCGAACCACAACAACTGTCTATGGCTTGTAAATAAATAAGAAGATATCGAGTTGTATAAAGAGAATGGTGCAATAATATTCTCATCGACTGATGGCGTAAGCGCTTGTTGAGGCCAAGGTCAGGAGTCCTGAAGGTAAATTATATTACACAGCCACTAAGTGATGACCGAGTACATTCGACTTTAGGGTTAACCTTTACTTGTAGAAATTTGTGTGAAAATAAATTAAATTATAGTGGATTTATAATGAAATGGAGTTTCAGTCAAACAATTAGACGTTCATTACTTTTGAAACGATGAAATTATTTTAGATGTGGCACCGCAAAGGGATGTAGCGATAGTACAGGGAGATTTTCACTTCTGTCACGTTGAAAGCACTGGCGCGAACAAGTAATTCAGTTTCCGAATCCCACCACTGCACGCCGCCAACGTGAGTCATGTAGGCCGGCTATCTGGTGCGTCCGCGGGGTTAATTCCGACTCCAACCTGCTACCCACACTACTCCCATCTCTTCCCTTCCACGCATCTCGCCCGAGATAGCCATCTAAAATATAGTTTCCTCTCATATACACAGGACTTGCATAATGCATTAAATACGATAAATGAAGAAGAATTCCTATAATAACCAAGCCAGAAAGTAGTTTTAGGTAGGAGTAAATCGGAGAAGCTATCGGCATCCTAATATGCAAACTTTTCCTATCTTATTAGGTTAGCTTTCTTTGATAATATTTGAGAATACGGTCACTGACCTCTCGCCGGCCTCGATGACAACATTCAGTCATCATTCAATTTAAAGTTTCCAAAACTTTCCCTCTCCAATTTTTTTTCCTTGACGCATGTGTGATCTGCCGGTCGCTGAGCCAAACTAATATTAGATAGAGAGTTTGTAATCTAATAAGAAAAGCAAAGTAAGGTAACATTGAATTTCAGTAATTCTTCCAACGCATGTAAACACAACCACATAAGTATTTTGTACTCGAAGTGCATTAACATTGGCGTTAACTAATAATTTAATGTGAGTCCCTATGAAAAATCCCAAACTGGAAAAATATCGACGCACTGTATTTTCACAAAACAAAAAGAAAGCAAGTAGTGGAGCACTTCCGGATGTTCGTCGACGCGCGGGGCGGTGTTGGTGTTACCAGCTGGGCCGTGAATCAATCCGGTGACGGTGGGAGGGAGAGGTGAAGAGAGAGAGAGAGAGAGAGAGAGAGAGAGAGAGAGAGGGAGAGAGTTTAGAGCAGCGGATCTGGACATGTCCCGGTTACACCATTGATTAGCGAGGGGAAAGGCCCCAACTCCGCACTCCACTTACACCGATACATCCGCAGAGAGCACCTCCAGGACCTTCACAACCTTATCTCTAAAATTTTATTTAAGAAATAAAAAGAGATTCTTTCAAAAACAGAAAAATTATGGTACAATATGTTATCATTGACCTGGCTTCATTGATTATCTAATATACAACAATGAGAACTGAAATATCCAAGGTAATTGAAACCAGGACCAATTCCAAAAACATTTATTGAATCTTGGGATTTCAGCACTATCCAAACCTATGAGTCATGCAAAATATCAACTGGTTTGTAGAATAATTAATTACAGACTGTAAATGGAAGGTATTCTTGACTTAGGAAAGTTTAAAGAGGAAAGACCAGCATATAAGTAAGACCAGCATTTGACTGGTGGGAAATGGCAGTATTACAGGTATGTCTTGACATAGATCAGACATTAGAGGAGATAAATTCAACCAATAAATCCAAGAGGTACAGTGATATAATTACCAACACATTCCTGAGTGAATGGAAAATAAATCTGCCAAAGTAATGGAGGAATCTATAGTGATGAGCCAAAAAAGAAATGCAAAAAGGACACCAATTTCATATTTTTCTAAAAATATTACCACTTTACTGACAGTGAGTTAGATGAAAGGGAGTATAGTATTTCATAACTATATCCACCAAGGGTAAAGATTGTATCAAACAACTACCATCTAAATATCACCAACTACAAACTAGAAATGAAAAATCTACAAAAGTTTCTATACAGTATAGCTTCCCTCTGCTGTAAAGTAACTTGACTCTCATGAGCAAGATTTTTGTTAACTGAATCTTTATGAAATCACTGTATACACATTCTACTGACAACAATCTGGATAACATAAAATTGCCTGATCTACTATAATATTCTATTGCATAATGGTCTTGGATGGATAGATAGACATAAATGATCTTCTTACATGTAAAAGTGTAATGAAATGGTGATTAAAAAGCAATAAGGAAGCAAAGGCATAAAAAAACAAACAAGTATGAGGAGCTTAGCAAATTGTGTTGAATAATAATTAGATATCACAAAGCTAGAGAGCTAAAGTCACTAAAATATAATATGTGTTTATTGAGAAAATTATTATGTGAATTTACAAAGTAAATTTATAATCAGGATATAATTTACACCTACATTTCTATTGTTCTGGGAAAATCAAAAAGAAAACTCACTCTCAATAATGTTTTTAAGTTTACTGTATTAGTTTACATTACCAGTTGGTCTGCAAAAAATATAAAAATAAAATAAAGAAAAGATGCAATGAAATATGACAGATTCAATTAAGGAAAAGTTAGCTAAATCCTGTTCATGAAACAAGGTAAATTCTCAACATAAGTTCTATATAGGGTTTCCTGGTTTAAATTTTCCTTTTCCTTATCTCACTGATAAATGGAGTTTCTCTAAAATTATCATATCAGACTTGTTGAAGATTATTTGTGAAAATAGAACTTAAAATTGTAAATTGTACAGTGATCTAAAGTTGTTAATTTTATAGCTGCAAAGATTTCAAATAGGAACACGCCCCCCGTTTGAATCTATAAGCCAATTTTTTTACTCATAGGTCTTGCTAGACTTACTGGTTTTACATATATCAGTAGATCAATAAAGAATATCCTGAACCTGATATACACCTACACAGACTGACATTCAATCATATTCTGATTGTTTATTTCTATTTATTTTTTTTTGTATGCGACACATTTTACAAGAGACTACATACACACTTTTAATGAAGAACAATGCAACGGTCCAAACCCATCAAATTTTAATGAGATTAAACCCGTGACTTCTTGCACTAAAGTCCAAGACGCTAACGGTTAGGCGATCAAAATACCTAAAAAGGCTTGTTGCCTATTTTATAAGGCCCAATTCTGTCTCTGATTGTAATTAGTTTTTAGTTAACGAACAGTAAACATTTTTAATCAGGTATAATATAGGATTATACAATATGATTAGAAAGAAATATGTTTGTTAGCTTGTAAAACAAATGACCAAAAACTAGTTCCAATTAAACCTTTATAAGCATTCAAGGCAATCTCAAAAACAAATAAGGATATGGCTGGATTGTTTTCAAATCAAAAAACAAAAACAACCAGCATTAATTATTAATGAAATTAGAGATTCTGATCATGCAATAATTCTCAATGTGACTCACTTCAATTGGATCCGCCTTGGAGGTAAGGACTTCGGAGGAGAGTTGTTTCAGTGTCTGGGTGAGATTCCTTGATGCTTCGGCCAGTGCCCGAGTATCCAACATGGGTTTGGCTGCCGTTCCTGCCCGCTGCGACCCTGTATCACACTTACACGCACTATTCGAAGACGCGCTGTCCGTTGCACTTTTACTCGCACTACTGTCCACATCCATCGTACTGGTACTAGAACTTTCCGAACTCTCCGCTTTCGGCGCAGCACTCGCTTCTTCGGGTTTCACCGAATCTTCTGAAGGAACTTCCACAACTTCCGATTCGGGTTTACGCGAGTCTAACAGTGCTAGAAAACTACTGCGTTTACTTGATGGCTTGTCCTTTTTAGGGGAGGGGCTAGTGCTAGCCTCTATCGACTTGTTGACAATGGACGTGAGTGAAGCTAGGGGGTCCGAGGCGGGAAGGTGCTTAGTGGAGGTGGAAGGTATTGCGGTACGGTAAGAGGAGGAACGTTTGGAGCTGCTAGAGCTGCCACTGGGCGTCACCGTGGACAGCTGGAGCTGGATCAACATCATGTGGTCGCCCAGCCTCATCGTTAGGTTCAGCGGGGCCTTGCCTGACAGGAAGTCATTCACCTGCAACACACGGCATTTGACATTAACTTATACAGAAAACATAGATTAAATTATTGAAATGGCGACCATTCAAGGTAGGTATTGTAAGCTAAGTATGGATGAGGAACGAGTGTAGGATAATTGTGGCACGATCTTGTAGTCTTGTTACTAAGGCTGACATGTCCCTTAGACAGAACTGTTAATTAATAGCCCAACAGTCAATGGCATATCTATGTGACCTACAGTTTAACATGGAATCCGAACCACTGCCTCTGAATTACGAACTGATCTAATTATGAAGATGGTCTTTGTGGATTAACTAGTATTTAATAGTGCGGACATTAATCTACACAAGAGAAGAATACACCCACCGACCATCACTCAAAACTATCCACAATTCGTAACCTCCAAGTAGCTGGATTACAGGACGACGCCGTCTGAGTCATTTACCGGTGGTTAGTTGTTTAGGCAGAAATTTCACAATATCTCAATTAGTGTTACATTATTAATTTATTCTCAGTCCTAAATCTCACTTTCAGGACTCGGATCAGATATTGAGGTTAAAAGTAACCAAAATTATGAAAAAATAACCTAATAAACCAAAACTTGACAAAAACTACAAAATATTAGTGTTTTATAGGGATGTAAAGACAGATAAAGAGGGAGTTAGAAAATGTTATTGTAATGATTGATTGTTATAATGACTCCTCAGTTGATTAACCAGATAGAAGAAAAGCTGCTGAATTGATTTATTTTTGGGTGAAACTGGCCAGTTTCACCTTAACAACAATCTGTAATTAAAAGAAAAGAGAAAATGCTTCCAGATTTTCCACTTCTGTATGACAGAAGCTGAATATTTCTCCCTCAGTTCAGGTTGAAAAGTAACATAAGCCAAAGAAAAAAGGTATTAATAATTCAAACAATTTATTAACTTTAAATAGCATAGCAAAATCTTTGCATTTTAAAAATTAAAATAGGTATATAGCCACTGTTCTTAAATACAGAAGGTATAAAGACATGAATACCATAATACCTAACCATTATGGTTTAGGTCTTACTGATCTTCATTGAGGGCATTTTATAAAGGTTTTATGAGTTAAACCAAAATTGGTTGATAAAAACCTAATTTCCCGCAAAAAACAAACCCCTCACAATAAAATGTTATACAAATAACTAAAAGCAAAATTCTGTTACAAACCCCACAATTTGTGACGCCAAATCTCATTAAAATTATTTAAGATCGAATCTTAAAAAAACATCAGTTTACGACAACTGTCACAGACGTTCCTATGTGATCTCTTTATATTGAAATATATGCTACTGTACATGTTTCACATTAAACTTTTTCCTAAAAATTAATAATAAGAATACAATTTTATATCTATAACAACTACAAATGTATTATCTCGCTCCTTCATTTGCTTTTATTTATGACAATTCATTAAAATGGATAATCAAAGCTATTATATTAACAACTAATTATTCTAACTTTATTTCAAAGTACAGTACCATTCTCATTTTAAAATCACCAACTCAATGTTTGATTTTATATTGTGTAATATTTTATTGAATTGTATTATTTTCCTATCACACTATTAAAACACACAACTTTCAAAATGTACTGGTTTTCACATCCAACAATTAAAGTAATCTCATCACACATTACTGAATACATATTTTACATAAGATAGTAGTTATTGGTTACATAAAGTGTTATAAAACTGCCTTGGCCGTGTGTGAGGCAGGGAGAAGAGAGTTTTGAAGAAAAACAACTTATGTAATGGTGAAAGCTAATATGACTTTAAGTATATTTGTTTCTGATCTTCAGGCTGTCAAGGAAATGTTACAAATTAATGACAACAAAATAGGATTCCATGACCATATCATCTCTTAGCGCACAAGTAATTTCCTAATTTACAAAAGATTGAAATTACACATTTAAGTTATGATACACACTCGAGTGTGATGCATTCTATCGCTGAGTAATTAAATTGTTTGTCCATGATTTTGTAACTTTATTCTGATAAATGGTGTAATTAAATTCCTGTGTATACAAATACAATTATATAAAATATGTGTTTAACTATGATACCAGTGAAAAAATTTAATCACACTGATATTATTGAATCAAACAGCGTGTAATTTTTAGAGGATGCTGAACTTTGCATTTTACTTATTAAATTTTTCATTTAACTTTACCAAGTTTTAAAGCTTTATATATATACATGATTAATAAATGTTTCAGCACTACATTGCTATTATAAAACTGGAAAAATTATAACACATAAAAAGCACACATAAAACTCTATAAACATAAACAGTAAAACCTCCCAAATCCGACCATGATGGGACCGGGGAACCGGACCATGGTCGGAACTGCCAAAAAGTCATATATTGGGAGGAGCAAATAAAATACATTCCTCGTTAGAAAAAATTTTTATTTACTTCCCTGTGGGAAATAGTTTAGATCATGGATATGTCTAAAGGAAATGGTTTCAGTTCATCTAAACAGCTGTTCTTATTATTTTATATTAAAAACGCAATGCAAAAGATTGGTAGTTTCATGGAACCTGTCACATGTTTTCCATCTTAAAAATCACCAACACCCCCCAGAGCTAAGACATATCCATGTCAAAACAGCTATACAGTATAACTGAAGATGACAATATTTATAGGAAAAGGAACAGACCCGAATCTGTAGGGAAACTTTTTGTGTTTTAAAACACCTCTAAGATTTTTCCTGGTAACACTTCAGAAGAAACATACCATTTATGTCTCAAACAATATGTCCATTTCATATGGAAATTTGTGATAAAGTTACTAAGTAAACTCTTCAGTGATTTTTTCTTCAGATGTTTTGATCAAAAAGAACTGTCCTTTTTTTATTTCAGCTGTTTGAAATATAAGATTTATGTTAAAGGGATGAACCTTACCTGTGAATCATTCAGACTTTCTAAAGCTTGCATCACACTCTGTTCTGGTCTTTGGGCCTGCAACAAAAAATAATTAAATATAACAACATGAATTTATATGCAGAAATGTTTTCGAAGGGGAGTAAGTTATATGGTTTGCTAACTAAGGTATAACTGGCTAACTATTATTCAGACAGTTTTTCTGTTTATGTTGTAAACTAATTCACAACCAGAATAGTTTTTGGAGGAACCTGCAAAGTTCGACTTAATTTTTCTCTTGAATATTCCACAACAATTTGAGAGATTCTTCTTTTGGAATACCCAAACACCTTGAACACACATAATGTGTTAAACTCAGTTAAAATATAAACAGCTGTTTTATGTTTCAAATTTTCACCTTACAAATTGCTAACACCCCCCCCCTCCCCGAGCTAAGACTGTCAAATCCATGCCAAAATAATTGGTGTAATTCAACCCTGATTAAGTGCTTAATTCAATCAAAGAAACATTATATTTTTATATCGGTCGAGTTTTTAAATAGTATGTATCTTAAAAGTTTGATTGAAATAGCAAAATAAATCAAATTGAAGTCGCCAAATGTTGGCAGAGAAGGTCGAACGCCACAAGGGTTTGAAGTCACTAACTTCTACAAAACGTAATTATGTGAATCCTTCAAATGGTCTCTTAAACATATATGGCGTCTCCTAGTCTATTTGTACGTAATTTATGTAGGCTATAACATTCTGACATCGATTGTTTGTCAGTGTAGTGTTTAGTGTGTAGTCGCCGCGACGGCCTTCGCCGACATCTTGTAAGGAGATGTTGACAGGACGGCGCCGCGGCGCGTCGGTGGCCGACAGGTTGGTGTCAGGTGTGGGGTACCACCGCTGCCGCCGTACAAGGCGATATGTGTGGACTGTGGATGCAGATTCCGGTAGGTGAGACCGAGAAAGTAGGACGAGGGCCACAGGCGGGTGGCTGGTGAAACTCCCGACCACCATCAGGTAACGTTCCTATCCGGGGAGAGAGGGAAATTACCGAAAAACCCCCTTATCACTTGATAAACCACGAAAAAGCTATTACGTTCGAAAAAAACATTAATTAAGAATTTAACTTTTGTTAGTATCGACGAAAATGACGACCAAATCCATTTGACATCTCTGGAGCTGAGCACTTCCAAACACAACTAGAGGTTTAATTGGGTCATTAATTTTGTTTGTTTTCAACTGCCCATCACCATGCCCTGTGCGACGAATTGACGACAGCGGGGTACCGTGCCGGCGTGAGACAAAAATAGGCTGGCCAGAGGTGACCGCTCATGATCTGACAGAGGAATCGCACGCCACTGGTTTCGATGCAGTAACGTTAGACTGGGCCACACCTGAGCTACCGCGTCGGTTGAGAAACCATTGAGGAGGTAAACAATTTAAGGAACCATTCAATTATAGACCCTAATATTTTTAATCATTTGTCAAACCCAACGAATATATTTCAACACTTTTATATTGCACTTGTAGAATCCGTTATAGTTATATACCGTACCTAATAACTAATTATTAAATTTCCTTCATATCCCACAACACCTGGTCCAGTAGTTCTAATGTGCGTGAGCACACTAGAACATCCCTACACTCTCTTTAGTCACATCCCCGAGACCATCTCTTCCCTCTTGTCACATTTCGGAGACTACATCCCTACCACCTCCTTTCGTATCCCTTCCAATATTTTTGGCTGGTAAAAAATCGGTTAACTGCCCCGCTATATATCGACTTATTCACGTAACATGGCATCAGTTTCTATCACTTCCAATATCATTCACACATTTTGTTTATCCTTGTCTACAATAATGTTTCAACATTATCTGCATGGATCTAAATATTCTATCTCAAAAATATGCAATGGAGCATTTTCTTAGTTCATCAAAGTTCGTAAGGCAACTGGTTCATAGTTTTCAGTTTCGACTATACGGATTGGGCAACGTCTTTGACATATTATTCTACGTTTGGAAAAGGACAAGCCTCACTGGCTTGCCCTTTTGGCAAATGGAACGGGAAAATATCATAGAGTAACAAATATTTAAGCCGGGTTTAGACTATGACGCAGAGCTTTATAGCAGTGCTACATATAGCACAATAAAGCTCTACTACAAGTTTAAAAAGTGACACTAGAGATCTGCTATATAGCCCGGCTATACAGAAAATTTAAGCATATTTTCTCTGCTATAAAGCAGAAATCGGGCCGTCCAAAATTTTCGGTAAACAGATGAGCTATATAGCTATCCAGTTATGTAGTTTAAGCCCGGATTTATCCATCTCATATAACTTGTACAATCAGTTATAAAATACTCTAACTAACAAACTAATTAAGATAAAATGATTTTCTTTTATTTAAAATCAAGATGTCACCAGATAAAAGTTTCTCTCTAAATGAATATATGAACAAAGGACGACCACAAATTACAAAATGCGACGATAACTTACTTATTTTCTTTCAATACGTGTCTTCGAAACTTAACAAGTATTAAATATCTTATATACGCTAAAATCCGTTGAGCCCCAAAAAGCATTTACGTTTGTTCTGCTTTGACGCCCGTCTCGTTAAACTGCCCTTCGTGCTCGCACCGACCCGACATGGATTTTCAGCCTCCCGAATCCCAATCCTCCCGCATTTCCTAAGCCGGGGGCCGGACCATGAAAGTATTGACGACGGTCGGAGCCGGGTCGGGTCGGTCTAGCGAGTGCGGCGTTGCCGTCTGTTGCGGCGCGGCACGCGACGTTGCCGCTATCAGCTGATACACCTACTACTGTGCACGGCGCTCAGCTTTCGAGCTTTCTATCCCGGTCGCACTCGACACAAGACACTGCTCGTAGCAAGTACAACCGTGCATAAAGTAATTCTTACTAACAGTACTTGTGCTCTAAAAATAACTTGAACCGGGTGAAATACTCGAAAAAACGCGTGCATTCTAATAAAACTTGCAAAAATATTATTTTCGAACATAATCAACTAAAGACCGTCAATAACTGGGGAAGAATTACTGATTATAAATTGTAATGCATCTTTATTTGTCAGCTTTTACCAAACAAAGTCCTCACGAAACCTGAAAAGTATCCGACCCATATTGATAACTTGATACTGTACAAGACTAGTAAACATGCTTAAACCAGAGCTATTTAGACGTGTTACATCAAAGTGTAACACTACCCTAAGAGGTGAAACATTCCACGTGAAGAATACTACTAGTACAGGCCATAGAAACTATAGTTTCCGGCAGACAGATCATCTATCACCCTCTTTTCTTTCATATTAATGTATGAACTGAATCTATCGGGATCCATGCAATTCTCTCGTTAGCATTTTTCTCGTTATTTCTCCATGTTTTCTCTCTGAAAATACATTTTAACTCACCTATAGAAATCAAGAAAGTGGAGAAAATATATAAAGTATATTTGAATTATTTTTATTGGCGGCTAAAACATGGAGGAATAACGAGAAAAATGCTATCGCACGATTGTTATATCGCGTACATGGAAGTCCTTCCTTTTGTAATCTACACAGTTAATCCTATGGAATTCAACTAAGAATAATGATATCGCAGTAGCATATTGCATTTGAAGGTTAAATTTTTGGCGTATGTATTTCCCTAAAATATTTCAGTTTAGTCTGTATTTGCATTTCACTTTAGTCGACACCGCGAGCTTTACAGGTTTTTATGATAAATGTTGGTTTGTTCAGTTTCCTCATACAGCATGTGCTCTGTTCTCTCTTTATCTCCATTAATGCTCCCTGCTCTTCCTCCACCTGTGCGTCCTCCTCGGCCTCCGCCCGCGCACCCACGGTATCCTGCGTCCTGACAATGCGACAAAGCGCAGTCTTCACCTGCTACTGGTCGAGGGTGGGTGCCATTGTTGTTGTGAAACGGCGGAGAGTAAAATCCTATAACTGGGGTTCGCAACCGCCCCCTCTCTCAACACCGGGTGGAGTTTCACTTTGGAACGTGAAAAACTCGTTTCTGTCTCAGGGGCTTCCCTTTGTGTCGTTCTAAATATACAGCGTCTTGCGTACGTGAGTCTTGTTTTCTTGAGAACGGATTTTAATTTTAAACCGACCCCACTGTATTTACGAAAATCACCCGGTCACGTTTATTTTCTACTTATTACATCTGTAAACGAGAACCATATCGGCGTTCGACATCATTAATAAATTTTAACAAATATATTATCGTACTATTTTTCTTTTAATTTGTGAACAGATGAGAAAGAATTTCGTTAGCTTCTGTTTTTCTACAAACCACAGATAACTGCTGACGCTATCTCGCTGTTGATAGCGAGGAGCAACTCGCTTGCACTGCACGAGGATAAAATTGAATAATAATTCACATGCGAATGACGAATCAGCACAAATACAACTCAAACTGTTAACGTAAGTTGAAAATCATCCAAACTTAGAAGAGTGGTTGAAAAGCAAGGGCGATAAATAAGCAAGAGACGACCTCAATATTTTACAAAGTAATCAGATATGATGACGAACTTCACACTCCCACTTGTCACTATATCTCGCTGACGCATTTCCTTGGTTCAACATTCTCACTGTTCTACTTACGCAGACACTATTGCAAAACGGGCTGAAATATAATCCATGTGAGATAGCCCTACGTCTGTTTGGGCAATGAAGAATAACGGTTGAGATTAAATATAATTAAAAAATGTTTGTATTTACTTTCCTGTGGGAAATAGGTGATATTTATGGATATGTATCTACAGGGAATGTTTTCAGTTCATCTAAACATCTATTCTTATGTTTCAAATTTTAGTCTTACAAATTTCTAAAACCTCCCCTAGAGCTAAGACATACCGATGTCAAAATTGATTTATACTTTATATATTGTTATGTATATAATTTTTTGTCATCAAGAGTTAAGAGTTTTGACATGGATATGTCTTAGCTCTGGGGGGAGGGTGTCGGCAATTCGCGAGACCAAAATTTGAAACAGTGGCGTCATATGGCTATAACAGCAGCAGCTGTTTAGAGGAACTGAAAACATTTCCTTTGGCATACCCATTTCCCACAGGGAAGTAAATACAACCACTTTTTGGCTGAAATGTAGTCATGGATGAGATGCATTTAGTTTTTTTAAATAGCAAATTATTCATGACTACTCTTAAATGATTATTCCAGTGCAGTAGAGGCTCTGTTAACCAACCCCTGTTACCCTTGACCAGGTCATGGCCATGATTTGAAAACAAAAGGTGGTTAAATTGGATAATACCGGAATTAGGTAATAGTCTACCAAAAAAATTGTTAAACATTTTTCTTAAATTTTGAAAAAAAAACAATAAATACTATGATGCACAGTATTTATTCCATTCTCCATTTCCATGTCTTAATATTTTTACACAGTTCAGTGGTAAGAGGAAGTAACATAAATAAATTAAACACATTTTAATAAAAACAAAAACATTAATATAAAAATATAAAATCCAAAGGTAACTAACATACCTCAGAACCACTCTTATTATTCTCACAACTTTCTTCCATTTAACACCACTGATTTGGGACTATTTTATAATAACACAACCGATTAGATAAATCACACACTGTATCAAAAACCTTTGAATGACAAATTTTGAAAAAGAAAAAACAGTTAATACAGCAAGTTTGATTGAAAAACAATTTTGAAACATTTTCATGGTGCATAATTATGTAACATGTAAGTTTTTAATCATTATCGAAAGATCGGCTACCAAAGTGGAAGTTGATATATAACTATGTATTGGGAAACGCAGGGTTCATACAAGAATGGTTAAAAATTTCAATTTAATGGTTTATTGAAGGGAATAAACAAGTACAATCATGTGTCTTGAAAAAAATACTTAAGGCTTGATCCATCCAAACCACACAGAAGCAAAAAACAAGCATTGAAAATTATCAGTTTTATCTATCAATTTATGCTAGAATTGAAGTATAAGTCCCATTAAAAATAGCAAGGATCTCTACATTTAAGAATGTCCTTTAAAATCATAAAAATATTCATTTAGACTAAAACTTATATAACAGATAGCCTATAACACTTTTAATGTTGGATAACAGTCTAGTTTTTACCTAATAGCTAATGTCTTGTCTGTTTAGTGGGTTGTAGGAGCAAAAAGCCAAGACTACAATATGGTACCTCTTTCCTCCTCTACCTCTTTCAAGAAAACCCAATATCATTTTAGGTGTTAACAGTGCAATTTAAGTATTTTAAAGAACAGGTAGCCTATATTGTAAATTTTAGCAATCAGTCTATTTTTATGGTTTCCGTGCAAATTTCTTTAAATGCAACACCGTAATCTAAAAGTTAAGACTATATCAATTCTGAAGTTATGTTAGACAGCAAAGGGCTCAGCCGTCCAAACAAAGGATATGTTTTCTTCTCAATCTTTAAGTTTTAAAAAATTCAAAAAAGGTGTATTCAATTTTTTGGGGATGGAAGTCTGAAACCGGCTATTTTGTCCAGCTTCTATAATTTGTCTAATATATATGTATGTACGTAAAAAAATATGTATATTTTGTAAAAGGCCCTACTGTCTGATAGTTCTTATTATATCTGGATGAAAGGTTCATATGGTCTAAATTAAGTAGCTCCCTATTTCCAGTTTTCCACTTTATAAACATACTGTGATGTGGTAACATTTGGTATGTAACCTATTGAACTCAAAGAACTCATAGTTTATAAATGAATTTGCTGAGTACCCGCAGGTATGGTGCTATGGTGGTATCTTTTTATTTATCCGTTTATGATTTGAGTAATAAGTATCTGGCTTCTTAATAATGATCATAAATGAGTACAAAGGATGGGCTTACAGCTAGTCGGAAAAAAGCATTCAACACTATTTCCTTGGCTTATTCATTCATAAAACCTTTAACACCAATTTTGAATATAATACTTATATAGACAACGTTTGGAAGAATAAATAATATAATAACCCAATAAACCACAAGAAATAATATAAGCTTTCAAAGTTGATTATGAGATTTAGCCATTTTAATTTTAACTTGACCAACTTTAACCTCATCTAAACATTACTCCTCTATCATATCATACCTTTTACATTTTCTATTTTGATAACCAAGCAAGCTTAAAAATATGGAATCAACCAACAGCAGTTATAAGTATAAATAAATGTCTCAAAAGTAGTAATATCTACTGCTTGGAAAATTGTGTTATATCGTGTTTATGGTAGTTCTGAGTTAAGCCAATTAAACCCATGCACAAACTAGAGTGAGTCAGCTTTAAATGGAATGTCAATAAAACTCTGGACACACAGATACGCCAAAATAGTCAGTGGAGCTCAAAATTCTGATAAAAATTGTCACCTTCATAGATAGATCATACTAAATCGACCTAGTACAGTATTTCATTTCACAGAATGAGTGCACCCAGCCACCCTTTCTTCTCAAATAAAAAAGCTTGATTAAATTCATTTAAAACTTTTTCACCTTCAACTTATCAAATAATGCCCCTTGCTTGGCTTGAAAAATGTGGACAGGGATTCAGCCTTCAGGTCCAAGTATTATGTTATTTCAATTTAACAAATCTTTAAAAGTAAAAATTACGAACCCAATAATATTAATTGCAATAACAACACAAGATAACCCCATTTGCTACACAGTATGTTACCACGAGGATACCATCCTGAGTGGCTAAAAATTTTAACGGACTTTAACTTTAATTGAAAATGTGTAGAAGACTCATAAAATTGTCAAGTCCTTACCAAGAGGCCAGTTTCCACGCTGGGAAGGAGAGTCAGTCTGCTACCATCCACAAGCTGATTCTCCTGAACTGTTCCATCTCGTAATTGCCTGTAAATAAAAAAAATCATTATGACATAGGGAAATAATGTATACACACACATTATCTAAATGTGAGCATGGGTTTCTACCCATGTTCACCACACTGGCTTACCACATGACCACACCACACCATGATGAACACATGATAACTTTTTCGATTTCCAGTCATGACACAAATGAAATTTATATTTATATCTCAAACTGCCAATGTACTTCGAAAGGCCCATTAACCATACTGTTTCCAGCTACATAAGTAGTCATGTTGTAGGCACTAGTACAACCTGAAAACTCTGATACCTTACAAGGTGGGCCAGAAGTTTACACAAAAATTTTCCTTAGTATGGGAATTGGAAAAAAACCACAGTATGATTTAGATTTTAAGATGAGGGAAGAGGACTATTTTAAGCCTTAAAAAAGTTAGGCCCATAGAGTGGGAGTTTGGCGTAGATGCCAAATAAAATTAAGCCCTTTTAAGCATTATCATATTTTTTTACATTTTTATGTACAACACATAAAAAATTTAAAAAATGATGCTATATGGAACTCATAATTCATGTTAGCATTGTCAGCAGCAATGTTCCAACGATCCTTGCAAACTCCAAGCTAGTGAGTGGATGGAGAGGGGCCAATCCAAGGCTGGATATGTAGGTCATATTGTTCCACTGGCTCTCTTCGTTCAAACCACCAGGGCCGTCCGGCGTCACCTCCGCCTAGACCTACTTTCAGCCTACTACACGCCACCATAGGTCCTAACACTTGACATCATGGTGGTGCTAACTATATGGGCCACTGATCAATATAACAAGGACTTTTCCTGGAAATTTATCTCGAAAGCTAAGAGAAAAAATTTGAAGCTGCCTCGGTAAGACCAAATTAACCTACTAGATTTAGATTTACTTTCACATTATTACAAACTAGAATGGGTTCCAGATTGTTCCAGAGTTACATTTGAACAAATGGACATAATGGTTTTTATACACTCAAAAACAACAAAAACTACAATAAAATGTGCTATGTCATGAATAAAGGGAAATCGAATATCTTAATTAAAATATCCAAATCATAGCTCATTTATCAGAGTGGGTAAATAAGAATTTACAAAAGCAATTTTGAACATTTAACAAATTTACAGACCGTACATTTTTAGTAAGCCTATAATTTAAGAAATATCTTGGACCTTCACTTGAAAATATCTACTTTAATTTGTTGCCTACTTGGAGTTGGCTTCAAACTTCAGGTAATCTCCCCTATTTGTGAGTGCAAAATATTCCCATAAAATAACTAAATACACGTCTTTTAAGACCATAGAATATCCTTTGATACAAGAACCTAAGGAACCACATTGGTAACATTACAGTTAGAAGCAGTTAGCAGTTAGAACCTTGGTTAGTCGAGGTTCCACGATAAAACAGCTATTCACAAAGAAATATAAGATTACACATCCTCTCTACAGAATGAGAATTATTGAGGTGAAAACTGATGTTTCCTGATTAATCTGTTTTTGCTTAATATCTTGGATCATTATTGTAGTAATTTAGTTCTTAAGAACTTGTTCTCCAGTTTCTTAAGATTTTCTCATCTTTATTTCACTATTTTGAAAAAAAAAATGAAAATGATGGCTAATATCCCAAGGATAGGGAAACATTTGAAAAACATTAAAGATTTAGTGTTTATAATCTAACACCAAATGAAAATCCAGTTAACGTTTGAAAGAAAGATTTATTATTAGATTTATAAGTAGTTGACTCCCCAATGGTTGAAAATGGCTCTCAGTTAAATGTCCCTTATTAATTTATAAAATTGGGTGTATTCTCTCAAATGATATACTCTTCATTTGCATCTTCATCATTACCTATAAAATTTATCATTTGAAGTACAGAAAATAAATAAATAATAATAATTAGTAATATTAATAAGTAAATATGAAAATTGTTTATACTAGAGCGGGAAAATCTCAAGTTATCAGTCTCTTGTCGTCGTTGTCGTTTCAAGTCGGAGGTTGGTCTTCCGCATAGTTCACACCAATGAAAATTGATTGCTTTCTGCATGTCACGAGTGTTGCTCGATTTCTTACTCTTTCAATTCTTTTTCAGCAAAAAGTCTGAGTCCAAACTCCCATCAGCGGACGGCACAGGAGGTTCGTCAACAAAACGTTCTCGTCTTCTCGTTCAATCGCTACTGTATTTCATAGGTTTTCTTCCTCAAGGTTTACTTCTTCGTCAACACTATCTAATAAATTTCGAAGTGTTTTTTTCTCTCTGAGATCTATCTATATTGGTATGTAAAGTCCCTAAAGCACTTTAATATCACTGGATAAAACAACAAAATCAGACTAACATCATGAGTTGAACATCATGGTGGAATCCACCGGTATACACCTTAAATGGACTCCAGACAAATACTGACAAGCAGAAAAGAGGTGAAGTACAGTCAAGTGACCTGTGTACAAGTCCATTTGAAGGTCCCTGGATATTCCAGAGATATTAAACAAAAATCAATGACCCGGTGGAAAAGATAGCGAAGCAAACCCCCCCCACCGTGTTATGGAAGAATTTTAATGTTTGAGGAGTCCAGTTATTGGAAGTTTCAGAAACATCATTCAAAAGGTCTCAGAATTTTAAGAAAGGACATCAATTAAGGACAGTAACAAGTTGAATCTAAGTAACAATGGCTCCTCCACCTGTATTGGATTAAACTCAATTCACAAGACATTTTACAAAAATTTAGAAGCGAAGGTGCAAGAGGCCGTAATGATAGGTAGTTGTGCCTTAGAACCAAATCAAGCAAAATGCTGAATTTTGTTTTGAAGGAAAGTTACTTGCTGATACTTTGATGGAGGTGGTGGAAAAAGAAAGTTCCTTGACCTAAATAAAGTTTACTTGACATTGTTGACCAATGACAAAATTTCATGAGACTTTCCCTGTTTAACAGTTAACCCTTCCCAAGCACAGCGGCAGCCTGAGAAATTATATTTCTTATATGTCATGACCAAGAATCCAACCTGGGTCTTTTGCATGGTAGGCCAGTATTCTATCCACTCAGCTATGACTGCCACCTGTGGCTGAGTTATTGTAAATAACTCCTAACATAATAGTCCAAATTAATGCTTACAAACAATATATAAAAACTAAGTCTATTGTTTTCTATACTAAATGTTTCTAGGCTTATGTCATATAGGTTATATTACAATGATTATTGATTAAAAGAAATCAATTAATGAAGTATGAAAATGATTAATTAAATCCAATATACCAAGCAAAGTAAATTAGCATAATAGGCACATTACTTTATTGACATGGACCTGGTTAGGATAAAAATTTCCTGCAATAATATGGTCTATTTTCATTGTTCCGGTTCCTATCCTGTCATTTCATTTTCTCTTAGGCTTTAACCTTTAAGATACAATTCTGCAATGTATAATTGCAAAATAAGTCATTTAGCCAATCAATATCACTTTATTTTTACAAAACATTGAGGTTTGTAATAGTGTCAATCAGACTATTGTTTGGTTACGGTTAGGCCTTGTGGTACATTAGCCACATGGCACAGAACGCCATATGGTACATAAATATATGTATAAATTTATTCACACAACCCCCATTTGTTATTTTTCTCATACAAAGTGAACCAGTAGGTATAGTCATAGCACATGCCTGGAGTGACCAAAAGAACTGTTAATTTAAAATAAACGTTGGATATTACAAGATTAACAACAAAAAGTTTGTCTGGAGGATTACAAATCTTTGGTAAATAAATGAATTCAAAGGAGAGAGGGAGTGGATGAATTCCAAAGCCTAAGGAACGATACAACTTAACAACAAAAACTAAACGCAACTTAAACTTAATTTTAAGAGTATTACTGAGATGTGGGTGGGTATTGTTTCCTTTTCAGAACCACGTATGTGTTAATATGCGGTCAAATATCATTCTCACTTTTTCTCAGAATAGATCAAAAAGTTTTTATTTTGAATAATTACACCTGACCCTCTTTAGTGTATAACTTTCATACAGCTACCTTAAATAAACTAATTAATTCTTTTTTAATAACATTGATAACATTGGCTCTGAAAGAAATACTGTAACTACCAGCAGACATTCCAAATTCAATGATTTACTCATCAAAGAAAACCCAAGGAATGGGTCTAATTAAGACAAATTGAGATGCCCTTATCCAGCACCAAAACATTATCAAAGTATTGGAAAGAGTAAAAAATCCCCATATAAATTTTAATAGGAATTTTGAAAAGGAAAAGGGGGATGTTTCTGGATACTTCAATTAAATGACTTAGTTAATAAAGAATGTTATAAATCCACCCACAAAAAATCTAAGGGAAGAGCTTCAACAAAGAGAGTATGAGAAATTGTGAAATCTACCTTGTAGGGGAAGAGATATATGCCATATTGAGGAATTATCAAGTGAAAATATAAAATTTCATAAGTCAACTAACATCACTCAAGCTAAATACAAAGAATGGCTAAAACTGATAGGTGACGTAGCTCCGACCAGGATGAACAAGGGGAGATCCAAGGATGGCAACCAGCGTCAACTTTGTTCAACTGAGACATATATGAAACACTGCCACATAACCTTGGATTCAGCCCATTTGGGGAGCTACTTTGTACTCAATGGCACCATTCAGTTAGAAATAAAATAGCTGAAGAACTTAAAAGTATGACTTTAAAAAGCATGAAGAGGTCGTTGGAATAGCTACCAATATTTAACACAGAAGATGTGATATAATAGAAATTAAAAGAGTACGGTAACACACAATGCATATATATTGGACCCGACCATAAGATTTGTTGAGACAAATAAAAATCAGGTTAACGACGTCAGTGCGGAAAAACAGAATATATACCAGCCAACCGCAGATTACTACAAAAAGTAAAATATGATTTATTTATCGGAGCAAGGGGCACAATACCAAAGTTCTTCTCCGAATTTTGGAATAAATTTGATTAAAAAAGATACTCTGGAAGATATCTCTGTAACAATTCTCAAACAATCAATTGGCATACTTCAAAATCACTTGTAAACATGACATACAATACCTTGAATCAAGAAGATGTAAATTGAGTTTTTCTTTTCAAAAATTTTTTTGTTATACAGCAGCTTTAGATGTAATGGTGTAAATTTAAATGTGAGGATTGGTGAAGGCTATAAAATTAGGCCTATCAAGTGAGCTCGAAGCATAAAGTTTTGAGAAATTTTTAATAAAAATGTGTCAGAAAACTAGTTTTATCAAGAAATAAAATCGTTTTCTTGATAGAACACTTTGCATCATTGCAATGCAATTATTATAAAGTTAAAATAGGCCTATGTGAAAAAGAAATAAGTAGAACCGCATGTCAAATCATGGCTCATATAAAATTAAAAAATCAGATTAAATAAAGTTTAGAATTATTAAAATTTTAGAATTTATAATTACCATTATTTTTATTTATTGTTATAATGTCTATACCAGCGGTAAAATATTACCAGTAAACTAGTTCTATGTAACATTGGGAAGAAACTATTACCGTAGGTCTCAAGGGAAGACTGTGTTACTATTTTGTTTAAGGTGCCTAGAGACAAAAAATGACTAGTATACATACTATATATATTTATTTATAGAGAGAGATAGTGTATTAGATTAGACTAATTTTTGAAATGGCGACCTATCCAGGTAGATATATAAGCCAAATAACAATGGAGAATGAGTATTTTAAAGATGATTCTGGCGCGATATTTTTAGTGCAAGTACAAAAAACGTTTTTATGTGTAAGTTACTGTAACCTACTTTTACTGAACTGCATTTTCAATACTGCAAGCCCAATTGTGTGTTCAAGAGGCATTTATAGCTTATGTTTGAAAATCGGAACAAATCGGTAAATTGAACTACTTACTGTCCTAATGGGTCCAGATTTTGTATGCTCTACTTTATAATTTGGAATAGACCAAATAAACACAATGAATTCATTAATTTTGGGTTGTAAAAAACAAAATACAAGCTATACAAAAACAATACAAATACAAAGCACATTAGACTCCTTTCAGAAGTCTAAAGTACTGAATAATCTTAATACACTGAAAAGGCCCTAATCCTATAGAAAAGGACACTGAATAATCCTAATAAATAGTCGGGACTATAAAGTTTATTACTAATACACCCTCTTCATAATGGTCTGATTCATCCAGTCCAAAAATGTTGTCACCTTCACTCATGCCCTCCCAAAGATATTGCCTAGCCTAATTCTGGCTCATTATTTGTATTTATATAGGTTAAATAAAACAATAAAAAACATAGGTCATTAAAATACATGTTAAAATCACCCCTGTAATGATGCACAACTGTCCCACGATGGTAGTCGAGGCGAAAACAATTCCATTCATGGTAATCCTCCATTCTTTATACAATTTTAGAAATATTCACAGTTCTACTCTAGTTATTCTAGTTATAGACACCAAATTATATGTAGGACTGATGTTGTTAAGACTCAAAATTTGCCACTCAAGTCAAGAGATATCAACTTCCTAGTTTAAAGTCCGAATACAAAGCCATCATCTAATAATATTACTATAAACATTTTTACTTCCTGACTTAATGACCTAATTCACACACAACTTAAAATCTTTAGCCTAGAGACAGGACTCAAACCAAAGCATGACCCATGAGAAAACAAGATAAAGTATAACAATAACCACAGGCATTCTATTATCCTAATTTAGCAAATTTAAATCCAACTCAATTATAAGACAAAGAACCAAAACAGTTCTTTGTTCAGTATAGTTTAGAAATAACAACAGGATTTGGAACGTTAGCTAACTGTTTTCACTTTATAACATGTGGTTCTTTATAACATTATTTTCTTTTTGATTCCATAATTAATGTTTTATAATAATTATAGAATTCATATTAGGCCCCAAATACTTTTTAACAGAGATTATTATAGTTGAAATTTATTAACATATTATAATTGACATAAGCATTATAAATAGTCATGTAGCCTGAGCCTTTACCTGATAGGCCTGTTGTTGGGATTTATCAATGAAGATTAAAAAAAGCCTACATCATAGGCTCATTATTAGAAGCTACAAACCTTGAAGGCCTCTTCTGGTTTCATCCTGAATAAGGCCTCATGGAGGAAAAACTTGACCACAAATACTTAAAATAAATAAATTAGGCTATTACTACTTGAATATTCTCCAATGTACTTATTCTAATGTAAAATAATTTACTGTAAATTTGTTGGCATTCCAGTCCTAAATCCAAATGGGTTGAGCAGAAACTTGTTCGACCAAGCAAATACAATATGAGTCATATGGGATGCTTCAGGCTAGTTCTAATTTGGAACAGAAACAATGCTTTAAATGTCTCTTACCTTTCTCGGTGCAACAAACATATCCGTTCCTTTGGCACTTTTAACTTTTTAGAAATTAATTTCTTAAGATTTTCTATTGTCTCGCTTTTTGTAACTGCCAAGTCAAACTGGCCACCAGTCGTTGGTGTAACAGAAATTGTTATACTAGATGACGAATTTTTACAGCCACACCCCGAGTCACTCTCAGAATGGTTTTGAGTACTTTCTGTTGTAGCATTTGCACTGCTACTTTCCATTATTGAAAAGAAAACTTCACTACACCACCATACACTGGCGGAGAAACCGCACAAAAAGATTTCACTTTAAACACAACGTGGAATCAGAGATTTCATAAACGTGATTAACTAATTATTCCTCTCCACCGACCGAATACCAACCGCGACGACCGAAAGCCAACTGCACCGACACACTGCAATTGCCGAATAGACAGGCGGGCGGCAAATGCGAAATGCAAAGCATCGGTTCGACAGACTGGCAGCCTGGCAGCAGCTGGCAGTAGCGCCAACATCTCGGGAAGAATTTCCCTAAAATTACCCACCATCGACTTGCTTTCCAATAAAAATTCCCTTGAAACCCCCTAACCGCTTAACAAATTCCCCTGAAGATGAGCTAGATTTTGATTAGTTTATCAAAATACTGTATACTGTATATTATGGTGTTTTTATTACAGCTTGAACCATCAAGCAAAAGATGCAAGTAAATAATGAATGTGTAATATAATTTCCTGTAAATTTGTTGGCACGCCAGTCCTGAATGGGCTGAGCAGATATTTGTTAGACCAAGCACATAAAATATGAGTCATATGGGATGCTTCAGGCTACTTCTAATTTAGCACAGAAACAATGCGTAGCTACCATGGACGAAACATGTCCGTAAGATTAGATGGTTATACCTATTATTCACTTCTGAAATATTTCCGATTTTCTGGGCTGTTTCTTTACTCTCAGTCAGAGGATTGATCGTGATAGTCTATGATGATATCTACATGAGTTAAGTGATTGCTACTTTTGTTTAAAATGGTGCATATTTTAAATAACTGTAAGTAGGCTTTGTATTTGAAGAGTTTGAGATTATGATGAAGTCACTGATTGTAATTCAAAGAATATTGAATAAATATTTTATTCAATATTCTTTGATATTATATTTAATGTCAAGAGATATAAAATCTGGATACTGGATACGTAAAATCCTCCTGAAAACCTTCTTACGTATACATACGGTATGATCTCTATTTAATATTCAGGCGTCCCTTGGTTAAATAACTTTTCCACCTCCTAGTCTAGTCAAAGTTTTTTATAAAAAAACCTTACTAAAAATAATATCAAGCCTATGTGCCAATTATTATAAACAACACTTATTTTAACCGGTTATTTTAACAAAATGCCGTCTCAAAAGGCGTTTCACTTTTTAATTTTATGTAGTCATCCACTAAATAAATATTTTGAAATTTAAAGGAAGCTTTAGATTTCAGCAATCACCAATCATTGGTCGTTCTTGGGGCTTAAAAACAAAAATGTAAAAAAAAACAGAAAAATTACAGAATTAAATGGCATTCCGAAAGAAAGTTTAATTTTTTAAACCTATTTCATTTGACACGCGCATGCGCCACTATACACCCCTGAGCAACAGCACTGCGACAGTAACGGTAGTGGCAATGCGATACGTGTCGGTCGACAACATCCCTGCAATCTGGTCTGCCGGGTTTGAGAAAAATGTTGTAGGAAAGTTTAAGTTTAGAGAAATGATTAAACTTTCTCGATAATTCATTTGATTACAACACAGCAGGACCATAGTCTTGCGGCAAGCGATGAGTAATCTTGCCTGTGTCCTATCGGATCGGTTTAGGGCGGTGTGAGAGAGCAAAATAGTACTGTACTGTAAGACTACCGTACTCGACATTGTAATCTGGTTTTCCATTCGCATATACGCCGTCTTCTAGAGAAGCAATACAAAACAACACACACAGTGTTCACTCGTACACAAAGTTCATTATTGAACGAAATATCGCCTCGTGGAGAGAAAAATCAATTGGATTTCGTACCGTTGGATTGTCTTTGCTGAGTTGTAAACCATACAACATTTCCTAAGAGGCGCCTTAGAAGTCGGGTGTGCCCGCGCCCTTCAAAGTTAGGCACTATACTAGTAGTAGCAAAGAACATGGAACATTTTTGGAATGGAATAAAGAACATTTTTATCCATGTTCTAAGCTAGTAGGCAATTCCCTTGTCGGTCTAATGGTAAATTCGTCCCCATTCATTCTGGAGAATCCAAGTAAAATTGATACTTTGAAAGCATTACTCTATGATATTACCTCTAACCAATTTATACGAGTCTTTAACTGAGAAACAACCTTTACTCTCTGTAATCATTGTGATATTGAGCCAGCCATCTCCAAAAAGAACTTGTCTACTTGTTTATCTAAAAATTTCTCTTTCATATTTACTACATTTGGATTTGGTATAAGTATACTAATAGTAAGCTGATAAATATTTTACGCTAACATTATAATTTATTATTTTTCAGCATATTTGCATATACTGTATCAAATACTTTTATATATCTCAAAACCAGATTACCAAAATCTTATATGTATATTGTTAAAATCCAACCTTTGGGTTCTTCTTATGGTTTAAATTTAACTCTCTATCAGATGTTAATACTTATACGTCATTTTTTTCTTTTAATAAAGTAGTGTCGAAAGGGAACTAAATATTGTGTATTTATTGAAAAAAGTTTCCCCAAAGACGAAACTTGGGGACAATATTTTTATTTTGAACCATTATTATTCGCTTTTATTAACAATAAGTATTCAGTAAAACAACAAAATCTATATGTTATAAATCTTTGAAGTTAATAGATAATTATGTCCTTTTAAGATTTCCCCAGCTAAAGGAATTCCCCGGAACGGGAAATTTCGGGGAATATTGTTGTTGCGTCTGACCGGGGACTACTCTGCCTGTGGGACGGATGTTCAAGGTTCGTGAGTGAGATTTCTCAAGTCATCGATGACAGGCCCAAACTGCCCAAGTTTGGATTTGTGTAAAACTGAAATTTCAGTTCTAAAAACAGAAACCTAAGTTTTAAAGGAATAAAATTAGGAAAGTTTGTCTTTTTAAATTAACTATATTTGAAACGAAAAAAAATTAAAAATTCTAAACCTGTGATACACTAGGATTCCATTCACTTTATAATTACATATGTTACCAGTATGTTGGTTTATGTAGAAAAACTACCTACCTCATATTATATATACCCCCTTAGCAGTAGACCTACGTACTTAGCCAATTTCCAAATGAATCGTTTATTGCATAAACGCCATAACCAACATCATTTCGACTTTTCTATTTTGACTTTTTAACACATTATTTATGTATAACTTGAAATACATAGTTTGGCGCAGAAATCCTACAACTATGAAAGTCTCTTTGGTTTTAAATGTGGTCTTCGAGTTATTCGTTTGGTGCAGAAACACCTCAAATCAGCTGCAGCTGTGGGGTTTCTGCAACAATCTCGGGGTATTTTTTTGTAGTCATGTTGGCTATTACCTTGGTAATACATATCTTTAAATATAATGTTTGATCTATATTGTTGTTTTTCAATAAGTACAAACCATAAAATATGTCAGAAAATTCAATAATTATTAAAATTTGTTTTTAAAACAGTGTTTATTGCTGAAACACCATAAATGAAATATTTTTTAAAGTGGTATGTTAAACCTAATGATTAAAAACAGCATCCTGGGCTTTGAATACTTAGATATTTAACGATAGAAAATTACAAAATTAAAATGTTTTTTACACTTTTCACCACAACCGTTTTTCGTAGACTGATAATTAAAATTTATGTATATACAGTAAAATAATTTCATAATACAATATTTTGTTTAGTATATTAGTCGGGGGTTAATCGTCAAAGTCAAATTAAAAAAATGATCCATTTGATCGTTTAACTGGAAAACGGGTTTTGGGAAATCCCATGGCTTTTGAAGCGTTGTTTATTACAGACAAAAGGGTGGTGTAATGCTATTTAAGACTCTAAAAACATACCATAAAATTCTAATAAAATCACTTCAGTAGCTTCGAGAAGTTCTTGGGGAACTTTTCCAGGAAAATTTTTCAGACTATATCGATCTCTATACCAGGTATGACGCACTGAATACCTCCTGATACAATATTACGGCCTGTTCCATAGCCATTTCATTTATGGAATCATCCTGTAGAGCTATGCTTCCTGGTTGCGAGGCCGTCTTGAAACTCCAAAAGCTGCTCTGAGAGTATTAACGCCAAGCACTAGGCTGGCACACTGTAAGCCTATTTTCAAGCGTCTGTGTTTCCATACTTTATATGGATAGTACATACTCTCCTCACTGGTATATGTGAAAAAATATATGGTGACCTATCAAGTACATTAACACGTGACACGAAATCGAAGCAAGATCAATATCCCAAGGCGTTGGCTTGCAGTCACAGTTTACCAACTATGGCTTGGGAGATATTTAATAGGCTATCTGAAAGTATGAGAAGTCTGGACCTGATAACATTTGCACATAGTTTATAAACGTGTGACATCAATAGGTTTTAATGCGACAAAAATAATGGATTTCTCCTTTCTTATAATAAAAACAATTCAAAAAGGACTAAAAATACAGTGTGTGATACAGTTGTATTTAAAAAGATATGCATCTTAAGTATGTAGACCTGTCAGTAAAATCAAAACGAATCAGTATTTATTGTGATTACAAGTAATTTATTACAATAAATACTGCTTAGTTATTATTGTACTAGCAATAACTGAAGATTCGGTCAAAAAATGTTCTTCGTATTGTTTTGACCACGCCTTACCCCGAGAGAATTGAGTAATTTGTTCACCTAAAAATTGTATAAATTAAATCATAAAAAACTATAAAGGAATTTGAATTAATCACACTTTTGCATAAAAATGCATAGCTCTTAAGCTCTTCAAAATAGTTATCTTCAAAATAAGCAGTGCTTTTCGACTGATGTACGAACTCATGCTTCATCAAAATCAGCATTGCTCTCGGTGTTATTTAGACATTTAAACATTTAGATCCTCTTTTATAGATATAGGTTAAGATTAGACATTTGATCCATATTCATATATTAAAGATTCACTTATACCGTCTGTGGTGGGGTTATGGATAAAAAATTTAGGAGAGTACTCCTAGAGTTCCTAGAATGAGGGTAGAATAGTTAAGAAAGGACTATCGGGACATAGATACTTTCGCTTCGCCTATTTTTTAAAAGAAATTCCATATTAAAAAAATAATGAGAAAATAGGAAGAGGGCGTTCGTAAGCGTGTAGGATAAACGTCTTAAACATATCCACGTTGTAGGGCTATACAGAAATATCCATAATCCATAATTCTTAAATTTGACCTAATCCTAATTTGAGTTTTAACGTAATACAAGTTCTACGTAATAAATGTTCTGAGCGCCTGCAAATGTTATTGAGTTTTTCCTTCACGCGGAACAGTAGGCAAGTAGCATCGAGAGTTTGCAGGGGATGTGTAAATATTGGAGACTTCAAAATGAGGGCTTTAAAGAAAAATACCCCCGTCGCAGCAGACCTGCGTACTCAGCGAATTTCCAAATCAATAATATAATAATAATAATATATGACAAGTTTGGTCAAAATCTGTCGATAAACATGAGAATTTTTGCCTATTCTCCATAAGATTAAAATGGGAAAGTTGAGTGAGTAGGTTTGCTGCTGTGAGGAACACTGAAAGTAGCCATTTATACCATCAAAAATTTTATTTTTAACATTTATATTAACTTTCATCAACATCTGTCCATAAATATAGGAGTTTGCCTAATCTCCATATGATTAACATGGGAAAAGAGTATGCAGGTTTGCTGCCATGATAAACACATAAACTATAATTTTTTAACACAAATGTATGGATCTCAACCACATGAAGCTAAATATCAAGTTTCATCCAAAAATATTAGATAATAAGTGAAAAATTAATTTTTTTTAATCCTCCATAAGATTAACATTGGAGCCTCAAAAATACAACGTACTGTGTTTAGATTTTTTTATATCTCGGTAACCGTTGAAGATAGAGAAAAACTTTAAGGAACTTAATTGTGTAGTTTTTTAAGCTGATTCTAATGGTGAAATTTAAAATTAGAAATTTTTAGAAATTACATGTGAAAAACGCAAAAAACCCCATTTTGGGGTACAAAACCCCCCCAAACTACCCGTTCCCATTGACCGATATGTCTGGTTTACGAACTCGTCCGAGCATTTGTAGGAATACACGTCTCTACCAAATTTGGTCTCGATCGGACCTTTTTTACAAGAGTTATCGTGTTCACAGACACACACACACACACACACACACACACACACACACACACATATATATATATATATAAATTTTAACGACTATTGTTTTTGGTCTCTGGGCACCTAAAGAAGAAAAAATAACATGGTCTCGGGCTTAACTCTTGCCATGAGACCTACGGTAATAGCTTCTTCCCTATGGGAAATTCGCTAAAACCTAGATAATAAAAAACGGAAATTCTTAAGCTATGAAATTTTGGGATACAAATATAATTTCTTTATATTATTACAGTTTTGGTAGTAATAGTTTGACTTTCACCATATAACCACTAACTAAAAATAGCATTATTAATTACCAGTTTACAAAAAAACTATTATGCGTTAGTACTGTCTACAAAAAATCAGTAATCTATCATAGTAAAAAATTATACGATGATAATACATTTTCTGACAATGCCCAATGTTATTATGGGGGAATATAACAAACTCAATGCTTTACTTGAAACAGTTTTACCAAATAAATAGAACTTATTAAAAAATATTATTTATTTCAATGTTAAATTTGAGCTACCCAAACCCCTTTAAATCTAAAAATATAGAGTGTAAAATAAATGTGATAGTTTTTGATTTTTTAAACAATCAATGTTAGACATTTTTAATGGAAATAAAATACGTTCGTTTTATTAAATGTATAGTATATTTTTTATGTTAATCTTATGCACGGATAGTATGGGTCAGTTTACTAGATACCCTAACCAACTCCAAAACGTGAAACATTGTGACACCGTTATGTGCATCCAGTATCAGCGCCTCGCTCTCACGTCTCCTGATTTAGGTATTTTCTGTGAGAGAGTATTTAAAACAAATCGATGAGATCGGGATGATTTTAAGACAAAATTGGCGCAATACAACAGTACAACATCTAGGTTTAATTAAAGGTTCGTACCATACGTGACAAAAACTTCAGGCCAAAAGGTAGCCGTGAACCTGTTTCCCATCTGGACTCTGGAGTTTATATCTTCTTGTCATAGACTTTCTAAAATACAATTCACTGTGTATTGTTGCAAAGACAATTTTATTCTAATTTTGAAATATCAATTTTCTTTTATTGTTGTTTCGTGTAAACTCGGACGAGTTTGAAATCCAGATATATCAGTCAATCGGAACGGGTAGTTTTTTTGGGGGGGTTGACAGATATTATTAAAACTTGCCATATATTATTACTGTATTATATTATTGATATTCGCAGGTCTGCTGCAACGGGGGTATTTTCTTTTATCATTATAATCACCTTAAAAACTACACAATTTATAGTACTGTACTTGAAAGTTTTGCTCTATCACTAATTTTTAACGAGATATTAAAAAAAACTATATATATCATTTAAGTTGTATTTTGGAGCTTCAATATTAATCTTTTGTAGGTTTATTATCAACATCGCAAACATTGGTATACGAGTATATTATTATTGTCATATTATAGATTTTGAAATTCGCTGGTCTACGCAGGTCTGCTGCGACGAGGTAATTTCCAATTAATGTAGGTGGTGGTGCCTTTCAGTAAAACAACATTTTTTCTACGATAAATTACTGAATATTTTAACCACTATGGTAAATAGGTGGCGACATGATTCTGATATGAATATACATTTTATTGTATGTTTAAGATTATCAAACTTAATACATTTTTTAGGATTTGTTAGCAAAATTAGATTTTAAAGATTTGTTAGCCGTTGGAGTTGTAGGGGTGGAAAATCAGACGCAGCTATTTCAGGATTAGGTCAGGCTGTTGTGTTGTCTTGGAGCAACAGCTGATATCTCCGCCATTCGGATTAACTTAAGATGCAATGGAGCTTCTATAGTGCCATCGTTCGATCTAAGGTAAACAGTATACAATTTAAAATTGTTCATCAAAACATTCAGATCGCCACAAACAAATTTCTCGAACTAGACATTCTTTGCGATGAAATCAAGCCCGATGTTTTGATTTTATCGGAATTCGGTTTTAATGACGACAATGTTAAATTTTCCAAAATTCCAAATTACATTTTAGGGGGTTGTTACATTCGGCCAAACATTAAATGGGGGGGAGTCGGTATTTTTGTTAAAGATAATATAAACTATAAACCCCTGACAATTAATTTTTCAACGGAGAAACATTTTGAAATTGCTGCTGTCAAACTATTTACTAAATTCAAAGAACCACTGTTTATTTACGGTTTATACCGCTCCCCCGATGGTAATGAAAAATCTTTTTTTGAAACTCTGGAAAGATTTTTGCAATATGTCACAACTAAAAATCAAAAGTTTTTGCTTGCAGGTGACTTCAATATTAACGTCTTGGATAGCCACGACAGCAAAACCAAATTGTTTAGGGAAACGCTGAATGGCTTTGGATTAGAGTGGTCTGTGAACTCGCCTACACGGGTGACACAAATTTCGCAAACAGCCATAGACAACATTGTTTCAAACATCCCCGATTTGCCAGTCTCAGTCGTTGCTACCGCCATGTCTGACCATTACGCGCAGATCGCTACTATCGAAGGCCGGTCACCACTCCATCTCCAGTGTATTTCAAATTCTAGACGGGACACAAGACCCGAAAATGTCCTGCTTTTAAAAAATAAACTTCAAGCCGAGAGTTGGGACTGCCTCAAGGGGATAGATTGTACAGACAGATTTTTTGAAGCTCTCAATAGTAACCTAAATTTCCATCTTGATTATTTCTGCCCCAAAAGAAAATCTAAATCAAACCGAAAAATTGCGAAAAATACCTGGATCACTAAAGGGATTTTAGTGTCCAGGGAAAACTTAAAAAATTATTGGAGGGAATTGCAGTCAACCAACAACCCAGAATTCAGACTATTTTACAACTCTTACAAAAAGATTTACAGAAAAGTCCTAAAAGCAGCCAAAAGTTACGAAGTTAATAAAAAACTCAGTAAAGCAGATAATTTTTCAAAACAAGCTTGGTCTCTTATAAACAACAACTTTTCGTCCCCAAAACAAAACTCACAAATAACTGAACTGGTGGTGGAGGGTAAGATTGTCCGGGAGCCGTTGGAGGTGGCGGATGTTTTTAGTTCATTTTTCGCGAAAGCTGGCGGAATTGGACTGACACTCACGCCTCTGGCTGCCCCGGGACAGTCGAGTCCGGCCACATCGATGTTCCTTAGCGATGTCACTGAACAAGAAGTGTCAAGGGCAATCAGCGACCTGAAGACAAAAAAGTCGGATGATCTCAATGGAATGTCTACATGGCTGTTAAAACAATGCCAAGTCGGCATCGCGGCCCCCCTCACTCAGTCAATAAATCTTTCTTTCAAATCAGGAATTTTTCCAAATCCTTTGAAGGTTGCAAAAGTAATCCCCATTTTCAAAAAGGGTGATTCACAGCAACCAAACAATTACAGAACAATCTCAATTCTGCCGGTGCTAAGTAAAGTTTTTGAAAAACTGTTTATGCGCAGAATGCTAAATTTTTTTGAGGAATTCAAAATTCTATCTAATGAACAGTCGAAAGAATAAATCAACTGTTGATGCAATCATCCGCTTAGTGGAATTGATTGTAAATGACTTGGATAAACGTAATATGACACTGAGTGTTTTTCTAGACCTATCCAAGGCTTTTGATTGTGTTGAACACAATATCCTCCTAAACAGACTGTGGAATTACGGAGTCCGTGGCTTACCCCATAGATGGTTAAAGTCATACCTCTCTGGAAGATCACAGCAAGTTCAAGTCAATGGAGTTACTTCACATACAACAGATTTGAGATATGGTGTCCCTCAGGGATCGATTCTCGGCCCCCTTCTATTCCTGGTGTATGTGAATGACCTAAATTCATTCATTCCAAGAGGACGAATTGTCCAATATGCAGACGACACGACTCTTTGTTTCAGTTCAAATAAAATTGAGGAAGTCGAAATTGTTTCCTTTAATGAAATAAATTCTTGCATTCAATACTTTGAGAATAGAAATCTCAAAGTAAACCCCTCAAAATCATCTTGCATGACATTCGGAGGCAGCACCGCTCTGAATTCATGCCACCCGACAGCAATGATAGATGATGTCGTCATCGAAGAAGTCGGGTGTACAAAATTTCTCGGAATGCTCGTTGATAACGAGCTGACGTGGACAGATCATGTTGATAGTGTCTGTGGGAGGATCTCTTCAGCCATTTACCTGCTGAGAAAGCTTTCTACGCACTGTCCCACTGATTTATTGCTTATGGCGTATTACGGGTTGATTCAATGCCATCTATCATATGGTATTGCTCTGTGGGGAAATTGCTCACAGAAAAACTTCAACCGGGTTTTTGTTCTTCAGAAGAAAGCCATACGAATTATTGCAAAACTTAAATTTAGAGAGTCGTACCGGGATGCCTTCCGGAGTCTTGGGTTGCTAACGCTGGCTGAGCTGTACATTCTAGAAATAGCCCTCTACTGCAAATTTAAAAGAAACCCGACCCAGGGCGTAAAGGTACATAGTTATGAAACAAGATCTAGAAACGTGTACAGATCAGCACAACACAGGTTGGCTATTACGTCACGCCTACCCTCTCAGGCGGGCGTTTCCATTTTAAACAGAATTCCGGAGGGTATCCGATTCGAAAATTGCCAATTGAAATTCAAATCAAAATTAAGACGCTTTTTAGTGTCGAACGTGTTTTACTCTGTGGGTGAGTTCATAGATTACACATCAAGAGCTTGAGTTTTCATTTTTAATGCCACTAAAATTTAACGTCACTTGAAATTTTACTGTTACCTGGTTGTGCCTATCTTTAATTGTTCTATTGTTAATTATTAATGTTAATGTTGTTATTGTTAATTGTATTTTATAAAACTCAAATTTAGAGAGTTCTTTTAATTGTTTGACGCATGCTATGCAATATTTGTATTGTCTACGGCAATAAAGAGTTTATTATTATTATTATTATTATTAATATGATATGCAATTTCAATACAAATATATTAGATACAGTATCTCGAAAAACTGAGAGTACATAGGGTCTGCTTGGAATGATAATCTTGGCCAACCAAACAACAGTACTCAGTGAGAATAGGACGAACCTCACAAGAGATTGTAAAAAGTGCAAAGTCAATTTAACGATCGTGATCGAGCGCACCTGAATTATTATCGTACCGCTGGCACCACTGCGGAGCGGCATCACTGGTAACTGCAAGTGGCAACACTGCCCCGGCCCCGCCAGTCGAGCCTCAGCAACCGTCCAGCCGCTATCTCTCTCACCTCAGCGACAGCCACATCTCTTTCCCGTTAGTCGCCCTCTCTTTGTCTTCGGTTGCGGATCTTGCGTTGTGCAGCGAATCCAGTGATCAATCGCCTCCGTAACAGATATATTTGTTAATGTCTACGTTGTTAAACAATATTTTTATACATTTATATTTTAAACTAATATAATTTTCCTAATTAAAGCCTTTTTTTAACTTCACACGTATTTTTTCGTGTTGAAAAAGTGTTAAAAACATTATTGACTCAATTCGGTTCGGTGTTGGATATCCGGTTTCATACAATGAGTATGTTGGACTTAAAGATCAGCTGATCAACTTGACCGACAACTCAGCTGACTTGACTCCAGCCGCTGCAGCAGAGGTAACGTTCACCTTTGCTCCTTCCTCTTCGCCAACGCTCAAGGATCTTGCCGCCTTGGCATGCGCCCTATTGTACCCACTTCCTCCTTAAATTATCACCTTGACTAATCGACTCTGGTGTTCGGGTTGGCTTCTGTTTAGTGTTTGGCTGCTCTTAATTTGTTTTGATCGGGGTTTCCTCTGATTGCTCTCTATTGTGAAATTTGGGGTCTATTACCTTGTAATTGTCTATTCTTTCTTTCCGTAGGTGTTAGTTTGTCCTCATTGTAAAACACATTATTTCATCCTCATTTAAAGATTTTTCATATAACGTATTTTAAGGAAATATTCTTAAGATGATTTTTGCGTACCTACGACCTACGACTTAATTTTTATACAAATATCTTTTTGTAGTAGTTTACCATTCAATTTGCCGTAAATCCATCTCGATTGTAACAGAGTAACTAAATAAACATTAAAATTGTTTGTCTTAAAGTCCTGAAAACTTTTTTTTTCAATTTTACTCGTAGTTCCATAATTGTTTAACAATTTATTACTTCATGAAGGTTATTGAAAAATGTTTATATTTCATGTGGTAGAAGAATTTTGGGGTAAATTCTTTTTATAGAAGAAAAAATCTTGAATATATCTACTCAATATCAAATTACAGAGAAATAAAAAAATTGGCATGGCTTCGGAGTCAGTGCAGACTGTAGTGTTGAAATCACTTATTTTGATCCAGGGGGTAATCCCAAACTGAAATATACACTATTAGCTCAAAATAAAAAATGTTGACGAAAAATGTAAAATATTTTCTTCCCCGTGGGAAATAGGTTGGGGTTAAATCATGGATATGTCTGAAGGGAATGTTTAGACTGTTTTCAGTTCCTCAAAGAGCTTAGACGTATTATTCATGTAAAAGTGATATGACGTACTTTTGTTTAAAATTTTGGTCTGACGGATTGCCAACACCCACCAGAGCTAAGACACATCCATGTCAACAATATTTTATCTGTATGTGTTATGTATATTAACACATAAGTTATTAAGTATAGTAAAAGCGATGATTCTCAACACTATTGGATGCCCACTTTATAAGGTAAAAGCTATATAAGGTGGAGGATAGTGACAGTGTTTACTCCAAAGCACTTGTTACCATGTAAAATATAATTAATACAGTAAAATAGGCCACATAAAATAAATACATATCATAGTATGTATTGATGGTAATAAGCATCTAGGCCTATCTTCGTTAACGAGTGAGATTGTAAAGCGCGAACGTCCTCTTCGTTTACTGTAATCATCAACAATTCATATCGTTCCATCCCTTAACCAATGCCTAGTGCGAAATCTGTCCATGAGTACGATAGGTATGAGTTTTAAAACTTTTGTACGTTGGTAATTTTTTAGAATTTCACGAGGAGAGTATCGCAATTGGAGCTATTGTAATTAAACACTTGACGGTTAAACCGCTGTAAAACCTATCCTGAACCTTGGCGCTAGCCACCACAAGGTCGCGTGGAAATGTATACGTAACACATGGCGTGGCGTCGGCGTATATGTGGCCGAAATATTATATATGCCAAAATATTGTCTCGCATTGATAACAACACAAACAAGTGAGAAAACCCTCTTATACCGAGGTTACCTATAACATACATAACTTGAAAACACATACTTTTATCATTGTGGAAAGCCTCTGGATCTTTGTAGAGCAAAATTATGGTTTGAAATACCTTTCTGTCAATGGATCCTGGTGTAGTTTTTTTGAATACGACCATTTCGTGTTGCTTGAACACGTTTTGAGAATATTGCCGGTAACTGTTTACATTACACTAAAACACTACTATTTACACATCGTGAACAGTTCACGGCCGTAGTCAAAAAACTACACCAGGATCCATTGACAGAAAGGTATTTTAAACCACATACTTTTATTTTGAATTCTATTTTACACAATATGGAAATAAACCAGTAAATATGATAAAATAAAAAAGTGGGAATAAAAAATATCGCTAAAATTAATTAAACCACAGCAAAAAATGATTGTATTTACTTCCCTGTGCGAAATAGGTTAGATCATGTATATGTCTGACGGGGAATGTTTTCATTTCATCTAAACAGCTGTTCTTATTTTTCAAATTTTTGTTCATGTTTCATTCAAATAGGTTATATTATGAATATGTCTAAATGGAATGTTATCAGTTCATCTTAACAGCTGTTCTTATTCCTTTATATTAAGAATTCAATTCAATAGCTCTGGTAGTTTCTATGGAAACCTGTTACATATTTTCCATCTTAAAAATCACTAACACCCTCCCAGAGCTAAGACATATCCATGTCAAAAATTAGAAAAGATTCCGTGCAGTTCTCGACAATGCTGTCAGTGTTACTTCGTTTTTGTATCATTCTGAAATTATGGTTACTAATTGTTTAAGAGATTCACTTATAGAAAACTTGAAAGACTTATGTCCAATTTTGATAAACATCTATTGCTTGCTGTGGGTTCTGGTGGTTGTGTTATTTATCTACCAAGAAAACAGGCCTATATGTTATAGCATATATATTATTGGTGTACAAATATTTAATCTATTTCATTTTCATCGCTATTGTACTATAGACTACGAAAGTTTTCATTTTACGATAAAATAGGGTTTTTCAATTATTACAATGTGTAAAAGAAAAGAGAATAACCACCCAATTATGATACGTAATAGAATCAATCTTAAACACACCATCTTGTCAATTGCAGGTTGTAATGTGATGTTGTAAACGTTAACATTATAATGGCTGATGAACCATCTGTTCCGAAGAACGTTACGAAACATTGCAGCATGAGTGATTATGTTCATTCAAAAATTTATTATTGAGTTTAAAATCATATATCAGTTTTGGACTCAAAAACTAATTAAAAAGCAAATTAGTTTTTACACAAACAATTGAGATTTTATTTTTACTTTCTTCTCAAATATTTAGTACTGTACTTGAAAAAGTAATTTCCATAAACACTTTAAATTTAAACATAGAATTAAAATATCACTTTTAATGCTCTCTGAATCCAAAAAAGTGGTTTCCCCTTTGTTCATTGAAATCGAAAATTTATAAAATTTTATTTGGTCCAGTGTATATCTGTGCAATAAATGAAATAATTTGTTTTTACAAGCTGAAGATCTTTTTTGGCATAGGTAAAATATTTAATAGGTTATAAAACTGGATTTTTCAAATCTCCTTTAGCGTTCGTTTTTCATATCTTAGCAACGTTTTTTTGGAACTATCGAGACGGATTACGTCACGGGGTAGTCTAGAGCTCCGTCTTAAAACATTGTCATTATCACAAATGCAAATTCACATTAGCAGATGCGGATTCATTATTTTACGAAAATACAAAATATGAAGCATGTGTGTCGCGAATATGCTGTGGATGTGCCCATGAATTGTACGTGCGATCAGACTGGCAGTACCTTGGGATTACAGGTATTTATAATTCTTCCCAGATTGAACCCAATTCATAATCTGAAGGTCGTGGGTTCGATCCTGATCAACATCTTGAACAATTTTACAATTTTATTTTTGAACAATTTTGTTTTTTGAAACTGATAAGTTGTCCTTGTTCACTTATGAATCCGGCAAATGAAACAGCTGGTGTTGGCAGTAACAAAGCCACACATGTAATCAAATCCATTATTCTCGCCCTTTACTCATATCCACCTTAAAATACCCACCATGCTGCATTTTTGATAGTATTATTGTACATTCCAGTATGATGAGATTGTTTATCGCAGTGTGGCATGTAGCATGAAGCCCAGCTCAGCATGTAGACCAGCTTTATGATGCGCTTGTCCATCGCGGTGCTGATAGTGACATGCAGCATGTTCATTGTTCATGTAGCATTGAGCTCAGCCACCCACGCCGCACCCTCTATCTTCACACACCCGGGGGCTTGTGTTCCCGTATCCTAGCAACTGCGCGCGACTGTGTGCACATGCGCGTTTGCACGTTTCGTACCTCGTGCCTGGGACACATTTCTGTTCATTCTATGTTTGCATGTATATGTTTATGGGAAATTTCTTGAGTTTGTCACTTAAGTTTTTAAGTTTATCTAACATTTTTGGTAAGTACTAGAGTTTCTAAGATGTTATTAGTTGGAAAATTTGTTTATTTGTGTACATTCATCAATATTTGAATCCTTGTGTTTTTTTAGAACTTAAATCGTATTCGTATAGAATGATTAATGTCACTCTGGAACAATAACATAATATTTGAAAAGTTAGTTGAATTTATTTTATAGAGAAAACACAGTCCATCAAGATTGTTTATTTTTCACTAGTATATTAGAAACAAGTGAAGGATTTTTTTAAACAATTTAAATCAATTTTTTCTTATCTTCTTTGAGACATATCAGCACTTAACATGGGACACTTTTGAAGTGAAAGCTTTTGTCGTTGTTATATTAAAAGTTTGGGTTCATTCTTCCAGTTTTTTGTCTATTCTTCAAATACAACCTTAAGGAGTTACGACTTGTTTAATTTGAGGATTTTACATATACTAATTAAAATGAGCTATTTATAAAAAATAATGGAAGGTGGTATAAAACTACACATTCCACACAAAGTACACATTCCACTCGTATGAATTATTATTAGTTTTGAGCTAGAACTTAATAATTTTCCTATTTCTTTCCGTGGATATGTTTCATGGATATGGTTCTGAGGGGGGTATTATGACTAAAATTCAATATGGAAACCAACACCGAAAAACAGACACCTTGTATAGTAAACTAGCTGAAGTACCTTCTTTCGCACAGAAAAAGGTTTGACCGAGGTTACCTTTTTTCTTCGGTATGAAATAAATATTTTAAAACATGAAAATTTGATTGAGAAATAATGCTTTATTTGAGGTAAAGTACTATTCACATTAAAAGAGGTATTTACTAATTGTATTTTATACTGAACACGATTTCAAAAATTTATAAACACGAGGGGTTTCAACATGACAAAGTAGCATATGTTAAGTAATATTGGCAAAAGATACCTATTGGAGACAGGCATCGGGAAAAAACCTATTACATACCATTTTCGGTAATACAGTATTGATTTCGATCAGCAGTTTATCTGTAAAAACGAACTTTCTTTCTTCTTCTTCCTGGACTGTCAAAAGTAGTGTAAACAGATGGTGGAATTAGAAACTGTAAACATTCAAACCTAGGGCATTCGCAGCAACTGTGTCCTCTGCTGTTGATAATATTATGTTTTCAATCATTGAAAATGTAAAAATTGGAACCTAAGACGTTCACGGGGCGTAACCCTAAGGGATTTTAAGTAAATGAATATGCCTATGAGTTGCAAGAGTTTAAGATCTACATTTGTGTACGATTTCAAACCGGTAAGTTCAGTATTTTTCGCGATTACCTGCCACAACAAACCCACAAACCTGCAAACAACATAGACCTACATAAACCACCTGTTTTTTATGATGATGCAAGAGATAAGATTTAGTCCAAAAATAATAATTACTTATCATAGCGTCGAGATTGTGACACGATCTACATTATTAATATTGTGGATACATGAACAGTGAACAGTGACAGTACAATATCGAGTATCGACCTAGACCAGACCAGGCTGTTACGGCGTCACACTCCCACCGCGGTTACGTCAGCATGATGTCAGGTCGACCCACTCTGACCCACAACCCGACTGCATCATGCTCATGCTCGCTCTTGCTGCATCATAAAGCATTATCTCATTTGATGTCATACAATAACACATTTCTTTTAGCGAATTTCCCAAAGGGAAGAAGAAGCTATTACGGTAGGTCTCAGACAAGACTTAAACCCGGGATATGTTAATTTACCGTTTTGAGGTGCCTAGAGGCAAAAACAATAGTCGTTAAAATTGTATAGCGTGTATCCGTGAACACGATAACTCTCGTAAAAATGGTCCGATCATGACCAAATTTGGTAGAGATGTGTATTCCTACATTTACCCGGACGAGTTCGTATCGGTTAATCGGAACGGGTAGTTTGCGGTGGGTTGTACCTCAAAATTGGGGTTTTATATGTTTTCATGTGTGATTATTGGAAATTTTAAATTTTATCTTTTACTATTAGAATCAGCTCATAAAACTACACGATTTAGTACTTAAAGGTTTTTTTCTCTACGTCCGATGGTTACCGAGATATTAAAAAGTTTAAACACAGTACGTTGTATTTTATGGTTCCAATTTTAATCTCACTGAGGATAAGAAAAAACATTTCACTTATTAACCTATATTTTGACATCAAACTTGATATTTAGCTTCATGTAGTTGAGATCTATTTATGCTTTAAAATCATAGTCGATGTGTTTATCATGACAGTTAACCTGTTTACTATTTTCCCATGTTAAACATTTTATAGAGAATATGCAAACTCTTTAATTTATCGATAGATGTTGATAAAACTTGGTACTGTATAAGGTTAAAATAAAAATTGTAAAAATGTCTACTTTCAATGTTCCTCACAGCAGCAAACCTGCATAGTCTTTCCAGCGTTAATCTTACGGAGAATAGACAAACTCTCTTATTTATTGACAGATATTGATTAAGCTTTGATCATTTCTTTGTGTTATTATCAACAAAAAAATACGAAAACACAGTTGAGTGATGAAAACTAGACCGAACTTTCTGAAGACTCATATTAATATTCATTAAGACACTAACACACCCTGGTGGGAATTTGAAGGCAAATATTAGTGAAGGGTGAGTGTGATAAATTAATGCCAAATGAAGAAAGGGAGCTGTGCCCAGCGTCGAAACATCCCAAAATTGTGTAGGATTTGACCAGGATCGAACCGGTAACCTTCAGATTATACAAATAATGTAAAAAAATAAACTCAATTTTCGTAGCTATTACTTTGTAATATGAATTATTTAAAAATTATTGTAAAATTAATTGTTGCAAACTAACTTGAAAATTTACTTCAAACTCGAAGAAAAGAATCTATAAACAGTACAGTGTTGGTGAGAGGGATTGACTAATACTGTACATTACATAGTGTGATTGGTTTATGTTACTTTTAGCGAAGGACTTGTGTTAGAAACACTGTTAAGAGGTGTACAAGGAGAAATAGCAAATATATAATTACTGTATGCTGTAATGATCGTGTCACTCATCTTACACTCATTTCTCATTCATACTTGGCTTAAAATACCTACTTAGGTGCCATTTCAGTTAAAAGTAAATTAAAGTAGAGTATTATTAGGGATAGCAGTTTTTTATCGTGTGTTCATGGTATCCAACCTCGCAAATGGTTTCAAAGTTATTTTCTGTACAGTAAAAGCTATGAACTATAATATCTTCTTAAAGTAGCACCTATTATGAAAAGTTAAAATTGTCAATTATTCAAATAGATAAATTATACATAGAATAAATTATATAGAATTTAGGTATATTCGAGAATAGACAATTTCATATTTTTAATAAATATTACCGGGATACCAAGCTTTTCTCGGATAGAAGTTAATTAGCCAAATTATAACACATTTATCATGCTCTCCATATAAACTGAGTGGCCAAAACCCCCGTTTAACAAAAAAATCATAAATCCTTGAAGAGAAACATTTTTGCCCGGACAGTGCTTGTTTTAGAGTATGAGATTTTATTTTGAAAAATTGTAAACCTCAAATTCAGTGAAAAATAAAAAGATAATTATTCATTCTTATTTGAAATATTCAAGTTTTAGCTTTTAGCGTGCCCAACAACCCCATAGAACATCACATACACGAATGCAATTATGTTATCTGTTTTAGGCGTCAATAAATATATCCGAATTACCTTATGTAGGTTACACATGTACTTGTAAGTACCGTAAATTTTGTCTCGAAGTTGTTGTAAATGCCTGATAAGAGTTTCGTTGAAGTTATCGAGGCCATGGAAAGATACTCAGGTGTTATCAAAGGTAAACAAACGCCGGCTGTATAATTGTTCAACAAACGTTCGTCGTGTTTCAACAAACTTGAGTCGAATTGACGGCCACATGTAGAATTACTATTGATTAATCTTATGTCGTTTTGACACATCGTTATGTTCTTACGTCGTAGCTTTTGGGTGGTGGCGAGACCAAAATTTGAAACAGTGGCGACATTTGGTTAGTGCCGTCATAGTTTGGTTATAAGAACAGCTGTTTAGATGAACTGAAATCATTCCCTTTAGACATATCCATGATCTAACCTATTTTTCACAGGGAAGTAAATACAAACCTTTTTTAGGTTTGTGAAAATCAATGAGAGCATTACAAGAAGCTACGTGTAAATTATTTTTGTTAGCAGTTAAACCTAAGACAAGTTTATGAAAGAAACTATATTAATTTGATTTGAAAATGAAAATGAATGATATATGCAATGAAATCTTCTTATATTGTCAAGTTTACATTCAAATGTATTTAGCCAAATGACTCAAATAACACTATGGTATTAAATGAATTAAAATAAATTAATATATTCAAGATTTTTGGGGAAATAAAAAGAAGCTAGCAATTAACTACGACGTAATAATTCGTTTGACATTTTATATATTACACAACTTCTTCTACCTCTGTTGCGCCACATGATAACAATTAGAAAAAAACATTGACCGTGTGAGAATTAAACGGCCTTCGTGTGTTCAAAGTTTTCAATTTACGTTGATGAAGGTAAATTTATTAGTTTATAGAAGTTAAAAAGTAATGGACCCAATATAGATCCCTGACGAACTCCTGTACTACAAGCTCTTTCAACGATTGTTTGTCAATATATTATTCTGTTTATGTTTGTCCTGTCTTCAATGCCTTAAACATTACTAAAAACGTGAGTTATCCCTCTGAGGTAAAATGATTAAGATTTCAACTAGTGCACTGAAAATCTAAAGAGGAGATAATGTCGATTTTCAGGAATTTAGTCACGATAATGTTTTTACTGCATATATTGTGGTCACTTTATGTGATGACGTTTAGCAGTTCGATCTGAATATAAATGTCTACTTCAATATTGAGTTGTTCAATGATGCTAAACAAACTTGTCGTTTATGTTCACTTCTAGAGTTTTATCAAATAAATCTCAAATTAAAAGTGGTAATACAGTAATGACTTTTACACAAATAGTAACGTACATATTGAAACAACCCGTGTTACCGAGAAATAGTAATCGAATTATTTGGATTTAAAGAGGTGTTTTACCAGAAAAATTCGACTTACTCACGGTACAGATTCTTTATTAATGACACAATGTCTAATAAGCTCCGGTTTGTACATCAAGGGCTATCCAGAGGTCCAGAGGCGTTGTAGAATCATCACAAAACTCTCCGAAATCAATCTGGTGACCTCCATTCTCCAATCAAGTACAATAACCCTTGTAGAGCTACGATAGCTGGTTCTCATACGCCCCTCGGATGGAAGCCCCAAAAGATCCTTAACTTGTATCCAGCTGAGATTTTATCTCGAAACACACAATGGCCGCGGAGGTAAGGTACCTCGGGGTCATGTGTGGGAGGTAACGTATTGTTCCCAGATGCACCTCAAGGCCGCCGCCGCGCTGAGGATATGTAGTTTCCTAACACTAATCGGAGAATAAGTGGCAATTAAAATCTAATTTAACAACACATCTCAGACTTTGTTGGTGATCTATGGTTTGGGTTGACTTGCGAGGACGTAAATACTATAAAAAGTACCAAAATTGTGAACGGTGGAGTTTTCAACCTTCTTTCACTCTTTAACAACACAGACGTTTCTACATACGCCACTATTGCATAACTGTATTTTAACTTCAGTATTCTTACCCCAGTGATTGCTGTTAAAAGTGTATAGTCTATGAACTCATCAATTATGCTTGTATTTGATAGCCGCTCTCCTTTGTTAGGTTGGCCTATTTGTTGTAACAACTGCGGGCAACAGGTGACATTTTTAAAGTTACAGCTCGTCATTGTAGGTGATAAAAGTACCCGAATATATATTTAAAATACAAAACAACTGAACTATCTCGTAAGCGTAAATGGCGGAGTTTTATTTTGAGGGACCAGTGATATTGTATCGAGAGATATACTAGAAAATCCAAAAATACCCGACAAGTGGAATAGTTCAAACCTTCACTCAACAACGTAATCTGTTTAAATACACTGTTCAAGTTTATATTGATGTGCCCAGATTCTTACCCGAGAGGCTGTGACTTATCCCATTTATAATCACTGCATACTGTTGTACTCTCATTATGCTGACTTGGTGTATTGGATCGTGTTAATTATCACTCTGTGCTGTTGGCATTTTTACGGCTTTTATTGTATGATGTACTCAATTTAAATGCACTACGCCAACTCTGTAGTGGAGGATCGTGTTATATGGAGGTTCCCGACAGGTTCTGTGACTCAGGTCCCATATTTGACCGGTCTTATATCACTAGGATGGCCTGCAGTACTGTTACTGTCCTCAACTCTGCACATGCACCGCCGCCCTGTACTCTGGTGTAGTGGAGGATCGGTGTTATATGGAGGTTCCCGACAGAGGCTGTGACTTAGGTCCCAGGACCGGTTTTTTACACACTAGGTCTGTGGCCTGCAGTACTGTTACTGACCTCAACTCTGCACATGCACCGCCGCCCTGTACTCTGGTGCAGTGGAGGATCGTTGTTATATGGAGGTTCCCGACAGAGGCTGTGACTTAGGTCCCATTTGACCGGTCCTTTACACATTAGGTCCTGTGGCCTGCAGTACTGTTACTGTCCTCAACTCTGCACATGCACCGCCGCCCTGTACTCTGGTGTAGTGGAGGATCGGTGTTATATGGAGGTTCCCGACGGAGGCTGTGACTGTGACTCAGGTCCCAGTACCGGTTTGACCGGTCCCATACACACTAGGCCCCATGGCCTGCAGTACTGTTACTGTCCTCAACTCTGCACATGCACCGCCGCCCTGTACTCTGGTGTAGTGGAGGATCGGTGTTATATGGAGGTTCCCGACAGAGGCTGTGACTTAGGTCCCATTTGACCGGTCCTTTACACATTAGGTCCTGTGGCCTGCAGTACTGTTACTGTCCTCAACTCTGCACATGCACCGCCGCCCTGTACTCTGGTGTAGTGGAGGATCGGTGTTATATGGAGGTTCCCGACAGAGGCTGTGACTTAGGTCCCATTTGACCGGTCCTTTACACATTAGGTCCTGTGGCCTGCAGTACTGTTACTACTGTCATCACTTTTGCACATGTACTGCCACCTTGTACTATAGTGTGAAGGAGAATCGTCGTTATGGATGTGACGTTTTGGGAACCCTCCGTTTTATGTGCTTAAAATGTTTTGAAATTCTTGTCGATGTCAGATTTTTAGTACAATTTCTTTAATATATTTTCCTAAAAGGAAATTTCAACTCAAATTTCAAGTTCGTGGTGTTATCGAGCCTCTATGTCCACATATCGGTATAAGCACATTTGTTTGGTAAATTTAAAATTTTTTATCTCATTCTGTTTTGAAGTCATTCTGTTGAACACCCAGTATCATGTTCGCCCCTTTTATCCAATAACACTTGTTCGTAAAATTAGTTTCTTCTTTATACCGCGTTCTTCATTTCCATTCAAACTAGATCGTCAAGTGGACGATTGTAGAGTAGCCTGATGTAACATGACGGCTACTGAAGGCGAAACGGCTGATTCACAGAGCTCCCGCAGCGGCGACGGATAGGGACGCGTGTGACTCGTGCGTGCGAGAGCTCCAGGCGCGACTTTTACCCAGCCTTTCGCCGGAGGAAAGCCTGTAATCCGGCGTCGACATGTGGACTGTGGAGTTAACACTTTGCGGTCGGAGCCAGCGCCAATCATACCCAGCTGATTTAGGATTTCTCGTCGACACACATACGCATGGGAGATGTGAGATATGGAATGGGATTTCTAATTGGATTTTGCTTTCGTCCCGGTGAAACCCTTGTATTATTTTCAATGTGAGATTTTGCATCTTGTTGTCATCACATTTAAATTAGTTTTTATATTACAAGAAGCTTTATTTAGTATTTTTTGACATAAAACTCTGATTCGAATTTTTGTAGGATGTACACCTGTTATTTGCTGCAGTGCATGTGGTTGTTAATTTTGCCTTATTTTCCTCTATCCTGTTTGATCACATTAAAAAGCGTTCCAGTATTTTAATGATGGCACGTTCAGTCACAACACTCCATGATCCAACGTGGCAGAGTTGTGGGTCCTTACTGTTCTATCGAGTAAACGCAAGAGTAAGCCTGTGCTTAAAAAAGAAAAACTGTAAATGAAATAATTTCATATTAGGTAATATTTGGTAATTTTTGAGTTATAAAGTTTAAAATCAGTTAAATAATGAAATATCTAATTTTGCAAACGACAAATATATACTAGCATCCAATTGATACCATATAGCCTTTCGTTAAACGAAATTGAGCCAAACAAAAATTATGTAGCCTATTTCAGATTAATATGACAATCCAAGCCATAAATGTCTATTCGGGTTAGTGTGGGACCCCCCACCCCAGGCCCACGCAGTACGTGACTTTAGTTTATAATGTAATAGTCAATCTGAAGGTTACAAGTAAAAAGAATATTGCAGTATAACTTTGTAAATCAATGGGCTTTCAGAGAAAGAAACCTTTGTTCCTTATAACCAACTGTGTAGGAATAATAGAGTGATAAAAATAGTGTAAAGTTATGTTTGAAAATGCGGTGGTAAGAATGGTCAGCAATTACTGTAGATCGCTTACCGAGGAAACGGTACCAACAATTGTTTGTTGTTAGCAGAACTCTGTTGAGGTACATTGCGCTAACTTGCGTTGTGACACCGATGCTGATAGCATTTTATACAGTGTATAACAAACAAACTGATAACTTACAAGTGAAACAAAATTAAAAATATCCAAACAAAGTACTGTATGTAAAAATAATATCACGAACGTATTAAATTCAATTGGCACAGGTTTGATGATCAGTAAGAGATCATAGAGATACTTCAAAATTAAAAGAAGCTTAGAAAACGATGCGGAAAAGGAAAAGTATACAAAGGGCTATTATTGTTAACCAAGACGCTAGGCACATGCACTACGAGGGTAGGGTTTGTGTTTTAAAAATAATCATGTATTTCCTGAATGCAGAATTTACAGGAAGAGTTAAATTACACAAATGGTCCTCATGGGACATTGACGACATGTGCAGTGCATGAGCCGTGCAGTAATATGAATGAGAATCTTCCTACACAATGTACAAAATATTAACTCGGTGAGAGGTTTACAACCAATATGACAACGGTCACAATGGTTGGTTGGTTACTGAGGGTTGACTCTCCTATAGTCATCCATCCTCATAATTAGACCAGTTTGAAGTTGGGTTGTTAGTCCTGTTTATTGAACATATTAGCCTTAAACAAGACTACAAGGTCACGCCACAATCATCTTACACTCATTTCTCATACATACTTGGCTTAAATTAACTACCTGGATTGCCATTAATTGCCATTTTAAAGGGTAATAGTAGTAATCGTTGGAACATTTTGACCTTTTAGTAGCCTTCATACGGTTTCAAGGACCTAAAGTAAAAAAATACTGAGAAGAAAATAGAATAAAATTTCCCCAGGGTCAATAAGTTTCTAATATATTAACACTATTATTAATCTTATTATTATGTCATCAGGAATCAGAATATGAATCGATAATCAGATTATGAATATCAGTAAGGCTTCATTTTGAGGTCACATGTACGCTCTTTATTGATATACCTCGTTGCGTACGCCTGCAAGTTCCTTAAATCCCCTGCCCCCCATTTTCCCCTGGTTTCCCCCGGCTACGTCCACGACCGTGCATATCATCAAGTTCCCCGCTCCCTTTTCCTCCGCCCCCGGCTCGGGTGGTCTTCCCTTCACTTTCACCCACCGAAAAACCATCGAGCCCGTCACCTTTGACTATTTTCACTTTTTACTCTGAGTGAAACGATGCTAAGTCCATGGCATTGATGACGTCGTGGTTTTCTACATTAGGTTTTTCATTGTCATTACCCGTACATCAAGACGGTGATTTTTTCGGGTGTCGTGTCTTTATATGAGATTATTACCAAAATGATTAACTATTTAGGGTGAAAGCGTTTATTTATTTTTGTATAGTTTGCGGATCAAACGTGTACATCGGTTATTCCGGTGATCGCTTCCTTGCAGTATTCAAGTATGCCTTTATAATTCATTTCGAAATGTTGACTTACAAGGTCTTTCCAGTACCCATTATGTTTAGCGATATTTAGTAGACCAAAATTGTAAATCTTTAGGCCTAACTAAATACTGCAGAATGAAAATATTACTTTAAAAGAAACTATTTTAATAAATGTTTAATCATTAGGGAAATCTACTGTAGGCCTGCTTTCTTTCACAATCGGCCTTTTAAAAGAAACGACAAAAATTTCTGTACCGTAATGAAAAAGAATGATATTAACATAAAGTTGAAAACAAATAAATAAAAAAGCAAAACTCATCGCAATAATTTTAAAAGAAGATAATTGTGTTTTGTGAAAATGTACCGGTACGTGATGTTGCCGAAACTGATTTTAGAACTTGTTAATTTATTTGTGATGGGTTTGGACCAGTTTAAAGTATACAAAAACGTTATACAAAATGCATAGAATAATGAAAAAGGTTTCTTCGTAGAGGGTGCCCTAACTTTTGCGTCTACGAACACAAATATCTAAATAAGGGTTATAGAGAGACGAAAATTGAGATACGACCCATTTTGGCTTTTATGAGGTAAAAACCTAAAAATTACCAAAAGTTCATAATTCAAAGCAAACGACACGATGCAATTAAAATTATCACACATTTCGCCCTAGCTTCTCAGCTGAAATACAAACCCTTGACGCTGTTAAACCTAAACCCATCTCATAGGATTTCGAAAGTTCCTAAAATGCTCAAACAAGTGCAACACGCTCCTCAATTGCAGTTCATGGGGGTAATTTAGCAATACAGATCACAAGTGTAATGTGGCACCCGCGCAGTTGGAAGGCAATTACATAATTCGCCTAATCATATTCACCATCACTTCAACAGTCAGCGCTATCTTTAGCCGAATGAGGATAACGCGACGAGACTCGGCGGCACTTGCCGAGTTTCTCCGTTCTTTAGACCACAAGGTCATTAAGACCTTAATTGTCGTAAACGTGCCAGCAATTAGAGACGTCTATTATATTGTACAAATTGCTTGGTCGGCTCCTTTTTAGACTGTCAGACCTGAAGGCCGCCACTGAAAGAAACGCTGGACCTATACTCTAGAGGTCCATGTGAAGATGAACTAGCAGTGAATGACGTTTGCTGTACTCCGCACGGTTGCGATTCAGATCAGGGCGAGTAGTCAGTTTCTTAACATATTCTTAATTAATATTAGTTCAACAAAATCCTTTTAAAGTAATCCAGACTTCTTTAGGATTCCTCTTTGTTTTTACAACCACACACATTTCGTAAATAACTGAAACATCGATGTAGTAATGAAGTGTAAATGTCATGTGTGTAAATGAAGTGTATATATAGGATGTGAACTTAATATAACCTTCAATTGTGTAGTTGGCTTAAGATCGTCAGTGAGTCTGGGTCGAACCCCAGAGTCCTGATCGGCTAATGGTAGCTACTGCCTATAGACATTGTATACAACCCGAAGTGTTGAAGGGTGTACGCAACTGTTGGAAAGGATGCCTGCAAAAAGAACCCCGGTTGGTAACAACAGATTTAATGATATACCGTTCTATCAAAGATTAAATACAAAAAATATATTTTCCTCGAGTCTTCTGGTAAGGTCATGAAGTCATCTTGCACAAGGTAATTCATCCTTGGAGGTTTGGTCACTCAAACGCAAAACCTGAATCGGTTGAAGGCTGTTCACTTTTCCTCAAGTGTGGGTGGATGTCGATTTTCCTGTCTCATCTCTATAACGCCTATAACTGGTTATTGTGCATAAAGTAGATGTACCGATGTACTTACGGATGTCTAGGCTGGGATCCTCTTTTCTCACGTTCTTTTAGTATGCAGTTCTTTCGCCATCTTGGAATTTTAGTCCCGTAATAACAATGATAATTTTTGTAACAGCAGTACTAACACGAGTACTTACAGGCTACATGATAGCCATGGGAAGATGGACGAGGTGTCAAATTAAAGGTAAAGTGGTATTTTAGTGAGTATTTTGTATTAAGTATTTTGTGAATACCATTTTTGTTATTTTTATATCATAAAAAGATAACTTGTTCGAAATTAATAAAATTATGACATTTACTTGATGACCACTTTGCCTTGATTTCGGCACCTCAACCATATTTTTACGACTACTGTGTAACCAGTAATGCTGTCACAAAATTAACATTGTACTGACGAGTATAGGTAAATCCAAATATTTCTTCACTAAAGCTCACTAATGTAGGCTGCAGAGGTATCTTTCACTGTTATACCTACTAACTCCGTGTAGCGGGTAGTAAGGTATAAGGGTCAATATATCTGTTGTATTTATATTTAATATTTATGTGTATATTTTTTGATCCAAGAAAAATAATCATCTAACACCTAAAAACCTATTTAACATAGATTTTAGCGGTTGGAATTTGCCACTTCCGTAAGAAAGCTACCTCTGGTTATTTTTTTTCTCTGACTATCCGAGATCCTGTTTACGATATCTAAGAGTGACTGATGTTGACGGGTGAATGTTTGGTCTGTGTTGTTGCCACCTCTGTTGACCAGCTCGGTGTACCAGTGACGTCACAACACGCGTGCATGACGGAGATGCGGTATTGCACGGCACGAGATGGGATCGCCGCTTGCCCAACTGGAGAAAGTCAACATTGCACAACCTTTTGTTTAATCTGGAGCTTCTTCGGCCCACCTCACATCTCGGCCACCGCCACGATCCCATGTGTTCACGTGTGCTATGTGTTCACAAGTCCCATGTGCTCATGATTGGAATGGGTGTTCTATTTAGCATATCTACGTTGTGGTAGAACTAACACACTTTGGGAGGGAGGTATTTGGATTGAAAAGGAGGGATTTGGATTAAAATTTGACATACCTGAAATGTACAAACTGAAACCGAGAACGAGACTGAGACGATGGTAAAATCTGCATGAGTATATTTTTTAAGGAGGATTTTTTTACGACATATTACTTTAAAACTGTTGCTGGTCTTTGATTCCAAACAGAAATGAAGATAAGATATAAAAGTACATCCCATGAGATTCAAAAGTACATTCACTAACAAAAGTATCTCATACAGGGTGTTTTAGTGGTGCGGTTTTTAATCGAAAACAAAACAATGAAAAATAACTTATAGATTGGTACAAAAATGCATTTAATTTAACAAAGGTATTATGGGATTAATTTTCAAAAATGATTTCTGGAAAATGGGCCTCACAGTGTTCCCGCAGAAAGTTCAATCTGGAAGTCCAATTTCCGATCACCCTTCCAGCATCTGAGGACGTAAACCCTAAATAACTCGAAAAATTTTCACCTCCAAGTCATTTAAAGTTTTTGCTTTGTTAGCTCAGACTTATGACGACAAATTACCACAGTAAATAGTCTACTGTCTGATACGGTCGTAATATCACACGACAGTGGAGGCCAGTTAAAGTCACCACTGTATGTCTGCTGTGTGGCACGTCGAGCTGTCTTATTGTAGCCATATCTCATATAAATCCAGATTTATGCTGTTTAAGTGTAGCCTAAAAGTCCATTAGCATTTCTTGATAGTGTTCGCCGTTTACAGTCACAGTCAGGTAAGCATTGTCTTTGAAATATAGGGGCCAATTATACATATTTTGCCCAAATGGCCAACTAAACGGAATGTTTTTGTGGGTGAAGAGAAACAGAAAATGGGCCTAATCGCTGAAAAAACCTTACGAAGTTCCCCGAACTGAACTATTATTTGTAAAATAAATGTGCACGATTCGCAAAGTTCCTCTTTTGTGTGACTCTTCTAGGTTCCAAAGTAGACAGAATGAGCACCAAACAGTGCAAATATCGAAATGTCATAAGACAATAAACAAAAGCCATATGTTCAATTCCAATATGATTGTTGTGTCTAGCTTAGCTACCAACTGGTAAAGTTGGTAGTTGGTAGTCTGTTAAGACTACCACCATCACCAGTCATTTACTTGATCGGACTATACTCTCGGACTTTATGGAACACGAAAAGTGTACATTCTCAAGTACATAAGTAGATAGAATAGAATATATAGATAGAATAGATTAGATTACCTTAGTAATGGCGATCTACGGTAGATAGTTTAAGTATGAATGAGGAAAATTAGTGTAAGATTATTGTGGCGCGATCCTGTAGTCTTGTTACATGTTGTAAGGCATGTTTTAAGACAGGACTGTTAATTAATAGCCCAACAGCCGATGGTATTTTAAGGCTAGGAACGCACTTCATCGGCTGGACGCGGCCACGACAGCGTCCTGCCGGTGACGTCCAGCTTTAACATGGAATCAAATGGAACCAGGCGCACCGCTGGCCGCTCCCCAGTCGCCGCAGCCAGTCAAGAGGTTCTGGGCGACACGGGCTGGGCTGACGTCTAATAATAGCACACTGTGGGGATTGGGGTGTTACACACAACCCCTGTGATCCGACTAGTCTCTAAAGATGGTTGAGAGAACGATCTGTGTACATTTGTTTTATTTTTGGTGGTGGTTTTTTTACTAGATTCGTGTTAATAATGTCAGATTTCGATACGGAGAACTTCATTAAAGCGGTATAAGAAAGGATCTCTTTGTGGGATTTAATATCTGAAGATTATTCTAACAGAGTAAGTAAGAGAAAGTTACATCCGTAGTGATGGCCGTGGCCGCGTCGCTGGTCTGGTCGCAGGAGCTGCGACAGCGGAAAATCGCGGTCGCGGTCGTGGACGAGTCGCAGCCGCTCTAGTGCGTTATTACCCTAGGAACCTACGGTTTACGAACGACCGCGGCCACAACTATGGATGTAACTTTCTCTTAATTATTCTGTTAGAATAATCTTAATTGTAATTGTAGCGGATTACGCTTCGCGCTTCATGAAAATTTAATGAAACCCAGGGCCACAAAAAGAGGTAGTAAGAAGAGAATATTTAATTACTGTACCGAACATCCAGAGCACGCAGATGTTCCGAACACGCTCGTGGTATTTTAAGTTCGGTATTCAGAGTGTTAAGGACACCTATCCTCCTGGTCCTGATAGTGATACAAGTTAATTAGTTCTTGTGTTTATTTGCATAACGTTTTGAGTTTAAGTAAATCCTCATCAAAAGTGTATGATCCGTCTGGAGCTGTGGACTGAGCGTTACCGGATGGAAGTGTTGTTGGACTGGGATGGTGGCGTCATCCTGTAATCCAGCTACTTGGAGGTCACGAATTGTGGATAGTTATGATCGATGGTGGGTGGGTGTAGTGTTCTCTTGTGTAGATTAACGTCCGCACTATTGAATACTACGTTAATCCGCAAAGACTATCCTCATGATTAGACCAATTCGTAATTTAGAGGCCGTGGTTCGGATTCCACGTTAAACTGTAGGTCCATTAATTGCCATCGGCTGTTGGGCTATTAATTAACAGTCAGGCTAAGGAACATGTCAGCCTTAGTCAGTAACAAGACTACAAGATCGCGCCACAATCATCTTACACTCAATCCTCACTCATACTTGGCTTAAAATACCTACCTTGTAGTATGGTCGCCATTTCGAATAATCTATCTATCTAGGTCTCTTTGGGAAGGAATGAAGAAATGACCGGAGTGAACTAGCTTCATTTTCATTTCATTTAATTTTCCATCGAACAAAGATGGTGGCTCACTAACTGTACCATCGTACCAAGAATGTTTGTTGTGGTGTCCACACCAACGGAACATTAATAAACATAAAAGTTCGCCGGCGAACAAAAAGTGTGGGCGGACATTGATCGCACAGTGTGAACTCGCCTTAAATATCCACAATTCGTGACCTCCAAGCTGGATTACAGGACACAACACTCTCACAGTCTCTTAATTAGCTGCTCAGGTATGTGTCTATGAACTTCCTTTGAACACTCGAAATTCAACTTACACACTCGCATTTTATACAAATGCATTTACAGAGCGCCGAGAAACCCGAGTGCCGTTAGGCAAATGGACAATCCGCTACAGCTATCTAAAGCTCAATTGAACCAACAAACGGTTTAGAACATTTCCTGGGGAAGTGTCCGCCGATAGAAACAAAAACAAAATCGGCCTAAAATGCAAAACAGTGCGGAGACGTGGTCGGCGCGCTGCCGCTTCACGCCCTGTTTACCGCCGATGGTTACGCTGTTGCGCAACGCGTTGCGATATTCTGCTTCACACCATTCCACCCTCTAAATCGAATCAACATTAGTAATGTGAAAAGCATTTTTGTTTCATGACAAACAAAACAAAAGTTTGGTTTCGGTTCCATGGTACGTTGCCTTGAGGGAAATTTGTTGCTTCATATTACATAAAGTTTTTTTGAAGACTTGCGTGGTTGTTCATAGCGTATTATTAAAAAGTTCTGCTCATTACAAAGCTTTCTTTGGAGAGTTTTGTCCAGTGTCCATGTGATAAGCGAGTAATGGAAGTAATGGGAATCGAGTCCGTTCCAATCGACTGTCAGGTAGTAAAAGTTAAACCGTAAAATTAACTTTTTTATCATCTCAGGTAACCTTAGAAGCAATGGTCCGAGTAAATAAAAACAATAAAAATTACACCATTGTGTATGTGCTAGGTAGGCCCTATGTGTTTCACACGCTATATATAACATGTAATGTAAAAATAAAAGAAATAATTTAAAGTATTAAAATGATACTATGGTTGGTATTTTTGTAAGAATAATTTAAATAAAATAAAGAAATCAAAATTTAATTTACGAATCTAAATACACATTATGTATCGTACGTTCTATTGAAAAATTTCTTTCAGTCAAAATCTTTTTGTATTGTATATTTTCTACGACTTTTTTGTGTTTTTTTTAAGAGACGGTCCACATGCCTGCCCTGCTCTTGTGTGTAACTCCGGTCTGTTGTTTGGTAGCTTCCAATTAAAACGGCATTAATTGAGTACCACAACATAAAATATTGACATGTATGAGCTAATTATTCACACCATTTAAAATAGAATCTGTTTCAAAAATCAAACTACACAACAGAGAGTCTTCGACGCGACAGAAGCTCCACGAAGTGTCAGGAATAGGATGGAGCCAAATGTCATCATGGCACCCGCATTTCTAAATTTAACGGAAAGTCTATTCGCACCATTGTTACATGGTTAACGCAAGGTTCTTGGTTCTCGGTTCCCACTCGAACCATTTATTGTCCGTTCACCGTCGATCTATTGTACTGGATGACACAACGTTTTGACGTTAGCCACGGGTCATAAACGCGTGATAATGTTTATTGCTTTAAGCTTTATAGCATTTATGATTAAATGCTCTTTAAAAACTTATTAGACTCTTTTTGTTGGACATAGAGGCAAGTATAGAAGCCTGGCAGCTGTGGTAAAAGCAGCCTGCCGTAATATCGTAGGGACTTTATTAGAGATCTAGTAATTAAAATTAGAGTTTTGTATGTAGGCAAAAGGATATAATTTTAAAAATATTTTGTAAAACATTAAAAATTATTAAATACTATCCAAAATTAAAAAGATTTATGGTTTAATAAATAAGTTTATTGTTAGTTGGTTAGTTATTGAAATGGCAACCTGTCCAAGGAAAGGTATTTTTAACCAAATATGAATGAGAGTGTAAGTTGATTGTGGCGCGATCTTGTTACTGACTAAGGATGACATGTTTCTTAGACAAACTGTTAATTAATAGCCGTACAAAGCATACAATAACATATCTAAAGGACCTACAGTTTAACGTGGAGTCCGAACCACTGCCTCAGAATTACGAACTGGTCTAATTATGAGAATGACATTTGCGGATGGACTTAGTACAGTGTTTAATAGTGAGGACGTTAATCAACACCAGAGAATATCACATCCACCGACCATCACTCATAACTATCCACAACTCGGGACATCCAAGAAGCTGGGTTACAGGACACGCCAACAACTATAAGCACCCACTTATTCAACAAATAACAGGAATGTTCACTATTGTTCATGCTGTTAGTCTTCCAAGCATTAGTAAAATCATTGTTAGATGCTAATTTATGGTGTTGTTCATGTCAAAAAAGTACAGACAGACAAGGCGGAAAACGAAGCAATTTATTATTCATAAGAATATTTTACTCAGTTTTACCTAAATAACAATATTTTAAAGTTTGCTAACGCACTTACAGACACAAGAATTTGTATGGTTGTCCTATCGAATAAGAGAATAGAGTTATTACTTTGAATCATTAGTTTCAAAGAAAAATTTATAACTCATACGAAAATGGAAATTCAATTGAAAATTGTGAAATAAGTAGAATATATTAACGTTTACCTGACAATCCATTTCTTAGACCAGTTCGTAATTCGAATTCAGGGTCAAAATTGTGGATCTGAGATCGGATCCCACGTTAAACTGTAGGCCCCTTAGCCTGTCCGGCTTAACTATCAATCCTGTCTAATGAGCCTTGTCTAATCCACCTCAATGATCTTAAACTCATTTCTCATACTGCCTACCTGGGTAGGTAGGCGTTTCAGAGCATAATGCAATAACTAATGTGCGAAACATCCATAGACATTTTACGCGACTTCCAACTGCGAATTTACCTACCGTACGAGAAAACATCTCTGGTTAGTTTAAAAACACAAATGTTTACAGTAAGTTCCAATCTGGTGAGACAGCTGAGTGTGTCCGATCGGATCGAGGTAACAGCTGTTGCGGTCCTCGTGGAGGTAGGCCGATGTGATCGGATTATCGGATTTGTTACGTTTCAACATTTCGGTCACCACCATAACCATCCAGTACCGTAGGTGCCCGTTCAAAAGTCTCTATAGCCACTTTTAGCTGAGACATTTTCGGATCTTTGTTGGTCTACACCGTCTAAAACCTGGAATTTTTAGACGATCCATTGAGTCCAATGAGCAAAAGAGGATCTTATCTTCATTTGAGGCTGGTTTTAGAGGAAGTTGAGTAGAGGTTAGGTAGAGTTCGGGTAGGTAGAGTTAATCTGTAATTTTGTATATACTGTGACAATACTTTCGCATAAAAATTATTTAGTCATTTTTAATGCAAAAATGTAGAGTTGTTCCATTAATGAGGATTATTTCTTTTAGTTTATCTACTTACAGTATATTTAGTTCCTTACAAGAAGACCACTGGGAAAAAACAATATTCCCACGTGTTATGTCTGTGACATACATCTTGAATGCAGTAATCTTAATTTTATCGAGTTTCTCAAAGGCGGGGACTGTGATAATTTTTCGTTTTTATGATAGCATCGTGTACGTTCTTGTGTATAAAACACGTCACAAGCATAATATATCAGCCCATGCAGTACGAAAAACCCCAGTTACATTGATGAGGGATCAGGGTGCTTTCTATTGTACTTGGCTATATTTTCTTATGACTGACTAATTGTGCATATACAGTAGGCCCTACTTTCATTTAGAATAAAAAACCCCTTTAAAAAAATATCATCGGTTTAACATTTCGGCTACTGTGGATATTGTAACGCTCATTTTGACCCCACTACAAACCAACTGACAATATCCTTCCGAGAAAAGACCACTGATTAAAGGCAACTCTTCTGGCAGACATAAACTGAATCGAGACAAACGTGAAGTGACTAGCGAAAAGCGAGTCGTGTGGAGACAGTCGTTCTAATGACCTCGGCCTAGCCTAACCTACTGCCACTGCTATCTAGGCGGACGTCGTCGGAACTACTCCATAGATCACATTTCCACTGATCACTCGATCAGACACACTTCACTACTTCCGGTTTCAACTTCTAGTCGATCTGTATCTATTTGTATTTAAATATCAAACTTAAATACACCTTTCACCACCCTTGTTGCCATTTGGAGGAAATATAAACACACTAGCAAAAATATGGGTACATATAACTTAAATAATTATATTTCCTATAAAGGTTGTCCTGAGTTTATTTTATAATGACGAACAGGTTAATTCAAGAAGCTCAATGCTATAACTAATTTTAAAATAGGTTGGACTTTATTTTTAGAATATTACGTCTTCTGTTCTTCCGTTGAGCGGACACACGCATTAAGTCAAAACTATCTTGGATGGTAAAAATTACAATAATTGTTTGCCTTCTACGAAAAGCCTGAACAACTTCTGAACAAGTGCAGTTCAAAATCCTATTGTACATGATTTTGAAACTGAATTATGAAGAAACTGCTGTAGTGTGCAGTTATTTCTTTTCATTTGAATTCTTGATAAATTGATTCTTTAATTTATTTATTTTTTAACATCTTCAAGTTGAATTCAAGTCTTTAAATCAATCACGTTTCATATATTCAGGAAAATAACTGCTATTTCAAATAATCAATACTGTATTATTATTAATATAATATTATTTATTAAATTGCAATCTACATTTTCGGTTAGACTGCCATTGCCTTTGAAGGTTGTGGCCATGAATGTTTCAAAATCGCCTCAAAATTCATAATAGCCACAGTAACAAAACACGGGCATTTGAACTCGTTTTAGGCCCGAGAATTCAGAAAAAGGATTTGTAGCTGTCAGAGTTAAAGGGGGGCGTGGGACGGTTTCGAATTCACTTTTCAGCAAGAAACTGAATCGTAGTACGGGGGCGAGCCTTCAGTGATGCAGTTTCCAGCATCTGAAGCGCTCTGGTCGGTTTTTAAGATATACACATTCAAACGAACGTGCATAACTGTTCACCAAACTGCCACTGCCAATTAATTAATACAAGTATTTCGAGCATTATAGCAAACTATCTAATAGTCAAATATGGTTAAGTGCGAATAAAAACACCAACAGTGCTGATTGTTTCTTCAGTAATGACAGAAACAAGGGCGTCAGGCCCTCTTTGCATCTATACCAAAGCTTTTTTCAATTCGCTTTAAGAATCCGTGGCACTTTTCTCCAGTTTTACATCGCATATCTTTGCTCACGAGAATCAGCCATAAACTTTAAGGACCATAGGATCATACGGTCAGTTCAATGTGTTCACACCGAACTAACCGTGTACATGCAAATCGATGTGAGCTAAACACCAAAAAATTGAACTGATGGAAAGACGATTTCGTAAATTCTGTGTGACAAATCGAACTGACGGCATTCCGAAGTAAGCATGTTTACGGTTGATCACTTCAGTCATCTGCGTATGCGCACGGACGCCGTTTGAATGGTGAAATTTTGCACTTGACGGTCATCGCGTCGTCACCTGGATGTGATAATTTGACTTTATAATTAAATATTATTCTATACTACTTTATGGGGGCGGTGAAAAGTCCCGGAGCGGCTTAATTTTTTACTATTTATCAACCTCAGGTGGGGCAGACCGAGTAGTCAGTACGAAATATTTAATAGAAGCATAGGTTGACACACAACAATCTAAATCAAATTAAATATATTTTATAGCCGAGAGTACAATGGCACAACCCCGACTTAAAAAAAACGACAGTGTCGGAAATAGCAGCCATTCAAAAATGGCATGAGTTTGAAATGTTCAGGAGCTAAAAAAGATTTTAAATATGTTTAGTAATTCAAGCTACGAAAGTAAAATGTTGCAAATTCTTTGTTGCAATTTAAATATTAGTTTATTTAATAATAATAAATTAACATGACCGTCAGATTGGGCATGACCGATCACAGAGTACATACGACTACATAATAACGCACTAGTAAACGCAAATTAACATTCTGCTTTTTACGCATATTCATAGAATAGTTCAAGGTGTATATAAACTCGGCGAGGCTTCAGGCCAAACTGGTACATCGATGTGAGCGTATGTAGGCAGTTTATTATTGTTGCCTTCAAGTAGAACTACTGATAGTTAAATTTGAATTTGAACACATCGAACCGAACTGACCGTATGAAGGGCCATTTAGAGGCAACAATGTGCAACTGTCTATTAATCGGTTGCCATGACAACAATAAATATGCTATAATGTTAACATCTGATTTGTTTGATGTTAAACTTCTGTTTTATAATGTAAGTACCAACTAGAAACAACGAATTATTGTATGACCTACTTTATTTAGACACGTACGCTACTGTCCGTCCTAATTTAACTCACTCATATAATTTAGTTTTTCGGGACGAAGACTAAATAATGCGAGTAAAAATCTAAAATCCAACTATACAAGATGATTCAACTTAGTACTACCAGTACATCTACCTCGCCGTGCAGAGGTTAGGCTACCTTGAGCCTGCGCCGAAGTGAAGTGAAGCGACACCACAATGTGCAGGCCTATAATTGCAATCCCATTGAGCACGTAATGGTGGCGGCGGTTCATTAGAAGCCCACATCATCGTTAGGTAGTTTTCTCTTTGGAATTGACTTGAGCCACACATTATGAGATTGAGAGGTGTTTCATTAAATACTGACTTCAACAGTGCCTGTTGTTTAATTAGCAAAACGATTAATAGTAGACTATTATTGAATGGTGATAGCATTTTGTTATCCCATAGATTATATTGGAAGTATATTATTGTAAGAGTTGTAAGGATATGTAGAAGGGGTTTTATTGTTCTGTTTTGCCAATGGCAGGCTCAGCTTAAGCTATGCAGCCTCGAAGTACACGATTTTTTTTATGAAATTCCCATCTAAATTTTGTGTCCATCCCGGGGATTGAACGATCAAACCCGTCACCTCTTGCACCGAAGTCCTCAAGACACTAACTGTTATGCTAGCAGATGCCCATATAATGACAAAATTACTTGAGTAGGTCTATCCATAAATTACTCCAAAATTTTGGGATACTAACATTTTAAAGCTGAAATGTACCGAACTTATTGATTACAGTTTGTCAGATATAGAAATAATACTAAATAAATACTAGTCTTTACTAAGATATGTTTATGATTCTAAAACACTGGTCCTCATCAGAGATTCCTGTTTATATCATTGTTTATTTCCCATGACTCAAAATTCTGACAAGGCAAGACATTGTAAAGCTAATGGGTTTATTATTATTGTAATATTGTCCTAAATTATACAGGTATATCTCTGTAAAAATGACTTGTGTGATAAACTAGTCTACAATTAAATGCCAGAGGGAAGTACGAAATTTACTCAAGTGGTGGCACTAATTTACTAAAATGCTGAAAAAAACTAAATTAATCAGTTTTAACCTCAAAAATCCTTATAATTTTGAAAATTGGATAAAGTATAAATGTTCACAGTGCTTGGGTACACAATACTCTTGCAACAGTAAATGTGCTGTTGAGCAAATACACTATATATAATACTTGGGGGAATCAGTGTGAAACTTTTACTCATTGTGTGGAAATATCCTCCGAAATGAAAATGAATACAAGGATAAATTTGGAAATCCCAATCAGTTCTTGATTTCTAAGCCAAAAAATACCTATTTCACAAAAACATTGCTCTAAAAATATTTAGTAAATTGCCTGAAAATTTAAAAATACTAAGACATAGAAACTTATTCTTGGTTGAACTCAAACAATGGCTTTCTCAAGTAGAGCGTTTTGATTTTTCATTCAGTATTATTAAATAGTTAGTTGCTAAAGTATTATTTTAGAATTTTATTTTAAGGACACACTTTGGAGGGCTGTGCAACTCAGGGACTATGCATTGAGCTTTGACGGCCCTTGGGTTGGGGCTATCAGCCGCCTGGTAGCATACGTATGGTATGCGGTTTTGAAAGTGTCAAACCCTAGATAAGATTAGACGTTGTTTAATATTGGTATGCGTAAACATTTGATCTTTTTGTTTTTTATCATACAGTAGTATTATTTAATTTAGGTGAGACTTCTGTATTTTTGATTTAATTTGGTTGCACAGCTTTTTCTTTTCTGACCGCTTTTCTAATGTTTAAAACTATTTATATAGAACCTCTAATCAGGCTTTGCCTAAAGAGGCCCTAGTATTTTCTCTTTTTTTACAATTTTTTTGTTTATATTGTCCATTTAAACTTATATTATTATAATTTGTTTCTTTTCGTTAAGTACATTTTCCAAGTTCCCAGAAGAAGTCAGCCTGGTATGTGTCATGAACTTTTTATTTCATTGTGTAAGACTGATTTTTTATTTCATTCTATTTGTGTATTTTATTTATTGTTGTCAATTTCCGATATTCTGTGAGTGTATGCAATAATCTTATATTATGTACTTATGAAAAAAGAGAGAATAAAGTTATTATATTCTATTCCAGTACTAAGAATGCTCAATTTGAATTAAAATAGGTAATATTTAAAAAAAATATATCACAACTTTTCCATTCCAAATATAATTAGTTGATCAGTTTACAGAACTTAAAAATTAAAATTCAGTAAGATGAAACCCTGATGATGACCCTATGGTGCAGTAGTCAGTTTAGAGGTTTTCCATCTTGTTAGTGAAAACAAGGAAGTGTAATGTAAACAGTGCTGACAAACAACTATTTGGTGGTTTACCGTCAGAACGATGAGGTTATGAGATTCAGAGACAATCGGAAACCAAAGAGAAAGGTCTAGGACAAGTCCGCCTGGAGCAGGAGCCAGGACACTGTCATTAGATGGTGAGTGGAGAATGATTGGTTGAGGTCAGCTGAGTGAAAGTGACCACAATAGTTCCTCACAATGTCAACTTGACTTCCGCTGGCCAAAAGGACAAATCAGCTGACGATTCGCAACATCTTCAATCAAATTTCACCTCGGTTTCATAATGACTAATGACTTAGGAAATTGTTCATAATGATTTGCAAAAATAAAAGAGCTCATTTTGTAATTTTAATAAAAAAAAATTTAAGATAAATGAGAAGCTTATGAACTTAGTTGTACAATTTAATATGAAATGATTACCTTAAAAAATTAATTGAATTTTATTTGTTGCAGGTTGTGAACCATGGCGCATCAGTCAGAAAGAAACATTCCTCATCTGAGAGATATATTTGGATTTCATGACAAAAAGGTGTCAAAGATCACTTCTCAAGACAAAGCTTCACTAGAGGACACAGACTCGAGGGAAAGCTGGGAAGAATGCAACAGCAGAAATGCTGACAGCAGCTCAATATCAACCAATGGTGGGAACGACAGTGCGATATCAGTGGGATCAACAAGTGAAGAGGAGTTGCAGAATATCACTTCATCCTCCAAGAAGAAAAAGCAACAACGCAGTAGAAGGGAGAAAACAGAGCAAGACGTGAAACACTTAGAAAGGCATCTTTCTATGAAGAAAACAATACGGAAGAAGATCATGAGGGATCTACAACAAGCTTTTGTCGAGGACCCAAATGAATTTAGGGTAGAAGATATTCCTCCTGAACAGCTGAAGGCAGAACTGAATCTACAGAGTTTGAGTTTTGGTACATCTGCGAAGAAAAAGGGTAAAAAGTCCAGTGGAGAGTCAAACTTCTTAGACTTTTTGCGAACTGGGAGTGGGGAGAGTAAAAATGCAACAGCTCCATCAAATAATATGAGATTAGACGACACAGACTCTGGCCATGGATCTCCTACTCGAGATTTGTCTGTGGAGAGAAGTCAGAACTGTGACGAGGAAGAGGATGGCCGCAAAGTTAGTTTCTGGAGGAGATTCACAATGAAGACCAGAAATAAACGTTAACAGTTAACATTTCCAAGACTGAACAACGGTTATACACGTCCTATCACTTCCGTCTAAGTATAACATGATTTTTCATTTTCTTAGATGTAGATTAGGAAAGTTTTTAATATCACTACATGCATTTTTCATGTGTCTTATCAGAAATCAATGTAAATAATAATAAATTTACATTGGTAACTGTATTAAAAATGATTCCAAAATAACAGCCCCTTACAGGGTTGTGAAAATGGTGTCTAGATGGAAGGGTTATTATGTTTGAGGGTTCTTTTTTCATGTGATATTCTTAAATATATACTTAAAAACCTATTTATTTTTGTAGGATTCTATTTTAGGAATATGCCTTCATATGTAAAAAATAAATACAATTTTTTAAGTCAATAGTGTAATAATACACTGCAGAATAATGTTAGACATGATTCCGAATCAGATTGTTCCATAATCAAAATAAAAATAAAACTGTATTAGTTATTTAGCGGTTTAGTTATTAAATAAAATTTTTCATTTTAACCTTGCCAAGCATCTGATCTATTTTAATGACAGTAACTTTCCTATAGATTAATAATACTGTACTTTCAAAGCAATCATATAGTTAAATTTACTTTAATTTTAATTTCATGTTACTCATACTTGGTATTGTCAAAATACTCCATTTGTAAAACTGTTTTTACAGGTATAAAAATTTATTAAAATCTTTGAGCGTCTTTCTTTTCGACAGAATAAAATTAAGTGAAACTTATCATTCAAGTAAATAATTTGTGGTTGTATTTCATATTATGGGATTTTATATATTTTTGGTATGAAAAAAATAACAAGGACACAAACCTAAACCGTGTTTGTTTTTCTCATCATCAGAAATAATAATCTATGTAACGTCACTAAACATCCTGACCATAAAATTTGGCATCTAAATTAGACAATGTGTTGTAAATTGAACTCAAATGGTTAAATAGGTTGGAAACTACATACACTGCAGTCATCTTAGGAAATCTGTATTTTATGAGTGTATGTGAGTATGTTAAGAGGAAACATCTGTGGTGCATTAGAGGTGTTTTGCAAAAGCACAGATCACAAAACAAAGCAACACCCAATCAGAAGATTAGAACCTCTCCCGATGAGACACTTACCATAAATAATATTAAAATGGCCAAAAGTTGCATTTAAATGGTCTTACAGCTATTAACTCAAGAAAATAGCTTTAAGCAACTTGCAAGCTTTAAAAAACCTTAAAAGATATAAAATATTTTACGAAGTTATTTTATCATTAATGATAGTGTTTTTGTGATATGGTGTTAACAATGGTTTAACATCCTCAAATTAGTTATAGCGTAGTTTGTAGTAACTGACTCAAACTTTACCGTACATAGTTTTAGATGTTAAAGTATTGTGATTGAGCTGTTGTTTCATAAACATTGCATTATTTAAAATACATATCATAACTGTAATGTTATTTTTAAATAAATCTACACAATCTCCATGTTCAGCATTATTTATCTTTTGAGATCACCCTTCCTTTTAAGGATTAAATTTAAAAAATGTAAGTTAAAAATAGTAAAAAGGAAAATAACATACTGGGTATTCATAACTCATGTTTACAGCTGGGCTGGCTGCTTGCATTACGTTACATGCAATATAGCCATATAAAAAGCAAAACAGCTGTCCACTGAAATCCCAATTAAGCCTACAAATTCCGTCAACTTCCACCCAAGCCTGCCACTTCTTATTGGATTTGTAAATGTGTCGTGAATTATGACTTTACCACTTCTTGGGTTAAATAGATTACAAATGAATGTATTCAGTTTTTTATGAAGAAGTAAATGAATACATATATAAATTTTGTTGTTGTTTATAGTAATATATTATGTTATATGTACATGAATAATTAAGACAAATCTAACTAGCCAATTTATTTAAAATTTAATGCTGAAACCAAAAATATATACTTTTGTATAGTTAATTTAAATTAACTGAAATAATGTAAACCATCATTAGGCAACAAAAATATGAAAATTACAAAAACTCACATTCCTTGTCCTTGAGGGTCCTTGGAGGAGCCCTTGAGCTATTCCATTATATCACTGGATCAAAAATAATAATTTATTTTGATGGCAAAACACTAATTAATGCATTTCACCACTAAAAACAATCTAAAACATAAATAATATAGCCCTACAGACTAAACAAATTTGTTGCACTAAAAATGAGAAATATTCGCCATTTATAAAAATAAATGATAGAGTTTATAAAAAAATGATAACAAAAAATCAAATATTTTTTATCTTAATTTCAAAGATATGTATTCCACGTCTTTTACTTAGTTTCGTTTTATACAATAAAAAATGTACATATCGGCAAAAATATGAAAATAAAAACATAAGAAACGACAACTGAAAATGTCATTAATGGACACTTCTACGGTTAAACAAATACATTATTACACATAAAACATAATTTACAGCATCATTAAATTAAATATCATGCTCACCTGTAACGATTTCATGTAGCCTATTTTTACACCAGTTAAATGAGGAGGAATGCAGAGGCACGAATTACTGTGATTTGTAAATTCTGGATGAGTTTTAACCTTTTAGGTGCCCTATAAGGTAGATCAGTGCCACACAACTTTTATAGATTTTGCAGTAATTTATTAAATTGATATTCCACGTCTTTGGTTTTTTTAGATATTAATTTATATATATATAATATATATATAAATATTGCCGACATTGTAGACCCTTTTTTTTTTTGAGAAATTTTTACTTTTTAAACAAATACAAAATAAAAAAATAAAAAAAATTAAAAAAATTTCTAAAAAAAAAAAACAAAAAAAAAGGAAGTTGTGCATTTGCATAATTATTTTAATATTTAGTAGTCATTTACCAACTCAAATATATATATATATATATATATATATATATATATATATATATAACATAGTTCTTAATAACCACTACCATATAATTTTGATTTCACCAAATATAACAATTTTAGCACATAGGCCACATTTTATTCAAAATATCAAGAAGAAAAAAAATATATGCAGACTTTTATTTGAAAACTTTCGTATGAATAAATCAAAACACGCACAACAACAAAATGCAGCCGAACAACACCTGACAAAATATGTAGCATTGTAACATCTAGCCCAATAAAATACAAGTTTGTGTGGGTTCTATTCATGTGGGTTTGGATCGATCTCACATTTTTTTTCCAGTGAAACAGGGGGCTAGCAGACCTGCCCAAATTTGGTGGTACTCGTACACAAACAAAAGCTCACCCGAATCCGGGCAGGCAGCACCTAGAGGGTTAAGGTTTATGGTCTTGTCTTTTTTATCACCGACTGAAACTATTATTATTAACACTGATTTCAGTGTTTCCAACCAATAACCAACTATAATAACCAAGAGTAAAGTATTTACTTTACTCTCACATGAAACACATAGCATAAAATCAATATCAAAGCATACCTTAATTATTAAAAAAAATGAAAGCAAAAGGTTTTATACACAGTTTTGTTATTGAATTCAATATGGAAAGTACACAATAAAGCCAAACAAATAAATGATGTTTATTTATGAAACTATTTTTGTAAAAATACAAATGTAAGAAATGTGGTTTCCTAATCTGAAATACATTTTAGACTCTGCAATATTGTTGTAGTGTTTAAAACTGTAAAATGTTTTACAGATAGTTGCAAATTATTTTTAAAACGTGCTAGATAGGATAAAAAATATTAAATAAGGAAATAAAGACACAAAAACAGAAGGGTGTGACAAAACTTTAAGACCCACATAACCAAAATATTGCAAAATAAAATATGAATTTAACTTACTAATATGGTCTTACTGATTACATGATAAACATCAAGGAATGCTTTATAAAACTTAAGATATAAAATATTTAATATGATTTATAATCTTTGATTTTAATATATAACATTTATTGATATCACAAAACCATAACTATCACATAAGAGAAGATAATTTTTATTAAGTACTACATTTAAAAGGTGAATAGGCAACAATTTGAAACATCCCTTGATTAAAAGGAAAGGAACAAAGAAGGGATGATTGTTTACCTCATTATAACCTCGGGTTCATTGTTATTAAACTTATCAAATTTTTTCAATATTTTTACTTGATTGATTGATTTAAAAAAAACATTAAATTAGTTCATAATTATAAATTAGTAAAATCTATTGAGTAATTAACATGAATTGAAGTCAAGATCTTGAATCAGGCTGTTGGAAGGTTTTAAAAAAGACAACTAATAATGTTTTTATATTTTAACCTTACACAATTATGGTTTTCCTTAAACCACCGGTCTAAATAGTTTTTGATTTCAGACTCCCTATCTCTCTTATAAAACTCTCAAGTCCGTCATTCATATCAATACCACTTGATAAGTTATAAGGTTCGGGGAGAGAATATTTCTATCACATAGCTAATACTCAGAGAAATTAGATAAAGCTTTTATCATAGCTTTAGAAGCTTGTGTAAAACCACAATATTTGATTGAGCAAAACAAATAAAAATACATTCTCTACACCATACCTCTTCCTACTTCAATCACCTAAAAATAATAAGGTAAAAATCATGTCAATATACACTTCCAAAATCATATGTACGAATGTTATATACAATAGTTAGTTAACCGTTTCAACCATATACATTGATATACTGCCACCTCAAGATACCGTCTAAGGTAAAATTTTGGCCTAATGCAATGTAGATCCCTGTGACCAGTAGCTTTGAGTGAAAACATCACGAACCATATTCCTCTGTGTCTTCTTCTATGGCCTTAAAGTCAAAGGAACCTCTTCCATCCATTTGTAGATAATACTGAAAACATGATCTAGTTAAAACAAGGAAAGGTAGTAGACTATTTTTTTGAAATTTCTATAAACTGAATTGTATTTTTTATACATGAGTTCGTAAGGAATAAAAGTTGAAAGTACACTAATAGCTTAAAGAGTTTTCACAATTTTTGTTTATAAACACATCAATATGTAACTAACAAACATGTTGTTTGTTAGGTTTTAGTGTTTGTATTAATAACTAGTGTCTATAGATCAATCATACCATATAAAAGTATATCAAGAGTGCTCTAAGACGGCCAATGCCTCGTCGTTTTGGCGAATAAATTCTTACCACTAGGCCCAGGGTGCAATACGCTTTGCAATCGATAATGGGTTACGTCTGCAATACCTCCACCACTTGGATTTTTAGTCCTGTTAGAGCAATGTTAAATACTTGGGGTTGAGACACAAGTCTGACATGTAGTGCTGACTGAATTCTCAGTCACGAGGCAGACTCGTGATCAGTAAATACACAGTATTTTACCACGTAATTACACATTTTCCTAACAGATGGTGTTCCTATGTCCTTCAAAACCTATTATAAATACTGCTCCTTTTACTCATTTTACCACATGTTGAGTTGTCTTTTACAATGTTTTGATTTGACAGCTGATAGTCATGGCAGTAGTTTGTTCGTTCAAGAGATGTGAGTACTTTTTATTTTATTTTCTAAATTACAATTTTTATTATAAATTCATGGTTTTTATTTTCTATGTAAAAAATACACTGAAGTTTAAGGAAATGTATGATTCAAGTGGGTGGTTTGAAGAATATTCCAATACCCTACTTAAAATTATTGAGAAAGAAAATATTTTTATATATTTTGAAAATTTTTAAAATTTAATAATAAAGGTTTTTCAAAATAAAAATAAAATAATATGTAACGAGCCGTTTTAGTTGGGGGGTAAAGATGACATGATTTCGTCGTCGTTGAGCGGCGAGCGGAAGGCCGTGGCGATATCACCTGCCACCGTTGGCCGTTGACCCGGCTTATCAGTGAAGCTTGGGTGGGAGGTCCTGGGGACTAGGCAGTCGAGCTTCGGTCGTGGCGCGGCAAATATCGATGTGATATGTCGATAGTGAAAGTGTATCGAAAGTGAGAGTAAAGTGCCTTGTCGATTAGAGTTGGGTGAGAGATCCACTCTTGGGTGAGTTTCGCCGAATATTTTCTCAAAATATTTAAGATATTTAATTATTAATTTCTTAAAAGGACTAGCATTGCTCACCTGTGAAGACCTGCCATTAGGCACTCTTTGAGGAGTTCGAGAGTCATTTATTTAGGCCAACTCGTACAACAATAAAGTACCGTAATTATAAGAAGTGCTTGTAGATTATATTGTGGATATTTAAGTCAGCACATTATAATTATTAATTACTGGTAGCGTACGAGTTCTGGCAAGATTGGCGGGTCTGGACAGGTACTAGTCACGTTCGCGCGGATGATCCGTGTAGACCCGGTCGACCCAGTGAACATAACAATAATTTGGTAGTTCGATTTAAGGAAATATATCTTGGTGGCTGGTGTAGAGAGACCAGATATTTCTAAATTAATTTATCAGATTATTCATTGGATTGATGGTCGATCTGGGTGCGTCCTGCTGATAGGCCCCTACGAGCTTTCCTGTGTGGGCACGTCTCAAGTGACGACGCCACGTGCCATCCTACATTTCGGACAATCCGTGACGCGCAGACTAACTTTAATTTACCCCGGGTAAGAAACGGCGCCCGTGACGCGCGCACTAGCTTTAATTTACCCCGGGTCTGACAATGATGAGGCGGCTCTAGTATAGAATTTTATATTTTATTCATCTTCCAATATTTGCCTGAGTCGGACCCAAATTTATTGCCGTTCTAGTGCAGCCCCTGATTACTGCTAAAACGATCTCTGGGGTATCCCTGCCATTGTAGGCTGAGCCGTCCGTGCATTAAATAGATTCTTTTGTCGATATTTTTCTACAGGGGGAAAAATACGTCATAAATACTATGCCTTCATATTTTACCTGAAAATAAAAATTCTACTAAAAAAGGCCATTTTAATTGCTTCCTCAGGGTCTGCTTGTTTTATAACTACTTCCTCAATGGGTTAATATTAAGCAGCTTTCTATGATGAGTCAATATTATTTATTTTTTAGCAATAGTTTATCATGTATATTCTGAACAAATGAAAAAAAATTTAAATTTTTCTCCGATAGATTGATAGACATTATAATTCAATTTCAAATGACACTGGATTAGATTAGATGACACTGGATTAGAAATGGTGACCATACAACAAAGTATGTATTTTAAGCCAAGTGTGAATGTCATAAGTCATAATGAGGATTGAATGTAAGATGATTGTGGTGCAATCTTGTAGTCTTGTTACTGACTAAGGCTGACATGTTCCTTAGACAGGACTGTTAATAATAGCACAAAAGCTGATGGCAACTAAGGGGCCAACAGTTTAACGTGGAATCCGAACCACTACCACTGAATTACAAACTGGTCTAATTATGAGGATGGTCTTTGCGGATTAATGTAGTATTCAATAGTGTGGATGTTAATCCACACAAGAGAACACTACACCCACCATCGCTCACAACTATCCACAATTCATGACCTCCAAGTAGCTGGATTACAGGACGATGCCACCGTCCCAGTCAAGTATAAGATACCATAAGTTAGGTTTTCTAGTACACACAACATCCTATACAAAATGTTATAAAATTCCATACTGCCATTTGCATCTGATCTACTGATTCAAAGAGGATTGCAGATGAATGTGTGTGAATTGACATACCTCATGATGTTTCCATAATGATCGACGGTGGCTGACTGTGAACAGAGTGATGCCAACCTCGCGGCAATACTGGTACATGGACCCTTCCACATCCACACTCACCGCACTGGTACACTCGTCCAGGATGGCAAACTGTGGCTGGTGGTAGAACAACCGTGCCATCTGTCAACAAAAACAATTGTGAACCTCCAAATCAATCCAGGTATCATTTTACACTTTTAACTCGACAACAAGCCAATTCTTTGCTACTCACAAAAATATTGACATTGAAGGACGAAAGAACTTTCAAAAAAGTTCTTTCGAAGAAGTCAAAAGTTTCAAGAGCGTCAGGAAAAACACATGGTGGAAGGAAAGACACCATTGTCAATGTTGTTAAGATTTGTCAATGGGATCACAGTGGGGTTGATGTTGAACTGTGAATCTCAGCGTCTGACACGACATCACTAACTCACAAACTATCAGACAACATATGCATGGAGATGCCAATATGTTGTATTATATGTTTAAAAGACAATTTTGTTTGTAAATGTCATCATTAAGTACAGTTGTGAAATAGGGTAATTTTAAATTAAAATGTTCCTGTATTGCTTGTGATACAATGGCAAACGCAATTCATTTACATTTCACAGTCACCGCGGAGACTGTGTCATAGGAGAAAGAAAGGCAGGACAGTCAGTGATGTTTTGACTGACTTATTTTATGGCATTATTCTATTTTCATCACATTATTTTGTTTACATCAATTATCATATAGAGTACATAACACAGTTGCAACTAATATTATAAAGTTATTTAAACTACTAATAAGTAATTCATTAATTTCCATGAAACTATTCCATTAAGAATAAATTAGGATTAGGAATAAAGTAAATGAACAAAAAACTAAAATTGTGCAATTAAGTAGATATAAACTGAAATACAGAGAAGATAGTACACTTTAACCCAAATTTAAAATGTAATTTGGGAACTATTTTCAAAAAGTAGAAATTTTCACATACACTTAAACCTTGTTTATCCGGTACTCGCTTATCCGAAATTATGGTTTATCCTAAATGGTTCCAAGAGAAAAATAAAAAATGTTGCTGGAAACGATTTGCGACATCCTAAACGGCGCAGACTATATTTGGCCGGTACTACGCGGCGTTTTCGGCCGGTACTGCATGGCGTTTTCAGCTGGTACAGCGTGGCGTTTTTGGCCGACCGTTCACAAAACTGTCAGTCGAAAAAAGTCAACTGTGTATCACACTGTACACTGTAATCAAAGAAACGCAACCGTAATGGGCTCCCGTATTATGAGTACAGTATAGAAAACACTAAAGGCGTTTATTTAGCTTTTTTTCAAAAAATCGGTTTATCCAACAATTTGCTTATCCGAAATGTCCCTGGTTTCATCAAAACCGGCTAAACAAGGTTTTAGTGTACCTTGTAGTAACACGATAAGTAACTGGGAAAAATTATAAGTTACCAAAAGAGTTGTAAAAGCTCAGCAAATACAAGCGTTAAAATAAAATGCATGCAACAAGTTCCTTAGCTCCAATATACCTCTCACATGCAATGAAAATTAGACTCTTCAAAACAAATGTCAGATCAGTGCTACTTTACAGATCAGAAACCTAAATCTTGAACAAAAAGCAAAGGAAGAACGTGTTGAAATAAATCCTTTATTTGTAAACAATTACCTAATCTATATAGAAAGATCTTTGGTCCAACACTAGGAAATTGAGTTTGGAGACTAAAACACAACCATGAAATCCACCAACTTTTCAAAAACCCAGATATAGTAGGTGGGATTAAAAGCCGAACGTTATTTTTGACTGAACTAATTTTGAGGAAAGGTGAAACTCAATGAATTAGAAAAAGGTGGTGGGGCCAGGTCTGAAGATAGGACTCATGGAGGATGGTGCTGCTGATTGGACCTGCTGGAGAGGCTGTGTGGATGAGGCCAAGTACTGACTACGACTCACGTGGCCACTCAGTGAAACCGTTCCACTGATTCCATTTGTGCACTAATGGACACTAAAGTTTAAGGAATATTTGACAGACATTTTTAGTTGTGCATTATTTTATATATGGGTAACATTTTTTACTGAAACTGCTATGGTCTATAATTTGCTCAGATTAAATCATGAATTACAATAACACAATAAAAGGACTAACACAATATAAGTACAATAACGAGATCAAGTGTATTTTGGAACAAATGAATAAGTAAAACAACCATAAGTAACCAACCGCGATTCTCTGTTTCTCGCCGCCAGACAAGACGTCTATCCAGTCGGCGATGGTGTCCCAACCGCGGTCGCGCTGCAACAGGTATGATAGCTGCACACGGTCCAGGTGTGCGGCGAGCTGGGCATCCGTTCTACCTCTGCGCTGCATCTCTTCCCGTGTATGCGGGTAGATCACCTTTCACAGGGAGAAGAACATGATTTATTTGGATTGTAAGTTTAACTTTAGCGAACATATAAGACGCACCACCAACAATGCACCACCGCTTCCCTCTGTAGGCTTTTGGCTAAAGTCGATGGACCATGTTCCAGCAAGCGTCACAGTCTTCAGTCTCTCCTTCTGTACAGAGCTGTTGGGCTCATCTCATTAGTGTCGAGCTCATGTGTATAGTAACCAGCTTCCAGCACTGTTCCGAGCTTTCATATTTGCTGGAGCGATTCATATTAAACTTTTGGCATAAGAGCGTCATGTAATTTATAGTCGGATATTTGAAACAGATAAAGAAACGTCTTAAGCTTTGTAAGAGTATTTGGGGCCTGAGAAGTGTCAGTGAACTTAGGGTTGATTCTGAACATGCGTTCAGATAGGGATTCTCACTACGCGTCCCGCGGCACAATTTTTTACATCGCTTGGTCTGTTAAGGGTAAAATAAAAATTTATATTTATCAAAATATTTGATAAAAAGTTGTAAAATATTTTATTAATATATAGAAACTTTCTGTCACACTGGCTTTTTTGTCTCGATTAAAAGAATATGTGATTCAGGTAGCTACAAACATATTTTTAGGCTTTTATTCTCAAAAAAATTCTGGGAAGGGCTCCTGTACCCCTTTTTTACTGACCCCCCGGAATTTTCGCTAAAGCGATCACAGGCCACCACTGCTTGTGGCCCTTAGGAAAATTTGGTGCAAACCAAATATTGGCTCTCTGAGAAATTCTAATGAGGATCCCTGAGATAGAGGAAGTATGGAAAGGAGGGGGTACTACGTGACCCAATTTCCTTCTGGTCACGGATTCCTCCCAAAGTTAACAAGATAGGTAGCAAAGACAGTTACCACTGCCCCTGTGGCATACATTTTTTATTATTTGGGAGTCCTCACTGCCAGCGTTAGCCAGCATGTAATAGGCATTTTAACCACATTAAAATAAAAAAAATTATTAAAAATGGATACCACAAAGGTATCTGGTTTAATTCCTGTATAATTGAGACTTGAATCTGTGACTACTCGCAACCCCCAAAATTAAAACAACAAAGTTTAATGATACCATTCATGTGATTTTACACAAAAGTAAATGTTTTTCCCAAAGTCAGCTGGCACGCAAGTTCTCTGTACAATCAGCTTATGAAAACCTTTACTACCACAAAATCATTTGCCTTCAGAATTTAATTGGTGCAGAGACTTTATTAAAACTTGTTCAATATTCAAATCACACAATTTTACTTTACCACAAAATACCTCGCTTTTGCTTAAAAAATGAAAATGAAATGAAAAATTCTTTATTTAACCATGCAAAGTTAGGGTCATATGGCTCTTTCTTACACTTAACATGATAAATGTGGTGAATTTAACAAATAAAAAAAAACACTGTAAAGAGTCTAGTTAAATTAAAATTCACATTGAAAAAATTCATATAGTGATGTATTAAATGAAACAAACCTGATCCCTAAGTGTGCCGAGTGTCATGTAAGGACGCTGTGGAATGTAGAACAGTTTCCCTCGTGGGGGCTTGGTTACTATACCACCAAACAGGGGCCAGAGCTGGAACATGAAATCAGAATTAATAGAAATTAAATTTCAACATTATAACAAACATTATTACAGAATAACTCCAATGTTTAACAGTATCAGAGTTTTAATTAGGTTAGTAGTGTTGAAACTAGTGGTGTTGAAATATGATCATTGGACTATCAATGATCCAAATCGGTTTTAGGAGCATGAATGGGTGGAAATGACTAACAGATGTAAAGTAAAGTGTTAGCTATACGGTATGGCAGTGTCTTTATTATTGCAATAAAATGTGTATTACACTTAAATTTTTTTATTTAACGTTGCCTTTTTTTCGTTTATAACTATGGTATATCTACCATGAAAATTTTTGACTACCAAAATCTTGGTTCCAATTTAATTGGATAATTAATGTTATCATATAGGTGGTAGAAACTAAAACTTATAAATAAATTTTCGTCCACATAAAAATGGTCATAACATAGTAAATAATGAATCGTGGATAAAAATTGTAGTAGGTCTAATACATTTATCTAGACTAATGTAATCTGTCAGGGGTCCCAGTTAGGCAAACATCAATGTATAAAAACCGGTGGTGTATGACTCCTGTCAGATCATGACCTCTGGCTAGCCTATGTGACTCACTCGGGCCTACAATCTACTACAATACCTTGATGCCTTTTATTTCTCCACACATTTTTTTTTTTATTGGAAGGGGCGGATTTCTCCCAAGGCACTTCAGCCGTAGCGGCTTTTTGGGCACCCCTGTGTGGGTTGCGGCATTATCACATAGCGAAAAGCCATGTGATTGGCGGGATTTAAACCCGGAACCTTGGGCACCAAAGCTCCGCGCTATACCCCTAGACCAGCGCGCTCCCCCGGTTCTCCACACATGCCCATGGTTACAAGGAGTTGAGGTTAAAAAAACTTATACATGAAATAACTTAATAGTTCTCGGACTACAGTCTCAAATTAAACAAAGATATCAACAGCAAGAAATATTAATAGAGAACTAACCTCTCCCAGTATTCTGAAAAGTGACGATTTTCCACAACCGTTGGGGCCACATACTAGAACGTTCATTCCAGAGCTGACTTGGAAGGATAGTTCTTCCACCAAGACATCTCCGTTGGGAGTGACTAATGGGACTTTGTCAAACTTGATGATGTTATCTTGATAGACAATCCTTCCTTTGCCAGGTATAAGGGGAAACTTTGGCTTCGGTGCTGACTCTACAAAAAAACTAACAACATTACCAAGTTTTCTATAAATTCGATTTCAAGCAATTTACAATAATTATACATTGATTTTGATACAACAGAAAAATTCTTCAAGAGCAGTAACTAATGTTAAGAAATACTCTTGTGCAATATCCATGTTTCCGGATCTATCACTTAATGTAATATATAAATAGAAAAATAAGTTACTTATATCCAGCATTCTTATTTAAAATATCCCTTATTCATACTATCACACCTCTTGTTACCAAAAAGTTATATTAGAGATATTAATCTTGACTTAATAAGAACTTTTTAGTTTTTAAAGCTGATTAATACAATGAAAAAGGAGGTTTTTGGACCAATAGATGTACATTATAGGTAGGTGCATTGTCAGGACTCAAAACTGTAAAATATAAATACTACTAGGGATTTACAAGCGTCAAAGGTGTTAGGAGTCTTAAAAATGAGGTACACTCATTTTTACAATAAAATGATCTGCACTTATTAACAAAATGTAAATTCATTTTAAGTGTTTAAGAATTTAAAGTTGTAGAATATCCAAAATGTGATTATTGGTTAAATAACAATACGGTTGCATAATAACCAATCTGTGATTGTTTTAGGCGTTTTGCATTAGTGAATTTTAAAGGGGCTTGAAAATTGTAACACTATTGCTTGTCTCAAGTTCCTGACCTTACCTAACTTAAGAAGTTACTTAAAAATACTAGAGATATAATTTATCATAACATAAATAAAAAAAATTGTCATATAAAATTTTGATTATATTTTATGAATTTCCAAACTCCTTAAAATTCACTGAACTCCTTGATTCAAAATTACCAAATTTTATCTTTTGACTTTGGATACTATGATATTGCTGTTCTAAATATAAATGTATTCAAACAAATTTTATAAAAAAATATATTTTTAATAAAAACAGCAACACCTGTTTTTATTAAACTGATAACACCTAAAATTAATTTATATTTTGTATTTCATAAGAACCAAAAGTATACTCTGTTTCAAACACAGTGCTCTCTTGTACTTATTAACCAGACTCTTCTTATAAATCTTATGAAACAGAGATAATATTTATATTTTACTCTTGTAGATCATATTAAATATTCCCACATATTCATTGTTGTATTTCTCGTACCCGAGCTGCTGCTCTCGATCGCCTGGTTGTCCACCATGGTGCGCTGGTAGTGGCCAGCGTTTATATCGCTCAGCACACTCATCAACTCCGTCACCCTGGCTGTGAACCCAGCCAGTTGCGTCATTTCCCGGCCGGCCAACACCAGCCTACCAATTGCCTCTGCCAACTTCACCAACATTCGGCCCGACGAGTAGTATTGCTGCTCATCACATACAAAGATATTAATTTTCCAAATTTATCAAAATAATGAAGATTTATTTATTAAAATTTATAATCCAATTTCGTTTCTACCAATATAATTTTGAGATTCCACAAAGAAACAGAAAGATAATCTAAAGAAAAGTGAAGAGTTGGTTTTTGTACAACTAATTGAAAAATCAAGTTTAAATTATGACAAAAATTATGTAAAAACCTAACCGACTTGAAGGTGAACACATTCTAAACTATTTCTGGCAGTTTTATGTACTGCTATAGTGACAAAGTGAGGAACATATTTTCACACAACTGGCTGAGTGGTTATAGTGTCCACCTAGGTCACCTGAACAAATCCCACAAGGGTCAATTTGTTGCTTTATCATTGCTTCACATTTTTTGGTGGAAACACGAACAACAATATATACGTTCCTTAGCACTAAAAGGGTTAAAAAATCAGATGTCCAGTCAGAGTCAATTAAAAACTGACCTTGAACCTCTGATCTTTGTTGCTGGCAGCAAGCCACCCTGTAGTACTCAAAAACGGCAAACTGACAGCAATGAATCCGATAATTGTTGCAAAATCTGAAATATAATTCACAGTATGATTAAATATCACTTCTTACAAAATATTATGATCGAATATTTTTTTCAGTTCATATTTATAAATATTTACAAGTTCATACAATTTATTGAAATTATTTTTGCTATGGGATAGCAAAATATTTATAACCCAGAAACTACTCAATTCACGTTAATTATTTTCTGTTGTTGAATCAGATGATTGATAGACTGAACACACTAAACACACCAATTTTGGTGATTATGCAAAAAACACTGAACCCATTAAACAGGATAATATAAAACTTGACATTTGTTTTCAAACATTAAAATTAAATTGATAATTTTTATAACCAAAAGAATTTATTGTAATTGTCTTAGAAATTCTAATATACTTTAACTTGTTTCGTTTGCAGTTGCTTTTGGTTGTATGAAAATAAAAATATTTTATATAACTTACATTTAGCAACAATGTTGTCGATAGTTCCCATTAGAGCCTTGAACTCTAAAAATTTCCTCAGATGGTTCGTCTGAAAACAAAATTTATCTGAGCAAAAAAAAATATTAATGTATGACAGGACAGGACGGACAGGAGTTAGTGATAATTTGTATAAACTGTGTCGAAACTGAAATGCATTTTGATCATTGAATAATAAGAATAGTATCATCATTACAAGGATGGAAAATGGTTGTTTCCGGGCCACAATCGGTTTACATGCGAGGCGTTTAGTATACATCTCTCAATACCAGGCTAGGCTGGGTAATGTTTACCCAGCCTAGCCTGGTACAGAAAGTAATGTTTACTTTCTGTAGTCGCAACTAACGTTGAAAGCAGCTGGTTTTGTTACAGTTTAATGAAAAATAACATTCACACTCACCTACCTCAAACAACCAATTATTACTGTTACAAATATTGTTTCTCTTCAACTTCCGATTACAAAAAAAAAACTCTATAATGAATACATATTAGAATGATTGTTCAATTATCTTGTCTCTATTACATATATATCTTTGTTAGGAGTACTAAATTCAGAATTTTCTCAGGTGAAACACTGAAAAATAATTTCATGAGCAAATTAAACAGTAATGTTGCTAGTTAAACAAAGACTTAAATAGGCCTATGCTTTGGATTAATCACCTTCGCCTATGCCTAGTTCTGAATAGTTAATAGTTTAATTTTTATGACAGTCACCCAATAACTTAGTAGAGTTCTAAAGAGAGAAGAGATTTGAGTGGAGTCAATTAACTAAAAATTGAAAGTTGATAGCAAAAAACTGTTTATGAAGCATTACTATTTACTGCTATCCTCTGAAATTTATACCCAAGTAAACCTATAACACCTCAAAATATTTAAATAACTCAATGAATGAATAAGTAAATTTCCACTAACAAGCTTTTGGAAAGCAGCCAAAACTGTTAGTTTCTCTCGATTGTTTCCATTGTAGAAGGCGATCTCCTCTGAGTTAGCTATGAGACGGGAGTTGATGAAGCGAAACTCTCCCTCAAGTTTCTGTTCCGTCACTGTCATTCGACCAGCTGGTCGTCTGAGCCATGTCAAAAACGTCCCAGCCACTAGTAGATAGCCTATCATGACGCTGGGTGTTGTGCCACCTGAACATGTAAAAACCCGGTAAAACAAATTATGCACATAACAGCCATTCTTTATGTATTGGATGTGATATTTATATAGTCACATAATATATATCTTAATACTTTATAGCCGGGGCCTGACCGTAGGTTGGGCTAGCTTGTTGTCTCATTGGCCGACGCCCGCCCCTAAATCGGCCAGCCTTATTTAATTCCATAGCAACAAATTTTCTGCGTATATTTGTGTTTTGGTACTTATAAGTATTTATAAAAAAATAAATATTTTTCGAACAATGATCGTCGCTCGCTCAGAGCAGACAGCGGTGCATCAGCCGTGTTGTGTTCGAGTCGTTTTTAGCGAATTTCCCATAGGGAAGAAGCTATTACCGTAGGTCTCATGGCAAGAGTTAAGCCCGAGACCATGTTATTTTTTCTTCTTTAGGTGCCCAGAGACCAAAAACAATAGTCGTTAAAAATTTATATATATATATATATATATGTGTCTGTGAACACGATAACTCTCGTAAAAATGGTCCGATCGAGACCAAATTTAGTAGAGACGTGTATTCCTACAAATGCTCGGACGAGTTCGTAAACCAGACATATCGGTCAATGGGAACGGGTAGTTTGGGGGGGTTTTGTACCCCAAAATGAGGTTTTTTGCGTTTTTCACATGTAATTTTTATTTATAATTTTATATTTCACTATTGGAATCAGCTTAAAAAACTACACAATTAAGTTCCTTAAAGTTTTTCTCTATCTTCAACGGTTACCGAGATATAAAGAAATCTAAACACAGTACGTTGTATTTTTGAGGCTCCAATGTTAATCTTAACACTTAAAACGAAACATCGGTCAAATTGACCGATCGGTAATTTTACTACGTAATTGTGGCTAAACTGCTTGACCTTGACGGCTGTCAACCCCAGTACCTTCCCCCCAAACCCCTCTCCGTAATATTTGGTCATTTCCAACTAGTTGGTGCGACGTTGTCGTTCATATTGGACGAATTGTGTGAATACGGTCGGTCAGATTTACCGCATGTTTCGCTTACCGGCTGGCAATCGTCGGTCGAATATACCTTGTATAAGCGGTAAAAGGCTGTAGTAAAACGCAACAAACAAAAAAACACCTGCTAGAAGTAAAATAACAGCTATATTACCCACTATAAGACCACAAATATGGCCTTGGGCAACAATCCTATTCGGATTTATTCCCGAGGCCAGAGCTGGTCGTCTTGAAGCGTGGAGTTTGGAGTTTCAATTTTTTCTGTCACATGATCTTTGCGTAATGAATATGAATTGTCATAAAATGTTGTAAAACATCATTTGTTACTCATGTGATTGCCAAATGATACATAAAAACAATAATAAACACACTAAACACCAATAAAGCACAGCGACGGTCAAATTGACCGTATGTTTCTCTTAACGTTTTAAAAATTATGTTTCGTTATAAGTGTTAAGGAGGATAAAAAAAAATAATATTTCACTTATTGACCAATATTTTTGGATAAAAATTATATTTAGCTTCATGTGGTTGAGGTTCATCCATTTATGCTTAAAAATCATAGATTATGTGTTTAACATGGCAGCAAACCTGCATACTCTTTTCCCATGTTAATCATATGGAGAATAGGCAAACTCCTTTATTTATGGACATATATTGATGAAAGTTGGTATAAATGTTAAAAAAAAATTGTTTTTGAAGATATAAATGCCTACTCTCAGTGTTCCTCACAGCAGCAAACCTGCAAACTCTTTCCCATGTTAATCTTATGGAGAATAGGCAAATAATTCTCATGTTCATCGACAGACTTTGACCACTTGACTTGTCATATATTATTATTATTATATTATTGATTTGGAAATTCGCTGAGTACGCAGGTCTGCTGCGACGGGGGTATTTTTATATATAGGGCCTGTGTCAAAATTACAAATTTTTTATAAAATATATAATATGTATAGGTTATATTGAATTTGTTCTAACAATTATTTTTTGTTTTATTACTCTAAAACCCCCAGGCCCCAGTATTAACCCTTCGTGAGCGTTTGATACGCCCATGATATTTTCACCAAGAGCGGCAAGGGGATACATCCGCCATTTCATTCTTAGTAGTTTGTCTCTTGGTCTGCTCCCATTTCTAGATAGCTCCACCCATGCATCAGAGCTTACCTCCGCACACTGGACCCCCCAAGCAGGGGAGAAAAATAAATAAATAATAATTTGAAAGAAAGTTGGGATTTATAGTGCAACTATACCATTTTTGAACATAATTCATGTAAAACAAAAAAGTCTTCTATACTAAAATAATTAGCTCGCAGAGGGTTAAACCAGTGTTAGTGACTCCAGGCTCCAAAGTGTTAAGTCAAGTGTAAAAACATTAAAATCTGAAGAGTGAAACTAGCTACATTATAGTATATTTAATTTTTATTCCCTATTTAACTGTTGATAGTTTTTAAGTGAAATTGATTACAATTCCTGTATCTGCATGGGATATGACAAACTACTACCATCTTGCAGTTGAACCATTTGGAAAAATATTAAAAATTTTGTTATTTATGTAACATAGATCTATTCCTAGAGGTTTTTTGAATGTTGAATTAAACCCAAGGTATGATCATTCTATTATTCAATTCGAAGTATAATAGGTGTAAACACTTAAAACGAAACATCGGTCAAATTGACCGATCGGTAATTTTACTATGTAATAGTGGCTAAACTGCTTGACCTTGACGGCCTTCCCCCCCAGTACCTTCCCCCCAAACCCCTCTCCGTAATATTTGGTCATTTCCAACTAGTTAGCGCGACGTTGTCGTACATATTGGACGGATTGTGTGAATACGGTCGGTCAGATTTACCGCATGTTTCGCTTACCGGCTGGCAATCGTCGGTCGAATATACCTTGTATATACCTGTACATATGCCTTGTATAATCGGTAAAAGGCTGTAGTAAAACGCAACAAACAAAAGAACACCTGCTAGAAGTAAAATAACAGCTATATTTCCCGCTATAAGACCACAAATATGGCCTTGGGCAACAATCCTATACAGATTTTTTTCCCGAGGCCAGAGCTGGTCGTCTTGAAGCGTGGAGTTTTGAGTTTCATATTTTTCTGTCACATGATCTTTGCGTAATAAATATGATTTCTCATATGATTTACTCATGTGATTGCCAAATGATACATAAAAACAATAATAAACACACTAAACACCAATAAAGCACAATGACGGTCAAATTGACCGTATATTTCTCTTAGCGTTTTAAAAATTATGTTTTGTTGTAAGTGTTAAAAAACTCTTTGTATCGGATATAACCAAACGTTGTATGCCTATTAAATATTGCTATAAAACTTATTTTAAACATAATTTTTAAAGTTATTATTAATTTGTGTTAAATTTATAATTTATATACTCAATACCATAAATTTTCTATTTGTATAGATTAAATCAAATAAAAGATAATGCTTAATATCTGAAACTTAAAAATATAAAAAATAGTTAACTTATCACCAGGAAAATTATCAATAAAAAAATTATTTTTTCTAAATAATGAATCCTGATAACCCTAAACTGAAATCTAATAAGACTTTTTCTCCAGGCCAGAGCTAGTTGTAAAAAGTGGCCGCAAAAAAATTTTTGATAGAAAACTTTTTAAATGGTCACATTTATTTTAATTCCAGGGCACTGCAGTCCATAAAATGTAGCAAGGTGTGAATCATATTGGCTTGCAAGAAAGATGGTTTAAGGGGAAAGGAATGAAATAATCAATAAGGTTAAAAATATGAAGAAGAATAACAACTTGATTTGATTTGGAAAACTAATTAATAGTAAAAATAAAAAGGAAAGAAGGTCAAGACATGGAAGTACTTTAATAATAAGTTGTTTGGTTACTTAAACAAACAAATTTGACACAATGACACAATGTTGATGATCTATCTCCTTATATTTATTACTACAAATAAATACCTACATGTAATAATACTTTGAATAAATTTAAAATGAAGAGGGAGTATTCAAGACCATCTGTAAAAGTATACTCATGTATGAATAAAGTACATAAAATAATCAACACTTTTGAGTGCTGACCGTGATATTACAGAACCTATGCTGGGGTTCCTTAGATTATAAAATTAATGGAATAAAAAAAATGTGGTAAAATAGTACGAAATTGCGGCCTAAAAACTTTTTGTTTTTAAACCTGTCAAATGACAGGTTCAGCACTCTATGGAAGTTTAAGTGGCCCGTCAAATGACAGGCTTGGCGCTCAAACTCTCAAGGAAAAATATTTTTACCCAAATTAGCTGTCAACTGCCAAACGTAGATTACAATGTCCAAAGTTGGCTTGCAGATGTTGGAGTACAGGTCGGCAAACATATCACAAAACTTGTCCACATCTGTGGTTAATAACTGGTCAGCGTTGGCTATCCGTGTGTCCAAGTTGGCCATCTTATAGTATGTGTATCCTCTGTAACAGAAAGCGTTTATCATTTTACAACTTTGATTATGAAGGAAGTTTATTGACTTATGAGAAATTTAAGATAAAACTAAGATTTTAAAGTAAAAAACAAAGTAAAATCTTTAATAATTCTAGACTTTGTTGACAATTTTAGGTGGTACAACAGAGGTAAATTGGTGATCTAGCACCTTACCAGAATTTTATTTAGGTTTTGGATTGTTAAATTTATGGTTTACATCTACTCCTCACAATATAATAGCTTTTTAAAGGATAAGGACACAAAAAACTAGACAGTGATTGAATTAAACAGTATCAGTGAACTGACATATACTTTTTCAGTCAAAAAGTAAATTAAAAAATTACTAACATTTCATATAAGTACTATATTCCTGAACGCTCAACAAATTTTTTTTGTTTTCAAAAAAGATATATAATTTTTTACTGTACCCTCTTAATACAAGTTTAAAGATGGTTGGGGAAGAAACTCAAACGAGGTAATAAAAAATTACCCACAATAAAAGTTGGTTTTATCGGATGATGGGACTGTAAGCTGCATACCAAGTTTCATGGAAAATGGTTGAGAAATCAGGAATGAATTAATATATAATTTTAACATTTCTCTGGAACTGTTAGTCATAGACATAATTCAAAATACAAATTTGTTTAGATTTTTGTGCCGGAAAATAAAAATACCCCCGTCGCAGCAGACCTGCGTACTCAGCGAATTTCCAAATCAACAATATAATAATAATAATATTTGACAAGTTTTATAAAAATCTGTCCATAAACATGAGAATCATTTACCTATTCTCCATAAGATTAACATGGGAAAGAGTGTGCAGGTTTGCTGCTGTGAGGAACACTGAGAGTAGGCATTTATACCATCAAAAATTTTTATTTTTAACATTTATACAAAATTTCATCAACATCTGTTTATAAATAAAGGGGTTTCCCTATTCTCCATATGATTAACATGGGAAAAGAGTATGTAGGTTTGCTGCCATGATAAACACATAAACTACGATTTTTAAGCATAAATGGATGAACCTCAACCACATGAAGCTAAATATAAAGTTTTATCTAAAAGTATTAGTTAATAAGTGAAATATTAATTTTTCCTTATCCTCCATAAGATTAACATTGGAGCCCCAAAATACAACGTACTGTGTTTAGATTTTTTAATATCTCGGTAACCGTTGGAGATAGAGAAAAACTTTAAGGAACTTAATTGTGCAGTTTTTTAAGCTGATTCTAATGGTGAAAGATAAAATTTGAAATTTTAAAAAATTACATGTGAAAAACGCAAAAAACCCCATTTTGGGGTACAAAACCCCCCCAAACTACCCGTTCCCATTGACCGATATGTCTGGTTTACGAACTCGTCCGAGCATTTGTAGGAATACACGTCTCTACCAAATTTGGTCTTGATCGGACCATTTTTACGAGAGTTATCGTGTTCACAGACACACACACACACATATATATATATATATATATATATATATATATATATATATAAATTTTAACGACTATTGTTTTTGGTCTCTGGGCACCTAAAGAAGAAAAAATAACATGGTCCCGGGCTTAAGTCTCGCCATGAGACCTACGGTAATAGCTTCTTCCCTATGGGAAATTCGCTAAAAGAGATTTTTTTTACACTTAGAAGCCCATTTTTGCAGGTAGTGCTATACTGTTTGGGACCCCAAGCACTATAAAATATGAAATTTTAAATAATATCGTTAGAGCCACTCATGACAAATTTTAATTCTTTACGATTTTTAAGGGTAAACTACTCTAAAAATCAAAGTATTATCTCAATTGGAAAAAGGTTGTCGGTTGTGCCTCTGCACACATCTATGCACTCAAATAACCCAAAACCCAAAGTGGACGCCAAAACGGATATATCACCTCTAAACTCAAATTGGTCCTCACAACACAATATTTTCTTCTTATAATAACGGTCTTCTACTATATAGGTGGGAGAAAGTAAAAAACCAGGAAAGTAGTAATCTAAGAACTGAACAACTGTAAACAGATTGAACAATACTGTTTCTTACTCTAACCATTAAACATTATGGAACTCACTTGAGGTATTCTCCGTAGAGGTGATGTGTCAGTCTCGTCCGCAATCTCAGCTTGAGTTCTCCGATTCCCCACTAATAAAGGTAATTCAACATTAATAATAATGATTTGAAATCATCGGCTTTGTCACCCCAGATAAAACAAACATTGTGTTCTTCTACAATCAGGGTGGTCATGGTGAGAAGCATACTTGCCTTCCAGGATAGCTTGGCTGTCTTTGCTCACTTAGTTGAAATTAGGGCTTTGTCAGTGTAAGAGATTATACTAATAGAAATAACCTACACAACTAAATGTCCGTTTTAAAGGTATAACATTTTTCTTTTGTAAACTATTGCACATTTTACGTTGAAGTTGAAAATGGAATTATTTTTATAAAACCATAACATTATATAGTTATATAAGTTATTATATACTTATATAGATTATAAAAAAAATACCCCGTCCCAGCAGACCTGCCTACTCAGCGAATTTTCAAATCAATAATATCAGATGTCAAGTTTTATCAACATCTGTCGATAAATGAGTTAGTTATTTGCCTATTCTCCTCAAGATTGACATGGTAAAAAATATGTAGGTTTTCCACAGTGAGGAGCATTGAAACTAGAAATTTCTAGCATAAACAATTTTTATTTTGACTATTTATACCAAGTTTCATCAACATCTGTCCATAAATAAGGGAGTTTACCTATTCCCTATATGATTAACATTGGAAAAGAGTATGCAGGTTAGCTGCCATGTTAAATACATAAACTATGTTTTTAAGTTTAAATGGATGGATCTCAACCACATCATGCTAAATATCAAGTTTTATTCAAAAATATTGATTGATAAGTGAAATATAAATTTTTCATTATCCCCTATAAGATTAACATTGGAGCCCCAAAATACAACGCCCCCAAATACTGTATTTAGATTTTTTAACCCTTTAAGGAGTAACAATGTTTTAAAACATCACTATCTTAGAGCTGATGAGGAGTAAGGGGGAAATATCAAATCACACCTCAAAGGAGTAAAAAATTTTTTTCTCTAAACTTTGTTGTAGTCTACTGTAAATATATGTGCATTTGGTTCAAAATATCCAAAAATGAACATTTTATAGCTTTTTTCGTATTAAAGTCATCACATATTTTTAGTAATTCGTATTAAAACATGGACGCACGCATGATGTCATATCACTCTTTGCGCTGAAAGGTTATGTCTTTTCTCTTTGTGAAGAATGTTCTCACACTTCACGCTGAGAAATATTATTTACGAGCTTTTATTTCCCACCGAAACTTCACCCCGTGGTCGCCACCTTTCCCGCCGCAGCCACCATCGTATGATACCCCTCCACCGCAGATTACCTGCCCTACCGAATACACTAATACACACACACCGCATAACTACATATCTTAAATTATTGATTTATGACTTAAGAATCTATCTGTATCATATTATAAATATATATATTTGTATTTGCACAAATTTCGTCAAATGACCTTTTAAAACGTCGCTACTCCTTTTCGCGTAAACATAAAAAGATGTTTTAAGACGTCAGTACTATTTTGATGCAAAATACGGTACTCATTAAAGGGTTAATATCTCGGTAACCGTTGGATATAGAGAAAAACTTTAGGGAACTAAATAGCAAATTGTGTAGGTTTTTAAGCTAATTTTAATGGTTGAAGATATAATTTAAAAACTTTTCACGTTGACTTATAACAATTTTGTAATATTGTATTTACCTTACTGTTTATGTGATAAATTCTGTAAATTACACTATAAAAACGCAAAAAACCCAACTTTTGAGTACAAAACCCCGTTCCCATTGACCAATATGTCTGGTTTACGAATTCATCTGAGAAAATGTAGGAATACAATTCTCTACCAAATTTTGTCTCGATCGAACCATTTTTATGAAGTTATCGTGTTCACAGACATAATATATATATAAATTTTACCGACTATTGCTTTTGGTCTCTGGGCACCTAAAGAAGAAAAAATAACAAGGGCCCGGGCTTAAGTCTTGCCATGACACCTACGGAAATAGTTTCTTTCCTATGGGAAATTCGCTTATTTTATATATATATATATAAGAAAATAATAAAACATTTTTGCCTCACATTTACACGATGATTGTTTGAATTTAATTTTTATATTTTGACCTTTAGTGCATAATTTTGGTTTTAATGAAAACAATTAACAAGCAACAAATTGACTTAGACCTGAACGTGTATGAAATATAAATTAGGGGACCTTTGAAGGGTAGTATTCAGCCTCTTCAGCATAACTTGTGTTACTTGTGTAACTTGTGTTGGAATTTGAACAACTTTGTTAATTGTCATTCAAAACTGCAGCATCAATATTACATTTTGATTGCCTTATTTATATTTTTTTTCAATGCATTTTTTTTAACTTTTGAATGATTGCATTTTTGGTAAAAGACCCTTTTTATAACTCTTATATATCCACCTAACCTAAATCGATAAATTGCAACTGTGTGTGTGTCAGTTGGCTTCACCGAAGACGTTCTACAAGACAATTCTGTTGGTCAGTAAATTATTCATTTGTATGGCCCATATTTATTTACATCCTGAGTATTAACAATCTTTCAACATTATGCAACAGGATATTTCCTGTTACCTTAATTATTTTTTGTGCTAATATGCCTTTTTTTACGATTCTAAAGATTCAAAAACCGAAGTGCAGACACAAGCAACCAAAGCAAATCAAAAAGTTTTAAACCTACTAGTATTACCCGTCGCACATTGAAGCAATGTGTAAAACGGATTAATTAGGTTTAGTTTATTATAATAAACGTAGTATGAATAAATATTATCATTATTTTTAATTTGGCCAAAATATAAACATTTGATTTTAAAATCATAAAACATAACCCCCAAAATATGTACTGAGAACAATTCAATTTATACGCCATTGAGTGCTATTTTATGCTTGCTTCTTTGGCTTGTTCAATGGTTGAAATAAAAGAGGTGCTGTTTATACCTTAAGAGTTAAGACAACATATTATGTTGGAATCAAAAAACAAAATTTTTTATCCTTAAGATTAACATGCAAACTTTAAAAAGGTATAGGCCTAGGGTAGAGATTTACGGCCTAAAGAACCAGTGTAGGTACCAAATTTCAGCCTTCTAAGTAATTGGGAAGTGGGAGAATTGATGAGCGTGTGAGTCAGTGAGGGCTTTGACGGTTATATATACAGATTTGTTTGTTTAGTTTAAATATTGTTAAATTATACTAATTCACACTATAATAAGTATAATTCATATCTATGTTGATATAATCAGATGCTAATTTTGTAAAAATTTGCTTAAATTATACTAGTGATCGTGTTTTCCATTAAGTGTCCTTTGCATATGTTAAAAACCAAGTTGTTTCAAGGTAGTGTTATTTTGGCCATGTTTGGTTGTACAATGGGTAATCAATCAGAATTAATTGTTAAAATAACATACAGTAAACTCTCTCATATCCGGAGTAATGTGGCAACGGCCGATCCAGATAGGAAAAAATCTGGATATGAGAAGGGAATAAAGCATCCGAATACTAAAAAAAAACATAATTTTTGTTGTAATACTTTAATGGCATCAAAACTAAAAAAATATGTAATGCAGTATAAAGCAGTACAGTATGTAGAATAAAAGAAACTAAAATGAACCGTTGCAAGAAAGAGTAAGTAATTCAAGTAAAACAAAGGCGACACTGACCACTGATGCGGGTGTTGTCATTACAGTACATGTGATGCGTTGGCTAATTGGGTGGGTAATGACGGGTGGGATGGGGAGGTTTATTGCAATAGACCAATTTATGACCAACATACCTAAATATAAAACTAATATAGTAGGTTTAATTACGGAACTTTCTGATCATGACGGTCAATTATTTGAAATATCTGATTTAAAAATAAAGACACCAAAACACAGAAACATAACAGTCACTCGTAGAAAGTTTACTGATGCAGCTAAATCAAGTTTCTTAGCAATGCTATCACAGGAAACTTGGTTTAATGTTTACCATGCCCAAGTTGAAGTTAAATATGATGTATTTCTGGAAACGTTTATGTATTATTTCAATTTATGTTTTCCTTTATTAAAATGTAGACAAACAACAAATGTAAAAAAATGGGTAACACAGGATATTGTAAACACTAAGCGTAAGATTGAAGAGATAAGTAAGTTAAAAAGATCAATTTCAAATGTAAACCTAAACTCAATGTTAAAAACAAAGAAACAAATGTTAAAGGGACAGATAATGAGTGCTAAGCAGGCCTTTTATAAAAACCAAATAAGTAACTCTACTAATGTTTGCAAGACAACCTGGCGAATAATAAATGATGAGGTTGGTAATAAAAGGATTTTTGAAAAGAATATAATGTTAAACGGTGGCACGGTTATTACAGAGGACCCAAACATTGTTAGCAAGTGTTTTAATGATTACTATACAAATATAGTCGAAAAGGAAATCAAGCCTAAATTACATTCTCTTGGTTCTCCTGGTGGATCCTCGTTTGTCCATCCGCTACATTCTGGAAGCTTTTTCATCCTTCAGCCTGTTACCGACATTGACATAAAAAACATTATTTCTTCTTTGGCTAGTAAATCTTCATTCGGTTATGACGGCATCCCCATGACCATAATAAAACTAGCATCTGAACAGGTAAATAAACCACTAGCCCATGTTATAAACTCAACATTTATATCTGGCATCTATCCTGATAAATTAAAAATAGCTAAAATTAAACCCATGTTTAAAAACGGCGATAGTCTTGATGTATCAAACTATCGTCCTATTTCACTATTACCTTCATTTTCAAAAATCTTTGAGAGAGCAATGAGTATAAGACTTCTAAATTATTTTGAAAATAATAAACTTTTAGATGACGACCAGCATGGGTTTCGAAGTGGAAGGTCAGTTATAGGAGCAAGTGTAGAGTTTATAGAATCAGTAATAGACTCAGTTGACAGGGGAGAAAATGTAGTTGGGGTCTTCATGGACCTCAGCAAGGCATTTGACAGCGTTTGTCACAACAGGCTGCTGGATATTTTAAGCTCTCTGGGAGTTACGGGTACGGCCCTTTCCTGGTTTAGAACCTATTTACATGAAAGGAAACAATTCGCTGACATCACCTACATTAACGAATTGAATCAAAGAATAAATATACCGTCACCCCCCCAAATGATAAAATATGGAGTTCCCCAAGGTTCAATTTTAGGGCCGCTACTATTTATATGCTATTTAAAGGGAATGCCAAAGTTAGCTGGCTCTGGGAAGATGTGTCTGTATGCCGATGATATAAACATAAAATTTTCCAATATCTCGCGAGAAAAAACCGAAAAATTGGCATTTGAACATCTTTCTACAATAAATCAACAACTGAATAACCTATATCTGATAGTGAATTCCGGAAAAACCAATTTCATAACTTTTCAATCAGCTCATAGAAATTTATCTTCTCACATTAATGTAGCTATTGGAAATCAATTTTTGGATGAAGTAGACGAGGTAAAATTTTTAGGTCTCAAAATTGATAAATATTTAAATTGGAATAATCATATTGAAGACATCTGTAAAAAAATTTCATCGGGCCTGTACGCTTTAAGAAAACTGTCAAAATTATGTGCGGAAGAGACATTAAAAATGGTGTATTTTTCTCTAATCCATTCTCATATATCATTTGGATTAGTTTTGTATGGTGGGACAGCTAGTAAAAATTTAAATAAAATCCTCATCTTACAAAAACAAGCTCTAAGAATTATACTTGGTTTCCCAAGAATAGACTCTGTTCGAAAATATTCTTCAAAATTAGGAATTTTAACAGTTTATTCCCAGTACATATTCGAAGTAATATTCCACGTTAGGAAAAATATATTAAATATACCAAGTTTGGGTACCTGCCATAGCTATTCAACAAGAAATAGGAGTAAGATGGCTTTCCAAATACACAAATTAAGTTTCCTGGAGAAAAAAACATCTTACGCGGGTATAAAATTTTATAATAACCTGCCACCAACCATAATACAAATTGGTAACTATAATAAATTTAAAAACCATTTAAAACAGTTTCTTTTGAGAAAACCTACATACTCATTTAATGAATATTTTGTTTGATATATTTATTTATTGATATATATAATTTTTTTTACCTACAAAAATAATATAACATTTAGTATGTAATTATATTTTAATTAGTGGATAAGTGTGACGCCATTTATGTTCATTCTATATGAAATTTTATAATAAAGTATTTTTGACTATTGACTATTGTTTCATGAGTCAGTGACCTTGCACCAGATAGCACAGAATACAGACTGTAGCGCTCAAGACTCAGGCGCTCGGGACAAGGGTGACTCATCGTTCCCTCTACTGCTTTTGAACATTACCGCTGTCCACATCGCTTCAACCCAGCGTTCGGCAACCGGTGCACTACTAACCGGCCTACAAACATCGTTCGCGACTACTGGGTTAACAAACATTGGCCTCCTAGAATGTTTTCAAATTTTTATATTCTTTAAAAATCATGTCCGGATATCGGAGGGTCCGTATATGAGAGATCCGTATATGAGAAGGTTTACTGTAATTAGATTAGTATGTTTAGGACTTATAAAGAGGTAAGTCTCTTACCTTTAGCACATTGTTGACCAGAGAAATCTGTAAAATATATATCGATTAGAGGTTTGTGTTGTACGGCCTACTCTTAAAATTCAATAATACGAAAGAAAACAAAGATATAAAAAAATACAAGTTCACACTTAATTGTTTTTCTAGTGTTAACTTATATTTCATTCTCAAAAATAAATTTAAATGAAAATTGTGTTATGTGTTGTAGGTTACAGATATAACTGCACATTTTAACATGTTCATGGCTACGTCAACACATTTGCAGCCACGGAGGTACTTGTTCGCCATCCTGATGGGACGCATTGCTACCATCTAGTAGTGCATGTTTTCATGGCATATTTCTGCTACAGGATACGAGCTAGAAATTTGAAACTTGTGCCAGCACTAGTTTATAGTACATTATATATCATGTTAGCGTAGGCTGACTTGGTCTGTGCTGCTATGGGCGCAGCAGCGGCAGCCCCAGGAACTGCTCGTCAGTGAGTTAGACAACCGGCAAAAAAAATCCTAAAACACATTGTAAAGAGTGTATAAATAAATGAATTTAATATTTCACACCAAACAACTGTACAAAATTTGTTTTTATGAACTTTGGTGTAGCGAAGTAGGATTTTATCAACCTGTGGCAGCAAATGCATCCATGTGAAAACAATAAAAGGAACATAAACAATCACCTCTAAATTATAAGGAGACACAACTTCACTTTTCAACCGTGCAAACCTAATTCCAGGTGCTGGTGGCGGCATATGCGCCCACGGAAGTAGGCGGCCATTTTCACACCTACAATAGCTGAGTGAGTTAAAAAGAGATCTTACTAGCATAACTAAAGTACAAGGTAAGAATATTGTATAGTTTTATATTTCAGGATGGCGAACAGGGTTTTGGGAAATAGGCTTGGCCATGAACATGTTAAGGAACAAATATTGATAGTTACAAAACTCACCATTGGCATAGCAATGAAGAACTCAATCATGTGCTTCTTAAATAGATTCTTGTTCATTGTTACAATGGCGCTGAAAAAAAAGATAGTTTAACTCAATATCATTTTTCAGCAATGAGGTATTGATTTCCTCAATACCTCTTTGCAGACAGACGGGTCTGATCCCATCTGGAAATTTACATTAATTATGTAATGTTAATCATTAGTTTGAGTTCCTATTGGTAAAAATGGTATCAAAATAGTTTAAACCTGGCTCAGGTTTTTTTTACGATCCACAGATATATCCGCCGACCGCCCACTTGGCCCAAAAGTTTAAGAGGATATATCCGCCTGCAGTCTGGGAAGGGTTAAACTAACAAACTTTAAAAAAAATCAATTTTCAAACACACATCCAGGTTTAATTGTTTGAAAGATAAATATATAAATAAATGTCTGATTTCAGATATTTAAAAAAATTAAAAATGTTATTTTCAGGCTTTTTAAAACTATTTTTTACTTTCAGACTAATTCCAGAAGGTTTGGACATTCAAGACCACTAAAAACCCTGATAGTTGTAATGGTATGATAAAAATAGCCAAATACATACTTTTCGGCTGCAGTGTGGTTCTGGATCATCCAAATGTCGCACATGGATCTCGCCATCAGAGAGAGTGCTACGAGCAATAAAAAGCCTGACTCTGCGGTGAACACTCCTTGAATACATATTGAGAGGATTTTTTTCAGTTGAGCAAAGAATACTGCGTCAACTTGAGCCTTTTTTGATGGACTTTTCTGTGATTTCTGTAAAAAAATTAACTTTGCAGATAAAAGTTTACACTTTAGTTTGAATAAATGTTGGAAATATTCTATGTTAACCCTTTCAGTGCCAGGTGTTACTCACATAGCGTGTGCAAGAAATGCCAGGTTTAAATGAGCAGTTTTTAGCTGTTTGAGAAAAACTGTCATTGTTTTATTATTTATTGATGAAAATGGATACTTTTGGTTTTGTTTTGTTCATAAATAAGTTAGGTAAATTTAACAGATAAAATAAATATACTTAATATTTTTATTCATAAAATAAATTATGAAAAACTATTACTTAATTAATATTTTATAATGAATTTTTCAGTTTGAAGTAAAATAATTGCCAGTAGAAAATTCCTCATGCTTAAAATTGAGTATTTTTGTTGAACTATACTTAGTTTTGTACATAAATGCAAAAAGTTTGAACATTTATCTTCAAAAATAAATTTTCTGTGATTATTTTAGAAAATATCGTGAGTTTTGGTTTTTCCATAAGTTACTGAAACTATTAATCACACTTGAAAATATTTTACATTAGACATGGAAATTGAACTTGTTCTATAGCTGAGTAAATGAATAAAATCATTCAAACTATTCTGATTATTACTTTCAAGAGTTTCTGATTATTAGGATCAAAATCTGGATCACTGTCCATTTTGTGAAATCCTAAACTTGACAACTCATCACTCCCACTCAAATTACTCGTGGAAAAATTACTATCACCTTTTTAACACTCTATGAATTGTTTTATCATTGACAGGTGAATCAATACACTTAATTTACAAAAGAAACTAAACAAACAATAATAATAACCTCAAACTTCCAAGTCTCACTGCTACCTACACAAGTAAACAAACGACTGGGATGGTGGCGACATCCTGTAATCCAGCTACTTGGAGGTCACGAATTATGGATAGTTGTGAGAGATGGCGGTGGTTGTGGTGTTCTCTTGTGTGGATTAACATCCGCACTATTGAATACTACGTTAATCCACAAAGACCATCCTCATAATTAGACCAATTCGTAATTCAGAGGGTGTGGTTCGGATTCCACGTTAAACTGTAGGTCCCTTATTTGCCATCGGCTGTTGGGCTATTAATTAACAGTCCTGTCTAAGGAATATGTCGGCCTTAGTCAGTAACAAGACTACAATATCGCGCCACAATCATCCTACATTCATTCCTCATTCATACTTGGCTTAAAATACCTACCTGGGTAGGTTGCCATTTCAGTTAAAAAGTATAAAAACAGAAGTTGATGTGGACTGCAGTCAAAAATACTTAGAATAACATTTTAACTTTAATAATTATATTTAATGTGCTCTTTATATCCTAAACACAAATATAAAAAAATGTTGAGAAAAAAAATAAAAAATAAAAATTTTAAGTTTTTTTTTGGACGTCCATATATACGGACGCTGGCTCTTCTTGCACGTTTTGCCGACGTCCGTATAAAAGTACCAAAAGTACCAGTGCCAAAAGTACGTTGGCACTGAAAGGGTTAATTGTGAATTGTATAGGTGGTGTCTAGCCCTAATCGGCTCTATGACTGGTTTCTACTAGGTCAGAGATCGAAATTAAGTGTATTAAAAAGCTGTTTAATTACTGGTAGGCCTATGTAACGATGTCACCTTGGTTCCTTCTTGCACCTCCTGGGGACTTAATTTGTCTCCTGGCTGAGCCTGAAAACCCCCGTCTGACCAGAATTTTCGGAGAGTGGTGTACTTCCCAACTGCCCACCTGGGAGGGATGCCTTAGAAGATCGATGCTTATTTGGCATACTCTCGTGGTTTGCCGGGCAGGGTATTGCGGAGAATTGGGGTGTACCTAGGGCATGTACTGACAACTGAAAAGTTGAGGGTTCCCTGAGACAAACCCCTCCTGTCTGGGCTATTTCGGAGTTGTTGAGTTGGAGTATGAATCCTCGTCGGATATTGCATGTCCCGAGCCCATCTGGAATGGTTTGGTGGCTCTTTTTACTTATCTGAGAATTTAGTAAAGTGGTAGTGACCTTCATTTCCCATCCTTGTGAATACCTTCTTTCCGGTGGTTGTACACACCACTCCACAGGAAGCCCCACTCCACGTGCCTAGCCAGCTTTGCTGAGGCCTCATAATCCTCTAGAATCTAATATCAAACATAGGTGGAGTCTAGAGCCAATGTCTGAAGTAGAATGATAATCATCAGGTTGACTAGATATCCGCTTTGAGGAGGATAAACAAAAAATGTCTATTTTTGCAAAATTCATTAATTGGGTCAGTCAAAATCAAGTTCATTATCTTACCAGTACACTGAATTTGCACTCTCTAAAATACTGTATCCACGTAAAAGTCCACCACTCAATAACCTATGGACTCAATGAGTGTTGAACGAAACTGGGATTATGGTCTATGTGTTTGGATACAATTGTGACTTTGAAAAACTACAATTTATTTGTCACAGTAATGAAAGAGCAAAATCAATTAATAATTTATTAAGTTATACATTTGTTGTTACGCCACCCTACTCCCAGTGGCATGAGTTACTTAAATTTTTCCGGGAATTCTATCAATGGGTAAGCGGATATTCAGTGGTTACCTATCAACCATCATTATATATACCTATACTTTTTTTTATACTTTTTAACTGAAATGGCGACCTACCCAGGTAGGTATTTTAAGCCAAGTATGAATGAGGAATGAATGTATGATGATTGTGGCGCTATCTTGTAGTCTTGTTACTGACTAAGGCCGACATATTCCTTAGACAGGACTGTTAATTAATAGCCCAACAGCCGATTGCAAATAAGGGACCTACAGTTTAACATGGAATCCGAACCACACCCTCTGAATTACGAATTGGTATAATTATGAGGATTATATAATATCTAATATATCAAACCATTGAGTGAGGCTCAATTAAACCATCAAATATAAGTTAGTCGTGTGTTATAATAAACTCATCTAATAAAAACTATAAACATTCTATAGTATTGAGACTTGGACATTAAAACCTTTACTGTATTCTTTTTGTTTCATTAAAAACAGTTGTACTCGGATTCTGTACTTAATTATAGCTCTAAATTATTAAAGGTGACAGTTTTCCTGGTTCTTCTAAAAACTACAACCATTGTGTTGGGGTCATATAAGTGAGTGACTCAGCTTACAACAAAGTGCTTATGATGCAGAATGAAAGCATGCAAGCCTCAGTTAAATTTCTTCTTCTTTCGGACACCACAGGTAAACTTTCATACTGAGATACATTGCCTTACAGTACATTTTTTCATTTCATAATTTTAAATCAATCACATCAAGATTGATATTGATGATTGAATTTCTGTAGTGTCTTAATTATTACCCTACTAAATTTCACTAACTGGACCACAATTTTTCAAAACGTTTCCTAGAGTACTTTGCTGTATTCTGGAATTAAAAATACCATTGTATTATTGTAAAATTGACATGGACAGTACATGAATAGTTTTTTATAAAGTTACAATAACTATTAGTATATATAGGGGTTAACAATTTTAATTTAAACTTATAGGCTACTGCAATGCAGTATGAAAGTATGCAGTATAAACATAGAACACCTTCCCTGATATAGTTTGTCATTGAGCCGATAGTTAAAATACTGAGTGCCAACCACATTTTAACACGTCTTTTAACCTATATTTTTTGAATATCAAAAATATTAATAATAACTATTATAATTATAAATTAACACAGACATAATAATATGTAATCATAAATCACAATCTAAATACTGTAATTTCAATAAATTACATATAGCCTAGTATTTTCAGCAAAAAATCAAACTATAAATTATAACTGAGCAGAAATAATATCTCTTACTTACATCTCCAATAAGATATTGAATGTCAGGTACTTGCTGCTTCCTGCAAAAAGCATAAGCATTGCAATTAATTATGTGTAATAAAGCAATTATGTGAACAAAATACACTTAAAAGGATTCTCTACTAAATCACCTAATATTCAACTTTTTGTATCTGGTTATTTATTTTATTGTTTTTAACTATAATAATAAAAATTTGCAGTTAGAAGTGAAAATAATCCTCAAGTTTTTTATGGATAATATTAAGAGTTGTTTTCGATTTGATATATCTAAGGTCCTATAAGGGCTCAATATTCACACAAAAAGGTCTTATTTTATAGGACACATAACTCTACACATAGTCTACTAAAAATTTAGGAATAATTACAAATTGATCTATTCATTAAAAATTACAAACTAAAAATACATTTTTTAGATTTAAATTTTATAAAATTATTTCCAAGTTTGATACTAGCATAATTCTTCCTAACTCTTAAAATCTACTAATGATGAATGCCTGACAAAAGTTTCAACTCAGTACCTCAAGTAGTTTCTGACATATATAAATTTATGAGTTTTAAAACAAGTAAAATCAAATCGTGTGGGACAAAAAACGGACCAAATCACCCAGCAGGGCTACTACAGATCAGCTCGGCGGCGTACAACACCAAAACTATACGAGTTTATCCCACATGTAACAGTCGTAATTGTAATATGTGAATGGATTTTCTTAAAAAAAAATAACCTAAGGAAATAACCTAAGGAATTAGTTAATTAGCTCCTTGTTATAAATAAATATGCATTCTCATGCACGGGAGGTACATATCTACATCAAAACCCTTAAACCGCGGCGTAAGTTGGCGCGCCGCAGTTCAGTGTCGCGGGTTTTTTTCGCAGCCTCGCACATTTGATACTGCAGAGCATGTGGCATGGACACAGTTTCATAAAAATCCACTAGAATGTAGCACCAAATGGTCTATCACTTCTAATGGCCGACAGTCATAGCTTGAAATAAAAACTAGCAGACGATTTGTATTCATGAGAGAATCAGCTGAAAACGTCAAATCCGAGTTAATTCAGGGGTCGCGGTTGCTGTAACAAGAGCATTGCACAAGTACACTGGGGCTTAGCGGTTAAGGGGTTAAGACCATTAATTACTCTTAAAAAATGTAGGCTATCACAAGAATAATAATACAGAAGTCTAGATTACAATATCGCTGGCCACTATTCACTAAATTAAAAATAGGCTACTACCAATCAGAAATCTTTACGTATATAAAGTTTTAAAAATATTTTTCAGTTGAAATGTTTCTGAAAGGGAACCTTTATTAAGAAGTAGTCATTAAGAAGAAAATATACATCATTTGCAATTACCACAACCAAATTTAACACTTTACCTTCATTATTATACCTATAGTTGCCAAGTACTAAACACACTACGTTGTATTTTTGGGTTCCAATGTTTATCATATGGAGGATAAGGAAAAATTAATATTTCACTTTTCAATCTATATTTTTGGATGAACCTAGATGTTTTGATTCATGTGGTTGGGATCCATCCATTTATGGTCATAAAAGTCATAGTTTATGTGTTTGTCATGGCAGCTAACCTGCATACTCTTTTCCCATGTTAATCATATAGCGAATAGGCAAACTCTTTTATTTATGTACAGATATTTATAAAACTTGGTATATGGTCAAAATAAAAGTTTTTATGCTAGAAATGCCTACTTTCAGTGTTCTTCACAGCAGCAATCTGCTCCTTCCCATGTTAATCTTATGATCTTATGGAGAATAGGCAAACTCTCTTATTTATTACGGATATTGATCAAACCTGTTATATTAGTATTGATTTGGATGTAAGGTATGCAAGTCTGCTGCGACGGGGGCATTTTGTTTTGCATCAATTAAGCATTAGCATATTGCTAATAGAAAGTAAACCAACTATATAATAATTATAAATAATAAATTGCTTAATAACATGAAAAGTCCATCGTTAAGTCAAACACAGTGTAGAAAGAAGATGTTTGTTGATCGGAAAGCCCCACTACAGAGTTAATGAGTTTTTAAATGACTGTAATATTTAAGCTGATGACCCTATACACTCTAGGATATTATTTTCAGTGTTGATTTTAACGGTAAGTTAAGATCAATCTTTTTATGTTTTTAATATTGATACTTGTTTTTAATATTCATTCTCTAGATTACACTGTAATATTATTTATTTTTTGTAATATTGTTATTTTCTTGTAATATTGTTTTTATATTACTATTATTAAATTAAATTTAAATTTTATTTTTATATTATTATTATTAGTTATTATTATTTATTGTTGGTAATTTAAATTTCTCAAATTTTTCCAAATTTAAATTTTATATTCTCAAATACTTTTAAGACTTTTATGGTTAGGCCTAAATACTTTCACGAAACACCTGTACATTGTACGTCTTGCCTGTATGTTTAGTGCAAATAAAATGCCTATGTCTATAACCAACAGCTGTGTAGCTTAAGAGATAATATGTTTTCTAAAATTAAAATATTTAGTTTTAAAAATATTGGTAAAATAATTACTTAAAAGGAGAAATTTATATAAAATTGTGTTTGAATTAGCGACATATATTTTAATTTTCTTTCTTATTCGTTTAATTATGGTGACCCCTAATGGGTCTAGCTAGGGTAATCTAAATTATTCACTATTTTAAATTTCTGTTACAGCTATGTTAAAATTTTTTTATTAAAAACCAACAAATTGTATAATTGGAAAATTTGTTATTCTTATTGTATAAACCTGCCGGTATATAAGAATTATTTAAATGGGATTTAAAACTTACCACCAGGTACAAAAAAGATAACACTGTGACAGGGACTTTTTGTATTTTAAAAACTTAAAAACCACTTAATTCAAAAGCAAGGTCATATAGGTTTTATCCGATTGGTTTAAATTCAATGTACAGATACGTTGAAGAGATTCAGCAGAACCTTATTATAGGCCCATTGAATGATTGCTAAACTGTCCAGCCTTTTTCTCAGAATTCAAGTTAAAAAATTATGAGGAAATTTAACCCTTATTAAAAAATAGTATTAAATGCCTTTAAAACATATAAGTTACAGGTATTAGTTTTCCGCAGGTAACACAAAATTCACTAACGTAAATATTTGTATTTTATATTGCCACAATAAAAAAAACAGTAAACCTTTAAAGTTGTAAAAAGGTATAACTCAGGTTGTTGTAATTTGTATAACTCACTTAATATAACAGTACCTGGTGACCGAGCTTTGCTCGGATAGAATAAGACATGTATTTTACAAGTTAGTTAGCAAAATTAAAACAAATTTACTGCTCAATGAAAACATTTATGTGGTTTAAATAAAACCGTTTTAATACCCCTTAATTAATATGGCATAAATACTGAACAAATATATAGCCCTCGGGTGGGGATCGATCACGCGACCTTGCATACGTGAGATCTAAGCGCTTAAGTTACGGCGTCAGCCGATTTCGCGTCGTCGTTTAAGAGTTTTTGGCCAACCTCAATTAATTGTTTTAGCTAACCTTATACTGAATTTAAATGTCCATACTGTTTGTTATTATTATCCTGTGATCAACTGATTTTGTTAGAAACGGAATGAGGATTGAAAAGCAAAAGATAAATTTAATTTACACCAATTATTTGGTTTGTTACAGTAGCTTCAAGCAATACAACGAATACGTTTTCTATCAAAACACGGAAGATTTTGGAAATGCTCTTTCCTGCTTTTATTTCGCACAGTTATGTTACCCTAAAGTTTTTACAAATTTTTTAGTAAGCTGATAATTTTACATTTATTACATACATAAAATAAATATTTATGAAAAACCTCTATTCACATATTGTTCTTTGCCGTCTTCAATCAAGAACTGTCAAACGTTTATAAACAGCTGTTTTGGTTTGCATTGTTTACATTTGATTCTCCATAAGCGTAATGTTAAATTTTTAGATTTTAAACTTAATATTACAGTAAAACACGAATTTTCCTGGACATTAGACCTATCTAGAACTTATTTTCTACTCGGAAATTAGTTATTTCCAAAATTTAAAGAAATTCCTCAGTGCCGTTTTCGAGATTCGTGTGCAAATATATATATAGTACCTGGTGACCGAGCTTTGCTCGTATAGAATAACACATGTATTATAAAAATTAATTAGAAAAATTAAAACACATTTATTACTCAATGAAAACATTTATGTGGTTGAAATAAAATCGATTTAATACACCATAATTAATATAGAACTGAACAAAAAGTATCGCCCTTGGCGGGGATGGAACTCGCGGCCTATAGTTCTTGAGGCCGACACGCTACAACTCGGCTACGACGTTAGTCAATTGAGCGATGCCGTTTAACGTCTTTTAGCCAAAGCCGATCATTTACTGTTTAATTATCCATACCGTTATTATTAGCCTGTGATCAACTGATTTTGTTATAAACGGAATGAGGATTGAAAAGCAAAAGAGAAATTTAATTTACATCAATTAATTGGTTTGTTACAATGGCTTCAAGCAATACAACGAATAAGTTTTCTATCAAACACGGAAGATTTTGGAAATACTTTTTTCTGCTTTTATTTCGCACAGCTATGTTATCCTTAAGTTTTTACAAACTGTTTAGTAACCTGATAATTTTGCATTTATTTAATTCATAAAATAAATATTAATGCATAACCTCTATATTGTTCGCCGCAGTCTTCAATCAAGAACTGTCAAACGGTTATAAACAGCTGTTTTGGTTTGTATTGTTTACATTTTATTCTCCATAAGCGTAATGTTAAATTTTTAGATTTTAAACTTAATATTACAGTAAAACACGAATTTTCCTGGACATTAGACCTATCTAGAACTTATTTTCTACTCGGAAATTAGTTATTTCCAAAATTTAAAGAAATTCCTCGGTGCCGTTTTCAAGATCCGTGTGCAAATATATATATATATATATATACAAACCTTGCTCGTATTATAGTATTGGATATAAAAAGCAAACGGGGTGTAGAATTCAATATGCTTTAAAATGACATCTGATTTATTATTGTAGGTCAATCAGAAAAGATAAAACTTTTCTATTATGCTCCTGCATAGGAGCAATGGCACGCTAATAGCATCACTCTATCGTAGGGCTCTCCCAGCCTAAACACATAGACTGTGAACATAGACACAACATTAACATACCACCACTAGGGCATGGGCACAGTTAAGAGGGGAATGAGGGGGCATAGCCCCCAAGCCGTTTGATAGATATGTATATTTTGGCAGCAGATTTGTTTAACAAAAAACGTTTATAAAGCAAAAAGTGCAGCGGAAAAAAATTGTTAAAAATTGTTTAAATGACATATGACAAACGCAAAAAAATTCAATTACCAAAACTCCCCCCTAAACTACCTGTTTTGATTGACCAATATGTCTGGTTTCCCATAAAATGTAGGAATACACGTCTCTACCAATTTTGGTCTTGATCAGGAGAGTTATGTTGTTCACAGACGTATATAAATTTTAACTACTATTGTTTTTGGCCTCTGGGTACCTAAAAACAAGGTCCCAGGCCTAAGTCTTGCCATGAGACCGATGGTAATAGCTTCTTCCCTATGGAAAATTTGCTAAAACCACTTTTGTGCTTGTATTTTTCAAAAATTTCCCGGAGGAGGGCCCCTCTTAAATAAGAGATTATTCTATACCCCCAAACACCCACCCCCTGACAAATGAAACTCTTAATTCCTCCCATGTCTGAGAGGAGTTAATTCAGAGGCCGTTGTTTGGATTCCAGTTAAACTGTAGGTCCTTTAGTTGCCAACAGCTGTTGGGCTGTTAATTAACAGCCCTGTCTAAGGAACATGTCAGCCTTAGTCAGTAATGAGACTACTAGATAATGCCACAATCATCGTACATTCATTTCTCATTTATACTTGGCTTAAAATATCAACCTGGGTAAGTTGCCATTACAAAAATCTAATCTAATATAATCATGCACTAGAGTTGCGGCCCAAAGAAAATACCCCCGTCGCAGCAGACCTGCGTACTCAGCGAATTTCCAAATCAATAATATAATAATAATAATATATGACAAGTTTTATCAAAATCTGTCCATAAACATGAGAATTATTTGCCTATTCTCCATAAGATTAACATGGCAAAGAGTGTGCAGGTTTGCTGATGTGAGGAACACTGAAATTAGACATTTCTACCATAAATAATTTTTATCTTAACATTTATACCAACTTTCATCAACATCTGTCCATAAATAAAGGAGTTTGCCTATTCCCTATATGATAATTATGGAAAAAGAGTATGCAGGTTTGCTGCCATGATAAACACATAAACTAGGATTTTTAAGCATAAATAGGTAGATCTCAACCACATGAAGCTAAATATCAAGTTTTATCCAAAAATATTGATTAATATGGGAAATATTAATTTTTCCCTATCCTCCATAAGATTAACATTGGAGCCCCACAATACAACGTACTGTGTTTAGTTTTTTTAATATCTCGGTAACCGTTGGAGATAGAGAAAAACTTTAAGGAACTTAACTGTGTAGTTTTTTAAGCTGATTCCAATGGTGAAATATAAAATTAGAAATTTTTAAAAACTACATGTGAAAAACGCAAAAAACCCCATTTTGGGGTACAAAACCCCCCCAAACTACCCGTTCCCATTGACCGATATGTCTGGTTTACGAACTCGTCCGAGCACTTGTAGGAATACACGTCTCTACCAAATTTGGTCTTGATTGGACCATTTTTACGAGAGTTATCGTGCTAACAGACACACATATATATATATATACATATATATATATATATATAAAAATTTTAACGACTATTGTTTTTGGACTCTGGGCACCTAAAGAAGAAAAAATAACATGGTCCCGGGCTTAAGTCTCGCCATGAGACCTACGGTAATAGCTTCTTCCCTATGGGAAATTCGCTAAAACTAGCTTTAACCTCCTACGAAGAAATAAGAATGAATTTAAGAATTGAATTAAATAATTAGAAATAAAATTTGTTGAAACGATAAAGCTTATGAATCATAGAAATTACCAATTGCATGAATTTCACCATAATGAATTCAGGCTATACCTTAATTATAATGGTTTATGTAATACTTAGTGACCTTTCTATTAGAAGTAGGATCCAAATAACCACCCAACAACTTAGCAAGACATTTTTCATATTATTGTGTTCATCAAAAATAGAGGTAATTTTGAATTTTTTGATAGGGAATTGTCTGATCTTATTTCTACCTTAAGTCAACCTGTTGTTAGATAGGTAAATATAATTACTAACCTAACAATAACTAAGACCTTGTGACATAATTTAGGACTTATTTCCACATTACTTTAAAAATCACCATCTACCAAAGCTGACTAGTATAAAGTTAGGATAGAATAACATAAAAAAATGGAATCAACCTATAATAAATGATGGATGTAAAATAAAATATATAGCCAACACTAGGTCCTATGTCAATAATTCTATTATGTCAGGTAGGTGCTAATAGACCCAAACATTTGAGCAAATAGGTTTGACTCACCGAATTTTTATAGGTTTAGCTTTTCTTTTCTGTGAAATTAGCCACAGAATAAACGAAATGCTTGCTGCACCAGCAACAGATTTAGGTGTAATATACTTGCTTAAATTGGGAGCCATTGTTTATATCTGTTTGAGTTAAATAAAACAAATAAAATCATAAGTAAAGAGTAATGGTGACTTAAACAATAATCCTAATATTGTACATATTAATGGCTACAACCGCTCACTTCAGGATGACATGACAAATTTACTGAATCAATTAAAAAGCGAGTGTTCCCTAAATTGACTAAAATTACCAGACGACTAAAACCTTGTGAAGCAGAAGAAGCTTAACTATTATTAAAATTACAATAACAATCAAAGTCATATGGTGCGAATGTGCTGCTGTTAGCCAGGTGTTAGAAAATATTTTGCTCCCATACAGATCAAAAGTTTAATCAGTACAGTATATATCGTCATTATTTTTACAAAATAGATTTATTTGACTATTTATATTTCTTTTTTAAATGGAAACACAATATTTTGTATGTCAACAAAAGTCAACCATGAAATGTGTGTACCTACATATTAAAAATGAATGAATGTATGTATTTAATTCCCTTCGGGAAATTGAATACAAAAGCTTAGATCATGGATATGTTTAAAGAGAATATTTTTCAGTTCCTCTAAACTGCTTTCCTAAAAACAATATGACGTCACTCTCAAATCTTGGTCTGACGGATTGTCAATAACATCCTAGAGCTAAAAGATATCAACGTCAATACTATCATAGATGAACGGATACTTATAATCCGTTCCTCTCTGATACTATTTCATAAGCTACTCATTTTACAGGTTTAATAATACGATTTGTATATATATATATATATATTAGAGTGTAATCCGCTTGGTGTTAAGTGGTTGGTTTTTGACATGGATCAATATATCTTAGCTCTGTGGGAATATTGGCAATTCGTCAGCCCAAATTTTGATACAGTGACATCACGTGGTTAGTTACGTCATATCATTGTTTATAAATAGAATCATCTGTCAGTCATATGGATTTGACTAAGCATATGGTTATAAGAACAGCTGTTTAGATAGGGACCGAAAACATTCCCTTTAGCTCTTTAGGCCCGATTTCACCCCTTCATTTTCCGTTTTTTGGGGAAATTTTACCACTCAACTCAAATTCAAAAATTTAGAGGAAGCAATACTTTCACCATGCACTGTCGCATAAGGAGAGAAAGTAATAAACAGTATCAGTGGACTGACACATACTTTCTCCCTTAATAGTCTGCATCAGTGGTACCGGTAGGCATCTTGAATTTTAGTCCCGTAAGGGCAATGTTAAATTCTGGCGTAACATACCTTCACTTTGGCTTGTGTAGTGAAGTTAATTATCAAAGTATCAATGTGTAACTTTGGAAGTACATTGATGAGATGTGGCTCAAGTGCATGACCTTTTCAATATGTTCAAAAATTTAACTTGATATAAAAACAAAAATCCAGGAATATTTTACAAAATAAATCATAATTTTTTTATTGAGAGCGAAAATAAGAGGTTCTGTAAGGTGGTGCCCTAGAGGACTGTAATACCTTTAATTTGACACCTCTTCCGTTAATTTATTACAATATAGGTCAAGGAGATATAGGCGTCAGAATTTATCATTGCTCTTACGGGACTAAAATCCAAGATGGCTACCACTGATGCAGACTCTTTTAAGTAAATTTAAAAACGACAATCTGTAATAGAACTATCGCATTCTTTAAAGACTATCTAAATATAATTTGAAAATTTATTGTTTCAAAAATAATCATCTAATTTCTGAATGTAACAAGAGAAACAAAGTTATATTAATTCTTAGAATTTAATGGGGGGACCCCTTTCGATAATGCCAAGGTTCTTTGAGTGGGTTTTTGGATGATTTCACCTTAAGCTTATTAGATTAGATTATTAGATCATTGGAATGGCAACCATACTACTTGTAGGTATTTTAAACCAAGTATGAATGAATGAGGATTGAATGTACGATGATTGTGGCGCGATCTTGTAGTCTTCATTCTTACTGACTAAGGCTGATATTTTCCTTAGACAGGATTGTTAATTAATAGCACAACAGCCGATGACAACTAAGGGACCTACAGTTTAACGTGGAATCCAAACCATGGCCTCTGAATTACGAATTGGTCTAATTATGCGGATTGTCTTTGTGGATTAACGTGGTACTAGCGAATTTCCCATAGGGAAGAAGCTATTACCGTAGGTCTCGTGGTAAGACTTTTTCAATGAAAGCAGTTAACGAGGCTACCCACAAAAGTTACTATCAAACCAATTGAAGAAACCAAAAAATGTGAATCAAGACAAAAAACTTTCAAATGACCCTAAATTCATCACAAACTACTACCCAGGACTACATAAAGTTAACAGCATCATGAAAGTAGCATTCAATATTTTAAAATCCTCTCCCACAACAGAAAATTTATTTTCCAGACCACCTCGTGTTATTTTTAAAAGTCCGCAAAATTTAAAAAATATGTTGGTGAGACCCAAAATTCAAAATTCTAGGCCTAATGAACGTTGTAATGTCAAGAATAGTTGTAAACCATGCCACAAACCTCGATGTGGTATTTGCAAAATTATGTGTGAATCTACTGAATTTAAAAGTAGAGTGACAAATAAAGTTTACCCGATAGTTGGTGGATCAACTTGTGAAACCCATAATGTGGTTTACCAACTATCGTGCAAATATTGTCAAAAAGAATATATAGGCCAAACATCTAACTCCTTACGAGTTAGAATGACAGGCCACCGTTTTGATGTGGTTCATAAAGATTTACGAAAGCCAATTTTCAATCATGCAGCTCACCACAACCAAAATTTTGAGGGCTGTTATGAACTCAAAGCCCTCCAGAAAATTCCACCACATCAAAACCTTAACAGAAAAATTTTTATTGTAAACTTTTCCTTGAATTTTTTTATGTTTTATTGTATTTTTATGTTATACACAGTCACTATTTCTATTTGCTTGAAAACGTTTTTTATAATTAAAACGAAAATTTGTAAAACCAACACTCATTCATTCAGTACACAACTATACAATTTTTAAAGTAGTTATAAAAGTCATTTGGCACTTATAAAGAGTATATATATATCTTTAAATAAGTCAACCGAATACCCTTAGAAAACATTTTAATTATTTCTTCGACATGTTTCGGGAATCATCCTATCTTCAAGAAGTACAAAAATGTTTAACCTAATTTGATAATCTTAATTTATAAATGTAAATAAATGTCATATGATAATTTAAATTTCACTGTATTCAAATTGGTGGAGTGTGTTAGCATGTATTATTTCTTCCTTGTATAATTTTTTCATATATTAAATTGTTTGTTTCAATTTGTGAAAAATATATATATAACAAATAAATAAATATATATATATATATATATTTGATTATGTATTTCAAATATATACAATATATTTCTTATATTGTAATATTATTGAAATATATATAATATATTTCTTACATTATACACGATCGTGTATAATGTAAGAAATAAAATGTTTAAAGGGAGCACAAGTTCTTTTAATTTAATAATAACTTTATTAGCTGCCCTTACTTGTGAACTACATAATCAAATATATATATATGCACACGGATCTCGAAAACGGCACTAAGGATTTTCTTAAAATTTTGGAAATAACTAAATTTTGAGTAGAAAATAAGTTCTTTCTAGATAGGTCTAATGTCCAGGAAAATTCTTGTTTTCTTGTAATATTAAGTTTAAAATCTAAAAATTTAACATTACTCTTATGGAGAATCAAATGTAAACAATACAAATCAAAACAGCTGTTTATAAGCGATTAAGGGTAAAATAACTGTGCGAAATAAAAGCAGAGAAAATTATTTCCAAAATCTTTTGGGTTTTAAAAGAAAACGTATTCATTCTATTGCTTGAAGCCACTGTAACAAACCAATTAACTGGTGTAAATCATATTTATCTTTTGCTTTTCAATTCTCATTCCTTTTCTAGCAAAATCAGTTGATCACAGGATAATAATAACAAACTGTGTGGACATTTAAATTCAGTATAAGATTAGCTAAAACAATTGAGGTTGGCCAAAAACTCTTAAACGACGACGACAACTTGGCCGACGCCGTAGCTCAGTTAGTAGCGCTCAGGTCTCACGTACGCAAGGTCGCGTGATCGATCCCCACCCGAGGGCTATATTTTTGTTCAGTATTTATGCCATATTAATTAAGGGGTATGAAAACTGTTTTATTTTATTAGTTGGCTGGTTATTTATTTTATTTTATTTACATTACCTCTTTCAGTACCATTGAAGCAGCCAACATATATTAAAATTACTACCTATAGTTTAGGGTAACATATTTATGTTCCACCTGTGGTAGAAATTTTGCACATAGACCATCTGAATAAAAATAAAAAGTTTTATCCTGTTTTGGGTACCAAGTCATGTGGGAATTTATAACAATAAAGAGTGGAAAAACTTGCTAGGGGGGAAATTTCAGTTGGAGAGACATTAGTAAAGATATCCAAATTCCATTACTAGATTTCAAGCAAGTAGGAAAAAAGGGGCACAAGGAGCAGTATAGTAAAGGTAGTAACCAATTCACCAAAGGCACAATGGTATAAGCAGAGAGGAACGGATATATTAATTATTTACTATCCGTTTATCTATTGGACAAGACAATACAGGAGAGAGAGCCTGGGTTCCAACAGACAAAATTGACAAAAGTTGGGAGGCGATAAACATATGTAAATTAAGATTTGGACATGCCAGGCTCAATAAATACTTTACGAAGAATAAGTATTTTACCCCTATATGTTTAAATTACACCTTAGGAGAAACTGAGACTATAGAACGTCAATTGTGGATATGCCCAAAATATGATTACTGGAGATTTCTCCAGTATTTACAACAAGTATTTACTTGTCTCATTGAAATATTCAGATTGTGTTAAACAAACATAGTAGAAGCACTAAAGTCTAATGAAGAAAATATTTATAGAGAAATAAACAATTTTTTTGAAGTAGGCCAAAAGAAATATTTTAAAAACCGATACACACACAACTTGAGCACATTTTTGTTGTCCACTCCAGTGTTTCTTCATCCGCGGCCTACCTCCCCACTTGCAGGGAGTTAGGTCAGCCAGATAGGTCCCTGGTAAAGACCTTCCCATTCCTCCTTTACTTCCCAGGAACCTTAGAAATCCTTTCTTTCAAACATTGATAGGAAATTGAAAAAATGCAATGTAAACGTGTCACTGGTACCAGAGGGGCACGGATTGTAAGTTTTACTATCCGTTCATTTATGCTAGTACTAACCAGCCAACTAATAAAATTCAGTTAATTAAATGTCAACATGTATGTTCGTTGTGTCTAACAAAACCATTAAATCAAGATAAAATCAGTGGAGGCAACCAAGAAAAGTTTACTGCGCAGCTGCATGTTCTTCAAATCCTAGCCTAAAATAAGAAAGAAAAAGCAGACGACGCAGCAGAGGTCCAATCCCAATCAGTCGCGGTCGGGTCGAACTGGAACTATTAAATTGACGCTATCACTCACCAACACACACTCAGTGTCAAACTGTTAAATAGAAACCAATTTTACGATGATTCTCCAAATGGTGTTGTCGTGTTTATTACTTACTTTTTGTCTACATAATGTTAATTCAAATATATTTATTGGAGGTGTAAGTTCCTCGTCTTCGAGTTTATCAAAATGTACGTCAATTTGCGAGAAAACGTTTCCCCTAACGTCAAACAAGGCAAGTAATGTATCTAGTTTAGCAGCTATTGTGTGGTTGAAAGTCGTAATAATGTAATAGACTTTTAGTTTTCTATTCTGTTTGTCCTAATTTTCATTTAAATAATGTATATCCCAGAAAATAGGAAAGTTCAGGTTTTCCCATAATCAATTAATCCATTTAATCAAATGTAAATTATGAAATTTGAATGAAATGGCAATGAAAAAATCTTACCCTCAATTAAACAACCCTTTTACAGTTTTCACTTAATATTGGCTGATTCACTAGTGAAGGACAAAAGAAATTATCGTTAGCTAGAGTCACAATTTATACAACTAAACTTAATGTTTTTTAATTTGTAGGTGGTTTCTGGAATATACAGATTATATAATTTTAATATGATATGTTTAACCGATCATATTTAGAATAAACAGTTATGGTAGAATAAGTTTTTTCGTAGTTGGTCATGTAGAGTTTTATATTCACCTTGAGACCGAATTTTAATACACGGCTTGGATATATACCAATTTCCCCCTTGAGTGTATGTATTCAGTAATGTCAGGAATTGAACAAGTTCTTTTCAAGAATCCTATAAAGGAATTTTACGATGATTCATTGAGACCTTTTTTAGCAGATAAAGATGTTAATGGTAACACGAGACATTTTGATAGAGATCCCATAAAATGTCAGTGACAGACTATGGAGATTTTTGAATTTTGTCATCTGTCATCAACTTTTAAGGTAATTGATGAGGGAATCATCCACCACAGACTAACTCAATCTTGAAAAATTAAGTCATCTACAGTAAAATCTCGATACAACGAATCTGAAGGGACTGTATAAAAAATATGTTAGGCTACATCAAGGAATATGTTAGCCTACATTGAGGTTCGTAAAAATTGAGGTTAGGCCAACTAAGATTTTGCTTTATAGAGATTTCTAGATCAAGCCTACTTGTTAATCTCTTAACCCAGTGGATCACAACCCGAGTATACTTGTGGTTGCCAAGTGACTCAAACGTGCTACCACGAATTATCTTGTGTTTTTGTTAAGGTTTTTTTTTTAATATCTTAGTATTTTATAATCAAAATTAACAAAAATACTAAGTCAGTGTTTAAATTGATTAAATAATATTAGTTTTAGTTTTAAATAACATGTAAGTATTTTATTTTGCGTAAAAACGTCATATTATTATATTGAAAACAGTTGATCAGCTATGTTGTTATTGTTTAATTTTTGCATATATATGTACAGTTATAACGCTAAAAATAATTTTAACCCTGCAGTAGGCGCGCCAGCAAGTATAACACATTTTTTCAAATCCTACTTTTATTATATACTTTTGTAGGGGATTGTCTGTATGAAAATAAAAATAAATAACTAGATGTTACAGGATATTTTTTAATACGAAAAAATATTTTGGGTTCCTCTGTTTTTATAAACTGAAAAACTAAATTGATGTATAAAACAAAGTTATTACTTTTGATTATACACGTATCACTGATAAAACTTATGTTGATAAAACATGCTCGTTTGCCATGTCCTAGTGTTTCTTTATGAATAGTATTTTTCCTAGGTTTTCTAAAATTCCCAGTTGTTTCATCATTCTTATGATAATCATGCTTAACTTAATTAAGATAAAAATGATTACCTTAACTCAATTAACTTAATTGAATAAAGATCATCCAAACTATTAGTGTCAGACAACAAACAACGTTCTTGGCTAATCGTAACACTTAAGTCATGCAGTCTACAGTTTTAGCCCAAACAACTTCAATAGCAAACAACACAGACATGTTCAGTCTGTCAAGGCTAAAAACACAATAGTATGAAGAAAGAATTTCAAACAGCAGGTACCTGTGTGCTACCCTTCCTAGAACAATATGTAATGAAATGACAGGAAAAACAGAAACACTGCACTTAAACTGTTAGTAGCCTACATGCCTACTGCAGTGTTAATCTTAACAAATATAAGTGGGCCTAACTTAGTTGTAAGAATAAACAATTTCTAGTGTATGAGTCAATATGGGAATCATTTAGACTAGCGCCAAAAAGTAATTTTGTTTTACGTGTATACATAGTTAAATATTATTATTAATTTTCATGTAAAAAATAAATATTCTATGAAGCAATAATGGTTTTTTAGTAAAATAATTTTTTTAAATTTTTTATTGATATTACGGTAAATTAATTTTTTTTAGTGTATGTTATATTCATTTAAAAATATATAACCAAGAAATAAATAACAAAATTTGATATTATTTAGTAGGTAATTTTGTTCTCTAAAGGAAAATACTAACTTTTATGCATTTACTAGCCAAAGTACCCGTTCTTCGTACGGGTTAAAAAGGCTGAAAGGTGTAGGCTCTACTGATACATTTAAGTTATTGTTAATTAATTCTTCATTGTTTACAAAATGTCAAAACACGAGTGTCTACAACATTTCAAAGTAACATCTGTCAAATATTAGGAGAGGATAAGGATTAATGTAATAGAGACAGTCGTCGGAAAAAACTTAAAATCTACCATTCCACTATTTCAAATAATTCACTAATTTCGATCCAGCAGTTTATCTGAAAAATCAACTTTATTTCTTCTTCTTCCCGAACTGTCAAAATGTAAAGTAAACGGATGTTGACATTAAAAACTGTAAACATTGAATCCCAGGGTATTTACAGCAACCATGTCTTCTGCTTCTCGAACTGTCAAATTTTAGTGTTCACAGCTGTTGACATTCAAGTAATTTTTTGTTTTCATTCTCTAAAAATGTAAACATTGAAACTTAGGACGTTCACAGGGCGTAGCCCGAGAGGATTTTAAGGAAATGAGTATGCCTATGTGTTGCATGAGTTTAAGATCTACCTTTGTGTAAAATTTCAAACCGGGCGGTTCAGTATTTTTCGCACTTACTTGCCACAACAAACCCACAAACAAACATACAGAAACCACCTCTTCTTTATAATATTACTAGCCAAAGTACCCGTTCTTTGCACGGGCTAAAAAGGCTGAAAGGTGTAGGCTCTACTGATACATTTAAGGTATTGTTAATTAATTCTTCATTGTTTACAAAATGACAAAACAGGAGTGTCTACAACATTTCAAAGTCTATACAGTAGAACTCCAATTATCCGAATTAATGGGGACCGGGACCCATTCGGATAATCAAATATTCGGATAATCGGAGTTTTTTTTCAAAAAATTGCCATTAGAGAGAAAAAAGCTACGTTTTGATATTGCACTATTTTTTTATTTAATTAAATGTAAGAAATATGATATTTTCATATGTTTTAAATATAAATAAAATGTACTTACATTTTACACACAAAAACTGGCTTCGCAGGGGGAAGAATAATAGCGCACTTAGACTTTTTTTGGACAAATTTTTTTCTGAAAGTGATTCGGATAATCGGCGATTCGGATAGTCGGAGTTCGGATAATTGGAGTTCTACTGTATATGTCAAATATTGGGAGAGGATAAGGATTAATGTAATAGAGACAGTCGTCGGAAAACACTTAAAATCTACCATTCTGCTATTTCAAATAATTCACTAATTTCGATCCAGCAGTTTATCTGAAAAATCTACTTTATTTCTTCTTCTTCCCGAACTGTCAAAATATAGTGCAAACGGATGTTGTCATTAGAAAATGTAAACATTGAAACCTAGGACGGTCACGGCAGCTCTCTCTTCTTCTTCTCCTTCTTCTCGAACTGTCAAATTTTAGTATTCACAGCTGTTGACATTCAAGTAATTTTATGTTTTCATTCTCTAAAAATGTAAACATTGAAACTTAGGACGTTCACAGGGCGTAGACCGAGAGGATTTTAAGGAAATGAGTATGCCTATGTGTTGCATGAGTTTAAGATCTACCTTTGTGTCAAATTTCAAACCGGTCGGTTCAGTATTTTTTGCGTTCACTTGCCACAACAAACCCACAAATCCACAAACCCACGAACAAACATACAGAAACCACCTCTTCTTTATAATATTATAGATAGATAAAACAAATTGTTACTATGGTTACAATTAACATAATATTATGAATTTTTGTTAAATTTCTCCTGACTCTGACGGGAGGTGGTAAGTACTGGTGGGCAAATAGGTTAATAACAAATTGAAGTTAAGAATACAAAGTTATGATAAGAACAAACTGAATTTAATCTTAAAAGAAAAACAATAATTTAGCAGGGATATAGGCCTACTGTACATAATGAGGAAAATAAAATTAAAACCCGTTTTAATTAAAATAGTTTATGGTACTGTTATACCACTACAAATTAGTATCAATACAGTAAATACAGTAGGCCTTAAACAGTTTAGTATGATATTAACCAACGGTATCTAAAACAACAGGATGTGGACTGTTCTTACTGATGATTCAGATTTGGACACCTTTGTTTACGTACTTTATACCAAGGTTTAGTCGTGAACGATATGTTATAGGCTATAAGTGTAAAATACATTTGTAAAGGCCTAACACTAAAAAATCTGTTCTATAGAGGTAAATTTGTTTGCCAATACTATTAAAAATTCCTAAGAAGAAGGTTTTGAACATTATTTATTCATAATACTGTATAAAAGTATATTTTCCATAGTGTGTTATACATTGTTCAAAGCAATTTTAAAATATATTGAGGTTTGTTACATCAAGGATTGACTGTATAATATTTAGAATATTGAATACCGTATAGAGATTTTGTTTGTAATTTCCAACTTTTTAATTAGGTATTCAGCAAATATGGTACAGTTCAGTTAACCTATTCATTCTAGATTGCAAGATCAGAATGCTGCAGTCGTGGTTGCCGATTCTTTGGGATAGCAGAATTGGTTGGAGCTACTCAACAAACAGAGCTAAACATAAGCAAGGAAGCCTGTCATAATTGTATGTTTGTCTTACTCTAGATTTTCTTTTAGAATAAGTTTATTTCTATAGTTATTCCAAATTTTCTGAAATTGAAGTTATTGCATAGCACATTATGATTTATAGACAAAGATTATAATGTTTAAATTTGTTACAATATGAAACAAACTGAGTAATTTAATGTCTACTTCAGTAAAGAAGCTGGTAATAACCAAAATAAACTTGTAACCTATTCTTAGGTTGTCAGCTGGAAATCGGTTGAAGTTTTTAATTTTCATTAAAGCAAAATATATCATAGGTAGATAAAAACTATAGTTCAATAGAAAATAATAATTTTTATTGCAGTAGTTTTTAACTGCTTGGGGATTCTATTAGTGGCATTCCTTGAGCCCTGAGCAAACATTTTCTCAAAGGGAGTGTTCCAGATTTAAAAAAATTAGGTGAACCAAGCATGCAACATTAAATCAAACAATGGACCTTAACAGAAGCACTTTTGCCCTGATAATACGGAAATGTGTTACAGGTTGCTTTGAGAGCTACAATGATGATAGTGACAGAGAAGCCTGTAATATGGGATGTGACACAATGGCAAAACATCAGAGAGAGGTATGTCATGAAAGTTTTTAAGACCACTCTTTTCCCACTAATCAGTAAATTAGAATCATTAAATATATAAATACCTGTTCAGTTTGGACAAAACCATATTATTCTGTTATAAAAATACAATTTCTATTTTTGTAGGTCTTTGGTTTGTCAGCTGAAGTGTCTTGGTCATTCTTCATCGAAGGAGATGGTCCGCAAATATTACGAGCAGGTTTGTCAGAAATAGCAAAATTTGTATACAAATAGTGAAATACAATAGTGAAATTGTTACATACACACAATGTTTTTCCTGTGATCCCAACCAAAGCCTTATTATTGCACGTACATTATATCGTACAAAGTAGTTGATTCTTGCAATCCTTTTATTTTTCATCTCTATACCTAACGTTGTCATTAGCATGTTTTAAGAAAATTAACAGTTTAAGTTGTTTGTCCTAAAACCTCAAGCTATTCCAATTAAATCTCAAGATTTTTAACTAAACCCTTAAGGTGGGTTTTCCTAACTCCGCATTTTGTGCGGAGCGCACTGCGGACCTCTCTCCGCAAAACGTAATGCGCTGCGCGGTTGTGTTTTCCTAGCCCTCATCAGTGCGCTGTAAGGTGTCAGTACAAATACAAATACAAATACAAATGCTTTATTGCCATTGACCACAGTACAGTGAAATAGGCATAGTCAGTAGTTGATTGCTTGTGAACATGAGCGCTCGTCCTGTGAGTAAGAAAAAATTAGTATTATTGATGGCATTATTAGAAGAGGAAGAAGAGATTGAAGATGAAATTGACTTTATTGTTGGGCGTCTTTGTAAAGTACGAAAATCTGTCGACACCATGTACACATCCAGAGAGAAAGAGGGAGTGTTTAGAATTTTGATCCACAGGCATTTGCTCGACAACGATGAACGATGACGATGATGAATAGCGAAAATCTTGTTGATAACTAGGAATTTTCTGTTAAAAACACGAGTTACTAACTTTTGTTAAGTGAGATTTTTGGGCGATTCTGTTAAGTTAATAACTTTTTGTTATAAACACGTGTTATTAACTCTGGTGTAAACGCGGCTTAACAATACTTATCAACCAATTGTTTTTTTATTCCAAGAACTTATAGGAATGAATACAACATCCGAATCGGCGTAGAAGGGAGTTCTGCCTGACCACCATACTTCTCCAGTTCGGAAGTTATATCGACTGTAAAAGCTGATTTTTTTAGGTCCTGACACTAAACAGTTATGTTTTGCGTACTATTTAGAACTAAAAATAGGTGGTTATCGTGCAGAATGATCAACACATTTTTACATTGTTTACATTCACTTTACCAGTTTTATTGATCAAAAGGCCAATCTCCTTCCACACCAAATCCTTCTTGACAATGTTTTTAAACTCCTTATCGGCCATATTCCACAAAATTGGATGACCACCAACTAACTCGATAAGTTGTTCGTCCTCATTGGCCGTAAATCTAGCCATTTTGTACCTCTACGTTAGAAAACTGTCAACTAATTCACATGGAAAACCACAAAAACTAGTGTCCAATGCACAGCGTGGTTCGCAGTTGACTGCTCTCAGAGAAGTCGGCCAGTTGCGCAGAGCGCACTGTGCACCGCGGAGGGATGTAGGAAAATGGCGCCATCTGAATCAGTGTTGTTGAGTAGGCTCCACAATGCGGACTGCGCATCACGCAGTGCGCTCCGCACAAAATGCAGAGCTAGGAAAACCCACCTTTAACCGGTTTTTACCTTAACCGTACCAAAAGTACAAACTTTCATTCAAAATTGTATTTGTATGTTTTAAGAGAAGTAGGTTAAAAGGAAAAACCCATTTATTAAATCTATTTTAAGAGGTACAATTTGAGTTTAACTCAAATTTTTTTCTTCTAAACCAAGAAACGTACCGTAATAGCCTACTTTGGGAATAGATTATAAAGAGAAATAAAACTATAATACACTTATAAAACAAATTATTAGCAGTTTATAAAGGTTAAACCGTAAATAAACTATTAACCCTTCATAAAACCAATAAACAAACATAACGATAATTAACCTTGCTGGTCGCGAGATGAAAAAGCTGCGCAGACAGCTGTTTCGGTTTTGAGTTGTCTAGAATGTTGCTTACAAACACAAAGGCATAAGGAAACAGTTCATAAATGAACTCTAACACATTCTAACGCTGAAATAATGAACTACAGCGATACATCACGACAAATAACAAGAAAGAACATTGTCAGTGACCCTTTTTTAACACGTTCACTGCGGCATGAGTCACCAGTGACTCATGAGTTTCTGGCTCTGCAGGCGGCGACTCTTCTACCGCGTCTAACACTCCTTGCAGCACACATATTTTTCACTTCTGTAATGAAAATTAAGTGGGGTTTGCACTGTTATTATTAGTTTTCAAAGAAATAAATATTTATATACATACTTATGTATGAGTCACCGGTGACTCATGCGGCAGTATGAAAAAGTTATTTAATTTCAATATGAGTTAACGTGTTGACACTTTGGCTAATGACATAAGTCGTGACAAAAGAGAGTATTCTATTATTGTGGAAAATAAGTCTGCTGGTTTTCTAAGCAGTTATGCACGAGGATTTGAACCCAATGGAACCTAAGTAAAAATACCCCCGTCGCAGCAGACCTGCGTACTCAGCGAATTTCCAAATCAATAACATAATAATATATGACTAGTTTGATCATTATCTGTCAATAAATATGAGTATTATTTGCCTACTCCCCATAGATTAACATGGGAAAGAGTATGCAGGTTTGCTGCTGTGAGGGACGCTGAAAGTAGGTGTTTCTAGCGTAAACAATTAATTTTTTGAGCATTCATATCAACTTTTATCAACATCTGTCCATAACTAAAGGAGTTTGCCTATTCACTATATGATTAATATAGGAAAAAAGTATACAGGTTTGCTGCCATGATAAACACATAAACTAAGATTTTTAAGCATAAATGGATAGACCTCAACCACATAAAGCTAGATATCAAGTTTTATCCAAAAATATTGATTAATATGGAAAATATTAATTTTTCCCTATCCTCCATAAGATTAACATTGGAGCCCCACAATACAACATACTGTGTTTAGATTTTTTAATATCTCGGTAACCGTTGGAGATAGAGAAAAACTTTAAGGAACTTAACTGTGTAGTTTTTTAAGCTGATTCCAATGGTGAAATATAAAATTATAAATTTTTAAAAATTACATGTGATAAACACCAAAACACATTTTGGGGTACAAAACCCCCCCAAAGTACCCGTTCCCATTGACCGATATGTCTGGTTTACAAACTCGTCCGAGCATTTGTAAAAATACACGTCTCTATGACATTTGGTCTCGATCGGACCATTTTTACGAGAGTTATCGTGTTCACAGACACACACACACACACACACACACACACATATATATACATATATATATATATATTCTTCATAAGTGCTTTTATGACTTTTATAACTACTTTAAAAATTGTATAGTTGTGTACTGAATGAATGAGTGTTGGTTTTGCAAATTTTCGTTTTAATTATAAAAACAAATTCAAGCAAATAGAAATAGTGACTGTGTATAACAAGAAAACACAATAAAACATAAATAAATTCAAGGAAAAGTTTACAATAAAAATTTTAAAATCATATGGTTTTAGGCAGTTGAGTTGAATCATTTTACTTTCTCCCCTTATACGTAGTATATGGAGAAAGTATTGTTTTCGTCAAAATTTTCGAATTTGAGTTGAGGGTGGATATATCCGTTTTGGGGTCCCCTGAATCCAAAAAAGTGGGTTTTGACGTGATGTCTGTCCGTCCGTGTGTCCGTGTGTGTGTGTGTGTGTGTGTGTGTGTGTGTGTGTGTGTGTCTGGATGTGTACAGTGCCACAGCCTACCCCGTTGGTCCGATTTAGATGAAATTTGGCATGTATGTATATATTCACGGTATCTCCAGGCGTTTTTTTTCATTTTTTTGAATTTTTGATTTTTAAGGGTAGTTCACCCCTAAAAACCCTTAAAAAACGTGAAAAATCCAAATTTCTCAAAAACGGCTCTAACGATTTGATTAAAATTTGACAGTTTATAGTGTACAGAGTACTAAATAATTTGACACCACCCGCATATCTGTAAAAATGACGGTTCAAAAGTTATGGGCTTTTAAATGTCAAAAAAATCAAATTTTTAAATTTTCAGCGAAAACAATAAAAGTAAAGTATAACTTGACTGGTACCATTAAAACCAGCTTAAAAAACTAAACAAATTAGTATTTTGAATTATTTGTCTACGACTAATGGTTCCAGAGAAAAGTTAAATTTACTGTCCACGATAAACGCAGTACGTTGTCTGAGAGCGCCCAATGTTATTCTTGTGGAGAATATAAAAAATCAATTTCTTCCTTACTTTCCAACCGTTTTCCATGAAACTTGGTATGAAGCGTAAGGTCAAATCACCGAACAAAACCAGCTCAAAAAAGCTTGGTGTTACGGGGGGGGGGGGGGTTCCCCCCATACAATTTGAACAATTAATTTAACTTTGTCTCTCGTGTTTTTATTTTTAAAAATAGGATGATTATATTTGAAACAATAAATTATTAAATGATATTTAGATTAACTTTGTAGAACATGATAGTTTTATTACAGATTGACTTTTTTAAATTTACTTAAGGGAGAAAGTATGTGTCAGTTCACTGGTACCGTTTATTTATATTAGTAATAACCTATCTGAGATTTAATCCTGTAAGAAATTTTGATTTTAAAACCAACTGGTGTGCCAATTCTGAATTTCTTAAAATAAGTTGGTTTCTTTTAAGGTTTTGATGTGGTGGAATTTTGTGGAGGGCTTTAAGTTCATAACAGCCCTCAAAATTTTGGTTGTGGTGAGCTGCATGATTGAAAATTGGCTTTCTTAAATCTTTATGAACCACATCAAAACGGTGGCCTGTCAACTCGTAAGGAGTTAGATGTTTGTCCTATCTATTCTTTTTGACAATGTTTGCACGATAGTTGGTAAACCACATTATGGGTTTCACAAGTTGATCCACCAACTATCGGGTAAACTTTATTTGTCACTCTACTTTTAAATTCAGTAGATTGACACATAATTTTGCAAATACCACATCGAGGTTTGTGGCATGGTTTACAACTATTCTTGACATTACAAAGTTCATTAGGCCTAGAATTTTGAATTTTGGGTCTCACCAACATATTTTTTAAATTTTGTGGCCTTTTAAAAATAACACGAGGTGGTCTGGAAAATAAATTTTCTGTTGTGGGAGAGAATTTTAAAATATTGAATGCTACTTTCATGATGCTGTTAACTTTATGTAGTCCTGGATAGTAGTTTGTGATGAATTTAGGGTCACTTGAAAATTTTTTGTCTTGATTCACATTTTTTGGTTTCTTCAATTGGTTTGATAGTAACTTTTGTGGGTAGCATTTTGGACTCTGGGCACCTAAAGAAGAAAAAATAACATGGTCCCGGGCTTAAGTCTCGCCATGAGACCTACGGTAATAGCTTCTTCCCTATGGGAAATTCGCTAAAAACCAAGAATTTTTGAAATTAAAAAATCTTATGACATAATCTTAACTTTTCATTATTCTGACTAATTAAGTGTGATGAAATTATTTTTAGCAACATTCATTGTTAACTATAATTTTAATAAAATATAAGCTAGAATACCGCTGACCCAAATCCTGCTGTCCGATTTTTCGGATAATCCAAACCGTTGATTGGTAAAATAAGTTATATTTTGTATAAATTTTAATTTCCTAAAATTCAAAAAAAAATTATTAGAACTCAAATAGCCTCTTATGTACAAATTTCATGAACAATAGATTGCCGATGAGGCATTTTTGCATCAACATCAAGTTGCCAATCTTTTCTAACATCAGCCATCTGTCATGTACAGATCGCCGATACTTTTTGCCAAAACGGCATTTTGACAAGCGCGAGTGCGACACATTGGCCATTTCAGTTAAAGAATTGGCGGTCTGACAGAAGCATGCACATCAGATCACCGGTTCGTGTGGCCTCGACAGATCTCCCAACTGTCAAATTGATGGTGGAGCAAAAATAAATTGGCGATGTATCAGTTTTAGCAATTTGAAACAGATTTGTATTGTCATCTCATGAAGGTAGAGAAGTGTTTTGTTATTTCTAAATAACTCGCAAACAACATTCAATATAAATTGTTTCTTTTTTAAGGCAATTTATGGGCCAATCAGAATTTTTGGAAATCCTAACTGCGCTTTGTCCCAATTAGTTTGGAGAAATCCAAACTGGCCTTGGTCCCAAATAGTTTGGATTAAGCTGGGTTCTACTGTATCATCAAATTAACTTTTAACTTTTATAATGCACATACTTAATTAAAACTGATTTAATACATATTTTAAATTTTAAAAATTATAACAAAAATCAACCCAAGTTTACGATGTATTAAATTTTGCTCACTTTTCCTTTATTTACAAACCTCATGCATGGTTAGTCAGTCCCTAACTTATATAGTCTCAAAGCTAAAATTATTACAGGGATTCAACCATTGGTAACTGGAGAACTTCTCGAACCCGACGATCTTCTGACAGATCCTGCTCTCAAACATCAGCTGATCCTGGATCTATCTGACAATAACAAAATGGAAGACAATAAACTGCCAGAAATGAAAGTGAAAACCTTACCTGTCAGTAATGATAATGTGAGTAAGAACTGACGTCAACATAGTCTAACTCTGATAGTTTTACCTTTGACTATACATTATTAATAGACGTGTCATTCATAATTAAATGTAGTCGCCAACAAAATTTCGGAAGGCCCGGTCCAGTGCTGACAGTGTAGTGCCGCTTCCTAGTGACGAAGGCTGTAAGCTCACTTGGCCCCGCACTCAGGAGTGTGCACACACTCGTAGTAACTTTAGGGATGAATGAGTTGACGTGGCGACACGCACGACGCACATCCCTCTCTCGCTCTTATGAATGGCTGGGGGGAGGTCGAAGGGGGGAAGGAGGTTAACAGACGGCAGCGCTCCTGTACGGGGTACCATGCAATTACTCCCCAAGCCAATTCGGGAACCACTCAAGCCACTACAACATGCGCATAAGAATGACACGTCCATTAATAATGTATAGTCGAAGGTTTAATACTTAGGCTGTTAAACCCTAGCACTGGCAAAGTCGTAATTCAAGACGCATTTACATATTCAATAAGAAGGTGGAGGCATCTGTCGTCAGTTTAGTGAACTTGTTAGGCACTAGCGCCTACGTGACCGTGTTGCCCTCTGGGGGCAAGCAACAGAACTTGCTCTTGTTGTTCACTTGACTGCCACCGGGCAGGTCTATATCCAAGTAGGTGCTTTCTACTGCTATGCACTGATGGTCGAGCCGGCTAACGCGCTACGCTGACGAGCGTAACGTTCTAGCCATTCGGAAGTGCTAGGGTTCGAATCCCGACCATGAGCAATCCCAATTTTGCTTGCAAATGTGTGGTAAAGTAGAGAGGAGGGCCCACCTTAAATAAACGGTGGCCGGCTTGGGTGGAAATTGACGGCATTTGTAGGCTTAATTGGGATAGCAGTGGACACCTGTTTTGATTTTGTGGTTAGTGGTTATAAGGGGGGGCATGTTTTATGCTTTTTTTGTTCAAACTTTGATATTTCAAGAAGATATTAGTAATTATTTTTATATAACAGTTAAGAGTAAAAAGCTTGCCACTTCTAGGGTTAAGGTAAGCCCCCCTCTCCACCATACCACACATTTGCAAGCCAAATTGGGATTGATCATGGTCGTGATTCGAACCCTAGCACTCCCGAATGGCTAGAACTATACACTTTTCAGTGTAGCGCTCTAATCAATTCAGCCATTGTGCATAGTGGTATACGCTTACTTGGCTATAAGACATACCCTATTGGCATTTTAGTGAACTGCATAATTTTTATCACTTGGTATTCTGACTTGAGAATGGACTTTTAAATCCGAAACTATTGGTTGTCAGCACCATAATAATTGAAGATTACCTATACAGGTACTACAGGTATTTTAACCTTTAATTTGAGTAAAATCAGTGATCTGGAGGCTACAATGGTCAAATATATTTAGATTTCCCTAAACAACATAAAAAAACAACAAGAAATTTTATATTATATATGTTTTTGTTCACTTCTTCATAAAAAAAACTGAATACAATACATATATTTATAATCTTTTCAACATTTTTTAATTCTGCGTTTCATACTGATCAAAATTTTACATAATACTTAATATTACTAGTTTTCCAATTTTTCAAAAGGCTTGTAAAAGCCCAAAATCATGGTGATGCTGAAGAAAATATACTGGACACTTATTGAGTTAATACCATACCGCTAAAATTGAATTTTTTGGCCAACATTACATTTTCATGAAAAAGGGCGTGACATGAAAAAGGAAGGGTTAAAAGACGGAAGTCGATTGATAATATGTTGATGGGTAACAAATTTTTAACTGCTGTTTACTTTTCCAAGTTTAACACTTAAAACGAAACATCGGTCAAATTGACCGATCGATAATTTTACTACGTAATAGTTGCTAAACTGCTTGACCTTGACGGCTATCACCCCTAGTACCTTCCCCCCAAACCCCTCTCCGTAATATTTGGTCATTTCCAACTAGTTGGCGTGATGTTGTTGTACGTATTAGACCCATTGTGTGAATACGGTCGGTCAGATTTACCACGTGTTTCGCTTACCGGCTGGCAATCGTCAGTCAAATATACCTTGTATTATACCTGTATATATACCTATAATCGGTAAAGGGTCGTGGTGAAACGCAACAAACAAAATAACACCTGCTATAAATAAAATAACAGCTAGATTACCCGCTATGAGACAACAATGGGCAACAATTCTATACGGATTTTTCCTGAGGCCAGAGCTGGTGGTTTTGGAGCGTGAAGTTTCATTTTTTTCTGTCACATGATTTTTGGGTAGTAAATATGATTTGTCATAAAATGTTGTAAAACATCATTTGTTACTTACGTGATTGCCAAGTTATACATAAAAACATTAATTAACACACTAAACACAGTAATGGTCAAATTGACCTTATGTTTCTCTTAGCGTTTGAAAAATTATGTTTCGTTATAAGTGCTAATACGATTTTTCTAAATCCCACTGTCACATTGTGTGTTAAAATGAAAATCTACACAATAGGCATGTAATGTTGTATCTTGATCCACCTGTTTACAGCCTGAGGTGAGAGGTGATTGGTGGACAGACTGCTCGGTCAGGAGGGTGGGGATGCCGCGATGCCTCATAGCCAGCCTCCTCCTCCTACTCTTCCTCCTCTTTCTCTGGTTCGGACTCAGCTGGGATGACAAAGCCGTTCTGCCCTCGCCTCCGCTCATATTCAACCCGGACCAGGCCCCACCTCTGCCGCCCAAGTATTCTTTACTCGACGACATCAAAGTTTGATTTGTTGAGTTTGAAACACCTTTAAATGGTCTCTAATGGTTCTAGTCACTTTTAAATTCCATAGTAGATATAAGATATGTTGACAGTACTTCTTATGGTATTTAAAAAATGCCATTATGTCCATTGATGTTTGCAGTAAGTGATTTCTTAGTACTGTAGTTCCTGAGGGGGGTTAAATATTATGGTTATGCAGTTAAATTGAAAATCGCAGAAATTGTTTGAAAAAAGACAATCTAGTTTAGAAGCAATGTATTTTGTGCATCAATAATCCAACTTCAACAGCGCATCCATTTCCTATTATGTTAACAAAAAGGCTATCAACGAATGATAGGCCTATGCTGTAAAATTGTAAAATTAAGATATAAAAAAACAGTGTTGAAGTTGGATGTGAAAACAATACCACTTTCTGTGAATAGTGTTCAAAATATTGTGTTAAAATCATTCAATCAAATCAATCTTTATTGCATTACTAATACTAATACTTCAAACTAATAAGCCAATACTAAGATTTCACTGAAACATACTATTGTTTCTGTATTTTTAAATGAATTACAGTCAAACATCACTAATAATTGCAGAGGTTGGCTCATCAAGTGAAAAGGAAACACAATTTCTGTTTAAATTCATCATTCGTGCTTTATCGTAAGTCAGCTGTTTGCCCAATCCACTGGGTTTGTACACATTAGGCCTACCAATTTCCACTGGGAGGTAATTTGAGTGATACTTTAGTCCAATAGATAAATTAGATTATTTTTTATATGAAATACAGAATGTTTTAAAGCTTATAGTAGAAGAGAATTAGTTGAAATGTCTCAGCTACCACAGTTGTTAAAGTCTTTGAAGTTATCACAATAAAGAAGATTTATTGATGTTTGACTGTAAGAAAAACATAGGCTACTTTAAAGTAAATGGGACTTTTATGTACCTGAGTTATTTTTTATTGTTTGCATCCCTAAAAATCTGTACTCGATCAATTTCTAACTTAAAAAATGTATTAATATCTTGATTTTACAAAGATAATTCAATATTGATGTGCTATAAAATAAGATGAACTCCTTTGTAGTTTTAATTCGCTAAGTAGAAAATGTTTGATTCTAGAATTTCTTGTTTAAAGATCAATAAAAAGCATTGGTGTATTTCTAAATGATATTAGTGAGTATTGTTGTATTTTATCGTATTTAGAAAGTCTGTGATTTCTTTATTCACAAAACTGAAATGAATGAAGGGTGAGCAACTATTATAATAATTGAATTTTTCAATATTGTTCATTCAAAATAAATTACCTAATCTCCAAAACACAGGAATGTTGTTTAGTCTGGTGTTTATCATAATTATTCTATGGAACTTGATATTATAATAAATATAACATTTTTGCTGTACACACCTTATTCATTCATCCCAGTTGTTTTAAAGTGATAAGTAAGCACAATATTAAATTTTTGATAGCACTTTTTTGGTTTGAGCTAGTTGTAAATAATATTATTTCTTTAATATTATAGCCAGATTTTAACATCGTGTCCATTCTTATTGCTGGATTTAAATTTAAAATTACATTTAAATTTACTATTTTTATTGATAAATTATTGCAGTTTTTAATTGTGTGAATGTAAAGGACTCTTGATGAGAGGTAAATTATTAATCTCGGATCAGAATTGTATTGTGTTAGTTTAATCATCACGCATCCTGCAATTGGAAATTATCCGCACTTTTCGTTAAGGTTATTGAAAAACAAGAGGGACAAGAATTAATAATTTTTAAATCACTGTTAGAGCAATAATAATGATAGTATTTTTAGCTTTAAACGTCATGCTGTTTTTAGAGATGAAAAAATTAATATTTTCAATGAAATTTTGGATCATTGTATTTGTGTTTATATTATTAGGAGTTATTTTGTTGGCTTGGTGGTTGAGTGGCTGTAGTTTGTACTTTATAATCAGAAGCATGTTCAATGTTTTGTTAGTTTGATTCTGGATCCAAATGCCTTTGCTTGTTGGACTACAAATTCAATAATCTGGACAAATGACATACTGACCTTTTTCAGTCTTATCCTAGGGAATGAGTAAACCAAAAACCCAGATCAGTGTCTTTGTTACCATAAAAAACTACAGGTAGTCAAATCCGTAGTCCTCATTGTATCCACTCTTTACTCATATTCAACCACTTTTAATGGATGAAAACCTTTGTTCAGGATGTTTTTGTGTGTGTTTATGATTTTAAGGGGGTGGCTGCTGCATATCCAATACTATAATACGAGCAAGGTTTGTATATTTGCACACCGATCTCGAAAACGGCACCGAGGATTTTCTTTAAATTTTGGATATAACTAATTTCCGAGTAGAAAATAAGTTCTAGATAGGTCTAATGTCCAGGAAAATTCGTGTTTTCTTGTAATATTAAGTTTAAAATCTAAAAATTTAACATTACGCTTATGGAGAGTAAAATGTAAACAATACAAACCAAAACAGCTGTTTATAACCGTTTGACAGTTCTTGATTGAAGACTGCGGGGAACAATATAGAGGTTATGCATTAATATTTATTTTATGAATTAAATAAATACAAAATTATCAGGTTACTAAACAATTTGTAAAAACTTAAGGATAACATAGCTGTGCGAAATAAAAGCAGAAAAAAGTATTTCCAAAATCTTCCGTGTTTTGATAGAAAACGTATTCGTTGTATTGCTTGAAGCCACTGTAACAAACCAATTAATTTATGTAAATTAAATTTCTCTTTTGCTTTTCAATCCTCATTCCGTTTATAACAAAATCAGTTGATCACAGGCTAATAATAACGGTATGGATAATTAAACAGTAAATGATCGGCTTTGGCTAAAAGACGTTAAACGGCATTGCACAACTGACTAACGTCGTAGCCGAGTTGTAGCGTGTCGGCCTCAAGAACTATAGACCGCGAGTTCCATCCCCACCAGGGGCGATACTTTTTGTTCAGTGCTATATTAATTATGGTGTATTAAATCGGTTTTATTTCAACCACATAAATGTTTTCATTGAAATATAATGTGTTTTAATTTTTCTAATTAATTTTTATAATACATGTCTTATTCTATATGAGCAAAGCTCGGTCACCAGGTACTATATTATATACAGTTGCACATATATTAGCAACAAATACAACAGATCTGAGATGAATCAAATAAAGGTGTGAACTGACATACAATAGTTCTGACACGAAGAAAATCATTAATAACAGAGAGACTGAAACTACAACATTCCTGCCCAATAAAATGCTTTCCACTCAGCTACCAACAAATTTTTATAAGTTTTAAGTTCTTGTGTACCTGAAAAAAAACAATTACAGTGGAACCTCTCTATAACGAACCTCAATGTAATGAATTACCCAGTATAACGTATTGTTTTTAATTCCCTTGAAAACATCATATAACTCAATAGAAAATTTACCCCTACATAGCAAACAAAATATGTAAAAAACCTCATTTAACGAATATTTAGTGTGTTTCTTAGTAATTTTCTTACCACATTCCCTCTACATAACACATTCCCACAGTCCAGACCCCTGTATTACATATTTCATACTTATCTAGGCCATCACTCGACCAATTCTAAACTTGAAAGATTTCATTTCCCTTCCTTCCGCCCCCGATACAGTACTGTAATCACTAAAGGTGCACATCTATCAGTGTTAGACCGTGGTACATTTTTTCATGTGTGATTGAGATTGAATAGTTGGTGGGATTTTTTATGTTGTTGCATCATGGCAGAGAAAAGTAGTAGAAAGGCTCTTATTGTTGAATTCTAACGAACAATAACACTGTGTACATATTTACATTCCACAAATAAATATTGTTAACAAATCTGTAGCAGTAAAACATATAACAAATTTTATATGCCTAAAATCTACTTCATATAGAGGTTGGACGCGTTCAATAGTCTTTATTTGGACGTTATAACTAACCCTTATATTATGAATTTCGGCAGAATTCAACCTCAATTTAACGAACCTCGTTTTTAAGAATAACCCTAAATAATAGATATATTTCTTAGTCTCTTGATCTGTTAAATTGAGGTTCCACTAATATAATTTCAAGAAAATCAAGAAACTTAATGGTTAAGTTTTGCTTCCTCAAAGATATTTTTTGTATTTTATTTTAATCTTTTCAAAAAAATACGTTTTAGTATTATAAGAATATATTGATTACATTAATTTAACTGTAACATTGTATTTATTTTTAATTTTTGGTACAATAATAATTGGTTTTTAATTACTTCATTTTTATGAAGCTAATCCTCACAAAATTCGGTGATCGTATATGACACCAAATTTTTCATTGTACCAATTTGATTTTTAAATAATCAATATAAGTCGTATTGTAAGATGTTTTATGATAAGCTGTATTATTTTGTATGCTGATGTTCATAAGTCTTTCTTGATATTATAAATAAATGTTTTGAAATGACTATGCAGTTTTTACGGATATAATATTTGTACTTTCTGTTTAATTAATAAAAAAGTTTAAATTACCTAAATCACCTAAGTGGTCCGTGAGTTTTTATAACTACCATAGTTTCAAGTTGGGATACAGCTTAGATCTCTGAACTTGTTGAGTAGATTTTAAACACAAGATGCGTTGGAAAAGTCCAACTAATTGTTAATTTAATAATTAATAACCAAAGCTATCATGAATATTTACTACATAGCAAACAAAATATGTAAAAAACCTCAAAACGAATAAGTGTGTTTCTTAGTAAACCACATTCCCTCTACAAAACACATTCCACAGTCCAGACTGTATTACATATTTCATACTTATCTAGGCCATCACTCGACCAATTCTAAACTTGAAAGATTTCATTCCCTCTTCCGCCCCCCAAACAGTACTGTAATCACTAAAGGTGCACATCTATCAGTGTTAGACCACATTTCATGTGTGATTGAGATTGAATAGTTGGTGGGATTTTTTATGTTGTTGCATCATGGCAGAGAAAAGTAGTAGAAAGGCTCTTATTGTTGAATTCTAACGAACAATAACACTGTGTACATATTTACATTCCACAAATAAATATTGTTAACAAATCTGTAGCAGTAAAACATATAACAAATTTATATGCCTAAAATCTACTTCATATAGAGGTTGGACACGTTCAATAGTCTTTATTTGGACGTTATAACTAACTTATATTATGAATTTCGGCAGAATTCAACCTCAATTAACGAACCTCGTTTTTAAGAATAACCCTAAATAATAGATAAAATTTCTAGTCTCTTGACTAAATTGAGTTCCACTAATATAATTTCAAGAAAATCAAGAAACTTAATGGTTAAGTTTTGCTTTAAATAGTATTTTATTTTAATCTTTTCAAAAAAATACGTTTTAGTATTATAAGAATATATTGATTACATAATTTAACTGTAACATTGTATTTATTTTTAATTTTGGTACAATAATAATTGGTTTTTAATTACTTCATTTTTATGAAGCTAATCCTCACAAAATTCGGTGATCGTATATGACACCAAATTTTTCATTGTACCAATTTGATTTTTAAATAATCAATATAAGTCGTATTGTAAGATGTTTTATGATAAGCTGTATTATTTTGTATGCTGATGTTCATAAGTCTTTCTTGATATTATAAATAAATGTTTTGAAATGACTATGCAGTTTTTACGGATATAATATTTGTACTTTCTGTTTAATTAATAAAAAAGTTTAAATTACCTAAATCACCTAAGTGGTCCGTGAGTTTTTATAACTACCATAGTTTCAAGTTGGGATACAGCTTAGATCTCTGAACTTGTTGAGTAGATTTTAAACACAAGATGCGTTAGAAAAGTCCAACTAATTGTTAATTTAATAATTAATAACCAAAGCTATCATGAATTTTCAAAACTCTGTTGAAATCATTATGAACCAGAATAGTTGTGATGAGTGTACAAATGATAAGTGTTCATAGAGATCCTTACAACTGATTTGTGGTAAGGTTAATTTCTGTAATAATGGTTTGAAACAATCTCAAGGTTCTTTGTTATTATAAAATTTTTTACGAACCGATCTTCCACATCTAAAGGCAGCGAAAAGCCATTGGTGATTGACGGGCTTTGAACCCGGGACCTTGGGCACCAAAGCCCCGCACTCTACCCCTAGACCAGTGCGCTCCCCCCCCCCAAAAAACTCCAGTCTTTTCATTTTAAATATATGGTGGATGAGTTACTGTCACTTACTAAATAAAAAAACCATCATAGCGATTATAGTATGTGCATATGTAAAATTTTGATTAAAACTTCATGGTTTATAGGTTAATAATATAGATAAATAATAAGAGGTCTGCAGAACTAATGGTTCAAATGTTGTGGGCTTAAAATAATTTTTTTAAGTTTTATGGCAAAACAATGAGTTTGTAAAAAGGTTTGACTGTCTCCATTAACCCTAGAAGTGGCAAGCTTTTTACTCTGAACTGTAACATAAAAAAAATTACTAATATCTTCTTGAAATATCAAAGTTTAAAAAGAAAACATAAAACATGTTATTAACCACTCAAGGAAGAAAATATGTCAGTCCACTGATACCATTTATTTGTTCCTAATGGTGATTACTAGGTTTAATTAAAAACGACAAAACATTTACTTTAATGTTTATTAAGTAAATTTTTATTATATAGTAACAACTTACACTATTGGTTAATACATGTGTAAGAAAATAGTTATTTACATAGGTAAATTATAGAACAACAAATAAGATAACTACATTTTAGTACATATATAAATATATATAATAAAGGTTTAAGATAGATAAAATATGTAGTCCAAAGATAATGTACATTTGTACACAAGCACAGTAAAAATTAATGTGCGTTGGTTGATGATTATATTGTTGTATTTCAAACATTAACAAAAATACGAATGTTTATGAGTACATCCTTGACTTAACAGTGTGGCCAAATATATGTTAATAATTTACAATAGAATGTTAATCCCCTCAGGGTTAATTAATTTTGATAAATTGAATACAAAATTACTTATTATAAAACATCTGGAGTTTACGATGTTACAAGTATTTAACTAATTAAATTTGTTGTAACATATAATTTTACAAACAAGGTAAGGGATATTAATACTTATTTACAATAATATTTATTCAATTAAATTGTTTTCACCTGATATAGTTAGATCAAAAATAAATTTACATGAATTTTCAAAACTTAACTAATAATGCTTAATACACGTAAAATATAAACTTACACCTGTTACTAAGGTCGGACTATGTACTTTCTGATCTAATAAGAGGTCTGCAGAACTAATGGTTCAAATGTTGTGGGCTTAAAATAATTTTTTTAAGTTTTATGGCAAAACAATGAGTTTGTAAAAAGGTTTGACTGTCTCCATTAACCCTAGAAGTGGCAAGCTTTTTACTCTGAACTGTAACATAAAAAAAATTACTAATATCTTCTTGAAATATCAAAGTTTAAAAAGAAAACATAAAACATGTATTATAAAAAAAAAAAGCAAAACAGGTGTTTTTTTATTTACTCAAGGAAGAAAATATGTCAGTCCACTGATACCATTTATTTGTTCCTAATGGTGATTACTAGGTTTAATTAAAAACGACAAAACATTTACTTTAATGTTTATTAAGTAAATTTTTATTATATAGTAACAACTTACACTATTGGTTAATACATGTGTAATCTTACACTATTGGTTAATACATGTGTAAGAAAATATTTTTACATAGGTAAATTATAGAACAACAAATAAGATAACTACATTTTAGTACATATATAAATATATATAATAAAGGTTTAAGATAGATAAAATATGTAGTCCAAAGATAATGTACATTTGTACACAAGCACAGTAAAAATTAATGTGCGTTGGTTGATGATTATATTGTTGTATTTCAAACATTAACAAAAATACGAATGTTTATGAGTACATCCTTGACTTAACAGTGTGGCCAAATATATGTTAATAATTTACAATAGAATGTTAATCCCCTCAGGGTTAATTAATTTTGATAAATTGAATACAAAATTACTTATTATAAAACATCTGGAGTTTACGATGTTACAAGTATTTAACTAATTAAATTTGTTGTAACATATAATTTTACAAACAAGGTAAGGGATATTAATACTTATTTACAATAATATTTATTCAATTAAATTGTTTTCACCTGATATAGTTAGATCAAAAATAAATTTACATGAATTTTCAAAACTTAACTAATAATGCTTAATACACGTAAAATATAAACTTACACCTGTTACTAAGGTCGGACTATGTACTTTCTGATGATAAATAACTAAAAATAAATAAAATAATGATTAAATACTGAATTTTTCCAATAAATATTGTTTATAATACTTTATATTACTTGACTAGCCATAATAATATAAACACAAAGAGACACTTAGTCTAAACTGAATTACAACAAACAAATATAAGGAATGAGGTAATTTAGTCATAGTATAAATAATTATAAATGTCTAAGGAATCATATAAATCAAATTTTAGTCCAAGACATTTTTATTCATTTTTTTAATAATCTGCAAAATTTATAAATTTCACCCTCAACCTCAAATGAGTTTGAAGTGGCTATTCAGAAAAATATTTATTTTTCACCAACAGAAAAATTTAGCATTCACAATGACTACACAATAAATACACAGAAAAAATAGTATAACAATAGGTCATGGTCTTTAGCAGTATGGTAACCTTTAGTTAAGACGAGTCCAAGCGGTGTATGGCCGCGCGTGCTACGGATGCCGATCCGTGTCTTGCGCAACATTAAATTTGGCGCTTAAATATCAGCTGATCATTAATTTAATGTGTTTTCCCGCTACAGGGTACTGTTGTTGATGAGTTTGGTTATGTTTAGGTGATAATCGTTTGTAGTGATAAATGAAAAATATAAATACATATATATATATAGAGATGCAGCTCATGGGGAAAGGGTTGCGAATTCTTTCATAGCAGTGAACATGTTAAAGCCTTTCAAAGTAACCAAATTTCCAATAGCCAATAAGGTGTTACCGTTACCATTGATAGCTCGGTAGAAAAACGGTTTAAAAACACTATATTCTTGTTTTACTCAAATGCCATTCATTAAAATTAAAATTTAAAAACTTTTACTTAAATTTTTTTTCTTTTATCATGAAAAAAAATCTAGACAAAATTTTGCAATTCTAAGATAAAAATTTTAGTATCTGATTTAGGATTATGTAGATAATAACCAGATTTATTAAACTATCAAGAAACAAAGCCATGAATAACAAAATTTAAAATATGTTTACACATTTAAAATATAGTTACAGTAATTTTTCTGTGTTTAGTGAGATATGTGATCCATATGGTCTGTATTTAAATCAGGTCGGCAAGATGTATTTTTCATGAAGTCCTGAGTTATCTGACTCCAGTTTTCGCACATTTGTCTACATGAATAAGGACAGAATAACATTGTTCTAATAAAAGCCATTACTTGCAGAGTGATCCACCTTATTTTCGGGTTAAGTTAAATAGTTTAATGGCTGATCTAAAACGTGTTATGTTAAATTTTGACAGAACTGTTGCAGGAGGCTTCACAATCTGAGGACGTTACCTTCACTCCTAGAGGAGGTGAGTTAGTTTAAGTTAGGTTCAGTGACGCAGAGCCACTGTTAACACTGGATCAGTCCTCCCACTCATCATCGTCGTCCTCATCCGACTCACTGGTGTCACTTGAGTCACTGTGGATCACTCGAGACCTCTCAGCAAGAGCACGTGCAAGCGCATCGGCAAGACTGTTCTCTGGCGGTCCTGATGACGGTGCCTTAGACATCGGTTGCACCTGAACAAAATGTTCATAGATGGCTTAAAAACTTATAAATTAATCATCTAAGAGAATCGGTCCCGTATCCATAGCTTAATCTTATATCATGTGGTTTGCCTTACAGTTTAGAAAAAATATTTTAGAGAAACAATAGTATAGTTCTACAAATTTTATCTCATAGTATGTGCATATGAAATTGCAAGTGCTCTCATTATAAGAAGGAGCAACGTCCAAAGGCACATCAGCCACAAAGTACTTAATGTGCACCACAACGTAGGTGATATAAGGATATCAGAAATCAGGTAGATCAATTGAGCAATCAAATTGTTGCAGCTTGTTGATCAAGTCCTCCAGTGGCGGGTATTTTCCTCTCATCTTAATTCTTAGCATGTAAAACCCCACCTCATCTAAACCACAATAATCAAAGATCATTTCAGCACAAGTGGTCACATAGTAACACTCCCACGCGAGCTTTATGCCTCATATGCTCAATAGATAAAGTTTAAAAATTCCACTACCATCTCTTTTTTTGTTGGTGTGTCCTGTAATCCAGCAACTTGCAAGGTCAAAAATTGCGGATAGTTGTAAGTAATGGCCGGTGGGTGCGAAATTTTCTAGTGTGGATTGACGTCCGCACTATTGAATACTACATTTATCCATAGACCATCCTCATAATTATACCAATTCGTAATTCACAGGCAAAATTGTGGTTCGGATACCGCGTTATACAGGGTCATCGAAAAATATGCCGGAATTTAAAAACACATTGAAGCAAGGCCTCTCAACCTTAAAGAAGAATTTATTCACTGTTTTTAAAACTGTATTGAGACAGTTTTGTTAGATGGAGGGCAAAAGCGGCCATGTGACCTTGACATGTGCAGAACTGATGCGCAATTAAGCATTGCCTATGCCAAGTGGGCCATTGCGATGTTGATTGTGCAGCAGAAAGTGCATTCTTTAGTTTGCTGAGTTAAAATCAATTGTGAGTGTTCAGCGTCGCTTAGACAATCCTATTTAAGACAAATCGCCCCAGATGACAAAGACATGGTTCAACCAGTTTCGAGAAACAGGAAACGTTGAGAAAAAACACTCAACAGGCAAGCCAAGAACCTCTAAAGAAAACGCATCCGCCAGTCCTGTGCTAGGAGTCCAAAAAAATCAATAGCTCAAAGAAGCCTCAAACTCCAAAAACCCAAAAGAAAAATTCAAAACATTCCGCAAAAACGATTATGTCTCTACACCTACAAAATTCAGCACAGAAAACAGATAAAATTAACAGAAAGGCCTAAGCGAAAAGAATTTGCTTGTTTTATGCTTGAGAAAATCGATGACTAACCTGATTTTTTCAAACGAGTGATGTTTACAAATGAAGAAACAGTTCACATAAATGGGTGTGTTAATCTTAACGACTGTCGAATAAGGGGATCACAACAACCTAATGAGATTCATGAACATGTTCGAGACTCGCCAGAATTGAGTGTGGTGCGGTTTACTTCATGACCGAGTTGTGGGACCCTATTTTTTCTCTGAAAGAACAATTACAGGGATAATCTATCTAGAGCTAGAACTGTTTGTTTCCTCAAATTGATGAAATTGAACAACAAACTGAAAAAGGGGTAATTTTTATGTGAGATGGAGCTCCCCCTCACTATCATCTAGAGGTTTGCAACACCCTCAATGCCAGATTTTCTAATAGTTGGATTGGCATATGCCTATTCCCTATTCCTATGTACCTTGGCCCCGCAGAAGTTCATACATTACTCCTTTGGATTTCTTTTTCTGGGGGGTACATACAAACTTAGTATTTGCATGAGTGCACCTCTGCTGCCATTGCTACTGTAACCCCAGACATGATTCAACAAACTTGGCAGGAAGTCGACTGCGGATTTGATGTCTGCCGGGCTACAAATAGAGCCCACATTGAAACTTACTAAGGTACAAAAAACTTCTTTTTCCCCTGTACATTTTCATTATAAAATATCTTAAATAGTTTTTTAAATATTTAATTGAAATCCCGGCAGTCTTTTTCGATGACCCTGTATTGTTGTAGGTCTCTCAGATAACATTGGCTGTTGGGCTATTAATTACCAGACCTGTCTAAGGAACATGTCAGCTTTAGACAGTAACAAGATTGCGCCACATTCATCTTATACTCATTTCTCATTCATACTTGGCTTAAAATACCTACCTGGGTAGGTCGCCATTCCAGAAAGATGATAATACATAATACATGATAAATATATAATACATATTGGCTCAACCCTATTCCTAGTGCCACCAAACAAAATCTTTCCAATATTAAGAGTTACCTTTTGTTCATTCATTCTCCATGGTATCACCAAAGGGTTACAGTTACTTTACAGAAAAGAACGTAACAGTAATAAGATTACAGATGATTTGTTGAAGTGTCCAGAATATACTTGGACTTACCGGACGTAGTGATATTCCTTGTCTGATTTGTGTGAGTAGTTCTCCCCTCGAGTCAGAATTGGAACTCCTGCTATCCGAGTCCAGCTCAACTTTCTGAAAAGAAACCATCGCAAGAGAAATCATTATATATGAAGTCAAAACTACCAAATGAGAAAACCGTTAGGAAAAAGTTATTTAATTTTTGGAATGTATATTATTGGTTGAATAAAATGAAACCAATATTGAAACTGGTGATAAAAAAATATAGGTTTTAACTCATGCATATCTTAAGACCTGCATTGTAAAATTTATAGAAATAGTATTATAATTTGACCACCCTCTTCTTTGTACAATTATACATTTTTGAATAAACTATTTTTGATTGATTCGATTACTGTCTGAATTTCAATGAAACGCCTGAGGCTCTCCGGTCTGAATTAAAATCTAGCCTTTTTTACTGTGACTGTGTCACTATTAACTTGTTGATTTAACATGAACTTCATAAATGATGTTTTTGATTTCTTCACCCTGTTAATTGTATATATATTCACTTAATGCAAAAAATTAATAGAAAAAGAATAAAATAATTAAAAACTATACTTTTTCACTAGTTCCAAATAGTAGGCCTAAAAAGAAGTATTAACGTTTCATCAAGACTTATTTCGTCGTTCTTTATTTCACTTGGCATATTTATTTTATTTTATTTTACATCCCAACGGATAACTAATTATTTCATATCTATGCAATACAAGATGCTGACGATTTATATGGCAATAACATAGTAAATCTACAAATTAAAATAGGCATAAAAATATACAAATATACAATAGTAAATAAAAGCAATAAATATTATATCATACAATCAATGATCTTAAATGTACTGGCCGTGCTTGACCAGCTGACACTAGTGACGTATACAGGGCTATATATATAGGGGGTATATATACCCCCTATATATATAGCCTCATATAGCCTATAGGCTATATGAGGTATGTGCTCAACACCAAGTAAGACACAATAAACCAGAGTTGAGAGCAGACACGTGCGTATTCGATTATGCTCCCGTTTCCACCACATGACATATTACATAATCAGTTAATAAAAAATACATAAGTGGTAAAACATAACAAAAATATGGTAAAATATGGTGAAATATTTTTATAAAAAAATGGTAAAATAAAATATAAAAATATGGTAAAACATACAATAAATAATATAGTGTAGTTATAAGATTAATTTAAGAATAGCCTATTGACAACTAAACAACAAGACATTACTATTCGTCTCAGTTCATCTACTAACACAAAATCATAATTACAAGAAAATCTTGAAATAATTAAATTCACAACCAAAGGACATATCATGGATACAAAAGAAGGATATTATATTTATTCAGGGCAAAAAACTGACCCCTAAATACGTTGAACAACCAAATAACAAAACAAAAAATACAATTTTTGAAAAAATCAAAAAGCTCTAACAAAAGGTATAATTACATTTTACATTTACATCGACACAAAAAAATTTCAAACCAACTTCTTCAAGAACACAATTACATTTATTAAATTAGAATTATTTTATTTAATCATATGTGATTTAAATATTGTTTATATTAGGTTATCTTTTATGAATAAAATGGCATAGAGGTTGAAACATGTTAAAATATTAATATATATAAATTTTAATGACTATTTTTTGGCCTCTAGGCACGTTAAAACAAAAAAAAACATGGTCCCGGGCTTAAACCTTCCTCAGACACAGCTAATGACATGCACTGGACGTCCTGAGCAAACTATGTGCTCTGCCTACTTATATATCAATGTAGTTCTTTTTCCTCAATAGGTGTGCTATTTCATTTCTCATCCGATAGATCATGTTGGCTTCATGAGATGAATAGTAATGTCTTGTTGTTTAGTTGTCAATAGGCTATTCTTAAATTAATCGTATAATAACACTAGAGGTCTGCGGGTACCCGTAAAATTCGGGTAATTGCGTGAACCCGAGTGGTCGGGAGGGCTCGGCTCGTCTCGGATTTCCATTCGGGCGGGCTTCTATTAAATGTCGGGTCGGGCGGGTACCAACTACCCGAAAGGCATCGGGTTGTTCACAATACCCAAGATGACTTTGAAAATAACCCGAGACCCCGGGTAATAACATTTCGTCCAACATTTCTGACTCACGCCACGTTCACGCAATATTATCGAATACAGATGTTCTCAATCGAGATGTCAAACTTGGAAGTAATTTTTATTGTCTTAATACATTGGATTGCACAACCTCAATGATTTAACCAGGACTTTAATGAAAATCAGGCAACCAGCCGTCTCCCTGCCGGCTCAAAATTATTGTGCGTTCGCAGCTTATTATCGTATCCACGTGAAGCAGCTTACGCTACCAGGGAACCGTTCATCCTTTTGACGCATAAAATAGTCGTACCAGTATGAAGCTCGTATTAGTCATGTTTCAAATAGTGATTGGAATACCTGTGATTTTTCAATCACAGTGAAAACCTTTTAAACTATGATTCATGATTCTTTCAAGTGATTCGTTATTTTTGCTCTGACAGCCTGTTGACGATGTTATATGACCGATACAGAACTGTGATTTGCCGTAGTGATCTTGCTCTTTCGGGATTTTCACTCAAATAAAATAATAAAATCATAATGTTAAGGATATAACTGAATAAAGGACATAAATAAACCGTTTTATTTTTTAACGATATGTTCTGGATTTCCTCATTAGTGGAAACCCTAAAATCCGAACTGATTGGGACTAAAGCCTTTTCGTCCCGGGAAATAATATTTAAAAAAATAATAATAATATTACGCAGAAATGATATAAACACTTATCAAAATATAGTATTAAGCACTTATTTCGTCATTGTATTCGAGCGGTAAGCGTCGGGAGACGACGTGATTTGGGTTATACAGGCTGTGGGTGATTTAATAAATTCATAAGGGCAGTGACCTTGGCGTGTCGAGCCTATGTTAAAAATAAACCACTCTACCCCTGCCACCACCCTTAATAACAGGGTAGCGTATCGCGTCTTCCTACTGTCTGTGTCTAGTTTAGTGAGCGTTTACCTGCTGATAAGTGGATATCGCTAACAACAGACGTGGCTTGGAACGTGTGAAGATTTTCTTCACTTGAACAGTTAAAGATAACAGACTTGAAGCGAGAAAAACCTGACTTTGTTAGACCTTAAAAAATAAGTTAAAATTGTTAAGTGATTAAGTTAATTTTTATGTAAAAGTTAATTTTTTAAGTCATTACATTTTTTGAATTAAAAATAAGAAACCAGGACAATATATAACATAGGTCTAATAAACCCTTAGGGGTTAGGGTATTAACTCAATACATTTTTTGTGTTTTTTATTCTGCAATTAAATACATCCTTGGTTTCATATATACTTGAGAAAATTATTTCCCATTATCAATTATTTACTACTTAAATTATAATTAATTAAATGGATAAAACTGTTGGGGTTAATATAGCAAACAGAGTACTGTACATATAATATGTTTAATGACTTTAAGGCCTATATGTGAAATAAATAAGTTGGTAAATGCAATGATAGGTTTCTGACTTGGATCAGTAATGCTTAGTGGATCAATCAAAATTTATTTAAATTAGCATTTTGCTTACTAATAAAATCTAAAGCCAACCTGAATTTTAGACTATAATACCCGAACCCGACCCGAATTTTATTTTTACTTGCATACCCGAACCCGACCCGACCCGAATTTTCATTTAGCTTATGATACCCGAACCCGACCCGACCCGAATTTTCATTTAGCTTATGATACCCGAACCCGACCCGACGATTTTTGGAAATCTACTACCCGACCCGACAGTATAAATCACTACCCGCAGACCTCTAAATAACACTATATTATTTATTGTATGTTACACCCACTTATGTGTTCTTTATTAACTGATTATGTAATATTTATTGATTTTATTTACTATTGTCTATTTATATATTTTTTAGATTTCACGGTTGTTGTTTCGGAGAGCTTGAATGTGTTCTCAGAAACTTTCTCTGAATGTTCTTCCTGTTTGACCTATGTAGTAGTTGTTGCAGTCTGAACATTTTAATTTATAAATGTCTGATTGGTTGTATTTATTTTGTTGATGTAATTTATAGTTTGTTTTTTATTTATCATGTTAAAGGCACTTTTTTGGGTTTTGTAACTGATTTCATAGTTTAAAAAACCCAAAACAGTGCCTTTAACATGATAACATAGATGTTTTAAATGTTTTTCTCGTTGCCTTTAGTATTGAATTATATGGTTAACTTATATATTTCAACGAGAAAAATATTATTAAGTATTATAATGTAGGCCTTGACCCTATTTAAATATTTGTTTATGTTAAGAGAATAGTAATAATGTGAAACAAACAGCAAATAAAACAGTATACTCACTCGCAAAGTAAAGCCAGAACGGATTGATTCCATCAATGCAGAGTGAGAATCAGTAGCTAGATCAGGGGCAGGGGTAGATGGTAGGGGTGGTGGAGGAGGGGCAGGAGCAGCTGTTGGCAGGGGAGGAGGTGGTGGGGGTGGACCTCCTGAAACAGACCATGTGATTCAGCAAACCAAATATGAAATAACTTTGCCCTTGTTACCACTACTAAACTATTTTATACCAGTAAGGGTGGGGGTAGGGGGAGAGTGATTTATTTTTAACACAGGCTCGACTATAAACATTGACATGTCATGGGACATACATCCACCCACCAAGGTCACTGCCCTTATGAACTTATTGAGTCACGCATAGCCTGTTTAACCCCAATCACTTTGTCTCCCGTCGCTTACATACAGTGACGGAATAAGTGTGTAATATCTATTCCCAGGAAGAACAGGCTTCAGTCCCAATTAGTTTGGATTTTAAGGGGTTCCACTAATGAGGAAATCCAGAACATATTAAAAAAATAAAACTAAATATGTATTTCCTTTATTTAGTTATATCCTTGACATTATGATTTTTTGTCTTATTTGAGTGAAAATTCCGAAATAGCAAGATCATTACGGCAAATCACAGTTCTATATTGGTCATCTAACATCGTCAACAGACTGTCAGAGTGAAAGGAAAGAATGAATTGAAAAAAATCACGAATCTCAGTTTAAAAGGGTTTCACAGTGATTGAAAAATCACAGTTAATCCCATCTTATTTGAAACACGACAAATACAGCTTCATATTGGTACGACTATTTTGTTGCCTCAAAAGGAGGAACGGTGTTCCCTGATCACGTAAGCTGCTATACGTGGTTACGATAATAAGCTGTGAATGCACAATAATTTAGAGACGGCAGGGAGATGGCTGGTTGCCTGAATTTCCTAAAGTCCTGGTGAGGTTGTTTTAAATGATAATTCACCAACACACTATGAGTCAGTCTTTCGTTCAGTATTTACCGTACATCTGGACAGTGTTGTAATTCTACATTACTTGTAGAGTATAAAGCCTTTAACGGTCAGGTTTCATTCAATGTTTTTGGCAGGAGATGTTCCATAGTTATATTTGATGGCAACCTCGACTGGATTGTGACTTAATTTTTACTTATTTGTGCCGTACCAAACTTGTACCAAAAAAATCTTGTACCGTACCGAGGTTTGGTACAAGTCCTAGAACCGTACCATACCAATTTTTTCGGTGCACCACAGACCCCTACTTTTTATACTATACATTTATTATTATTCACATTATATACTTTATTGACACAGATGTGGCTTAGCTCTGGGGGGAGTGTTGGTAATTTGGGCGACCAAAAGTCGAAACAGTGACATCATAGATTGCTCATAAGAGTAGCTGTTTAGATTACTGAAAATATTCCATTTAGACATATCCATGATCTAACCTATTTATGATGATCTAAATACATTTATGCACCATAAAACAATTACTATAAGTTCAATGCACTGTGAGTAGTGACGTCCTTGAGCAAGCGTAAACAATTGTGCAACAGATGTTTCATCATCGGCGCCGAGCAGCTGACAGCTGCACACGTTTTATAACTCCATATAAAATATATTAATTACAAATAAACATTTAATACTTAAGAATATAATTGTATAGTACTTAAAAATTAATATAAAAATAGTTATAGATTGAAATACTCTTATATCATTAAAATAACAAGTAGTAAAGTTTGCCATCCATAAATCGACAGCCTGGTTTTTTTCGCACATTAAACCAATTGTTCAGAAATCGACCGCCTGTTCCTCGAAGGGTTAAGCCAGGAAAGAATATTTTCAAAAATGTATCAAATTTTCTTCACTCCTTACACAAGTAGCACTGGAATATCTTAGAGTACATTATCATATATAATTCTGCGAAGGGAAATTAGTTGATTGAAATCAAGTGTTTTCAATAACTTGATCAGCTGTTTAAAGTAGTAATAATGAGTATCATGGTTTTCATTGTAATACTGAACATTTTTAGTTTTGGGATTCTCATATACGTAACCTGCTCTACACATACTTTTAATTAATATGTGCAACTATTAATGAAATTAAGCAAGAATTAAAACTTAAGGTAAGATAGACAGTAGAAATATATTTCCTCCTTCCTTCACACCTCAACAATACAGCCTGTATAAATTAGTTTACCATAACTTAGGCTATAAAAATATAAATAACTCACTAAGCAAACTCAAGAGTGAAAGTCAAAATTAGTTTTGAATTAATAATAATATAATTGATAAAATGTTAGGTAGGTAAGGAGACCTACTCAGTAAATTTCCAATGATTTAAAAATTAATCTAGACCATCACAACACACACACATAACATCATCATAAGTTAATCAAATACCAAATTTTAGCGTAGTATGTTTATAGATAAGGAAGTTATATCAATTTAAAATTTATTTAATAGTCAAGATTTTAATAAAACTCCTATTTCATAAAATAGCATGAAATAATTTCAGTGTAGGCCTATATCAGCAATACTAATTTTTTAACATTTCATTCACACCTAACAAATTATTACCCACCAGCGAAAGACGTTGGATGTTGCGGCAGCATGCGTGATGGAGGAGGTGGTGGGGGAGTCTGTGTCGGGGGTGGCGGAGCAGGCACTGTGCGGGTGGGAGGGGGCGGGGGTGCTGCTCGGCTGGCTAGTGGAGTGTTGCGGACAGGCAGGGGAGGAGGGCCAGTCAAACTCTCTCTCATCACACCAGGGTATTGGCTGTCCTTGGTCACATCATCAACCTAAAAAAAAGTTTTTGTTTAACTTGTTGAGTGCGGACCAGTTGAGTGGACCACTCGGATGCGAGTGGTGATGTAGATTGTGCTGCAAACTGTTGGGATCTGAGAGAACTAAGATCAACTTTGTTATAAAGCAGTATCCTGTTTCTTTATGAGCCACTTGGAATTTTCCTATTGGTTTATCTTAAACTACACTGGCCGCTCTGTGCGAGGTTTCGGGCGCCGCAGTGAATGTGTTAATATACAGCACACTCTATTCAGGGAGCTAAAGAAATATTCCAATTTATAGCACTCCAGAAATATAAATACCATTTTATAACAAATTTCAACTATGTAGAAGAAAGTAATGAATGTTCTATAACGTAAAATTTAAAAGAAACTTTTACAATGGTTTTTGTTGCCACAATATAAACTCAGCTTCTCATTTTCAGGGGATATAAATTAAGTTCTGGGTGTAGAATGAGTGTCATCAGAAGCTTTGTTTATTTTACTCCAGAATCAATACATAACATTACCTTCCTCTTTATCCACTGTGGTTGACTGAGCAGTAAAATTATTGTTAAATGAAATTTCAGGACCGTATATATTATAACTAAGATATGAAAACTATGATAGCTAACAAATGATTGAAGAACACATTGGAATATAGTAAAACTATTAATTCCAACAAGTTTTGACCTTCACTCGATTCTAGGAATGATGTGTATAGGGTTCAGTGCCACTCACACTGCCGACATCACACAAAATAATAAAATCACAGAAAATAAAACCACCCTGGAGGTTGTTACTTCCTTGCTGCAACATAAGAAAGGTTAAAGAGGATAAAATACCATTTAAATTGGTATGGTCAGCCAAGTGAGCAGGCTTCATCCTCCTAACCCATCCTTTTCTTCCCTATATAATGTATGTACATTGGAGGCAAAGTGATTATAGGAGTACTAACCTTGCTTCCAAAGGCTAGCACAATAAGCCTCAAGTGAGTAGTACATAGTCTGGTGGTTCCTGGCCACCAAATACACGTAATCAACAATAAGCATTTTTACTCATCAGTAAGTATATTAATTTATAATTCAACCACCTTTGTAAACGCAAAATACATGAACTACTGTTCAGCTATATTATAATTATTTAGCAAGTGTATCCCACCTACTTGTAAAACCTCATTCACCGCTCTATCAATTCCACCATTGTGATTGATAAAGTCATAGATAAAGTCACGAGTATCCCTGTCTTGCAGTTGCCTGTCTGACACACCAGCCTGAAACAGAACTTGTATATAAAACCAATAAGCAAAACACTACCGATACATTCACATATGTTTAGATAAATAATTTAGGGCCTAGTAATCAAACCAAATCTTGATAAAATCTATATGCATTTATTATGTTTTCAAAGTCTGAAGTTTGTTATAAGAAGCAGTCTAAACTGTGGTCTTATAACTAAGATCGACAAAGTAAATAATCAATAGTCCAACCACACAACATTCTTTTGTATGAGAATTGAAAGATGTATTAAAGTGATAACAGTACATGGTTTTCTGTCCAACAAGAACAACAAGACCAACAACAAGAACAACAAGAAGTTGTGCGAAAAGTAGGTCTCTACAGACTATCATCAATGAAAAATCGTTTGCACAATAAAGAATATCAACTTTTTGGTACTAAGACCTTGAACTGCCATTCAGCTGAAAAGTGCCAAGCAATTAGGTTCATTGATTTTTGTTGCATCTTTGTATGGATATATTATTATAGAATTGAATAATTATTAAATTGTAAAAAATACCGCTACTACAAAATTAAAAATAGGTAAAAACAAGTTTTTACTTTGATTAAAAAATTTGTATTTAAATGTTACCCTTTGTCTCAAGTATTACTTTCTGAAAGTACACATCAAACTGAGCACTAACAATACAAGATATTTTATTTTTAATCAATATTAACCACAGTGATCTCCCGATTATCCATGAAATGAATTGAGTGGTGCTGCTGTGGATAGTGAAAATCGGGGATAATCAGCAGGTATTTCAGTAATTAATACCTACTAAAAATGGGTTCATATCATGAAACCAAACAGTAATTTTAACCATTAAAATGATTTATTTACAGTAAAATATAAATTAAACTATGATTATAAACGACCCTAAAAATTTTAATGCAATTAATAATTCACTTAACCGACAATATTTACTCCTGTCTTCTATGGTTTTCCATATAAGAAATCAATTATATCCACCACTCACACACAATTATAATCGTCACCGCAACCTTCTTCTGAAATTAAATTGGGCAAAACCCCCAAAACCCAGTAACAAAACAGTAAAAACTAACACAAGAGATAACAAAGACATTGACCAGTCATCAATCACTTTCAAAAGTAACCGAATACAGTGTTACGAGTGGCAAAAAAAGCAGAGATTTAAGGTGGTATTGGGCATTAGAGCCTTTATCCGACGTGACGAGTGGCTGACGACCGAGACTGCTCCGAAGCCACTCTTAGCGAGCCACGTTGTCATTTGGAGTTTATTATTTAAATGGAGTAATTCCGTTAAAAAGTTTACGTAAAAAAGTTTAAATAACCATAGTGTAGAAATTAAGATATATATTCGGGAATATTTAAAAAACATATTTTCATTCTCTCTTAGGCATTTTATAAAGGCTGTAAAATAGTCCTTTTAATGGTCTCTCTTTAAGAAACGGATGGATACTTTTGTTTCTACTCCGTTTTCGATGCTTCAGTAAAAGAAGAAGAAATACAGTAAACTCTCTCATACCCGGACTAATGTGGTGACGGCCGATCCGGATAGGAAAAAATCCAGATATGAGAAGGGAATAAAGCATCCGGATATTAAATAAAAAAATAATTTTTGTTGTAATACTTTAATGGCATCAAGACTAAAAAATTACGTAATAGAGTGTAAAGAGGTACAGTATATAGAGTAATAGAAACTAAAACGAACCGTTGCAAGAAAGATTAGGTCACTCAAGCAAAACAAAGGCGACACTGACCACTGATGCGAGTGTTGTCACTACAGTACATGTGATGCGTTGGCTAATGGGGTGGGTAGGGACAGGTGGGATGGGGAGGTTTATTGTTTTGTGAGTCAGTGACCTTGCACCAGATAGCACAGAATACAGAGAGTAGTGCTCAAGACTCAGGCGCTCGGGACAAGGGTGACTCATCCATTCTCTCTACTCTGCTTTTGAACACTACCGCTGTCCACATCGCTTCAACCCCGCGTTCGGCAACCGGCGCGCTACTAGCTGGCCTACAAACATCGTTCGCGACTACTGGGTTAACAAACATTTGCCTCCTAGAATGTTTTCAAATTTTTGTATTCTTTTAAAATCACGTCTGGATATCGGAAGGTCCGGATATGAGAGGGTTTACTGTAGCTCGTCTTCTTCACTTGACGACGACACTAATTAACCTAATATAATCAGGAAACTGCAAGTCGTTCTGCCAGACGCTCAACTGCGCCACACTAGTTGCCACCCCAGCCACTGCTGTACATTGTGTATTCGATGGCCATTTTGTCTCCGGTTCTAGGGGACACATCTACTCCTATTCAGTTGTCTTTGAGTCGTGACGAGTGGACTTGTTATATTTCTTATATGTGTAATGGTTAGTGAATGGTTTGTTTGTAAGTTTTTTGACTGTTTAAAATTTTTTTCAGCTTTATACCGGCTTAGTCTGGATTATGTATTAATTGTGTTATGTTTTAGATATTAGTCCGCCTGAGGACAGGATCAGATTCCAGATCCCAAAATGTCGTGAAACTTTGTTTTACTTAAAATGGTGATGTAAAAATCTAAAACATAAATCCACCATCACCAATAATTAATTTGAAAAAAAAAATCAAGTTGGAGCTTTATTTACTATTTACAATACTTAAGTCAAATACGTTGCTCAACAAACTTAATTAATTACAACAACATTTACTTTTGCCCATTTTTTAATCAAAGTAACATTAACTTAGGTTCAATAGACACGGAACAAATAACAAACACAACTCACAGTTAACACCATCAGCTGAAAACACGATTTTTTAAACAACTCATAATATAAAATTATTGCAATGAACATCAAAACAGCGAATGAATCAAGTACTTTGAGGTCTTTGGAAGCCTTCTGCATCGATACTAGCCAGTTTAAAATTATCATGTTATAGCACTATACAGTAGAACCTCGATTATCCGGGGGTGGATCAACCGGGCGGCGGGTTAACCGGGGTCCAAAACTGGCAAAAAATTATTATTATTTTAAAAGAAGTTTTTCATTAACAATTTTCTCATGAAATCTTTTTACATCTCAAATACGTGATAATAATACTCTATACTAACGTAAAATTAGTTTTATAACAAACTGAACATTATTATAATAATTTTACTGAAAATATTCTGGGTATTAACTAAAGAGTAGATAAACACGAACTTGAATGAAAAATAAAATATCGATCAACATTCTGACGAAATAAGCAAGCGCCAGACTATCAATATTCCTTCATTACACAGCTGTTCACAACACAACTCAGTATCTGATTGGCGCGTGGCCATGACGACACATGCACTAGATTGCGCAATAGATACTGCGCATGTGTGTGAGCGGGGAGAGAGAAGACGGACAAAGGAAGAGAGATAAGGAAGGAGACTGCCAGAAAACGATGAGTCATCACCCCTCCTCTCAGCCGTGTTTTGTTTGAACAACAGCTCAGCTGACTTGATTTTTTAGTTGCCAGTTTTGATTATTCTGTCGATGAGTTACTGTTTTGAACTAGTTTTTCAATTCATTTCATTAAATCTATTGTTTCAATTTAACTGTTAGTTTGTCTGTATATTGCAATATTTTTTATTAAATTAAGTTGTTTATAATCTTTGTAAATAAGATAATGGTTTGTATGCGATAACAAAATGCCCGCATTTGAAGTTATCAGTGACAAAGATCTGTTTAAAGCATGCTGACAACTAATGATGTATTAATAATAAACAAGGGCGGTTTTTACGTGAATACTTTGAATTATTTTCTTCGTTCGGATTAACCGTGTTTTCAGTTATCCGTGCCTCCTCTCCCGCTGATTACCCCGGATAATCGAGGTTCTACTGTATTAGAAATGGCTGTCGATCCTTGCTCCATATCGACGGTACTTTTCACGTACGTTTCCATCGACAAGGAGCATTTCACACAGGACTAATAGGATTAAATAAACAATAAATTTTGGTGCTACCTTCTGGAAGAAAGTTTTTAGCTCAGGACTTTCTTCATTGCCCAAGTTTGCATCAAAGCCTTTATTGGCGTCCCAACCGACATGCGACACGTGTCTGAACTCAAACGGAGTTCCAATGTCTGCTTTATTGAGTCGTTTTCCATTCTTCTTCTTATTCTTTTTCTGCACGTCTTTAAAATTGTTGTGAACACCTGAAAATTATTAAATTACAGATTCAATTCTGAATAAAGTAAGTGATAGATATCTAATAATTTTCTTTTCTCTTTCCTGAATAACCAAACTAAATTTTTAAGATAAAAAATTAACTTATAAACATTAGTTCATAACTATTTTTCATAAAAACTATCAAATGTTAAAAACTAACAGCATTGAACAATATAACTGGCTAATTAGCTGAGTGGTATAGCACCCGCCTTCAAAGCTGAAGGTCGCCAGATGACATCCTGCAATGGTTGAATATGGACTCAGAAGCCTTTTGTCATTGGGCTATTAATTAATGATGCTACCTAAAAATAGGTCGACGATAGGTAGTAACAAGACCTTGATTTGTACCATTCCACGACAAAATATTTAAAAATGCCCAGAGGCATGGAAGAAACACAAAACAAAATACAACAAAATTCCAACACAACTTTGTGATGGTTTCCAGCTGCAGTGTATCTAACCCTTCAAGGTGGTAGTTTCATTAAGGCCGCCGGACCCTGCTAAGGTAGTTTTTTATAGTTTTCCACTCACTCTAACTTGACAATAACCCTACATCATGTAGGTACAACCCGCGATCTATTTCACTAGATCTAGACATCATAAAAACTACTGAAATCAAGTAGTCTAAAAAATAGCCACCCAATTTCCTGTTGCAGTAAACCGAATCACTAACGTTATACTTCAACGCATAACTCATCACAAACAGCATCTCTCACAAACACATCACTAATTTATATTTCCAAACAAAAAGCAAAACACAGTAAACACCTAATTATCCAGGCAAAAGCTTAGTGTATAATTTGATGTCAGTTTACATCCTAAAGATTATAAATATACGCAAAACACTACAGTAAACAAGACGTATGAACACCAAGATGACGCAACAAACAAAGACTGTCCTTGTAAACAATATATCTCTATCTCTGTCACACTCACAGCTGATCAAAATTAGTTGGAAAATGTAGAGAAACACATTAGCAATATTCTCCACACAGTCCGAGGTCGAAAAAGTCCACTAGGATGTCGCTAGAATGCGCCGGCTGACAGGTTGCGTGATGATGTCATACCGCCTTGAAGGGTTAATCTAATAGGGCGGTCATGGAATATGAATATCGAATATATTAACTTAAAAACAATTTTTTAATTATTAATACTAAACAATATCTTTCAGAATCTGCTGTACATGATTCAAAGTATGTTAAACTGATGAGGTATGGATGAAAAAACACCGCCGCTTCATGTAGTGGCGAGTAGCACTGTTGACGGCAGAAGGCTGTCTTTGTAAATTAACGTGTTAACATCAAGATAAAATAAGACACAAAGTTTGTCTACTAACCTCCCGAAGCAGGAGTATACAAACTACTGGCAGAATATTTATTTGCCACAGGCACACTTCCATTTGTCAAGGTAACAGGCTTCATGGCGGGTGGTTCTCTTGGATGATAGGAATTACGCATCCTTTTTTCTGTAAATAATTAACTTTCAGTTAATATTTAATATAATTAGCTTGCAGCAAAAATATTTCTAAATTAAATTCACTTGTTTTACATAATGCAAGATTGGCCGTTATTAATTTAGAACAAAAATCAAAATTATCAGTTCTACATATTGCAATACTGTTTTCCTCTAATTTGGTGATTTTACCTAGCAATTATATTTTTTCTAAATCACTAAGATTATCATTTAAAACTTCATATTACTGACTTTCATATTATCGATGAATCTTTTATTATTTGAGAACTTTTCCAAATATAGCGACTTATCTTACACATATTATTAGGAATAAAAAACTTTTGCTTACAAAGTTGTAAGCGACTGGATTCCGGAGAATTTTTTGAATTATGAGGAATAGCAGAATTATGTTTTAATATTGTACTGAGAAAGTTATTCAGCACTTACTGATTGTTACAAATACAAAACTGATTGTTGTTTCATTTAGAATTATCATGAATTAATTAGAAAGTGGATTTTAAATCCAAAGAAGTAATTTAATTAAAGAAGCAATAATATTTTATTGGTCTTAAATATACAGTAGAACTCCAATTATCCGAACTCCGCGCCGATTATCCGAATCACTTTCAGAAAAAAATTTGTCCAAAAAAGTCTAAGTGCGCTATTATTCTTCCCCCCGCGAAGCCCGAGTGTGACCACTTGCAACTGCTCACCGTCAAGCGAATGCGTGACCTGGCTGCCTGAAAACGGATGAAGACCGCAAAACAGCTTACATTGACGGAGATGTTTAAAAAACAATGATTTTTATTTCTAAACTTGTACGTACATTTTATTTATATTTAAAACATGTGAAAATATGATGTTTCTTACATTTAATTCAATAAAAAAATAGTGCAATATCAAAACGTAGCTTTTTTCTCTCTAATGGCGATTTTTTAAAATAAAAACTCCGATTATCCGAATATTTGATTATCCGAATGGGTCCCGGTCCCCATTAATTCGGATAATTGGAGTTCTACTGTATACAATTATATTTTTGAGAAATTATCCAGTTATAATTAAGTACAAAGTATTAACTGTGATTTTAATAAGGCATATGAGCAAACTAAAACACGTATATTTATTTTCTATATGAAAACAAAATCTTTACACTATTGAAGTCAACCGTACATTGGATCAGCAGAATACAACCCAGGTTGGTATGGTTATTGTTGCCACAAACAGTCACTTTGAGACTTGTTGTGGCTGGCCGCTATACTAGCCTGTCTCCACCGCTGAGTGGAGGGGAGCGTGTGCATACACACCGGCGGCCACAATAGCTAGCAAAACTGACCAGTTCCACAACTCACTCAAACGACGCGAAACCTCGAACGAACAAAGTGCGATTTGTCCATTGCACTTGCCAATATAGTAAGATATTATTGATACGCGAAGCATAATTGCTTCTTGTAGGAGATTTACCTTATTGAATATAATAAAAATATTAATTGAACATAAAATATTATTTAGTTCCGTGAAAGCAGGGTATTTTACTTGATTAAATTAAACATTAAATTGGTTTTTTATTCACGTTCGTAAAAACACAGTGTAAAACTTGTAAAACACTTGTAAAAATTTAAATATCAACTTTAGGTATTCAGGTCTGGGCAAATATGGTATTTTACTGAATTAAATTAGATATTAAATTGAAAAGGTATTCAGGTCCGGGAAAATATAGTACCTCTCTGAATAATATAATAATTACAGGTATATAATTAAATTAAATACCATTCTAAACATTGATCCAACATATTATTTAGGTCCGTTAAAATACAGAATATAACTTAAAACTTTAAGACACAAAATTTACGCATAAATAAATAAGTACACGCATAAATAAGTGAAATGAAGTTTCTGGACCGAACCCATCTGCTTTCGATAGCACTCTTTCTTCAGTGCATCTGCCCAGACCTCACAACCGTAAAGGAGTATCGAGTTCGAGACAGACAAAAGGAGCTTGTGCTTGTCAGCTGTCGGGCCTCCGACGTTCGCCATAAGTCGGCTGAGAGCAGCCGTTGTCATCCCCGCTCTTTCCGCGGCATATCGGATCTGGTCCATGAAGGTGAGCTTGGTATCCAGCCCCACTCCCAGGTACATACAGAATGATAATATATAATGATAATAATGAGAATATCGTGGTCCATGAAATGGTTTACAACTATTTAAAAGTAAAAGTGGCGACAAGGACTGAAACAAACAATTGTTGAGTACGGTAGCACCATAGTGCTATATTAAAGATAAGTTAAATATTAATTAATTTAGTTACCTCTTTTTTGTTTTTTACTCTCCAACTTTTCTAATAGAATACTGCGTAGCCAAGTTGCCTCTTCCTCAGTGGCAAAGTTGAAAGCGACAATAACATCCTGAATAAAGTTATCATTAATCAAAATTTAAATACAATGAAGAATACATTTTTTAATAATTAACAAGCCAGGTATAAATGTAGAAGCATTCACATCTCTCTACTGACAAATTTTAATAAGAATAAACAAATTTTATGAGTGTAATTGTACAGTTATCTTCCATATACACCTCTACATTAACTTCCACCTCCAGAAACATTGTGAAGTTAAAAACATAGACACATTGGAAAAGTCCAATAAAAGATATTGAATAACTTCCATATTTCAAACTTGTTGCTTTAATTTCCTTCAGACATAACAACTATTTGCTAATCCCTTTTAATTGACTATTTCATCAATACAATTATTACATATTGACAGACTAGTCTGGAAGAGATTACGTACAATAAACTTTTAACATAATTCTGTATGTGACATTATTAAAGTACCGTATCTTAACCCATTCAAGTCCAAATTTTTTAAACCTAATGTTTGGAAAAAACAACCGGCTCTGTTCAACAACTAACTTAGCCCATCAGACAGTGGCATCCATCAAGAACATAGTAAACTATATTACGTGCTGCCCCCTTTGATCTAATCTCGGAACTATCTCACGGAGTTCAATATTTTGCCCCTAGAGTACGCTTTATAGCCAACTAAGCGTTATATGCAGACTATGCAAGGGAAACCAAGCGTGTTACTGCATATCACTGACAAATGAAACATCAAAGCCTTTCGGAAGTGCTAGGATTTGAATTCCTACCATGAGCAATCCCATTACAGCTTGCAAATGTGTGGAATAGAGGCAGTAGGGTCAATCTTACATAAATGGTGACCGGTATGGTGGAAGTTGATGGTTTTGTAGGTTTAATAGGGATTGCAGTGGACACCTGTTTTTCTTTGATAGTTAGTGGTTATAAGGGATGTTTTTTTAATTTTAGATTCTGGTTGAATTAATTCATTATGTAATGTCAAGAGACAGACACTGTCTGTCTTTGGACCTGAATGGGTTAATATATCAATTATATTGTAGATCAGTAGATCCAAAATACGCATATTTTTTCAAGTTTTCTTTTATGTTAAATTTTTGTTGTAGGGAGATATACCACTCTTACAATCATTTGGTTTGGACTTAGTTTCCCGACTTAATAGGGCTACTTTATTTGCATTTTTAGTCCATAACATTTATGAACTCTATGGCCGCCATAACCATGGTATATCACCATGCTATATAAGAAATATGTGTTGGTCGTAATTAGGTTTTATTCATCAATGTCCACTGCATCTAAAATAAAAATGTTCTCTCTTAAACTAACGAAGGAATCGCTCTCCTGTTGAACAGGCCCAACCAGTGGATCACACTAAACTATGGATGTTGCTTCATTCTAGCAACGCTTACTTTCAGACTTCCCAAACTCCAAGTAACGTCATACAAGGAAGGCACTCCCATTAGACCATTGGTTGACTTTACACCTACCCCAATCTATAGGATTGCCAAAAAATTGGATAAATTATTGCGAGAACACATAATATTGCCTAACAACCAAAGCTTAAAAAACTCTTTAAAGAAAAAAAAATCTAGATGCACCATACGACGTAGTTAATCTATACACAAATGTGCCAATAGACAAAGTTTTAGAGATTGTAGAAATGCATTTATCTAATAGCCTAACTATGTTAGACATATCAGTACACAATATCATGAAGTTACTAACTGAAACTTTGAAACAAAACTATGTTACTTTTGATGACAAATTTTACAACCAACCTGAAGACGGCCTTGTCATGGGCTCTCCCTTATCTGGGGTACTATCTGATATATATTTAAACTACATTGAAAATAAATTTATTTTTTTTAAGATTGTGATAAGTATAAGAATAGAATAATCCTACATAGTTGATGATACCATAATGCTCTACAATGGTAATTCCCGGAAACTAAATTTACTACTAAATTACCTTATCAATATAGATCCTAAACTTAAATTTACCATAGATAATGAAAAGTACCGTAACAGTATCAGTGGAATGACACATACTTTTTCCCATTCAAGTAAATTTAATAAAGACAATCTGTAATAAAACTATCGTGTTCTTTAAAGTTTATCTAAATACCATTTAATAATTTATTGTATCAAAAATAATCATCCCATTTCTCAAAATAAAAACAAGAGAGACAAAGTTAAATTAATGGTTCAAATTGTGTGGGGGAACCCCCCCCCCAAGCTTTTTTGAGTTGTTTTTGTTGGGTCATTATACCTTACGCTTCATACCAATTTTCATGGAAAACAAGGAAGAAATTGATTTTTTAATATTCTCCAAAAGAATAACATTAGGCGCTTTCACACAACGTCCTACGTTTATCATGAACAGTTTCTCTGGAACCATTAGTCGTCGACAAATAATTCAAAATACAAATTTGTTTAGTTTTTAAGCTGGTTTCAATGGTGCTAGTCAAGATAAACTTTACTTTTATTCTTTTTGCTGAAAATTTAAAAATTTGATTTTTTCGACATTTAAAGGCCCATAACTTTTGAAACGTAATTTTTACAGATATGCGGGTGGTGTCAAATTATTTAGTAGTACCTGGTGACCGAGCTTTGCTCGTATAGAATAAGACATGTATTATACAAGTTAATTAGAAAAATTAAAACACATTTATTACTCAATGAAAACATTTATGTGGTTTAAATAAAACCGATTGATTACACCATAGTTAATACAGCACTGAACAAAAAGTATTACCTCTGATGGGAATGGAACTCGCGACCTTCGGTTTACGAGGCCAATGCGCTACCACTGGACTACGGTGTCAGCCAATTGAGCGACACCGTTTAAGGCCTTTTAGCCAATCTCAAATGTTTTAACTGATCTTTTACTGTTTAATTATCAATACAGTTATTATTGGCCTGTGATCAACCGATTTTGTTAGAAACAAAATATATACGGAACGAATAGATTTTGCTTAAATCTATTCGAGACATGTATTTTACAAGTTAGTTAGCAAAATTAAAACACATTTATTACTCAACAAAAACATTTATGTGGTTTAAATAATACCGATTTAATAAACCATAATTAATATAGCTTAAACACAGAATAAAAGTTTTGTCCCTGGAATGGGGATCGAACTCGCAACCTCCAATTTAAGAAGCCAACACGCTGCCGCTGAGCTGTGGCGTCAGCCAAGTTGGTGATGTCGTATAAGGTCTTTTAGCCAATCTCAATTGTTTTATCCGATCATATTATATTTAATTATCCATACAGTTATTATTGGCCTGTGATCAACTGATTTTGTTAGAAACGGAATGAGGATTGAAAAGCAAAAGAGAAATTAAATTTACACTAATTAATTGGTTAGTTACAGTGGCTTCAAGCAATACAATGAATACGTTTTCTATCAAAACATGGAAGATTTTGGAAATACTTTTCTCTGCTTTTATTTCGCACAGTTATTTTACCCTTTAGTTTTTACAAATTGTTTAGTAATTTGATAATTTTTCATTTATTACATACATAAAATAAATATTTATGAAAAACCTCTATTCACATATTGTTCCCCACCATCTTCAAACATCAAGAACTGTCAAATGGTTATAAACAGATGTTTTGATTTGTATTGTTTACATTTGATTCTCCATGAGCGTAATGTTAAATTTTTAGATTTTAAACTTAATATTACAAGAAAACCAGAATTTTCCTGGACATTAGACCTATCTGGAACTTATTTTCTACTCTGAAATTAGTTATTTCCAAAATTTAAAGAAAATCCTTAATGCCGTTTTCGAGATCCGTGTAATAATTAAACAGTAAATGAACAATTCTTTGTTTGAAATTCATTATTGGTGATGGTGGATTGATATTATTTAGATTCTTATTGCGGACATTTTCCATCACGATATTATGTAAAACAAAGTTTCATGACGTTTCGGGATCTGGAATCTGATCCCGTCCTCAGGTGGACTAATATCTAAAACATAGCACAATTAATTAACATATAATCCGGACCAAACCGGTATAAAGCTGAAAACATAAAAGTTTAAAGCAGTCAAAAAAAAAAACTTACAAACGAACCATACACTAACCATTACACACAAAAGAAACCAAACACGTCCGCTCGTCACGGAGACTCAAAGACAACTGAAAGAAATGGGCGTGTCCCACCGGAACCGGAAACAAAATGGCCGCCGCCAAAATCCGAAATCCAGGTGGAAATCCAGGTTGAGATCCGGCTATTGTGGCTGCCAATTCTTAGTAAAGAACTTAAGGATAGGGAAAATAAAGTACCGGTAAATGATATTCATATAAATCCGAAACAAAATTCTCATGGTATGCTAACTCGTAGTAAAGCTCGTAAGGGGCATTAGCTTTTTGTTTTAAGCATAAAATTGAAAAAATAATGGGTTTTTTGCTCTGTAAAGTTAACTTTGTACTACAATTAATTTTTTCAGGTACATTAGATAGGATTTGCATTTTAGTATAAAATAATAATAATAAATCCTGTTGGACGTGTTTCGCCTTGAAAACACAAAACCTTGAAAAGATAAAAACTTTTATGTTTTCAGCTTTATACCGGTTTGGTCCGGATTATATGTTAATTAATTGTGCTATGTTTTAGATATTAGTCCACCTGAGGACGGGATCAGATTCCAGATCCCGAAACGTCGTGAAACTTTGTTTTACATAATATCGTGATGGAAAATGTCTGCAATAAGAATCTAAATAATAGTAAATGAACAGTTAAAACGATTGAGGTTGGCTAAAAGACCTTAAACGGCGTCGCTCAATTGGCAGACGCCATGGTCCAGCAGTAGCGTGTCGGCCTCGAGAACCGAAGGTCGCGAGTTCCATCCCTGTCGGGGCACTTCTTTTTGTTCAGTGCTATATTAATTATGGTGTATTGAATCGGTTTTATTTAAACCAAATAAATGTTTTCATTGAGTAATAAATGTGTTTTAATTTTTCTAATTAATTTTTATAATACATGTCTTATTTTATACGAGCAAAGCTCGGTCACCAGGTACTTCACTTTTATCAAACAGATTGCCGTTTCCAATGGTTTCAAATCAAGCATGGTTGATAGATTAGTACAGATAAAAATAAAGAAATATAGCGTCCACAGGTGACTGACTGATTCCGAACCACCCGAGAAAAAATACGTTTGCATAGAATTTAGTCATTTGGCCCAGAATGGGTTGAGTTATTTTAATAATAATCCAACTAATCCCCAAAATTTTATTCCCCTAAACCCATGACCCTAAAGCTCGCCGATCCACTAGACTAGAACCAATTATAAGTCCTTGAGAAACATGGAATTCAATTAGCATGTCGAACCACCAACAAAACTAAAAATTTCTTGTCACTGAAAAATAAAAGATTAATAGCTTAGAAAAACCTGATGTATATAAAATTAAATGTGCAGATTGTCCTGATTTTTACATAGGCCAAACTGGCAGATCTTTTACTCAAAGTTATAAAGAACACCGCCCTGACCCCAAAGCAGTTAAACTAAAGTTCACTTTCACACAACATTTAATAGACACCAACGACACTGTCGACAACATCAATAATAGCCTATATATTGTATTTTTGTAATAAAGGAAATAGATTGGATTCACTTGACTAATTTGAAATATCTAATAGCTTTAATGACAGTGATAAGAAGAACCATATTTTAAATAATACTAGCTGACCCGGCGAACTTCATAACACCTCACAGTAAACACATGTTATCTTTAAGATTGGCCATGTTCTGAAGTCGAATAGCAATACGGCTTCATTGTGAAAGGTTATATATTCTGGGTCGCTGCATAGTGAATAACAATACTGAAACGATAAAACATATTAATATCATTCCCATAAAACAAATAAACCTGAGTGGATTAATTCACAATTTTCAAATCCAATCCAAACCCAAACGAAACCTAACTGTAATACGGCTTTTATAGGAAAGATATACAACAGCTGATTATTATAATAAACGTAATAATATAAACATTGTAATTATCATATAAACACGTGACTTTAATCAGACAGAAAATAAAAATATAAATACATAATCCCCCAAAACCGTTAACTATTAACGTGGTGAATAAAGCTGTTCATTTTTTACAGTACACATTTACTTCATAGTTTAACATTAATGAATTATTCAGATGGCATTGGATAGTAAAGCATACGGTATTGCTAATGGAAATTAAAACCAATCAGCTGTAGCTAAGAAATCAAATGTTTTCATTGTAGACAATTTTGTAAACAAACTTACTCTCCATAAGGTTAACATTAGAAATTTAAAACACCATAAAATGGAAACTTATGGGGTTTTCGAAAATATTTTTCACTAAAACCTTCCCGGACACATATAGAGCAACTTTCTAAAATTTCATGGCGATCGGATGAGTAGTTTGGCAACGCATAAAGGACATACATACATACATACAGCCAGACATACATTCAATTTTATATATAGAGAAGTGAAATTTAAAATCACATTCAATATTTAATAAAATACAGTAGAACCTCGATTAACCGTCACCCTTTTAACCGTCAGTCTCTATTAACCGTCACCCCGCTAGCGCAAAAATAATTATGTTTCCGCGTCAGCGCCGAGTCGGATCTTGAGTTGAGGCTCTATGATGAGTAGTGACGACTGTACTGCACACCTGCAATGTGCGTGAATCATTGGCGGCAAGGGTAGTGACTCTGCTGGTTAATCCCTTATACTGTCTTCTGCATTCCACTGCTACCGTTTCATTTCAGTTCAGTATGGTGCGTGGCTACAGTGAACTGAAGTTATTGTCGATTTCGAGTGCAATGCCAACTAGTGTTTACGTGCTTTACTGTTTATTGTTAACAGTTCTGTTTATACGTGGTGTGTAATGCTCGTCTGTTATGGCTGAGAAACGGTAACGTGTAGTTGCGGGACTCGATAATAAACAATAAATTATTAAACGCTGATGCTTCTTCTCAGAAAAATTAGAAAAGCCTGAAAAGCTCGACGGGGAAAGAAACAAAAGAAAATGACGGATTATTTTAATAACTAAATACCGGCAACATCAAGTTTTGAGAGTAAAAATACGTACATGTACAGTTCATATTTCATTGTTTTCTTAATAAGATATTTCAATAAACTATTTTTCACTTGAACTGGCGTAGTTTGGTTTTTTCTCATTTAAAATAAATTCACATTAAGTCTATCATGAAAATTAATTATGACTTAAAATGGCGCCGTTATAATGCAAGGCAGTGAATTGCGAAGTTGCCACGCCAAACACTGTCTAGGTGCTAAGTTGTATCGGCGCTATTACTATTTCTGTTATCCGTCTATTCGGTTATCCGTCATGGTCTCGGTCCCGAGGGCGACGGTTAATCGAGGTTCTACTGTACCTACAGCACAGGGCAATGGAAGATTAACCTTCGTACCCTAGATAGCGCAATCGGTGACGGGTTACTTGAATTTCAGCCAGTTCGTCTTCAGTTCTCCGCAATCGCTTTAAGAGTAGGCCTACAGGCAGAACTGTATTTGTCGTTTTTATGTATAGGTGTGTTGTGTTGTGTAATTGTCTTTTTAATTGATGGACAGGTCTTTAAGGGATGGAGTGTCCCTGCGTTACTACTTGATAATGCCGTCCAAGCAAAACATGTAGTGCACATCTTCTTAAATAAACTGTGATTGACGTAAGTTTTTAAGTCTTAACATACAGTTCGGGGCTAAAACAATGATTTTAATTATTTTTCTTCTTCCAAACTTAAAACTAACTAGAATAAATATTTGATTAGACTGTACCGAACCTGGGCTTCAAACGTGTGAAGGAAAGACCTGGGGGCATTGTACTGCATGCTGTTGTAAACTTCATGCTCCCAAACCAAAGCTCTTCTCTCCGGACAGAAGAGCCTGAAGTAGTAGGATCTTCGAAGATGGTCCTTGACCAGGCAGAGCACCCCAGCATCTAATTTAGACCATTCAGAATGGTCCGGAGGAGCTGTTACAAAAACTTGGGCAACAGTGGTTGCCAAAGACTGTAAGAAAACAAACTTAGAATCAGTAACAAGATCACTCTGTTTATGCAGTTACTATTCAGTTTATTTTTTCCACTTAGGCTAGGTACTCAAACCTTGCCATCTAATTTGTTTGGGATAAGAAGGTTTTAGCGAATTTCCCATAGGGAAGAAGCTATTACCGTATGTCTCATGGCTAGACTTAAGCCCGGGACCATGTTATTTTTTCTTCTTTAGGTGCCCAGAGTCTAAAAACAATAGTCGTTAAAATTTTTATAAATATATATATATATATATGTGTCTGTGAACACGATAACTCTCGTAAAAATGGTCCGATCGAGACCAAATTTGGTAGAGACGTGTATTCCTACAAATGCTCGGACAAGTTTGTAAACCAGACATATCGGTCAATGGTAATGGGTAGTTTGGGGTTTTTTGTACCCCAAAATGGGGTTTTTTGCGTTTTCACATGTAATTTTTATATATTTCTAATTTTATATTTCACCATTGGAATCAGCTTAAAAAACTACACAATTAAGTTCAAGTTTTTCTCTATCTCCAACGGTTACCGAGATCCATACATTTGTGCTAAAAAATTATAGTTTATGTGTTTATCATGGCAGCAAACCTGCATACTCTTTTCCCAAATTAATCAAATAGGAAATAGGCAAACTCCTTTATTTATGGACAGATTTTGATAAAATGATATGAATGCTCAAAAAATTAATTGTTTACACTAGAAACACCTACTTTCAGCGTACCTCAAAGCAGCAAACCTGCATACTATTTCCCATGTTAATCTATGGAGAGGAGGCAAATACTGTAATACTCATATTTATTGACAGATAATGATCAAACTAGTCATATATTATTATTATTATGTTATTGATTTGGAAATTCGCTGAGTACGCAGGTCTGCTGCGACGGGGGTATTTAATATTTCCCTTAATTCATTTGTGATAAGTCTGCATATAAGACTGGATTTCATCAACAGTTGGTTTATTAACAGTCGATCAATTGATGGTAGTTTAATTGATTTACACGGATACTCTTTCAAGCCTCCATTTCCGATCCTGCCAATCATAAACAACAAAACTATTATTGAACTACCATGTGACTGATCATAGTAAAAAACATAGTGTGACATTGTCTTCTTAGATATGAATATGACAATCTTGTCAGATGTAATATGATTGACTTCCTAGTTGAATTAAAATTATAATTGGTCCGTTACAGAAGTCTAAACTGTAACTGTATATTTTGACATTATAGTTAGTGACAACTAACGACAAAATCGTTGTTTTAGGCCCGTATTAGACTAGGTCACTTGGCGACGCCACCGATTGCGTCACCGGTTACCTGACTAGTCAGTGGGCATTAGTTCTTACGGCGCTTATTACACTAGGGTCACCGGTTGCGTCACCAGTGTTTGGTGACTGACCGGTGACTCTGCCCCGTGACCAGACGAGTCACCACTGGTGACCAAGAATTGTCGCTGGGTATTGAATCAAATGGCACCTATTACACACAGTCACCGCTGTTGCGTCACCACTGTATTTTTGTGTTCTGCAGTTCAGTTGTTTTGATACCAGTGTTGTGAGCGGTCGTCATGTCTGAAAAATATGAAGAAATGCTACTTCTTGCTCTTTTGTTAAGGAAAAGAAGAAGATGGGCAAGGAAAATGCACTTCCATCCGATATTATCTTTAAGATAATCAAAAGGATTGTTTTATACACTTTTTGATCAACTTTTAGCTGACGAAAACAAGTTCTTCAACTACATGAGAATGTCACAATCCTCTTTCTTTGAACTCAATGAAAGAAGTAATGATCTCGTTCCATGCTGAATGCATGGAACGAGATCATTACTTCTCGTTCCATGCATTCAACTTGACATGTTCATTGCTATAATCATCGCAACTTACATCCCAAATTGAGGGATGGCCTTCAACAGCAGTTATAAAATCTTCTGTGTTCACTTTTTTTCTAATAGCAACTGGCATTCTTTTGCATTATCAGCTTGTTTATTTCCTTTCTCTGTAATACCACTTCCACAACTTTTGTCTCTCAACTATTGCACTGGAACTCAACACCATCGTCCTTGTTTTTTCCTTTTCTTGTCACCACTAGAAATTTTACTTGTTTTACATTTTACATGTTGAGAAGACAACGCACTACACTGGGACTCAACACAATCATCTTGTTTTTTCCCTTTCTTATCTTCTTCACCACTAGACATTTTACTCGTTTTACATTTCACTTGTTGGCTAGACATTTTACTCAAAGGTTAACAAAACAGTGCACGTCCTATCCGGATGAGACGACAGCGCTGAATGAGTGGTGACTCTCCTGGTGTCGCGGCTGGCTGCCCGTACAGTCACTTGGCGACGTCACCGGTGACGCAACAGGTGACGTCGCCAAGTGACCAAGTCTAATACGGGCCTTAGTTCTCAAAAACTAAATCATAAAGGTCTTTGTCTAGTCGGATTAAGTATTAATTAAATTTGATAAACTGTATTACACCTGAACATATAAAAGCATTGAAGAAATTAACATATAATAAATAGCATAGCTTTAATGATAGTTGCTTGGGCGCCTTTTAACTCACATTCAAGGGTACTTTAGTTTTGCCAGCATTTGTTTAAACAAGCTTTGACGGAAGTTTTGAACATTTGTGAAATCAAGCCTAACTGATAAAAATACAGCTATTCATAGGCCTATTCATTTACACAATTACAAACTTTATACTCAAAATGTGGTTGATGATTTAAAGACAGGTGATTTTACAGAATTTTTATTACTAGTACAACTCCTCATTGTTTCTGTAGCCCTATCTATTTTGTTTAGGTGTAAATTTATGAAATGTGTTTGAAAAATGAAAATAGGTTCTAAGTAATTGTTTACAATTAAATTATAATATTATGACTCCGCCTGAGGACATAGTTAGTAACGAAGCCACAAAAATAAATTTGCCTATTTTACACTCAAACCTATTCACACTCGTATAGAAGTATTAAAGATAATAAGCCTATGCTAAGACAATGTCTCACAAAGAAAATGAGATTAAGTTCTTACTCACCTCACATCTTTGCCCAAAGAGGCTGAAAATGCTTTCGTTTTCCTCCCTGGATAACAAATTAGAAGGGCGATGTTCTCGAGTAGCATAGCCCGGCTTCATAGTAATCTTGATTAGTATATAATGCTTTATATTACAACAGCAATCTGGAAATAAATTGGCAGTAATATGTTTAATCTTGGTAACTTCCTTAGTTAAATTCACAAAACCTTAATACAATCCTTGTCCTCTAATAACACCATTGGAAGGTAATTTTTTTTGGAAAAGCTTTTTTCAAATGTTTTCAGGAAAAAAATAACATTCTGAAATCATCCAGCCGTTCTAGTTTAGTGGATCGGACGAGCTTTAAGGTCATGAATGGGCTTGGGGGAATCAAATTTTGGGGATTAGTTGATTATTGTTAAAATAGTTCATTTTAAGAAGCGAGGTATTAGTGTGAGAAGGCATTGTAGCAGAATGTATGCAACTCAGGAGATGAATTATCAGCTGACTGAAAGATCGATTACAAACAAGTGTGTACGAAGACTACTCTGAGCCATTGCTACTGTGATGAAGAGTTATGTTTATGGCTAGACATAATTTATGTTTTGAAGCTGAGTAATGTTTGACAATATATAAGTGATGATTTACAGTGCTGTGCTGAGTTTTGCAAAGTATATAATTAGTATATGTCATATAATCAGGTACCTAACAGTGTTCCACAATCCGATCCCCCAAATGTTTAATTGCTTTGCCGATTGCTTTCCCCCTAAATGTGTATTATGTAAAGTGGTGTGTTATCATTGTTTTTTGTGTTCCTCAATGTTTTATGTGACATGTTCCTCCTATATGCGAGGTACGATCGGAAAATAAGTTCCGTTTTTTTAACCCTTTAAAGAGTACCGTATTTTGCGTCAAAATAGTATTGACGTTTTAAAACGTCGCTACTCCTTTTTGCGGAACCATTAAAAGACGTCATTTGACGAAATTTGTTCTAATACATATATTTACATATAACCTGACACCAGATTGATTCTTAAGCTATAAATCGATAATTAAAGACACGTAGATACGCAGAACATGTGTATTGGTGTATTCGGTAGGTTAGGGGAAATCTGCAGAGTGTTTTTTAGGCGGGGTGGTCGCGGCGGGAAGGTTCGGCGGAAAAAGTGGCAGCGCGGCATGGAGTTTTATTAGACCTGTTATTTATAGCACTTAAGGTTCAGCGGGCAATAAAAGTGAAAGCGTTCTACACACCCTGTTGATGAAGTCTGTATCTCAGTAGCTAAGAGTTATTCGTTTGCTAGACATCACTCGGTGCTTTCTTTAGTTACTTTGATTGAAGGCTTAAATATTGAAAAATTAATTGAAAAAGTTCTAAAATGTTTATTTTAGGAAATTTTAAACATAAAACACGTTTCTAACTATATTTACTCCATATTGCAATGTAATTTAGTGAAAATAAAAAAAAATTTTTTACTCTTTAGAGGTGTGTTTTGAGTTTTCACCCTTACTCCTTAACAGCTCTCAAATAATGACAATTTAAAACAACGTTACTCCTTAAAGGGTTAAAAGCACTAGTAGTTCATATGTATGAATGAGCGCAATGAGCGTGTGCGTCGTGTACCGGCATGTATCGGGAACACCTGTGGTGCATTTCAGCTATTTAGTCAAGCTGTACGGTTCTATGATGTGCTTTCAAAATGTGTGTCCCACGTTGCACACCACGTATTAGCTTCGCTCAGTGATACAGTTTGTTCAACAATGATCCTGTCTACGGCAGATATTCATCAACAGATTTAGGAAGAGTACGGTGATACTGTTAGTAGTGACAGAAAAGTGTACAAGTGGGTAAGAGAATTCAAAGGTAGCCATGACAACGTTCATGATGATGACCACTCCTGTAGCCCTTCTTTTATTACAGACAATGTGGTGGTTTCGGTTGAAGCAAGGATTTTGTGAGAGAAAAATACTTCTTAATAACAGGTATATCAAACGAATTTGCTGATGTGCCAAGATCAGTGCTTACAAAATTGTTTTCAAACATGAAGTTAAGAAAACTGTGCTGTCGTTGTGCCATAGCTTACCATTAGGAAAACTTTTGGATTGAGAATGTAAGTTTAAAGACTTAACTTATACTAACTTTATTACTGTTTTAAAGTTAATCTTTGATCGATTTCTTTAACTAATCACTGCAAAGTCTTCCATCTAGAATTACTACCTTCCCACTTCCAATCCATGTGGGCTGTTTAATGTTACCCTTCCGTGTCTTCGCACACGAAATTAAATTGAAATTATTGTACTAACAGGATGGGCACGCCAACTTAGTTATTGGAGTTCAGATGTATAATTACACAATGTAGTGTTGTTACTTTAGTTATTAGCCAAATTGTTTTATATTCAAGCTAACATAACTTATATTTTGAAAACTGATAATATTTTAACCCTCAAAAGGTTTACCGTCGATCAATCGACGGTAGGTAAGCTTTTACAAAAAGTAATGGTGTGAATGCATTTTCAATTAAAACTGCAAGGAATATAGTATTGTTGTTTTCTACAGATCATATGCTTTCCGCCGAGGTATGTTTCGTGCTTCTTACTCTATGCGTCAGAGTTCTGTGTTAGTTAAAACATCAGTCTTCAGTTGCGTGGTTATGTCGCTTTGTTTACAATGGTTGCGTTACACGTTCTGGTCGCGTTTGTATGGTGTTCTGATGTTAATCTCACAATTTTAAAATGGATATCAGTGACTTGAGTTTGTAAAACTATATAACTTATCTTTATTTTCCTTATTAAATTTTGAAAATTGGGCTATCTTAAATTTTTGACTGGTATTTATTTGCTGTGTTTTGTGGGGGAGCAAACTTTGAGAAATCTTCGGAAAAATGTTTTTTGTTATCAATTTCAATTGGATACACCCATCAAAACCAAAATAAAAAATATTGCTATTATCTTATAGATAATTTAATGCAGATTAAAATAGTGTATATGTCATAGTTACTATTTTATGTGAATTTTTTTAGTAAAAGCCTGCAAAAGTGCCAAAAAGGGGTGAACCTCAAGGGGTCAAATAGTGAACTGTTGGAGGGTTAAAATTTTATACCAACCTTTAATATTATACTGATTTTTGAAGCACATAATAGCGGAATAATTTGAAATTATTTAATTATTTGGATCTTTCCTTCGCGCTTGGAAAGGTAAGGAAACTCTTCCCATTATCAAAGACCCTAATTAAAATCTACATTACTCTACCTAATCTACATTTCTGGGGGTACACTGGCCAGCCTACATAATATGAATTTAAGATTCTAGACTAATTCAAGAAGGACAAATTTATTTACAGCATGTTAGGCCTATAACGTTGAGAGTATATAAGCCTGTGCTGATACAAGAGTTTAGTTCGCAGAACTGATGAAAATCTACAACTTCTTTATCTCATGGTTGTAGTGAAGATTTCAGAGGTAAATAATTAGGCCTTAACTTCAAGGAAATGGAAAGCAATGTTGTATGTTAAGCAACAACTGTTTAGTGAAATTGAGTACTTTGCCACATATATAGCGAGGTAAAGATGATTATTTAATCCTAGTTAATGTCAACAAAACGCCAAATCGAGTGTGATTGGTGTGGCTAGAGATTAAATCGGATTCACGAAGCCTTATTTAGAATACTCTGTAACTTAATTGCCTCGCTTAAGTTAAAAATACAAAATGTAATATACTTACTGGTGTAAGTCACGATAAGGCACAATTTTTATGGAAATATATAGGACTAAAGTAGAGATTTACAAATTGGTAACATATTTACTGAGCATTTAACGTCGAGTATGAGGCGAAATCGTGAAATCATCAGTAAATTTCTGCTGTTATGTTTGTTTTTTCTGATTTTAACATTAAGTCACGAAAATAGAATACAATATTAGAACGGAACGTAAAATATCAAAGGCCAAAAACAAAGAGATACCAGCTGACAGTCAAAGTATTTTGAATTAATCCAAGATTTTTTTTAACAATGATTTATTTCCGGATCAATATACAACATTTTACACAAAATATTTAACAATAATTCGACTTAACTTTAGTAATAAAAACATAGAGTGGGTTTGCCCTTTTTTGAATCACCCGGGAACATATTAAGAAGAACATAAATCACACATTTTTTAACAAAAGAAAGTAAAACTTATTTAAACTACGAATTTATAATTGTGTTGTTAGTCTAGATCAAGAAAATCCTGAACGGGTCTAGTCTAATCGTCTATTAAGAGTCAGTTGACCGATATTGAATTGCACTGCCCCAGGCACTTGATCCAATGTATGGACATAGATGATAGAAGAACTATCATCTCTACTACTACTATCTATCTATCTACTAACTATCTATCTATCACTATCTATCTATCAAGAACTAGAAGAACTTCTATTCATAATCAATGGTATGGATAAAGTTTATTGAACATTTTCTTATAAAATCTTTAATGGGGCTCACACAAAGTTCTTCATGGAGATGTTTATTACTTATAAGCCATGGAGCGTTAACACTAATACGGAGAATTTTGTTCTGAAAAATTTGAATTCTTTTAATTTTTGAATCTCAAGCTGATTTTGACGGGGGTAGCATACATAATTAATGGTCTTATTATTGATTTATACATCAAAATGGTGCATCCATGTTTCAATTTTGATTTTCTGTTAATTAACGGGAATAGGGGTGCTAGGCGGGCATAGCCTTGAGTCAATTTATTGTTGATATGTAGATTCCAATTAAGTTTTTTGTCAAGCCTTACACCAAGATATTTTACTCCATGATCATCTCTGTTCCAAGGTAAAAACGTTCCGTATATATAAGAATTTCATGAGGCTGAAGATACTTTTTCAAAGAAAATATTTTTGTTTCACATTTACTTGGATTAAGGTTGACCGCCACTTCAAAAACCAATCAATCAGAGTGTCAATAGAGGTTTGTAATGTTTCGGCAGCTATGTCAATATTTGAATTTTGACAGATAACGGCAGTGTTATCCGCATAAAGTGCCAAAGTTGCGTCTTGAAGTTCCGGCATATCCGACAAATAAATGTTGAAAAGCACAGGACCAAGTATCGATCCCAGTGGCACTCTTAATTGGTCTAATTGAGGAAATAGAATTGATTTTGACAGAAAATGTTCTGTTGAGTAAAAAATATTTAATAATATTTATTAAGTGGAGAGGGAAACCATGGTTTATCAATTTAAGAATAAGTCCATCATGCCATGCGGTGTCGAATGCTTGTGCGATAGGAAACCAGCAACCGAATGTTGTTTTCTTTCAAACCCACCCACAATTGTTTCAGTTAAGCGCTGAAGTTGCTGCACCGTTGAGTGTTTTTGCCTGAACCCAAACTGGTATGAGGGAGTAACTTCCGAGCTGTCAACATGACTTATTATCCTTTTCAAAATGACTTTTTCAAAAACTTTCAAAATAGTGCATAACAGACTTATTGGCCGATAACTTGATGGAGATTTTTGTAGTTTTCCAGTTTTATGAATAACAAAAACTTCAGCATGTTTCCATTTTGATGGAAAGTAGGATAAATACAAACAAGAATTTAGTATGCGAGTCAAAATAGAGTCTTATCTGTAAGGTTTTTTAAAACCAAATTGGGAATGAGATCGTGGCCCGGAGTTTTACGTGGGGGCAGATCCTTAACAACTTTCAACAAAATCAGAATCTAAACTATAATTTGGCTTAAAAGCAGATTGAAAATGATCAGCAAATACGTCACACTTTTGAGAGTCACTTTCAAAAACTGAGTTATTTTGAGTCAAGGTAGGGATGAGGGGCGAGTTCGCAAAAGGCGTTTCGTAGCTTGCCACATATTTGAATCGTTAGGATGAATGTCCGAAACATATTTTCTGTAATTTTCTATTCTGTATTCATCCAATTCACGTTTTACACGCCTAGAAAGCTCATTCATTTGTCTTTTGGGGAACGACAGTCTGAGCCTCTGCCAGCGTCGCCGCACTTGGTTTTTCTCATTAATTAGTCTCAATATATTCAGTGGTGGCTGAGAGTAACAGTTTAATTTGTGCCTATAAGGTTGAGAAATTGAAGCTTTAACACAACTTTGGATAATCCGTATGAACTCATCTATTGCTATGTCAATATCAGCAGGAGAATTTAAATATTCTTGAATTTCTAGCTTATCATCAAGTTATGAATAAAACACATCCCAATTAATTTTTCCGTCAATTAGTTTTGGAGGGGGCAAATTTATCTGAGGGTGGTTATAGAGGGTTACTACTATTGGTGAATGGTCTGAATCAAGTTCAGGTAAAACTTGCTGCATAATAGGAGCAGATACATTTATATGCAAGACTAAATCCAGGATGTCTGGTTCGTACACTATTTGCCATGGGTAATGTGTTGGCTCGTCAGGAGCCGCAATGATGGTATTGGAAGTGTTTACGTATTGTAATAGTCTGTTCCCGTTAGGGTTTGTATTACGACAACCCCAAGAACGATTTTTACAATTGAGATCGCCCATAACAATGGTTGAACAGTCGTCAGGTAAAAGGATTTGCAAATCTTGATTATGTAAACGTCGGTTTGGAGGTTTGTAAACCGATATAGATCAAATAATCTAATCTAATCTAATCTAACGCGCATGTGGATTCCGTTATTAAGTCCAATCTTTATACAGACGGCTTCTATTGTGGTAAAAAAAATATGATTGTGAGCGATATTTCTCTTGACAAAAATCGCAACACCTCCAGAGCCTATTGGATCTCGGCGGTCTTCCCTATACGATACGTAACCACTAATTTTGAAGCGTTCAGTTTCTGTTAAATGTGTTTCAGAAACACATGCTATGTAAATATTGTGTCGAGCAAGAAAGGAGATAAAAGTCCCCCTTTTATTTATTAGACTATTTGCGTTCCAGTTTAGGAAGGTCAAGTTACCTATTAATTGGCGATTAAACTGATCCATTAGCAATGACAGATGAAATAACGTTACTTATTATTTTTTTGAGTGCAGGAATAAAAGATCTAACTACTTCTAAAATGATTTGTTCTAAACTGTGTGATAGAGAACCCTCAGTTAGATTAATACCAGTTGACTCTTCAGAATCATTGCTTGTACTGCGTTGTGTGGAAGACATGGCTTTAGCAAAAGGGGGTTTTAACTTTGAAAAGCTTGAGGAGGGTCATCATTACCAATTTTAGGAAAATGAGAAGGAGAATTAAGGTCAGGAGGGGATGAGCTAGAAGTCTGGGGTAAACGGTTAGAATTTGGTTTTCGAAAAGATTTTCTTTTGGTTTTGTCTTTATTTTTAATTATTTGCTGATACGCCTGACAACCTCTGTAATTAGCGGGGCGATCTTCTCTAATGAGGGGTTTCCGTTTTTTGCTTTGGGCACTCAGTATAATGGTGCTGTCCAGTGCACCTTACACATCTAGGATCAAGTTTAAAAAAATTTTTAGTGTGACCGTACCTTTGACAGCGGGTGCACTGGGGTACTTGTCTTGATTTTCTTTTAACTTCAACTTCAACAATAGCAAAACAAAGAGATTTTAATTTAAAAATGGCTTTGCCGTCTTCATTGTTCTCTACCTCGACTGCACATAGAGGCAAAGGCAGTTTGCTCTTATTCAGTAGCCAAATTACTCTGAGTACGGGATAGTTATGGTCTGTAAGTTCATTTTAGCGAATTTCCCATAGGGAAGAAGCTATTACCGTAGGTCTCATGGCAAGAGTTAAGCCCGAGACCATGTTATTTTTTCTTCTTTAGGTGCCCAGAGACCAAAAACAATAGTCGTTAAAATTTATATATATATATATATATATATATATATATATATATATATATATATATATATACATATATGTGTGTGTGTGTGTGTGTGTGTGTGTGTGTGTGTGTGTGTGTGTGTGTGTGTCTGTGAACACGATAACTCTCGTAAAAAAGGTCCGATCGAGACCAAATTTGGTAGAGACGTGTATTCCTACAAATGCTCGGACGAGTTCGTAAACCAGACATATCGGTCAATGGGAACGGGTAGTTTGGGGGGGGTTTTGTACCCCAAAATGGGGTTTTTTGCGTTTTTCACATGTAATTTCTAAAAATTTTTAATTTTATATTTCACCATTGGAATCAGCTTAAAAAACTACACAATTAAGTTCCTTAAAGTTTTTCTCTATCTTCAATGGTTACCGAGATATGAAAAAATCTAAACACAGTACGTTGTATTTTTGAGGCTCCAATGTTAATCTTATGGAGGATTAAAAAAAATTAATTTTTCACTTATTATCTAATATTTTTGGATGAAACTTGATATTTAGCTTCATGTGGTTGAGATCCATACATTTGTGCTAAAAAATTATTGTTTATCTGTTTATCATGGCAGCAAACCTGCATACTCTTTTCCCATGTTAATCATATGGAGATTAGGCAAACTCCTATATTTATGGACAGATTTTGATGAAAGTTGGTATAAATGTTAAAAATAAAATATTTGATGGTATAAATGGCTACTTTCAGTGTCCCTCAAGCAGCAAACCTACTCACTCTTGAAACAAATAAAATTATTCATCATCCACATTCCAAAATATTACGTGGTGGAACACACTGGTCTGAAGGCAGAGCGCGGGGCTTTTTGGTGCTCAAGGTCCTAGGTTTAAATCTCGCCATTCACCATGCAGTGGCTTTTCGCTAAGTGATAATGTCGCAACCCACTATAGGTCTAGTCTGAAGTAATGTGAAAAACGAATCCGGGCGATGGCTTAGTTCAAAAAGTCTTGGGATGCGAAGGTGAGACATAATATATAAAAAATCCAAACATTACATTACGTTTTGCTACAATTTTTTAAATCGAAGAGCGCGTTTTACTATTTTTTTAAATAGTTTTGATATAGTTAGACAGTCCGGGGTACATTTTATCAAAGACTAACTAATAGTAGAAGTAGATTTTCCATGTTTAATGGAAGGAATGTAGACGGATTATTGTACCTCCACTCGACTGGCGGGGATATAATACCCCCGTCGCAGCATACCTGCTGCGTACTCAGCGAACTTTCACCTCAATAATAATAATAATACAATAATAGCAATAATAATACATGTATAAGACAAATTGATCAGTCGAATACCTGTTGATAAATTAGAGTATTTTGCCTACTATCTGTAACGTTAACATGGGAAAGAGTATGCAGGTTCGCTGGTTTGAGGAACACTGAAAGGAGACATTTTTACCGTAAACTATTTTTATTTTGATCATAAATACAAAGTTTTATCATAAATAAAGGAGTTTGCCTATTCTCCATAAGATTAACATGGGAAATAGTATGCAGGTTTGCTGCTGTGAGGAACACATAAACTATGATTTTTTTAACATAAACTTATAATCCTAAACACGTGAAGCTAAATACCAAGTTTCATCCAAAACTATTGGTTAATAGGGGAAATATTTTTTCCTTATTCTCTATTATAAGATTAGCATTGGAGCCCCTAAATACAATGTTCTGTGTTTAGATTTTTTAATATCTCGGTAACCGTTGGAGATAGAAAAACCTTAAGAAACTAAATTGTGTAGTTTTTTGAGCTGATTGTAACGGCGAAAGATAAAATTTGAAAATTTACAGGAGGAAAATCCATTTAAAAATAACCCTTTTTTAGGGTACAAAACCCCGCCAAACTACCTATTCCGATTGACCAATATGTCTGGTCTACGAGCTCGTCCTAGCAAATGCAGGAATATACTTTATTAAATTTATCAAATTTGATCTCGATCGGACCATTTTTACGAAAGTTATCGTGTTCACACACACACACACACACACACACACACACACACACACACGCGCGCGCGCGCGCGCGCGCGCATGCACGCACGCACGCACACCACACACATGTTTTTGACAAATATTTTTTGAATAAAGATGTTTGAACTTAAACTTGAACTTGAACACACACACCCAAATAACCTCCCTCTTCTTCCCTATGGGCAATTCGCTAAAATGAACCTCAGACTTAATGATATCGTGTATCTTTGCTATACAAACAGCATGTAGGTCAGAGGTATGTATTACCAGAGATGAATTCAATTATAAAATCGGATGGTGCCATACCAGCAGAGTGAAGGTCCAAAAACCCAGACCTTAAAAATTGTGATGGTCTTTATGTACTCTAAATAGTATAATATCCAAAACCAATCGAGTAGAGGTTCAAAAACCGCACTATTTCATTAAAACAGCATTGGAACAGGCATTCCGTGTACAATAGTCATTCTAAAGCACATTCAATGTGCTTTAAAATTAATACATTCTAATACTATCAAGGAAGAAGGTTTTTATCATAGATAATGTAGGATATCTTCTAAATATAAACAATGGTGTTATACTCCTTTTCCTCTTTGGTCTACCCTTCGTTTCTACCGTGCTCCCTCCGAGTAATTTAATCATCCTCTTTGTTTGATTTTTTACCATGTGATTCTTGATCTTGGACTGGATTTTGCTGATGTTTGAATTTAAACTGTAACTGACTCTTTCCTAAATAATTGAATATATCAAATATTAAATTTACATTCAATCATTTAATTTTATGTAGCTCTTTTATTTATTTCGTTGTCTGGAGGTATGTATTAATCCACTAATCCTTTATTATAACAGTCTCGTTTTCTTTTTTAATTGAAATTGTTCTGCTTTTTTCAGAAATACAATCTTAGGCAATACTCATTGTGAAAGAAATTAAATTTTCTCTTGACAACAGAAATTCGATTTACTCTTGTCATCTTCTCCTAATTTTTCCTGCATATTAAGATCTTAATATACATTACATATTCAGTCGGAATAAGTGATATTAACCACTAATTGACCTAGCCTAGAAATGAATTGTAAGAAGCCAGTAATAATATACCCATAAAGATTTAGATAGGCTTTCATCAAATCTGAACATGAATATCACAAGCATCAACATTATTATTCCTGTTGAAATTGATACAGTAGAAACTTAGGCCTATGTATTCAAAATCTAGAGGGCAGGTAAAAATTTTGAATTCAAAGTTAAAAAGATTGTGGATGGTAACTTAAAGATTAATGTACCTAATTAAAAATTAAAATTTCACTGATTAATATTTATTTATTTGTATGCAGTGAAGACTACCTTATTAGTTAATATGAAATATTATAAATAAATAAGAGGATTATGCTAGTAAAACAAATTTTGGCCAAGATAAAAACAATCAGTGTCCTAAGCTGTTTGAAAATGCTTCTTTTTACATTCTTGCCCCTTCTCACTCTAAAATTACTTGAGCTTCTTGAAATAACTGAATGTTAAAATCTACCTACACCATGTAAAAATTATTCAAATCATTCATCTAGTTTCAGTTATCCACAAGTTTTTGTTGAGGATGTTTTGGTGGCTTTAAAATAAATAGGTCTAAAATAATGTTATTTTATAGATAGGGCATACTTGAAAGTATTTCTTTTAAAATGCCTCAGTAGGCACTTAGTATATGGAGTAAAAGTAGTTCTGCAATGGTTCCACAACTGTAGCCTCCTATAAAAGTGAAATTAACTTACAAAGCACCAAATTTAAAAAAAACCTGAAGGAACAGCTGAGGTAGTAGCTGCCTTACTTATTGTGATACATTTCAGGACAGTAACCATGGCTGTCAGTACTGCATCGGTTAAAAGAGATCTTGAGGATAAGGTTTCACCTCAACCTAAGATGAAAAAGGTTATGAGAAATGGCACAAACGTAAGCCTCCCATCAAAATCAACAATCAGAACTTCAAGCATAAAGGTTTTTGTACGAGTGCGACCTCTCAATAATCGTGAAAACTCTCAGAATATAAGGTAAGCTACTTTTATTATGGACGGATAAATGAAGTTTCAAAGTACAGTCTGCAAATTACCAGAACAACATCACTAACATTACTAGATTTGCTGGTTACTTCAACCTCCCTCCAAATAGTTGTACATCTCTTGAGAAGAGTCATCCTTTGCTAGTGCTAAGTTCAATATCTATATACCAAGTAAGGTTATTATAAGGTCCGTGTTTGGGGAGAAGTGAAAGTACTTTTCTTAAAACAGTTTTTCTTATTTTCATTTGAAAATAATTGGTCACAATATTCTTGCCGTGTGTCCAGTAACAAAGAGGCCTTAGCCACTAATATTTTGCTTCAGCTGTAGGGCTACAAGGTTTTATTGTTTCATATTTACTAATGATTACATATGCCTACTTTTATAATTTTACCATTTATCATTTGTAGTGCTTGGAAAATGTCTGTTTAGGCTCAATATTTATAAATGATGTTACGACTAAACTGAAATAGGAAAATATTAAATTAATTTTAGTTTTGATGCTATTCAGTTTTTGGATGGTAGCTAGACAAATTGTCCATAGTTTTATAAAATCAATCCAATTGACACGGGGTATGAAAGTAAAGTCTCTTTGTTAAGAGATTTCACTGACTGGTAAAAACAAAATACATAGTTTAATTAAAATTACATGAAGTAAAATTAAACTATAAACTTAATTTAAATGTAGTTTTACTGTACTTTTTTAGTGGGTAAAATTTGTGTTGATTGTATAAAAAAGAAAAAAAAATATTATGGACCTATTGTTTTTAATATTTTAGCCAATTTCCCATAGAGAAGAAGCTATTACCGTAGGTCTCATGGCAAGATCTAAGCCCAGGACGATGTTACTTTTTGTTTGAGGTGCCTTGAGACCAAAAAATGTAAAAAAATTATATATATAAATATATGTGTGTGTGTGTGTGTATCGATCAATTATAACGGGTAGTTTAGAAGGGGATTTGAACTCCTAAAACAAATTTTTTGCATTTATCATATGTAATTTAAAAAGTTAAGTTATAACGATAATTTACTGACAGCATTCTCAAAAAGAGGCCATACAAAAAATTACTATACACAAAACTTAATATTAAAAATCATAGTTTATGTGTTTGTGGCAGCCAACCTGCATACTCATTTCCCATGTTTATCATGTAGAGAATAGGCAAACTCCTTTATATATGGACAGATGTTGATAAATCTTTGTATAAATGGTCAAAATAAAAATTGTTTCATGATAGAAATGCCTACTTTCAGTGTTCCTCACAGCAGCAAACTTGCATACTCTTTCCCATGTTAATCTTATGGAGATTAGGCAAATAACTAGTTCTCTTATTTATCGACATATATTGATCAAACTTGATGTATATTATTATTATTGACTCAGAAATTCGCTGAGTATGCAGGTCTACTGCGACAGGTCTATTTATATTTTGTGTGTAATTTATGTTTTCAGGAGTATTGTTAAAGTAATTGACGAGAAAATGCTGATTTTTGACCCTAAAGAAGAGACTGGAGGATTTTTCTTCCATGGTGTGAAACAAAAATCACGGGATATTGCTAAGAAACAAAATAAAGATATGAAATTCACCTTTGACCGTGTGTTTGATGGGGGTTCGACCAACGAAGAGGTTTATCAAGAAACGACTAAAGGAATCATTAATACGTTGCTTGAAGGATATAATTGTTCTGGTATGTTGAATTTAGATATAAAGTACGGTAGAGTCGATTATCCGATGCCCAGCCATCAGAAGTGTGACCGAAAGCTCACCAAAACATTGAAAAATAAAAATGTGCATCGAACTTAAGTCTAACGATTGGCAGTAGTAGTGGCCTAGCACTGCCTACCTGACTAATATCTCCACTTTGTTTGTATGAGTTTGTGGACTTAAAAATAGGTATTTTGGAATTTTGTAGATGAGAATGTTTTTGCACTTTGTAATAAGTTCTTCGCATATATTGTGAGTACCATGTAAATATTTAAAAAAGTAAATTAATAGCTTTATTCATTTATCATTATCTGCATTGAACATCTTTTTCCTGTCTGTGACCAATTATGTCCGAACATCTCTATTCTTAACATGCTTTATTGTTTCGGATAACTGACTCTATACTGCAGTTTATTTTTTATATTCCAGTAAGTCTTTTAAATTTATATTATGAGTGTGTGAAATTGCATTCAATTAATTAGTGGTAATTGGTAATTAAAGTACAGTAGACTTCCAATTATCCATGAGCATATTAACCGCATTGCATCCTATCCGCAATTGGCAAAAACAAATTATTATAAACTGCTGCAAACAAAATTTTAGTGCTTAAACATCCATCCTCGCGCAGGCCTACTAATTATAGCAACCGCCTGCAAGCAATCACACGCGATTGCCCACGCCATTATACGAGGGCAGTCCAGAAAGTCTGTCACGTTTTGATATAAAAAAAATGTAAGTGCAAGAGAAAATTTTTATTATATACATTTGAAAGTACAACTAAAATACTATTTTTCAACATAATCACCAAACAAATTGAGACACTTATCATAGCGGTGAACTAATTTGGAAATGCCGGTGTCATAAAAGTCTGCCGCCTGTAACTTTAACCAGTTGGTTACGCCCTCCTGCAGCTCCGCGTCGTCGTCAAAGCGCTGAGTAGCAAGCCATGTCTTCATTGCCGGAAACAAGTGATAATCGCTGGGTGCAAGGTCTGGACTGTATGGCGGATGTGGGAAAACCTCCCATTTGAAAGCATCCAGGACTTCTTGTGTTCGATTTGCCGTATGTGGTCGGGCATTGTCGTCGATAAAGAGAATTTTTGAAGTCAACTTTCCTCTGCGCTTGTTTTGGATCGCTCTTCTTAATTTTTCAAGTGTTTCACAATACCTCGCAGAGGTTATTGTTGTTCCACGTTCCAAGAAATCAACAAGAAGAACCCCTTTCCTGTCCCAAAAAACAGTTGCCATGATCTTCCTTGCAGACAATGTCTGAAGGCATTTTCTTGGTTTTTTGGGTGAGTTTGTGTGACCCCATTCCATAGACTGAAGTTTGGTTTCACAATTGACGTGCTTCACCCAAGTCTCGTCTCCTGTCACGATGCGATCGAGTAGTGAATCACCATCTTCGTCGTAAGCGTGCAAAAATGACAACGAAGCAGCCATCCGCTGATTTTTGTGGGATTTTGTGGGTACTCCACTTTCACTGTAAACATCGTTCCCATAAACTTGACAGATTTGGCGATGAATCTCAATTGGTTTATTGTTTCTAGCCAACAAAAACCGTATTACCGACCGTACTTCACAACTCGCGGGATTTTGAATTGCGGCACACATTTTCAATTGTTATTGAAAAACAACAAAGAGCGACACAAACCTCCCTCTAGCACGGCTGGATAGCCACTGAACGGAGGAACGTCCTGACGCCAAAATTGCCGTGTTAGCCCCGCCCCTAGCGGCTAAAACGCAAAACGTGACAGACTATCTGGACTGCCCTCGTACAAAGGGACTATTTGCTTCTAGGAAGGGGAAGATGATACTTCGCTGTGCGATCTCATGGTACCTATTGAGAATTATTCAGTCAACCAATGTTATAAAGGAAGCAAATGGATAGAAATTAATATCAATAATGGACCTCTTCAGCTTACTGGAATGTTTAATACTCTCTTTGTTGTACAGTGTTTGTGTATGGAGCAACAGGGGCAGGCAAGACTCACACCATGCTCGGAAGTAAGCAAGGCCCTGGGATTATTTTTCTCACCATGACCGAACTGTACAGACAGATAGACCAGCTCAAAGAAACCAAAAACATTGAAATCGGCATTTCCTATCTGGAGGTAAGGGTAAAACTGAAAATGAAGTAAAGAAATCGTTCTCAAGTTTTTTTTTTGTTATAATGTATCAAAATAATTTTAGTAATTTCAAATAACGTAAAAATCATATTCCATGCTAATAATGAGTTTAAAGAATTATAAAAATGTATAAAAGACCAAAATAAAAAATTGTTAGTAACAAATGTTTAAAAACAATATTCCATCTATTTTGTTCAGTTTAAAAAATAATTGATTGGTCTAAGACAAATCTAGAGAAAGTGTTGTCTAAATGTATTTACCTACTTTAATGACTGTTGAAAAATCAGTTTTTAAGTTACTGAAATATTATTGGAATTTACTTTGACCCATTCTAAATGCTCAGGTATACAATGAACACGTACACGACTTGATCTATCCTCGTGGCCCGATGCAGCTGCGGGACGACTCCAACGGTGGAGTGCTTGTCGCAGGAATGAAGGTGGAGAAGATATTGCATGCAGATCAGCTTTTCCAGCTGCTGCAGAAAGGCAATTCCAACCGGACACAGCATCCAACAGATGCCAACGCTGAGTCCTCACGATCCCACGCTGTGTTTCAGGTGTGAAATGTTAAGACCTTAGTACTTATAATTCTACTACTTAACTTTAACTAATTCTAATCCTTAACTTTCAATATAAAATATAAATGATTTTTGAGTAAGTCTAGTTGCCTGTAAAACCATTTTTTCTGGTTGCTGTACAAAAGATTGTCTATTGTTACAATGCTTGTCCAACTTTGTTGCAGCCTCCTAACCCCATTTTATTCTAACCTAACCAAGTTTAGTGGTGTTGTGCATGTATGAGTCGTGATCCTGTTTCAGTAAAACACACTTGAAGTACACTTGAAAATGGGAACATTGTTCCCGAAACTAGTAGTGTAAAAAAACATTGGATTGAAGACTGCAGGTATTATAACCTTAATCTAGTCATTACTCAATCAGGAAGGCAAAATGTTTAAATCCTGTTTCAGGTTGACTGCCAATTGTCAAACATTTAATTTCAGTTCAATTCCAGTTAATTTTATGCTTACAATAGTTGGCCATTCTGCAAATTGTAGGTAGACTTCTGTTACTTTTTACAGCATGTTTATTTCAAATATGAGGGAGTAAGACTTAAGACTACATATAACTTTTGTGTTTGAAGGTTTATGTGAAAAGTGTGGCAAAGGACAACGGAGAGTTGAAGATCAGTAAGCTGTCAATGATTGACTTGGCCGGGTCAGAGCGGGGGTCGGCTACTGGTGGAGTCAAGGCCAGGTTCAAGGAAGGATCCAACATAAATAAATCCCTCCTTGCTCTTGGTGCGTAGCTGAAATTGTTTATTGGTTATGAGTTGCTTGTTCTAAAATTGATTTGAATTTAGTTTCTTCAAATAAGGCAAAATTGTCTTGTACAAGCTATCAATATGAACACATTAACTGCCACGCCTGGTTGGCTGGATTGGCGTTGTAACCGCATCGAGACTGGTGGTAAATGCTGTTCAGTGTTTTAAATAATTTGGCAATAGAAGCAACTGTTGCATTTCTAGCAGTATTGTGACAAACTAAATCAACAAAGTTCATCCCATGTCTCATAGATACTGATATTGTTGCAGGAGCTCGCTCTGTGATGCTCCTGCTTAAATTGCTGTGATGATGTGCTTAAAATTACTGACCGGGATGGTAAAAAAACACTGACCCATATTGGCGGTAGGGTGTGGAATAATAAGAATACCCCCATCGCAGCAGACCTGCGTACTCAGCGAATTTCCAAATCAATAATATAATAATAATATATGACAGGTTTGGTCAAAATCTGTCGATAAACATGAGAATTTTTGCCTATTCTCCATAAGATTAAAATGGGAAAGAGTGAGTATGTTTTCTGCTGTGAGGAACACTGAAAGTAGCCATTTATACCATCAAAAATTTTATTTTTAACATTTATACCAACTTTCATCAACATCTGTCCATAAATATAGGAGTTTGCCTAATCTCCATATGATTAACATGGGAAAAGAGTATGCAGGTTTGCTGCCATGATAAACACATAAACTATAATTTTTTAGCACAAATGTATGGATCTCAACCACATGAAGCTAAATATCAAGTTTCATCCAAAAATATTAGATAATAAGTGAAAAATTAATTTTTTTAATCCTCCATAAGATTAACATTGGAGCCTCAAAAAAACAACGTACTGTGTTTAGATTTTTTAATATCTCGGTAACCGTTGAAGATAGAGAAAAACTTTAAGGAACTTAATTGTGTAGTTTTTTAAGTTGATTCTAATGGTGAAATATAAAATTAGAAATTTTTAGAAATTACATGTGAAAAACGCAAAAAACCCTTTTTTGGGGTACAAAACCCCCCCAAACTACCTGTTCCCATTGACCGATATGTCTGGTTTACAAACTCGTCCGAGCATTTGTAGGAATACACGTCTCTACCAAATTTGGTCTCGATCGGACCTTTTTTACGAGAGTTATCGTGTTCACAGACACATATATATAAAAATTTTAACGACTATTGTTTTTGGTCTCTGGGCACCTAAAGAAGAAAAAATAACATGGTCTCGGGCTTAACTCTTGCCATGAGACCTACGGTAATAGCTTCTTCCCTATGGGAAATTCGCTAAAAACATGGATTTAGAAGAATAAAATTAGATAGTAGAGCCACTTGCCATATGAATGACAATTCACTACTGCCAACTATGCAAATTAAAAAATATTAATTAATTTTTTCAACCCGATCTGGCTAGAACTAATCTTTTTATAGCAAAATTTTGCTGAACAAATTTTTAGTGATATTTTTTATTTTAAGTTAGAATCCTTTTTGACTAAGCTAAAGTAGTTAAAAACTAATAGAACTAGAAAAATCGCACAATTATGTTTAGCATTCCAGTAATTAGGCATGAAAAGGGCAAGGCAGTAATGTATTAACATTATGTAATCACATTTTTCAGGCAATTGCATCAACAACTTGGCCGACGGTTTACGTCATATCCCGTATCGAGACTCAAAGCTGACTCGGTTGTTGAAGGACTCCCTTGGAGGAAACTGTTTCACAGTGATGATCGCCAACGTTTCCCCTTCAACTATATCCTACGAGGATACATACAACACTCTTAAATATGCCACCAGGGCTAAGGCAATCAAGTCAGAGGTAACAAACAAGTCCCTTCTTTTGTTTACTAAGTTACATTTTCAAATCAAAAAGTATGGTTAACATTTCTTATGATTTGAAAATGTAATGAAATCAATAATATCCATTTTATATTTTTAATCAGTAAATTACTTGAACCATACAAGTCTAATTTAAAATGTAAATACCATTTTTTATGAATTAGAATGTCTAGTTTGTATTTTTTAGGAATAGATCGGTCCTGCTATTAAAATTAAAAAAAATTCAAACAATTTAAAATAAAAGTTCAAAATTATTATGAAATATAAATAAACCTCAGAGCATTTAAAAAATGTTAAAATAACAAAAATTGAATACAACCTAGAATATAATATACCAGAGACTATAATAATAGTCTGTGGGTTGTTGCAAATATAAGCTTTAAACACTTTCACTTAATACAAAAAGTGTAAATTTAAAAAAAATCTGTACTCAAGATAAACGTATGGTGGGAAATAATTTTCTGTTTTGATGTCTGTATAGGCCCCTAATACTTTGAAAACAAAAGGTCTTGTAAAATGTAGTGTACATAAATTATACTGGTCTAGATTAAAAAAATAATAAGTAAGAACTGACTTGAAACTCTCATTTCTCAATTTCAGCTTACGAAGAACGTGGCTGTCAAAATGGGGATTGAGTACTACGCGCAAATGTGCACTGATCTCCGACGCCAAATTACAGAGCTAAAGGAGAAGGTGAGAGTACTTGAGGCAGCCAAGCGGCAACCAATGATGACCCCGCCAAGGGCAGATCCTGAGTATGCGGAGAGATTGGCGGAGATGTATCGTGAGAAGAAGCAGATCTATACAGAATGGCTCAACATGGAGGCACAAGTGAAGCTGCTGCAGTGGCGAATGCGGTGCAAGTCCCTCGCTCTCAATCAGATACGCAGCTTTGGCACCAATGAGGTACTACAATCAGAGCATTTGCCAGAAAATGTTGAAACATATTACTGAAGTTGAATTATGACATAACACATTTTTAGAACAAATTATAGATTTAATATTAAATAGTATACAAAGGAACAAACAATTTAGCTAAAAATCTTATTGAGTACTAAAGGTAGTAAAAAAGGCATCACTTTGCTGAGTGATCTTACTTGTTGGGTTTCGATAACCTGTTTTTTCAAGTATATCCTCATTTCATTTTTACTCAGCTAATCAATTCACAGATTCCAAATAGAAAACAAAAACAGATTTATTGTGTAAAATTTATTTGTAATTTTCTTGTCCAATAAATTAAATTACTGATGGATGTAAGCAATTTGCAGAAGTCTATTGTTAATTTTTGCTCAATCAAAACCCATGATTAAGAACAAAGCTTTTCATATACAATTACACACAATACAAAGTAGGCCATACACAAACACAATACAATTTTTAGCTAACATTGTTTGTCAACATTAGTTGATAGTTGAAAAAAATTAGAAGTTTTGAAGTAATGTGAAAAAGTAGTGGAAGTACTAACTTATAGTTATTTTTTTTGTAATTTATTAACTTTCCAATAATTTTAGTACTTTCCATTAGAAATCATTTTCATTTTTTGCATTTGAACTTCACATATTGTCAATCACTACAGTTTACAGTAACTAAGCTTTTTTACACAGTTTCCGTTAGTGCTATGTTAAATTTAAACAATCCCTGTGATTTTGTGTTTTATCAGAAAATCTTGTTTTGGTGTAGTTTAAAAAGGTATTATAATTTCTAGGAATATATTTTAAAATAATTTAAATTTGTTATGGATATATGATAAAATAAAACTCAAAAATCGTTTCCACGAAAAACATTACAGACACATTCCAAAAAGTTTTATGAACATTTTAATCACATATGTCACTGATTTAAATATCTTATGAAAAACATTCTATTTTCTAATGTGTCTTAACCCTTAAAGTGCTACTGAAAATCACACTCCCTGCTCATTTAGATTAAAAAATCAAAATTATATTTTCCTAATGTTCTTTTTGGATGTAGGTAGCTTGAATAAAGTAGAAAATAGAAATATTCTTCATTTTTATTTATTGAACATATTAACACTTTATTTCAGGTATCTAAAAAAATTATTTTTGCAAAAAATTCTGAGCGCTTGAAATCAATCTTGTAGGCTTACATAAATGGTCAAATAAATGAAAAATTATTGATTCTAAACATGAAAACAGTGAGAAGAAACATGTAAATAAAGTAAAAAGATATCATGTACATTACCACTAAACATAGTTTTGCATCGTATGCTACGCCTCGAAACAGTCAAAGTCCATTCACGAACTCATCAAATTCCGGAGCATCTGCATGAGCCATGTTTCACCTTTTATTTTATTATTTAGATTCACAAACATTCACACTACATTATCTGTTTACTTCTCAAACAAAACACAAATAAACATACGTCAATCGATGTCAACAAACAACGATTGGAACAGTGAATACAGCTTCTCGTAGTGGCACGTTAATTTTCTCATCAAAAGCAGTACAGGAGTGATAGAAAACAGGCCAAAGTCGCATAACATCTAATTTCTGTCACTATAAAATCCAACAAAGCTTCCATATTGGTTTTGTGAGTTCATAGAGGTTATAGCAACATTACCATGCACTCTATTGGTTGTTTCACAAACTACAGCGCAGTAAATGCGACGAAATGACTGAAAGTGAAAAAACTCGGTTTCAGTGCCGTGTGACCCTACTGTGCTGCGAGAAATCTCGTCAGCCGCCCAGTAAGGGTTAAATTTGAAATTCAATTTTGAAGAGAATCATACCTCAGAAAGTTTTAACATTATTCATGTGAGATTAAAAACCCAATGGAGGATATAATTTTGACTATAGGCTAATTAAAATCTCTTTGAAGTAAGTTGGCCTACAGTCAAGTTTATAATCCTCGAGCTTTAGTTAACTGAGGTAGTTATTTTAAAATTAAAATAAAAGAAATTTTCTGTGGAGATAAATTATTTAATATGTTTAAAGGTCTATGACTAGATCTCAATTGTTTGACAGTAAAAATTTCTGTGTACATAATCTCCATCATCTAAATTGTTTAACCCAAGTCAGCTACATTTCCTACAACCTATAACCTCATCATGCCTTGGGTGGTGTGGCAGGATCAGACAAGGATGGAGAACTCGTTGGCTCAACTGAACGCTCGGTCAAACAGCCTCAGGGAGAAGATGACGGAGATGTGGCAGTGGCAGGAACGCTATCAGGAGCAGTACAACCAGTTTGCAGAACAGATGGATGAGGCCAAGGTGACCAAGTTGCTACAGCCGGAGGCCAGTGTCAAGGAGTTGCAGGTGTAGTAGCAAGTAGTGTTAAAATTTAGTCAAAGGAAAGAGTGTTGTGTTTTTGTCCAAATTTTCACATTCAAGTTGTCAGTGAATATATCTGTTTGGGGTCGCCTAAACCCAAAAAAGTTATTTTTTAAGAGATGTCAATGTGTGTGTATGGACATTTACTGAGCCACAACCTACAACATTGGTTTGATTAGATCAAATTTGCAAGTCCCTCTCATATCCGTATCTCTTATATCCGGACCCTCCGATATCCGGACGTGATTTTGAAAGAATAGAAAAATTTGAAAACATTCTAGGAGGCCAATGTTTGTTAACCCAGTAGTTGCGAACAATGTTTGTAGGCCAGTTAGTAGTGTGCTGGTCGCGAGGTTGAAGCAATGTGGACAGCGGTAATGTCCAAAAGCAGAGTAGAGGGAACGATGAGGTACCCTTGTCCCGAACGCCTGAGTCTTGGAGCACTACTCTCTGTATTCTGTGCTATCTGGTGCAAGGTCATTGACTCACGAAACAATAAACCTCCCCAACCCACCTGTCCCTATCCACCCCATTAGCCAATGCATCAGTGGTCAGTGTCACCTTTGTTTTGCTTGAGTGACCTACTCTTTCTTGCAACGGTTCGTTTTAGTTTCCATTACTCTACATACTGTGCCGCTTTATACTGTATTACGTAATTTTTTTAGTTTTGATGTCATTAAAGTATTACAATAAAAATTATGTTTTTATATTTAATATCTGGATGCTTTCTTTATTCCATTCTCATTTCCGGATTTTTTCCTATCCGGATCGGCTGTCGCCCCATTAGTCCAGATATGAGAGAGTTTACTGTATTTATGTTTATTTAATTTTTTGAATCTTTGATTTATAAGGGTAGTCACTCAAAAAATCCTTTAAAACATAAAAAATTAACACGGCTCAATAAATATTGAATCAAATTTGATGGTTTACAGTGATTAGGGTTCCAAATAATACAATACTGCCCAAATGTTTGGCTTTTTAAATGTAAAATCATATGTTTAGTGAATTTCCTATAGGGAAGAAGCTATTACCCTAGGTCTCATGGCAAGACTTAAGCCTGAGGGATATTGTTATTCCAATTCCTTGTATTCTAACATCTTGTAAAAATGAAGGCAATCTATTTTCTAGCTTGTAATAAAGAAAAAAGGTGAAGGTGATGTGGAGAAAATTTATGGTAGTGCAATCAACAAAAATCAAGAGTAAAAATCTTGACTGCGCAAAGAGAGACGTGTAATTGTATGTTCGTGATGACCTGAAGAGCACTGAAGAAAATAGTCATAAAATCCATAACTTAAATTTTTAAAGGCAGTTATTTCCCAGTTTCTAGAAAGTGGTGTGAAATTGATTGACAAAGTAAAATAGCAGAACTCATGTTTTCTAGATTTTTAACTTAATTATTTGAAAGAATGGTTATTAATCCCACCATGTTACCCATGATAGATTTTATAGAAACTTAAGTTGTTTTTCAGTCTACTATGTGGTCAATGGGTTATGTCAGATGGATTAAATACCAGTACGGGAGCTTAGGCCACATGATTAAGACCTAAGTTACATATTTTTTCTTACTTTAAATGCAATTATAACTATTTTATAAACTAAACCTTATTTAGGAGACACTATAAACAAAACTCTGATTCTACATTTTTGCAAGAAGATGACATAAATTTTTTATTTTGTCAGAGAAAATTTGATAACACGGTTTTATGATGTTGATATAGTGGGAAAAATAACAACGACAAAGACACAAAATAATAAGGTGGAATGAGTTTATGTTCTCTTTCCTTTATGATTTCTTCAACTTATTGTCTGTCTTCACCATTTTGCTGTTGATTGCAGTGCGAATTAGCGGGACTGAAGATTCAGGTAAACCACTGCATGAAGATCATCAATATGCAGGACAAGCGGCTGGAGAATTATCAGGGTTCGTTGGAGTCAGTGTCGACCATCTGCAGTGAATATCACCAGCTGCTCAATGGTTGCAACATGCTCACAGATACCATGAACAACGCTTACCAACAGGTAAACCGCCCATCGCTCTGACCAAGAGAGGTCACATTAGAATTAGGTTATTGCAATGTCCTTGTCAGATATATTTTGCCTGTAGACATTCGCTGGTACTGGAATTATATCATGATAATTTTACTTATTTTTTTGGTAGCTTTCTTTACTTGAAAAATACATTGTTAAATGTGCAAAGTTGCTGGGTAATTTGTGTTACATATAACACGTGGGTGGATCAGTGGTTTATCTCTCATTGCCTTCTTGATTGAAGACGATTTGGTGATATTTTAAACATTTAGTCACTTTTCTTTAAAAAAAAAATAGTAAGTTAATTGGTACAGGGAATGGTTTATTAATGAACTTCATATCTTTCCTCCTTCTCTCGTTTAATTTTGTGTCGTGAAATATTTGTCTTGATATTGGTCTTTTCACAGAGTTTGACCCAGATAAAGGGGACGAAAACAGTGACATGGTTGGATTTCCTAGAAGACAGGGATGAGGAGGATGAGGGTGTAACGCTGAGCTCTGTCAGTGTTCGACCCTTCACCAACTTGAACCTCGGCTTCCTCAACTCGTCCACTCCTCCTGTAAGTAATCAGTACGAGAACCAAGAGGCTTTGGCTCTGTAAGTTGAACCTTGGTAGTCTGACACTATCAAAGTTTTTGCTCTTTAACTTGGCCCTGAAAGAAACCCAAATCCAGATTATATTAGATTAGATTATTATTGAAATGGCAACCCTACCACAAGGTAGGTATTTTAAGCCAAGTATGTATGAGGATTGAGTATAAGATGATTGTGTCCCGATCTTGTAGTCTTGTTACTGACTAAGGCTGACATGTTCCTTAGACAGGACTGTTAATTAATAGCACAACAGCCGATGGCAACTAAGGGACCTACAGTTTAACATGGAATCCAAACCATGGCCTCTGAATTACGAACTGGTCTAATTATGAGGATGGTCTGAGCAGATTAACATAGTATTCAATACTGCGGACTCTAATCCACACAAGAGAACACTACACTCACCATCCATCACTCACAACAACTATCCACAATTTGTGACCTCCAAGTAGCTGGATTACAGGACCATTTATTCTCTACCTGTCTGCCACACTCAGACGTTTACATGTAAAGTTACCTCGAGTTAAACCACCGATTTCAATAATCGGTCTCCCCCTTAACCCATTCCCGTCAGACAGAACGGTCGACGTCTGAGGCCCTCCGGTCTGAACGAAAATCGAGCCTTGTTCACGACTACTGGGCATCACTATTGGCTTGATAGATTTAACGGTAACTTCATGAATTATATGTTTTGAATTCTTTGCCCTGTTACTTATACCCTGTAACTGCATATACCATCACTTTTAGCAAGAAAAAAAATTATTACTGTAATTTTTCACCAGTTCCAAGCGGTAGGCTTAGAAAGAAGTAGGTACTTTTCTTTCATCAAGACTTATTTTATTTTCAAATGATTCCTTTATTTCAATTGGCACATCTATGTCTAATTACCTGCAGTAATAAGTAGTTAATGATAAATATTCAAAAATAATCAATAATATTGTATTCCTATCAATAAATACAATCGCTGAACAAATAGTGCGGAGAAGAAAAAAATTTACTGTCAATACGGAACATTAGACAAAAAATATGATGATTTTAAAAGAAGAGGCCAACACCATCAATCGGATGAGAAATGAACTAGCACACCTAATGGCAGAAAAAAGAACTATGTCGAAATATAAGCAGGCAAAGTACATTGTTAGCTCATAACCGCTCAGTGGACACACGGCGCACGTCTTTAGACATCTATCTAGCGAAATACGCGGACATGCAGTGTGCGTCATTAGACAGGAATGGGTTAAAGATTTATCTCAAGTTAAATTGATCTGAGAGTGTCAAGATACTAGGAAATTAGCATCAAAGAGCATTAGGTTTTGAGTTTATTTTAATAGCAATAAACAATATTTCTAATTTTTAAAAATAGTTACGATTATCAAATTTCTTTAACTCGAGGTAACTTTACATGTAAAGAAATTTGATAATTGTAACTACAGTAGAACCTCTTCAATCCGAACTAATTGGGACCGGGGGTAGTTCGGACCATGGAATAGTTCGGATTACAGAACATATTGTTTTTATTAAATAACAATAGCTAAAACGTGGCAAAAATGGATTTTAATTGTTATAGGAAAAGTGAAAAATGCTTTATAAAGTGAAATACAGTGTTTATTTAATACAGTAGTAAACATAGTGAATAAACAGTACTGTACATTACAGTAGAAACAGTTACAGTGCACATATCAATTAATAAAGTATACAATAAAGAACTACTGTACTGTGTATAGAGTACAGCAATGAGCTAATCAGTCGTTAAACTAATAGTTAAAATAGATTAGATTAGATTATTGAAATGGCAACCTACCCAGGTAGATATTTTAAGCCAAGTATGAATGAGAAGTGACTGTGGGATGATTGTGGCGCGATCTTGTAGTCTTGTTACTACTAAGGCTGATATGTTCCTTAGACAGGACTGTTAATTAATAGCCCAACAGTCGATGGCAACTAAGGTACCTACAGTTTAACAGGAATCCGAACCGCGGCCTCTGAATTACAAATTGGTCTAATTATGAGGATGGTCTGAGCAGATTAACGTAGTATTCAATAGTGCGGACGTTAATCCACACAGACAACAATACATCCACCGACCATCGCTCACAACTATCCACAATTTGTAACCTTCAAGTAGCTGGATTAAAGGATGTCACCACCGTCCTAGTCATCCACAGAGTTATAATAATAGTTATATAGTCACTAATTTTCCTTTGAACTAATGTCAGGAGCTCGAGTTTCATTTTGTGATGCAAGAGATTTTCTTGGCAATGAGCGCCAATTTACACCGGTCTCATCAGCATTATAAACATCATCTCGTGAAAACCTCTTATCAGTTATAGTTTCTTTAAAAGTTTTAACGAATGCTTCTGCAGCCATAGTGTCACCAGATAGGCTTTCCGTTGAACATCGAGTTGTCTTATGCCACGCCATTGCTTTAATTTACTAAGCCAGCCACTGCTAGCCTTAAAGTCAATAGGCCCGCTGAATTTTATTGAATTGAAGAGCCTTTTCACAAAGAAGTGGACCCGAAATTGGTTCACCCAAGCTCCTTCTGTGTATGAACCACAAATACAGTGTATCATCGAGAGCCTCATTATTGGCTGTTTATAAGGTTTTTTAGGCCCTTCATTACTGTCTTGTTTACAATAGTATTGCATTATGGCATCTTGTTTGTTTTTAATGTCAGTAATTGTTGACTTACCTACACCATACTCTCTGGCTAGCGACGCACCACTTTCACCTTTCTTAAGTCTTTCTATGATTTCTATTTTCTTTTCAATGTTTAAAGTGTTATGTTTCTGTTTCAGGGACGTTTTTGATGACATTTTAGTTTACTGAACTCGGTCACTGTTATTACAAACAATCCTAACACTGATGCTGTATGTAATCTATAACTAAGATACTGTACCAAACAGAAGACGTAAACAAACACTTTATACACACAACAATAAACAACACATATGTAGTTCTCTGTGACAACAGAGAGCGACTGAGCGCGAGAACAGTAATGTACACTGTAGTGTTATGAGTGGGAGGGAAGGGAGAGGGCATTGTCTTCGTTTCGTGCACATTTCGTATAGTGTGTTCAATGAAGGACGTCGTCGTCGGCCGTTTAGCCCGTTCGATCAAGGATCGACGCTCCCGCTCACCAGTGGCCTTTAACGGCTCCCGCGGCGGCCTTTGAATGTCCGGATTACAGGGGTTCGGATTAAAGAGGTTCTACTGTACTTTGAAAAATTAGAAATATTTGTTATCCAATACTATAATACAAGCAAGATTCAAATGTAAACAATACAAATCAAAACATCTGTTTATAACTGTTTGACAGTTCTTGATTGAGGATGGGGGTGAACAATATGTGAATAGAGGTTTTGCATGAATATTTATTTTATGTATGTAATTAATGAAAAATTATCAAATTACTAAACAATAAGTAAAAACTAAAGGGTAAAACTGTGCGAAAAGCAGGGAAAAGTATTTCCAAAATTTTCCGTGTTTTGATAGAAAACGTATTCATTGTATTGCTTGAAGCCACTGTAACTAACCAATTAATTAGTGTATATTAAATTTCTCTTTTGCTTTTCAATCCTCATTCCGTTTCTAACAATATCAGTTGATCACAGCCTAATAATAAGTGTTTGGATAATTAAACAGAATATGATCGGATAAAAATATTGAGGTTGGCTAAAAGATCTTATACATCACCAACTTGGCCGACACCACAGCTCAGCAGTAGCGCGTTGGCTTCTTAAATTGGAGGTTGCGAGTTCGATCCCCATCCCAGGGACAATATTTTTGTTCAGTGTTTATGCTATATTAATTATGGTTTATTAAATCGGTTGTATTTAAACCACATAAATGTTTTTGTTGAGTAATAAATGTGTTTTAATTTTGCTAACTAACTTGTAAAATACATGTCTCGAATAGATTCAAGCAAAGGTCGGTCACCAGGTACTTGATATTAAAATAAACTCAAAACAAAACCTTATGCTCTTGGATGCTAATTTCCTAGTACCTTGACACTCAGATTAATTTAACTTGAGATAAATCGTTAAGGGGAAGACCGATTATTCAAATCTTAATTCTCTTGAGAAATCTACCCTTTGTTAACTCTGTTAATTCCACTTATCCCGTGGACTTTAATAAGCTTACCCGGCGAACTTCGTAACGCCTAACAGTAAATACGTGTTAACTTTCAGATTGGCCATTTTCTGAAATCGAATAGCATTTACGACTTCGTTGTGAAAATTAGATATTCTGGGTTGCGGCATAGTTAATAATAATACTGAAACAATAAGACTTATTATTAATATTACCATAAACCTGTCTGCCACACTCAGACGTTTACATTAGGGGTCTGCGGTGCACCGAAAAAATCTGTACGGTACGGTTCCAGCCTTGTACCGAACCTCGGTACGGTACAAGAATTTTTTCGGTACAAGTTCGGTACGGTACAAATAAGTAAAAATTAAGTCACTATCCAGTCTAGGTTGCCATCAAATATAACTGTGGAAAAACTCCCGTAGAAAACATTGAATAAAACCCGACCGTTAAAGGCTTTATATTCTACAAGTACTGTAATATAGAATTACAACACTGCCCAGATGTACGGCAAATACTGAACGTAAGACTCACTTATAGCGTGTTGGTGAATGATCATTTAAAACAGCCTCACCAGGAAAACAGGCCACCAGCCATCTCCCTGCCGGCTCTAAATTATTGTGCATTCCCAGTTTATTATCGTATCCACGTATAGCAGCTTATGCGATCAGGGAACCGTTCCTTCTTTTGATGCAACAAAATAGTCGTACCAATATGAAGCTCGCATTTGTCGTGTTTCAAATAGAGATTGGATTACCTGTGATTTTACAATCACTGTTAAAACCTTTTATACTGAGATTCGTGATTTTTTCAAGTCATTCTTTCTTTTGCTCTTCAGCCGTTGCAGCTTTTTGCGCACCCCTAAAATTCTCTTTCCTGGAGAATCAGGAATCTTCTAGATGAAGAGATCTGCAAAACTGCAGCATCCTGTCAACGAGCTCGTCAGGAGGCAGAAAACTACCCCTTACCAAGTTGCCCAGAGTGGAGGACCTTACCTCTGCCAGCTCCGCGCAATCAAAGAGTAGATGATCTGCAGTTTCCTCCTGCAGATAACATTTCCTACACAGGGGGTCGCCGTTGAAGACCCCCATACGCAGTTGGTGCTTCCTCAGATTACCGTGACCAGTAACGATACCTGTGACAAGTTTGGCATCCTTCCTGCCAAGTTTCAGGAACCTCTTTGCAACTTGACGAGAGGGAGAACAAAGATTGAGCTTGCTAACTCTATGCAGGGAAAGTTCAGCCCATCTTTTCTTATGACAATCCCTGGCCCAGGAATTGATAGTCTGAAAAACCGCAGCGCGGGAAACACCACAGAAGGGTTGAGGACCACAAAGGGGGGATGATGCAGCCCTATTGGCCAGCCCGTCTGCCACTTCGTTACCATCCACCCCTGAGTGCCCTGGAACCCAACAAAGGGTGACTTCATTGTGTCTACCTACACAGGACACAAGCCTAAAACAGTCCCACACAACCCTAGAGTTGAACTCTACCGAGTCCAAAGCTTTAAGGGCCGCCTGACTGTCAGAGAAAATATTGATAGAAAGGCCCTCATGACCCAGCATCAAGATGTCTCTGGCACATTCCATAATGGCAGTGATCTCGGCCTGGAAAACAGTGGGGAAGGTCCCCATGGAAATACCTGACCGTACGTTGTCCTGCACCCCGTAGATGCCTGCTCCTGTGCCCCGACTGCTCTTGGACCCATCAGTGTACCACTCCTGATCACAGGGTGGTAGTGGGCAGGCTCCATCCTTCCATTCGTCCCGTTGCGGAAAAAGAACTCGGAAAGACCTGCCAAAAGAAAAGGTTCTCGGAAGATAATCAGAGGGCATACCTAAAATGTCGCTCCGAACTATCCCCGAAATTCTGGTATGACCACGTAATTCACCTGGCCTATTCCAGAGGCCCTCTCCACAGAGGCGGTATGCACCCATTCTGGCAGTCATCCTGATGTGAATGTCTATGGGCAAAAGATCAAGCAAACAGTCAAGAGTGGCCCCAGGAGCGCTGCTGATCGCCCCTGTGATCATGAGACATGCCAGCCGCTGAACGGCTGCCAGCCTTTTCACAGCAACACCTGAGTCCATCTTGGTCCACCAAACCAAAGACGCATACGTCAAAAACCTTTTAAAACCTTTTATACTGAGATTCGTGATTTTTTCAAGTCATTCTTTCTTTTTGCTCTGACAGCCTGTTGACGATGTTATATGACCAATACAGAACTGTGATTTGCCGTAATGATCTCTCTATTTCGGGATTTTCACTCAAATAAAACAAAAAATCATAACATTAAGGATATAACTGAATAAAGGAAATAAATAAATCGTTTTTATTTTTTTTAATACGTTCTGTATTTCCTCATTAGTGGAACCCCACAAATCCGAACTGATTGGGACTGAAGCCTTTTCTTCCCGGGAAATAATATTATGCACTTATTTCTTCACTGTATTTGCGCGGTAAGCGACGGGTATACGCGGTAATTGGGGTTATACAGGCTGTGTGTAACTCAATTAATTCATAAGAGCAGTGACCTTGGCGGGTCGAGCCTGTGCTAAAAATAAACCACTCTCCCCCTACCCTCGCCCTTACTAACAGGGATGCGTATCGCGTCTGTCTACTGTCTGTGTCTAGTTTAGTGAGCGTTTACCTGCTGATAAGTGTGCAGCGCTAACAGACGTGGCTTGAGATTACGTTCGTGTGAAGATTTTCTTCACTTCAACAATTAAAGATAACAGACTTAAACCTTAAAACCTTGAAAAATAAGTTTATGTGATTAATTTTTTTTAATTTCCAGCTATTTCTTTTTTTTATTTCTTGAGAACTATTCAGATTTGAGTGGTTCCACTGTAATATTACACTATTAACCACTTTATACTAAAATAACTATTTTAGTCTAAAGAGCCCTATGACATTTTATGAAAGTGTTTGATTTAATTTGAACAATGGTTGTGATTGGTTGAATTAAAAATAATAAACCAGGACAATATAAAACATAGGTCTAATGAACCCTTGGCTAATGGTATTGACTCAGTATATTTTCTGTATTTTTTGTTCTGCAATAAAATACATTATATTTTTTTTTATTTTGTTTGTTCATCCTTAGTTTGAGACTTGAGAAGATTATGACCCCTTATTAATTTGTTACAACATATATTATAATGTTTAAATAATTATTAATATGTTTAATGTGATATATTTTTTACAGAATGGATTTAAAAAAATCATGTTACAGTTTGAAAATTAGTACAGTAAAATATTTCTTCTGACATTGTATATCTTTTTTAAACTCCTTTTCCTATGTTTTCACTAAAAAAGTTCTGCAAAATACTTATGAATAAAAGGATGAGATCGGTCAATGTTACTAGCGGCATTATTCTCTTGTACCGTACCGTACCGAATTTGTACCGAGAACCGAGGTACAACAGTTAGTACCGTACCGTACCGTACCGACCTCTTAATTTCCTGTACCGCAGACCCCTAGTTCAAAGGAAAATTAGTGACTATATAACTATTATTATAACTCTGTGGATGACTGGGACAAAGCCATCATACACACGACATGTTAACATGAATGCAGACGAAGTCACAAATGCCAACACGAAACAAAGACGACGAATATCGGAACAAACCACCATCAATGATATACACGGTACTGAACTGCGCCGGCGCCGTATAGTGACAGACTAGTGATGTCAATGTTGTGATTTATGAGCAGTAGTGGACTGGCAAGGGAGAGGGGTATCATGTGACCAGTTAACAGCAGGTGTACATGCTGTGAGAAGGGTTGGCGGGGGTATGCACATTGAGCTACCTAAAATAGTCTACGGTCAGGAAGCCCGAACGTTGTTTCCGGGAAAATCGTACACAATGACTTGTTCTCTTTATAGATTTACGCTGCAAAAAATTCGAACTATCCAAATAATTATTCGAATTAACCAGGATATTTTAACATTGTTTTTATATAAAATTCTAGGGACCAAGTCAAAACTTCAAAATAAAGAAGTTTTCGAATTACAGAAGTTCAAATTATCCACGTTAAACTGTATTTGTATCTGGTTGTGCTGGCTAATACTCCATTTCTCTGAGAAGGCTTCCATTGATTGCCTTTCCTTCTTGCAATTCCATTGCCTTCTGTATTGAGATGCTTAATGATATTTTCTGGCCAGTAGTCCCTAGTTTATTAATTTTGGAGCACTGAACATCCATTTACAGTAGAACTCCAACTATCCGAATTAATGGGGACCGGGACCCATTCGGATAATCAGTTTTTTTTTTAAATTGCCATTAAAGAGAAAAAAAGCTACGTTTTGATATTGCACTATGTTTTTATTGAATTAAATGTAAGAAACATGATATTTTCACATGTTTTAAATATAAATAAAATGTACTTACATTTTACACGCAAACACTGGCTTCGCGGGGGAAGAATAATAGCGCACTTAGACTTTTTTTGGACAAATTTTTTTCTGAAAGTGATTCGGATAATCGGCGATTCGGATAGTCGGAGTTCGGATAATTGGAGTTCTACTGTAATTATTTTATAATAATTTTTTAATAATTAATAATAATTAGTAATATAATTTCATTTTTTTTTCAATCAGTTTATGGTGCCAGAACAAAATATATTTCAATTCAAACCACACACGCTGCCAGCTGAATCAGCGAAGACTGAGTCGTCGGATTTGAATGGGACTTTTGTTTTGGATAAACCAGCGGAAGGGCTGGAGAATGACGAAAATAAATCACGTAAGATCTTATATTCATTGTTTTTTCTGTAGAAGAATGTTAATAAATTGAATACATATTATGTTCACTGATAGATATTAAAGATATTCTGTTAGTCAATTCAATTGTATCAATTTATACATTTCTTATAATTTAATATGCTGTAAGAAAATCCTTCCTAGAAATAGGTTTGGTTATCTGATAATACGGTTTAGATTATGAACCTTACTTTTCTACTTGCTGGCTATATTGGTTCTCTTGCTTCTAAATTTAATCCACATGTCTTTGTTTTCACCACTTATTATTAGTCTAACTGTCAATTCAGATTAGCAAAAAATCTTTAATAATCCAGATTGTTTAAAAATTGTTGGCCTGATTTATATTTATCACTAGCTGACCCGGCGAACTTCGTAACGCCTCACAGTAAACACATGTTAACTTTAAGATTGGCCATGTTCTGAAGTCGAATAGCAATACGTCTTCATCGTGAAAGGTTATATATTCTGGGTCGCTGCATAGTGAATAACAATACTGAAATGATAAAACATATTAATAACATTCCCATAAAACAAATAAATCTGAGTGGATTAATTCACAATTTTCAAATCCAATCCAAACCCAAACGAAACCTAACTGTAATACGGCTTTTATAAGAAAGATATACAACAGCTGATTATTATAATAAACGTAATATTGTAAACATTGTAGTTATCATATAAACACGTGACTTTAATCATACAGAAAACAAAAATATAAATACATAATACACCAAAACCGTAAACTATTAACGTGGTGAATAAAGCTGTTCATTTTTTACAGTACACGTTTACTTCATAGTTTAACATTAATGAATGATTCAGATGGCATTAGATAGTAAAGCTAATGGAAAGTAAACCAATCAGCTGTAGCTAAGAAATCAAATGTTTTCATTGTAGACATTTTGTAAACAAACTTACTCTCCATAAGATTAACATTAGAAATTTAAAACGTCATAAAATGGAAACTTATGGGGTTTTCAAAAATATTTTTTCACTAAAACCTTCCCGGACACATGTAGAGCAACTTCCTAAAATTTCATGGCGATCGGATGAGTAGTTTGGCAACGCATAAAGGACATACAGACATACATTCAATTTTATATATAGAGATTCCTAGTAAACAGTCAAACAATTGACAAAACAATATTTCAATAACGACTGTTTTGACTTTTATATTAAAAGTCAATACTTCTGAAGTCAATTGAGTAATAATACTACTCAAGTTTTTTGATTTTTATATTAAAGATTTATTGAGTTATTGATTATATTTGTTTATAAGGAAAAAATTTTCAAAAACGTTATGATGAAGTACTGTGTATTACTTCTGCTCATATCAGTGGCGGAAACAGAGGGGGGGTGATCACCCCCACTCAGGAATGAATTCTTTTATACTTTGTTTTATAACAATTATTGTGGTTATAATAATTAGCATATCGTTTACTCTGTTAAAATTATAATTGATTCTTTAATATCAATTAATTTTATTCATTTTCGGAACTGTTTATTGACATGTTTAAACATTAATAGTTAATGGGAGCGAGTATTTCGTTCTTATGATGCCTGACAGCTGCACTGCTGCAACTCGCTCCTATGCTGATTAAAAGGTTCAAAGTAAAAATTGTTCTGTCATAAATATTTAATAATAAAAGTTTACTAAAAACCTATTCACTGATGATCAAAGTATTCTTGCAGTTAAAAATAACCACGTTTGGATTGTAATATAGTAAACGAATTTCTTGTTTGATTGCTAAACCACTATTCTAAAACTATTCACATCAAGTGATTGAGAAATATTTAATTTTGGCTTATGTTGAGCAGAGAGATCATAAATTTTTAATTTTAAGTATATTTAATTTAACTTAAGTTAAATTTAGATTGAGGAATAAAGTTGCATAACATAAATATTACGAATAAGCAAAGGTACATTTTCAAGTTTAAAATAGCCAAGAAGGCTAATCACTTATATTATGGTTTTATAGTATTTATAACGGGTGTTTCAAAAAGGACGCACATCGATGTTTGAGGGAATATATTTTCTGTATAGGGAATATTTTGTTCCCCCAAATAACAGTTGGCACTACCGTACTCATTGTTGAACCGGCATGCACCATTTTACATTTACTAGTGCTTGTTAGTATTCATTTGTAATCTGTAGTGTCTGTGTATGTTCAACTATAGTTTTTTCAAAGGATGAACGTGTGTTTATTATTGAAAGTTATTTCGCATATAAATCTTACGAACGAGTGAAAGACAAATTCAGGTTGAAATTTCCCAATTCTGCAGTATCTAATAACGCCACAATAACGCGTCTGATCGATAAATTTCGTGAGACTGGAAGTGTACAGGATCGGAAAAGCACAGGTTGACCGTCAGTGTTAACAGAACAAGTTCTGGACAATGTGAAACAACGTTTGACTACCTCACCCAAAAAATCACTTAGAAAGTTATCTGTACAGGCTGGATTGTCACTATCTTCCACTTTCAGGGCTACTAAAAAATTGAATCTGCGTCCTTACCGCATCGGAGTCGTTCTTGAACTGAAGGATGTTGACCATGGGAAACGTATACAGTATTGTCGTTGGATACGTTCTCTTGTTAATGACAACGGTATTGAAATATTGGATCGTGTTTATTTCAGTGACGAAGCATGGTTCCATTTAGATGGTTACGTCAACAGCCAAAACTGCCGAATATGGAGCACTGAAAATCCTCACGCATTTCAAGAACGACCATTACATGCACGTAAAATTGGTGTTTGGTGTGCGATCTCCCGGCGTCGTATTGTAGGGCCTTTACTTTATGACAAATCATTAGATGGTGTTGTGTATCGCAACCTTATTGAACAATTTATAGCGTTGTTAGAATTAGACGATCGATATTGTTGGTTTCAGCAGGATAATGCAACATGCCATACTTCTGTTGAAACGATGAATATGTTACGAGAATTTTTTGACCATCGTGTGATATCAAAAGGATTGTGGCCGCCAAGATCCCCAAATCTTACTCCAGATGACTTTTTTCTTTGGGGGAATTTAAAAAGTAAGGTTTTTAATAACAATCCTCATTCATACACTTGATGAGTTGAAGGCTAATACTGAAGGTGAGATTAAAATCATTTCTGAGCAAACACTACGAAAAGTGGCTGCAAATGTTATGAAACGTGTTCGAACCTGCATTACTAGTGGAGGAAGCCATTTTGAACATTTATTGTGAAGTTTTAAAGGTAATTTGAATATAATAAAGGTAATAATTTCATACAGCATAACTTATAATTACTTTAATAACTTAATGTAATAAATTCACATTCTCAAACTTCCATGTGCGTCCTTTTTGAAACACCCGTTACTATTGATGACAAAAGCCTTTCTATTTATGATTTTCATTTCTAGAAACAAAATACATTTACCTTTAATTCTGTTTTTGTGTTCTAGTTCAGTTAACTTAAGTAAATATTGAAGTTTCACATTTTCTGTTTTATTTTTGTATTACACAATACTTATAACTAAGTGTATTAGACTGAGCTCGCCCCCCCCCCAATAATATGGCTGGATCCACCACTGGCTTATACGAGTATCAGGTTTTTGTTTCCATAACTGGAAGGATTATTGTCTGCTGAGAAGTAAAGGTTTTGATGGATCTGAGTTGAGATTCTGGTTGTATATTTTTTAGGTAAAACAAGCTTTATTGTTCCTAAAGTTCCCTCTCACATAACAAACGGAACAGTTCCCTTGAGGAAGTTCACCCCTGCCAGACCGAAGTTAGGAAACAGGGAGGCCAATGGATCTAAGCCATCTGTGAAGAAATTCAATCCTCAGGCAACCAGCCGTATGCACAGAGCGCTGAAAGAAATCAACAACCAAATCAAAACTCCTGAGACTAAAGGTAAAATAATCATTTTCGTACAGTTCCTCTTGTTTGTCTGAAGGAGGGTTTGTGTAAGTGATCTCGTTCCCTTAGGTTTTCATACAGGTTTTAATTTTTATTTTGTAATTTAATTTGTTCAAATTTTACCATTCATAACACTCCCATTATTAAAATGTTCATCATGAAAGTCTCAGCTTTATCTTTAAAATCAATTTTAATTCACGTATTATTGTTGGTTTTATATTTAAAATTAGTACTTCTTCCGTAGTTTGTTTCAGTTTTGTTTCTGGATTAGGAAGGGAGCTAACTCAAGTTTGCTCCCAACCAATCCCCACGAGCCAGGCGACCATGGGGAGCAAAGATAGCCTTATTTTTTTTTATTCATTTTATTTGTAAGCCTCCTGAATTGGTGGATAATAAATAACAGGTTACTAACCTGTTATTCCTTATTTTTTACTAACATACTTGTTTGCAGTTGTTTTTAACAAATTTATGTGATTAACAAATGAAAATTTCTAGTTCTATATAGTAGTTTTAACGTAGTTTGAAACAAAACCAAGATAAAGGGAATGTTTCATACAAACAAAAATATTTAAAAAACATTACTTGTATACCCAATGTCGGAACTGAGGATTAACAAGGACTGTCTGTTTAATATTTAATAACAAAAGCTGTTTCAAATTTTATTGGTAATTTACTATTAACTTTTAATTTTCACTAATAATACTAACTATAACTTATTTTCCCTTCTTTCTCTAACTTGTGTTTCCACTAGAGGTCTGCGGGTACCCGAAAATTCGAGTAATTTCGGATAATTCCGTGAACCCGAGTGATTGGGCGGGCTCGGTACATCTCGGGTTTCATTCAGGCAGGTATCAACTACCCAAAAGGCATCGGGTTGTACAAAATACCCTAGAACGTTCGATCTCTAGATGTCAAACTTCGAAGTAATATTTACTGTCTTCTTAATACATTCAATTGCAACCTCACTGTCACCAGGACTTTCGTGAAAATCAGGCAACCAGCCATCTCCCTGCCGGCTCAAAATTATTGTCCATTCACAGCTTATTATCGTATCCACGTATAGCAGCTTATGCGATCAGGGAACCGTTCCTCCTTTTGACGCAACAAAATAGTTGTACCAGTATGAAGCTCGTATTAGTCGCGTTTCAAATAGTGATGGGAATACCTGTGATTTTTCAATCACAGTGAAAACCTTTTAAATTGTGATTCGTGATTCTTTCAAGTGATTCATTCTTTTTGCTCCGACAGCCTGTTGATGATGTGTTATGACCAATACGAACTGTGACTTGCCGTATTGTTCTCGCTCTTTCTGGATTTTCACTCAAATAAAATAAAAAATCATAAGTTTAAGGATATAACTGAATAAAGGAAATAAATAAGCCGTTTTATTTTTTTAATGATATGTTCTGGATTTCCTCATTAGTGGTACCCCTCATATCCGAATTGATTGGAACTGAAGCCTGTTCTTCCCAGGAAATAATATTACACACTTATTTTATCACTGTATTAGTGCGGTAAGCGACGGGAGACGCGTGATTAGGGTTATACAGGCTGTGCGTTGCTCAATAAATTCATAAGGGCAGTGACCTTGGCGGGTGGAGGTACGTCCCATGACATGCCATTGTTTCTAGTCAAGCCTGTGCTACAAAAAATCACTCTCCCCTTACCCCCACCTTACTGGGATGCGTATCGTGTCTGTCCATTGCCTATGTCTAGTTTAGTGAGCGTTTACATGCTGATAAGTGCGTATCGCTAACCACAGACGTGGCTTGGAATTACGTTTGTGTGAAGATTTTCTTCACTTCAACAGTTAACAGTCTTTAAGCTAAAAATCTGACTTTGCTAAACCTTGAAAAATAACGTTGTGATTAATTTTTTTTTATTTATAGCTATTTCTTTTTTTGATTTCCCGAGAACGTGTTCAGATTTGAGGGGTTCCACTGTAATATTAAAATAAAATCAAATCATTTTATTTACCATTAAGTTAATAGACAAGAGGTATAGTCAATACAATTTACATAATGCTACTTAAATATTTTATCTAAAGCTATACAATATCCAGCTTAAAATAGTCCTCTAATGAATAAGGAGCACTTTTTTTAAAGAAATGAAATTAAAAATTCTTGAAATTCTTAAAAGACATTTCCTTTACATGAGTAGGGAGCTTGTTAAATAATCTGATGCCAACAGCCTTATGACATGACTTCGTTGAACCTTCTCCAATCTAGTTGCATATAAGTTTAAATCCTTGCAATGTCTTGTTGCATAAAAATGGGAGTCACTCCTAAGCCCATAGCTATCAATATTATTTTTAGCATGTATTAAATTGTTCAAAATATATACACTTTTTTAAAGTTAATATATTGTACTTAATAAAAAAAGGTTTACATGACTCTGATTGTTTAATACCTGCAATTAATCTTATGGCTTTCTTTTGTATAATAAAAACGTCTGCTGCTCCAACACTATTGCCCCACAACAAAACCCCGTGGGATATGTGGCATTGAATGAATGCATGATATGCCATGAGAAGCATTTTTTCCGTTACACAATTTACAATTTCTCAACTTTCGAAGGAGATATAAAACCCTAGACGATTTATTTAAAACTTGATTCGTGTGTTCAACCCACGAGAGCTTTTCATCTAAGTTAATACCAAGCAACTTGATTGGCTTATTCAATATGTCTACTTTTTTCAGCGTAAACAGTATCTGTTCTTTTTTTTCAAAATTGAGAGTTAAGCCATTGGAGAGGAACCAGTTAAATATTAACCACTTTATACTAAAATAACTATTTTAGTCTAAAGAACCCTTTGACATTTTATGAAAGTGTTTGATTTAATTTGAACAATGATTGTGATTGTTTGAATTAAAAATAATAAACCAGGACAATATAAAACAGGTCTGATGAACCCTTGGCTTAGAGTATTGACTCAATACATTTTCTGTATTTTTTGTTCTGCAATAAAATACATTATAGTTTTTTATTTTGTTTGTTCATCCTTAGTTTCATATAGACTTTAGAAAATGATATCCCATTATTAATTATTTACAACATAAATTATAATGATTTATAATTATTCAAATGGACAAAACTGTTGTGGTTAATATACCAAACAGAGAACTGTACAGTACATATAATGTGTTTAATGACTTAGGGCCTATATATGAAATAAATAAGTTGGTAAATGCAATGATAGGTTTCTGACTTGCATCAATAATGCTAAGTAGGTCAATCAAAATTGATTTAAATTAACATTTTGCTTACTAATAAAATCCAGCCAACCTGAATTTTAGGCTTACAAGTTTCAATACCCGAACCCGACCCGAATATTATCTTATAATACCCGAACCCGACCCAAATTTTTTTTACTTGCGTACCCGACTTGAACCGAAAATTTGGTAATCTACTACCCGAACTGACAGTAAAAATCACTACCAGCAGACCTCTAGTTTCCACAAGCTACATCATTCTCATCACTGTTTTTGTCCATCATTAGATCAATATGCTTTATAAGAATGGTTGGAGCCACTAACTAGCAATTGTCAATTTTACCATATTACTATGCATTAAGCCAATATATACAGATAAAATAACATAAATTGCTTGCAACATAACAGCCTGCTGAAAAAAATTTGTCTTAAAGTGAATTCACTTTCCTTTTCTAAATATATTTTTTAGACGATTGAATCTTTTTATGGATTCAATATTATGCATTAGATTAAGAGTTTATTTTTTTCTTTCATAAAAAATAATGTTCCTTTTAGTACTGATTATTTTTTATAGAATTTATACAAATTTATAATCATTGTAAATAACTACTGTAGACACCTTGGAAATTGAATGATGATGCATGACCTATACTCACTATGCTATCCAGAACCATTTTTGTTGTGTTGATCATTTCAGGTGTCCTAAGATTTCCCATGCAGATGTTGGCCATTCTAACAGTTCTCATTCTTCGTAGTGTAGTAGCCATATTAACTTTTGAACACATTTTCTGTTTTATTATGTTTAAAAGATAAATATATTATCATTATTGGCTTAATGCAGATGTATATTTTTGGGTTCAACTTTCCCTCATACAATCCATCAGTATTTGTTTGTTTTTCAGTGTCTTTAAATGGTTATAAAATAACTCGGGAAAAGGAAAGAACCCATCGCAACCTTCTTCATCCCTATATCACTCCTAAATTGAAACGACTTGGGTAAGTTAGCACCATTTATGACCTATTGATGAGATATTACTGTAATTGGTATGGTAAGATTTAAGCTTGGGACCTTCATATTTTTTTAACTCTAAGAAGATATGCAGAAAGCCCTCAGTTAATACTTACATGTGTGTTTGTCTGAAAATATGATTTCTGTAAAAAGAGGCAGGGCTTTTTAATATATCTAAAAAGTGCATGAATAGAGTATTAATGAGTGTTATTAATATATCTAAAAAGTGCATGTCGGTTATAGTTAAGCCCTGGTTTTTCAGACCATGTCTGACTGATTGGGTCGGATAGAGAGCATGATCACGTCATTGCCTCAGAATATAAATATGTAGGGAAAATGGAGATGGTTTCTTAGATAATGAAACGCCACCTGTCTGGCGCAATGACTCAGCCCACTTCACTGAAGATATCTTTCAGTAGATTTCAGCTTAGTGCATTAGCAAGGCGCTGGTGTGATTGGTTATATTGTATTACATTAGTACTTTGTGATGTAGTCAAAGGTGTTCCCATTAGAACAAGATGATACACTAAGAGATTTGTTGGGGGAAAATCCTGTCATTAATACTTATCTCAGAATGATATTCTGATGAAAAAAAATTGAAAGAAAAGAGAAGGGTCAAAATAGTTTTTATTGATTACCATAGTGAAATGATAAGAAATTAGTCACTAATCTACGTGTAATACAAAGCTTTTGCACTGGACCGATGGAATCTCCTATTTATACTTATACATTTGGGGTTTCGTACAGAAGAGTTCGTTGTCAGATCTGCTCTCGCGACTATTTAAAATTTTTAAGTGGTTTAAGCAGTAATTATAAACCAATTTTGTGCGAGTGTGACCTTCTATCAATTGTCGGCGACAGGAGAGTGTGATTTGAGAACGTAAGCTGTGAAGGTGCTGTTTTTAGCAGTGTGAAGTGCCGTGACGGGGTCGTGCGTGCGTGTCAGGATTGGTCGGCGTGCAGCCCTTGAAGAGCCACGTGGTAATTATTTATAGCATTTATATGACAGACAGAAAAATTGCAGATTTTTTTACTCCCCGTATCAATAAGCGACAAAGATCTGCTAGTTCACCGGAGTTTGCTCAGGATAATAACCCAGAGAGACGTATAAGGTTAACCTGCAAAATGGAGGACCTGGCGGTTAGTAGTCTGACAATGGGACAGCTCATGGAGGGGCTGAACGATAACATGAGTAAGCTGCTAGATAAAAAGCTTGCCGATCTAGTTACCAAACAGGACCTAACTGCGTTATCAAGTGAGGTAACTAACCTATCAGAGGAATGTGGTCAGTTGAAGGAGGACATTGGTATACTAAGGGCAGATCAACGGCGATTAGTTGCTCACATCGATGATTTAGAGAGCCGGGCGCGACGAAATAATCTCGTGTTTAGAGGTCTGAAGTGGAGTGGTAAGACAGATTATCGGGACTTAGTGAGGCGGTTTTGTATGGAGAAGTTTGGCACAGCAGATCGTATTTGGATTAACCGCGCACACCCGCTGGGACTGGACGGTAAAGCCATTATTGCCCATCTACCCGACGACTCGGACATTGATTATATAATGGCTAGAGTGGGGAACCTCAAAGGTACTGGAGTTTCAGTACATCGTGACTACACGAAGAGAGTAAGAGAAAAACGCGCTCATCTCATGGCGGTTCGGGCGGAGATCGAGAGAGTCTGTGGGCGACGCAGGATGCCGATCGCCCATGACCATCTGACGGTAGAGAACACGCGATTCACATGGGAGGACAGCCGTCTGATGGCCGGGAGACTGCCTGGGGCTGAAAAACTACAGCAGATTCTGGGCCGCAGCTTTACCGACTTCCTCACCAGGCTGTCCCAGGATGGACCGTGGAACATCCATCCAATGAAACCTGCGTCAACCTACTCATCGGCGGTGACAGGCCAGCTTCCCGAGAGAGAAGTGGAGAGACCTTCGGCTACTGTAGCAGCACCAGCGCATGGATCAACCAAGGCTTAGGGGGGCCTCGCCAATCCCACGGCGGCGGAAACGGGGTCGATGATACAACGGGGATCATGGACAGGACTAAGGACCGAGGAAAAGGACATTGGACAGAACTTGAAAGTGTTAGTTTATAACGTATGTGGGTTAAAAAGCAAGGTTAGTGACAAAAGTTTTATTGATTTTATTTGTGGCTATGATTGATGATGAGTTTATATAGTTATTTTAATATTCATTTTGAACCAGGTACGAGAACCCACAATTTTGGCAGAAATGCAGGAGGTTCCATTTTTCTTATAAACTTAAATTCATTGGCTAAAAATAGTATATTTTTTGTAAAGAGAGATAATTTTATGTTAATAGAGTTACGGGCACAACGAGCTGAAGAGTGCTGCTTTATTTTACCAATTTATCTTAATTTTAACAAATGGAACTATGATTTTGAAAATTTAAGGTTATTTCTAGATAACAATTTTAGTAATAATATTATTATAATGGGTGATTTAAACAGTAGGATAGGTCATGAACAAATATTTTCTGAGAACCAAATGGTTTTTTTAAATCCAAATTTAAGTGAAGACAGGAAGTCAAAAGACATTACAGTTAATGGTAGGGGGAAAATGGTTTTAGATTTGTTTGAAGAGCGGGGGCTTATAATTTTGAATGGGAGGTCTATGGGGGATAAGGAGGGGGAATTTACGTTCGTTGGAGCAATGGGAAGTTCAGTTATTGATTTAGTTGCTGTTCCAATTACATGTTTAAAGTTAGTTAAGGATTTTTCTGTCATAAGCTTTTTAGGATCTGACCATATGCCCATAGAAACTTGTTAAGACATTGGAGCTTCCCCCATAGCTGTAGAGACAAGGAAATTGCTTCCTTTACTGCCCAAACTTAAGTTTATTCAAATTAGTAAAGATCAGTACCAGACTCGGTTGAGCCAATACGTATACAATAAAAATCTTTCAGGAAACAATGAGGAAAATATCAGAGATATCGAGACTATAATAAAAAGTGCTGCGGGTTCTAGGCCACTGCCAAACAATAATAAACATCTAACTAACAAACAAACTTGGTTTGATTGGGATTGTTTAAATAGGCGAAAGCACGTTTTTAAGTTACTTAATTTATTCCGAAAGATAAATTCTCAGTCTATAAGAGAACAATTTATAGTAGAGACAAAGGCCTTCAAATTAATGTGTAAGCGTAAAAAAATGTTGCATAACCAATCAGTTATAAACAGTTTGACACAGTCGTCTGACTCAAAACAGCTTTGGAAAACCATAAATAGTTTCAGGAATCCATGTGGCAAAAGGATAGGAGATATCTCACCTAACAAATGGATTTCACATTTTAAATATTTATTAAGCCCCCCATTGTTATCCACAAAGATAAGCTATGCCGCGCCCGCGATAACAGATGCATTCCTTGATAGCGATTTCTCACTTAAAGAATTAAAATCAGTATTAAATCGATCTAAGAATATCGATCAAAAATGGTGTCTAATATGGGCACCTGGAATTGACCGCATACCTTATGACTTTTATAAAAATGCCCCAGACTCTTTTTTATTATTCATGCTTCGTATTTATAATTATATATACAAGAGTGGTGAAGTTCCAAGTAGTTTCAAAAGCTCCACTATTTTTCCACTGTACAAAAAAGGCGATGTTAATAATGTAGGGAACTACAGAGGCCTGTCATTTATTAATTGTATAGCAAAGATATTTATTAGTTTACTGAATAATAGACTATATTGTTGGGTCAATGAACATAATATACTGACAGAATTTCAGGCAGGTTTTAGAAAAGGTTATTCGACCATTGACAACATCCATAGCTTGACATGTATGATAGATTTGCAGCTCTCTTTGAAGGGCGGTAAACTTTACTGTTTCTTTGTAGATTTTAAGTCAGCTTTTGACACAATAGATAGACATGCTCTTATTTACAAACTCTCTCGTCTGGGAATATCAACCAAGTTTTTAAAAGTTCTAGAAAATTATTATACTGGGACCTCAGCAAGTGTGTGGTGCCAAAATGGTGTAACTAACGATTTTGAAACTAATATGGGCCTCCGACAGGGCTGTACAAACAGTCCTTTGAATTTTTCCTTGTTTATTAATGATCTGCCAAATATACTGGAGGGTAGGTGTAACTTCGGTGCTACGCGTGTGAACTGCCTATTGTATGCCGATGATATTGTGATATTGGCACCATCGGCTGCCGGACTGCAGCACATGATTAAAAGACTAGAGAGTTACTGTGAAAATTGGAATTTAACTGTAAATCTCGACAAATCGAAGGTTATTGTGTGTAGAAAGGGAGGAAAATTAGGAGTAAATGATAAATTCTGGTTTAAAGGGGAGGCCATTGAAATCGTAAGCAAATATAAATACTTAGGTATCGTTCTCACATCGTCCGGATCGTGGCAGCAACATTTCAAAGAAAGAGTGTCGGCTGCAAATTTAGCAATAAATACAGTCTGGGGAAATATTATTGGCAACAATAAAATTCCGCTTAGTACGAAATTTGTCTGTTTTAACGCCGTAATTAAATCAATAATATGTTATGGGGCGCAAGTGTGGGGATATCGAATGTTTAGAGAAGTCGAATCTGTTTTAAAGCTATTTTTGAGGAAGTTGTTTCGTTTACCGTTCAACACTCCAGAATACGTTTATTATTTAGAATCAGAAATTGGGAGAATTTATGAATATACGTTAGGTCTAAATTATAGCTATATACTGAAAATTCTAACAGGCCCTGAAAATCGCTTACCACTAATATTAAGTAGGGAGATAATTGCGAAAAAATTGTCATGGTGTCGGGAATGGAAGAGACTGGGTGAAAAATTTAGTATTGATTTGTCAGAGTTTAATTGTAACGTCGAAAACATAGATATTTTTCAAAAACGTTTTAACTGTGTGGTGGAGGGGGGAAGGTCAGCGTGGCACACATACTGTGTAGGTAGGGCTCGAAAATCGGTTTATCATTCGGGTTATGCAACACTTGACCTTGAAGCTGTGATGACAAACATCACTGACATCGGAGTCATTTCTTGGGCTATCAAGGCTAGGGCGGAACTCATACATTTAAATTACAAACCTTGGGCAAGGGATTGGGAGGGTTTATGCTCTTTATGCAGCTTACAGGAGAGGGAGACTGTCTATCATTTTGTAGCAGTATGTCCCGTACTTGCTGGTTTTCGTCGGGCTTGGTTTGGAACACCTAATTTGAATAAAACGGAATACGAACAAATTTTAAATGGGAGGGATTGGCGTAGGTTATCTGGGTTCTTGAGGCAAGCTTGGAGTTACAGATGGTCCTTAATTCAGGAATTTAACTTTTTAAATTAGTCGGGGCAACAGGTATGAACCAATATTTTATGCAGGACACATTAACACCACACATTTGCTTTAAGGTATTTTTAGTGTTAGTTTTATAATAGTTTTATGCCAACCCAGCAGACGGCTCTTTCAATAGCCATTGCTTGCTGTATGTGCTAGAAGGAAAAAATATCTGTTTTGTTTTGTTTTTACGACTAAGAATGTAAATTTTATTTTGTTTTGTTTTTACGACAAAGAATGTAAATTTTATTTTGTATGAATAAAGCACTTTTTCATTCATTCATTCATTATACATTTGGTTTCGTCATCTATCAGATGATATTTGATCAGTATTTTGTAGCACCCTTCTACAGGTCTTAGTTCTTAGACTGCATGGTGATCTTCTCTCAAAATTAATTCTTCCTCTTCAGCATTTTCTTCAAGCAATAAAGCCGTAACCAAATTGTTATCTATACCTCTTAACACTAACTGATATATCATACAAACAGACCGCACGCTATGAATCGCATCACATGACGGCTAAGAAACCACAACCACACCATTGGACAGCGGACGTCATGCCCGTGTCAGTGAACATTACATTGAACAGATTGCCCTGGAGTGTTCTGGGAAACTAGGGCTTTACATTCAGGGTGTGTGTGTCATAAGAATGGGTATTTTGTGAAAACTTGTGTGTTGGATTGATGTATTTTTTTCATGGTGTACACATTTTTTGGACACTAGTAACTTAAAATGTTATTTATTAGGTGAAGCTGAATACAGTATATTATATTCAAGTGAACACCACTGCTAGAAAATCTCTATTAATTTTTTTAACATAAGGATTGAAATTTTATTGAAAATAATATTTTCCATAGCGTTTCTAGCGTGTTTTTAATATCTAAACACAATACGTTGTATTTTAGGGCCCCTATGATAATGTTATGGAGGATGAAAAAAATAATAATCCTCTTATTAATCTATGTTTTCAGATGAAATTTGGTATTTATCAGTAGAAAAGTTAATTCTCAGTCATTTAATAATATTTTAATTAATCAGTATAAAAATTACCGAAATTTGTTGAATTCACTAATTGAAATTGCCAAACAGAATCATTATTCGAGTAAAATTGCTAAATGTTCGGGAAATTAAATAAGTGGAAACATGTTAATGAGTTGTCTGGATTATCTAGAGCCACCAGTTTTGTACAAACTCATTACTTCTCTCAGGGTACCAACAAATTCTTGGATAAGGATGTTGGAGACTTGTTAAATGACTATTATGTAAGTGTGGGGGCATCTGGCAGCCATGGTTCCTGTCAGTGGTAGCAGTATTGATGACGCACAGTACAGGTCTGAGACAAGGTTCCACTTTGAGCCTGGAACCGTACACTGAGCAGCAACTGATAGATTGTGAGAGTGAGCTGAGGGGAGCCGCTGATTTGGTAAAAATTTGTATTGACGCCTTGAAGTCTCCAAACTTGCACATAGTCAACTTGAGCTTATCATAGGAGGTGTTTCCAAGTTGTTTCAAAACGGCAAAAGTTGTTCCAATCTATAAAGGTGTAAGGGGGACAAAAGCAGCTACCGCCCAATATCTCTGTTGAGCGTTTTGTCTAAGATACTGGGGAAGTTTGTCCGTGAACAAATGAGAAATTACTTATTCAGCTTTAATTTAATATCTGAAAATCTGTATGGGTTCAAAATTGATCTTATTGCTGATGATACGCTCTTCAATTTGACAAACCAACTTCATAAGTTAATCAATAAGATGTACACCTGACAAAGACAGACACAAAATTAGGCATTATAGTAATATTCTTCCCGTGTATTTGCCTAAATCATAATAGAGAAGCGAGGTTCAAGCCAACACAGAATTATTTTATTTTGTTCCAGGTCAACACCAAATTCAGCCACAAAATTTTCCAGAGGTTTGAAAATATAAAGATTGTTTTGGAGGTCGCAGCAGGCCAGCTAACAAGATCAAACTGCTTTGAATTTTATGCTTTCACAACTGTAGTTTTAAGACTGACAATGTATTCCCTTAAGCTGAAAATGTAAATTTCTCGTTATTCTATTCCACATTTCTGTCCCTGTAAAGTTAGTTGTAATAAATTTGAAATTAGTATTTTTTTAGCATTTATATAATACTTTCTGCTTTTGTACTTAGGTGCACACCATCATGAGCATTATCTAAACACCTTGTTCATAATTATTATTGTGATAAAATATTGATACTTTTATACTTCTTAGAACATATTAGTGTTATTGACTCTTAAATTATATGTACATTTATCTTAGTATTTGTTATAGGGCTTTTTATACTCTTGACTTTTATATTTTATTGTATGCCTAAGCCTGATTTGTATTATATTTTCACTAATAGTTTTAATATTTGTTGTATTATATTTCTAAATTAAATATTGTATGTTTAAAATTGATAGGTGACAGTTGTCTCGGCCTTATAAAAATCAAATTTTAATGAATGATGTTGATTAAATATATTCTTCTTTCCTTAATCCATTCAAGCCCAAGATCTTTATATTTCTGAAAGACACGGATCGTATGATGATACTAAACTATTTATTTTTCACTGTTCAAAAGTGAAAATAAAATGATCATCTTCCTGTTGTGTTTGACAGTATATTTTTTCTAAAACTTATAAATGAATATTTGAGGGCTGTTTTTTATTCAACCTCCGATTGATTGTAAATAGAATAAAAATCCATAGTAAATAATACTTTTATTACCAAAAGTGCAGTTAAGTCTTAGCTTATTTTTCTACGTAATCAACAAAACGATTTAAGCACTTTTCATAACATGAGACACACAATTTTTTATGCCTTCCTCAAAGAATTTGGCCGCCAATGAGGACAGGTAAGTCTTGACGGCGTCCTGAAGTTCTTCTTTAATAGCAAAGTACTGCCCACCTAATCATAACTTCAGTTCTCGGGACAGGTGATAAGCACTTGCTACTAGGTTCGGTCCGTAAAATGGATGTTCCAAAACTTCCCATTTAAACTTTTTGAGGTCTTTTAACATATTGGCTTGGCGTGGTGGGGCATCGTCATGGATCAAAGAAGAACCATGAACTAGAAGAAAGCCTGCGTTTGTCTTGTGTGTTAGCCTTGGTCTTGAGTCACAATTGTGTACCATACATTTATACTCATTCTGTGATGGATTTCCGCAGCACTACATCCTTCTCCTTTAAGAAAACAGATTACACTTCACTTGGAAACTCACATCTTGCAGGAGCATTGAGCGTAGCGACCGTGTCCACACGGACGTAGCTCAACTACGACTGACTCACTAGAGCTAAAAACGGCAGAGGCTGGGGAGCTGCGAAATCTCATGACGCACAGCTCCAGCCTCTCTCTACCTCTTAGTTGCTTAGATGGACGATCGGAGCTTGAAAAAACAGCCCTTGTACTCTATAGTGTAACCAAAAAATAACAAATTTTCTTAAAGACCACGCAAACTGGACTGATTAAAGTCAAAATCAAATGTATTACAGAATTTTTTTAATGTTATAAAAAAAACTATTCACATTTTCAGATGGTTGGTAGAAATAAGTATAAAAAAATTATATGTAAACAGAATAAGTAACTAAAAAAATATGTGAAAGTATAAATGACCTAGAATTGTCTTAGGCCCGAGTTGTTTTTTATTAAAAGAAAATTTATGTAAAAATATAATTTATTAAAATTTAGAAAAAGTTGGGGGAAAATGTATGTGAATTACGAATTAGAGAAAAAACTTAAAAATTATCCTTCCACTGTGAAATATATGTAGAAAAAGAAAATCTGAAGATAGAAAATAAATAAAGTTACAGTAAAATGATGCCAAAAACTAATATACATTCTAAACTTCATAAAGGGCGACGGACGCGAGTTGCGGTTGTAAGTTGTCGGTGGGTCCGCTGTAGTCAATGGAGATAAGAGACTCCACTTCCTCATCGATGATTACCAGTAACCAATCCTTTAGCTTAATTTTGAAAACATGAGATTGGGGAAACAAATATCCTATTGTTACAGAAATAATTTCAAAATATATGTGAAGCTGTTTGTTTTTGAAAAGGATTATTTCTATTGGATAGGGAACAATTCCAACACTGGTTGTATATCTCGTGTTAAGGTGATGTGAAATAGGAGAAAAAATGAACAAAATTAATGAATTTGAAATTAAATAGTCAATGAAATAAGTCTTGATGGCAACACCCATCTTGTCACTTATGACTTCCAAAACTTTTAACATTTTAGTGTTTTTTAAATAGTGATCCCTTTTTAACTGACTTCACTAATACGGCAAGCTAGTTTACTGCAGATTATGAAGATTTCACTCAGCTTAATGTCTTAAGCACAGAATGGACCTTTCACATGGACATTGTAATAACCACTTTTATTAATAAACTGATGTCTGTGCTTCCAACTAATCTAAAAAAATATAAGTTCATTTTCTACAAAAATGTGTTTTATTATGCATCTTTTTAATTCTATACAGATGACCTAGAGCCCCAATTAAATCCACAAAGCACTCTGAAAGTTATATAGGTTTACTTTATATATTATTCTCATAATTAATAACTCATTGAGTTTGAGCGAAATTGAAACATTAGGGATAGTGTAATCATCATTATGAAGGCAAAAACCGTTTTGATATCTCAATATAGTTGTATGCATTTTTTATTTAGTTATGTAAGGTTTTAGCGAATTTCCCACAGGGAAGAAGCTATTACCGTAGGTCTCATGGTAAGACTTAAGCCCGGGACCATGTTATTTTTTCGTCTTTAGGTGCCCAGAGTCCAAAAACAATAGTCGTTAAAATTTATATATATATATATATGTGTCTGTTAGCACGATAACTCTCGTAAAAATGGTCCGATCGAGACCAAATTTGGTAGAGACGTGTATTCCTACAAATGCTCGGACAAGTTTGTAAACCAGACATATCGGTCAATGGTAATGGGTAGTTTGGGGGGGTTTTGTACCCCAAAATGGGGTTTTTTGCGTTTTTCACATGTAATTTTTAAAAATTTCTAATTTTATATTTCACCATTGGAATTAGCTTAAAAAACTACACAATTAAGCTCCTTAAAGTTTTTCTCTATCTCCAACGGTTACCGAGATATTAAAAAATCTAAACACAGTACGTTGTATTGTGGGGCTCCAATGTTAATCATATGGAGGATAGGGAAAAATTAATATTTCCCATATTAATCAATATTTTTTTATGAAACTTGATATTTAGCTTCATGTGGTTGAGATCTATCCTTTTATGCTTAAAAATCATAGTTTATGTGTTTATCATGTCAGCAAACCTGCATACTCTTTTCCCATATTAATCATATAGGGAATAGGCGAACTCCTTTATTTATGGACAGATGTTGATGAAACTTGGTATAATTGGTTAAAATAAAAATTATTTATGGTAGAAATGACTACTTTCAGTGTTCCTCACAGCAGCTTACCTGCACACTCTTTCCCATGTTAATCTTATGGAGAATAGGCAAATAATTCTCATGTTTATGGACAGATTTTTATAAAACTTGTCATATTTTATTATTATTATTATTGATTTGGAAATTCGCTGAGTACGCAGATCTGCTGCGACGGGGGTATTTGGCTTGTTATCATTTAGCATAGTAACACAACTGAACCAATTAGATGTGTGATGTATATTCTATGTAAATCATTATTCAATAATGTAATCAATATTCTAATGTAAATCATTGCAATTAGACCTGTGCATCTCTTTACATCCTGACTGTTAATTTCAAAAGAAATTTATTTCACTTTTCCTTTATTTTTCATCTTTAATTTTTAAGTATATTTGTTTGATAAGATTAAAAGATTAATTTGTTCTGTCATTAAAAGATATTTAGTATTTTTATACTTTAATATTTACACCTAATATTTTCATACTTTAATTTGTTTTTCAAATTTTATAATATTTTTGTCTTAACTTAATATAGCTGTATAGAGAAAATATTTTAAATTACTTTCTGAAGACTATAAAGAGACTATTGTCTAAAGACTGTAAATAGTTGATGAGCCAAATTCCAAAGATTTTTGAGAAACCAAAGGCAGTGAATGGGTCAATGGTACTTGGCGCTTTTATGAGACACAATTCATAACAACACTTTATGAATAAGAGGATAGATACCCCAACACTATATGAACTGGCACAAAGAAATAACATTGCCAAGATAGGGAAAATAATGCTGAGGTTTAGACAAATCCTTTTTTGAGCATATTAATCATGTTAGCACAGTCTAACATGATTTATGATTTTTTTACAGATTTGATATGGGTAATAACAATTTACTCATGGTAGTATAACATGTTATAATAAAAAACTTCAGTTAGGTCTAAAAGTTGAAATTAAAATTTCAACGTCAATTGCAATTGAAATTTTAAAATGTTTCACCTACAATATCTCAACCTATCAGACCAGCAAGAGTTATTTTCAATACATACATATACATACATATCCTGTCCCGTTCCGATTTCTTCGGGTCTGGGTGTTCACTAGGCCTCTCCATCTTCTTCTGTCCTTCCACAATTCTTCTTCCTCCACATACTGCCATTGTACTCCTCTTGCTTCTACATCCCGTTTCACCTCGTCGATCCACCTTCTTCTGGGTCTTCCTCTAGGTCTTCTTCCATTTATTTGCAGCTCGCTCATTCTCTTTGGGATTCTTACATCTTCCATTCTCTTTACGTGACCTAATATTTTCAATACCAATACTCTAATCCTGTTTACTGCACGCTAATGTGATTAATATGTTCTAAATCAGGATTCTTTGAAATCTTGTTTTAAGCAAGCGCAACTGAGGTATACCAACGGGTTTACCCCAGTTGCCCCTAATGATATTCAATTATGTTACTTTATTTTGTTTGTGGCAGTCATAGCTGAGTGGGTAGAGTACTGGCCTATCACCCAAAAAACCCGGGTTCAATTCCCGGTCATGACACATGAAATTTAATTTCTCAGACTGCCACCGTGCTTCGGAAGGCACGTTAAGCCGTTGGTCTCGGCTACATAAGTAGTCGTTAGGACACATTAGAGGCAGTAGTGCGACCTGAAAACTCTAACATTAGACCTTGGCCAGAAGGTTACACGGAACTTTACTTTATGTTACTTTCTACTTTTTCAGCACAACCTATATTACATGCTATATTACAACATTTTTAACACTTGAATTGCAATGGTATGTTAATATTAATGAGGTTAAAAAATAAATGTAACCCCAGAACTGTTATTTATTGAAAATTCAGCCTATTATGCTGAAGTGCAAAATTCACAATACAAAACAATTGCGTAAAAAAATTAAGAAACATAATACGCCCAACAAACACTTGTGGTAACTTGTCATCATACAAACTTAACATATAAAAATATAATTAAAGAATACATGTGTACATAATCACATGAGGATATTGATACAAGGTCACAGGATACACAGTCTATATAATCAGTTATGTCTATGAGAAGAAAGACTAAGTGAACTGTTGATCTTTAGGAAGATCAGAGTGGTGATAAGGAGGGTAACCACCAGCCTTGACAACTTTCAATTTTAAGAGAATTTTCTCCCCAGGAAATATCTGAGCGACCATGAAGTATTATTATTTGTTTAGAGGAATATTGTTAAATAACAGGAAGTATTTATTTAGTAGTACAGAAAAACAATAGAAATCAGTGAAATGAGCTGATCAATACTTTCTTACTTTAAAGATTATTTTGGGGGGTTTGTCCAATCTCTCCTACTGTTGTTTAACAGTAGATTTTTTAGATTTTTATTGCGGACATTTTCTCGGATTCCATAATATCGTGATGGAAAATGTCCACAATAAAAATCTAAATAACATCAATCCAGAATCTAGCATCACCAATAATGAATTTCAAACAAAGAGTATGCTGAGTATTTTTCTTGTTCGCTCTCCAATCAATGTGATTCTGTTTATTTGTACGTTATAATGTGACAATTAGATTTGGTGTGTGAATGATTTTACTTAATAGATACCATACTGATTTTGTGTTTATTTTTTTATGGTTTCTCACTGTTGTATTTAAAAATTAGTTACACCAGTTTTTAGTCAGGGAAAATGCTGCATCTAATATGAAAAAGTCAGGGAATTTCCTCATGATGACTTGCTAGACACCCTGTTCCAGTCATCTACGTAACCAATTTTTGTAGGTTAATAGTTCTAAAATATTCTGTTTTCTGAACTTTTGTTGACAATACTAATATTAAAAATACCACACTAATGTTAATTGATTTTTAATCATGCACAATTTTAACAAGTACAAACCTATATTTTTTTATTCATAGAAATCCATGAGTTATCATTTTATTTATGAATAAATCCTTTATAAATATCTAGAGATACATTTTGTTTTGTCAACCATTGTAAATCTTATTTAATCGGTCTACATTTTTGACTCGGGAGGTCTCAAAATTTCTCTATCAACTCTAAGATCAAATTAAAAATGTTTGTATTTACTTATACAAACAATATATATTATAACAAAATTTTTTGTATTTACAGTAGAACCTCGATTAACCGTCACCCTTTTAACCGTCAGTCTCTATTAACCGTCACCCCGCTAGCGCAAAAATAATTATGTTTCCGCGTCAGCGCCGAGTCGGATCTTGAGTTGAGGCTCTATGATGAGTAGTGATGACTGTACTGCACAACTGCAATGTGCGTGAATCATTGGCGGCAAGGGTAGTGAGTGACCCAGCTGGTTAAGCCCTTACACTGTCTTCTGCATTCCACTGCTACCGTTTCATTTCAGTTCAGTATGGTGCGTGACTACAGTGAACTGAAGTTATTGTCGATTTCGAGTGCAATGCCAACTAGTGTTTACGTGCTTTACTGTTTATTGTTAACAGTTCTGTTTATACGTGGTGTGTAATGCTCGTCTGTTATGGCTGAGAAACGGTAACGTAGTTGTGGGACTCGACAATAAACAATAAATTATTAAACGCTGATGCTTCTTCTCAGAAAAATTAGAAAAGCCTGAAAAGCTCGACGAGGAAAGAAACAAAAGAAAATGACGGATTATTTTAATAACTAAATACCGGCAACATCAAGTTTTGAGAGTAAAAATACGTACATGTACAGTTCATATTTCATTGTTTTCTTAATAAGATATTTCAATAAACTATTTTTCACTTGAACTAGCGTAGTTTGTTTTTTTCTCATTTAAAATAAATTCACATTAAGTCTATCATGAAAATTAATTATGACTTAAAATGGCGCCGTTATAACATGCAAGGCAGTGAATTGCGAAGTTGCCACGCCAAACACTGTCTAGGTGCTAAGTTGTATCGGCGCTATTACTATTTCTGTTATCCGTCTATTCGGTTATCCGTCATGGTCTCGGTCCCGAGGGTGACGGTTAATCGAGGTTCTACTGTACTTCCCTGTGGGAAATAGGTTAGATCATGGATATGTGTAAAGGGAATGCTCTCAGCTCATCTAAACCGCTGTTCTCATTCTTATTATTAAAAATTCAGTACAATAGATCTGGTAGTTTCTATGGAAACCTGTTGTATGTTTTCCATCTTAAAAATCGGCAACACCCTACCAGAGCCAAGACATATCCATGTCAAAAATTTTGATGAAAGCAATATTTTTCTGGAGTGAGAGTAAAATTTCAATAATTACGAGTATTTTACTCAGAACTTTATAACATGACTCAAATACGGTTTTGTTGTGTTTGACAATGTTATCTCTAAAAAGTCTCCCTAAGCTACAACTTAAATCCTCGTGCACTTAGCAGTTTGATCATACTTTGTAGTCAATTAACTATAATAATACTCTTGGCCTACTAATTTTTTTAATTGTAAAAGTAATCAATATTTGTGTAACGATATCTCCTCAACAAATGAAATGTTGCAGTTGACTTTAAATATTAAGAGTCTTGGAATTTAAGGCTCATGGCTAGGTGGACCCCTATGAAAGGAGATTACTAGGCGACAACATCTCGTAAACGACCACCCAGAATACGCTCCAGGTGAGTTCCATCCCAGTAGCAATGGCCGCATCCGTCGCAGATGTAAAATACAGTTACTTTGTTAAACATATCCGTCGGGATGCTCTCGTGCTGTGAAATAAAATCGTTCACATTATTCACACATCACAAAAACAAGCAATGATTATAAGATGGTTTGAGGGTCAAGAAATTTTCTGGATAATTTTTGGTTTTTGTGGTGAAACAATCTACTGAATCACAAGGCATTATCAGAAATAGTTTAAACAACCTGATTACCAAGTCATCTTGGTTGAGAGGTCTAACCATCACAGCTATGATGCTATGAGAATTTAATGTGAAGTAATAACTCAAAATATTACTTTTCGAAACATTTGTGGCATGTAGATTTTGTTGAGCACACTAATATTTTTTATTTATTTTGTTTAAAATATTTACTAATGCCACGTCAGGAAATGACGTGTAAAGGACATTGTAAACATATTATGAAGAGACTTTTGAATGAAGAGACTATGTATGTACTAACTAAAATGATAAAAAATGTGATAATGTATCCATAAATTTGCATAATTTAACCCTAGAAGTGGCAAGCTTTTTATTCTTAACTGTCACATAAAAATAATTACTAATATATTCTTGAAATATCAAAGTTTAAACAAAAAAAGCATAAAACATAGCAAATGCCGTCAACTTCCACCCAAGCCGGTCACCGTTTATTTAAGGCAGGCCCTCCTCTCCACTTTACCACACATTTGCAAGCCAAATTGGGATTGCTCATGGTCGGGATTCGAACCCTAGCACTTCGGAATGGCTAGAACGTTACGCTCGTCAGCGCTTTAGCCAGTTAGACCACCAGTGCATAGGAGTGGAAAGCGCTTACTTGGTTATAAGACCTACCCGGTGGCAGTCTAGTGCACTATGAGAACAGGTTCGGTTGCTTGCCCCCAGAGGGCAACACGGTCACGTAGGCGCTAGTGTCTAACAAGTTCACTAAACTGACGGCAGATATCTCCACCTGGCACTTCTTATTGAATATCTAATTACGACTTTGCCAGTTTTAGGGTTAATAACTAACACTTTTAATTTAAACAATGAATGTAAACAATAATAAATAATTTGACAGTTCTCAGCTACATGTGTTTCATTTAACATATGCTATCCATCAAATCTCCCCCTCGAATTTGGACAGTAACATTTTACTTACACGTCTTCTCCATTTGCAACCATTATCCATATGTAAATATATAACTGTCCATATGTAATTGGTCCATAGGTAAGCAATACATACATGGAGTTACCTTCTCTATTCCTCCAAAACTCCATTTATTTCCTCGTGAATAGGGCTTGGACACAATCTCCAATTTTAAATTACTTGCCTCTTTCTTATTCCCGTTTTTGTTATCTTTGGAATATCTGCACTAAGATAGAGTTTCTTCTACCATTAAGTCCAATCGTGTTCTAATATTTCGCCCAAACATAAGGTAATAACAATTATTTCCAGAAGAATTCACTGCTTCATTCATGAGGAGCATTTGGAGCTTCACATTCATGTCTCCTTTCTCGTCTTCTATGGCATCTAAATTCTTCTTTATAGTACGTACAAATCTTTCGGCCTGGCCATTCGATGATGGATTGATTGGTGCGCATGTCTTGTGTATCATCTTGTTTATGTTGAGAAAGCTTCTGAAGGTATGCGTTATAAACTGTGGTCCATTATCAGAAACTAAAACATTCTTAATTTATTCATACACCTGTTACTTCTACTCTGTAAATTCCTATTTGTTTTTACTAACTCTTATATACTTTTATAATTCAAATGTCATATGTTTAAAAAAATAATATGTTTACATTTTGTAAATAAATTAGATTCAAGCGTTCTTTGTTTGAAGTTCATTATTGGTGATGGTGGATTTATGTTATTTAGATTTTGATTGGACATTTTCCATCACGATTTTATGTAAAACAAAGTTTCAAAACTTTCTGATCTAAGCCTTTTACTTAGGGAGCGCACTAGTCTAGGGGTAGAGCGTGGGGCTTTGGTGCCCAAGGTCCCGGGTTCAAATCCCGCCAATCACCAATGGCTTTTCGCTATGTGATAATGCCGCAACCCACACAGGGGTGCGCAAAAAGCCGCTACGGCTGAAGTGCCTTGGGAGTAATCTGCCCCTTCCGATAAAAAAAAGCCTTTTACTTTTATATTAAATTTTCATTACCTAATCCAATGAGAATCCCTCTATTAAATACTACTACCTGTGTCCTACCAAATATTATATTTTATCATGTCCTCTGCTGGTATGGAAGTGGTAGGAGACGAGAATCAGGATGGTGGGGGCAGCAGTAGTAACATTGGTACTTTGAAAGAAATTGATAAACAGCCTATGGTTGAAACAAGAATGGATACAAGAAGACCTAAAAGTAGGGTAGGCTCAAGATCCCGGGGTAGATACTCAAGAAAATGGAAGATGAAATCCAGGAACTGATTCATTTGCAGGATTTAGAGAGAACAAATAGAACAAGCATTCAAATTAAAAGAACTTAAAAAATCTTTGGAAGAAAAAGCGAAAACGGAATTCTCAAAAGTCAAAGAACTGGATAGATTGAAAATTTTTGACCAGTTGAATTTCTTACTTTTTTGCACAAAACTGTTCAAGGGAGATACTATATCAGAGAAGTTACGAATAAATTTGTTGTAGTATGTGGCTGGACCAAGAAATGATCTTAACTCATTCATATTTGTAGGGCGCTTTGCATTTGTTAAAGCATAAACTTTTTCAATACTTTGGTGTAATCCATTTCCACCAATCATGTGGCCCAAATATTTTATGCTCTTGTCAAATAATTTGCATTTGTTCTTGTTAAGATGTAGGTTTTTGCTCTGTAGAACAGTTTTCAGCCTTTCAAATGTTTCCTAAAATGTACACCCTTGTATCAGAATGTCATCAAAAAAAAGATTGAATTCCTCCAACCTTGAAGGGTAGAATCCATGAATCGTTTCCAGGTGGAAGGGGACACTTTAACACCTAACATGAGCCGATTAACTTTGTTCAGTCTTTTGTGAGTGCTTAGTGTTTGCATTTAAGCACTTTCATCATTCATCATCATATGTAGGTAAACATTGCGTATATTAATGTACAAAAATATTTTCCTCCACACATTTATAAGAAAATGTCTTCTATTCTTGGTATGGGGTAGTTAACATCTTTAATAACTTGATTGAGAGTAACCTTGTAGAATGCACACAAACGTATATTTTTATTTGGTTTAATCACTGGTACCATTGGTGTATATATGTTACATGAAACACATGTAGCTTAGAACTGTCAAATTATTTTTTATTGTTTATATTTTACATTCATTGTTTAAACCTTCAAGGGGGTATTTTTTTTAAGGATGCCGGACACTGCTACGGTAATTTTTTACAGTAGTTTTTAGGAGTGGTTTGTAATATATTTTATCTTTAATACGAACATAAAACATTTATAGTTAGATCTGATCGTGAATACACAATACAATGTTTTGATGCGTCAAGGACAGCTCTTGTGGTAGACAACGGCACAAGGAAACAGAATGGCCAGTTGTTATGTTTACTTTGTAGGTTAGAGTTTTAAATTAGTAAACATGTTAGTACAGTTTCCATGGATACTTTTGTTGATTCCTTCAACTAATTTTGTTAGTTTTTTTTGCAAGTTATAAACAGTAAAAGTGAAAATAAAGGCTTTTAGCGAATTTTTTAATTTTCACAAACAGTACTTTACTTTGATCTATAAAAATGCAGAGTAAGAATTTTTTGTAGCCTCGATGTATTATACATCAAATTAACCCTAGAAGTGGCAAGCTTTTTACTCTTAACTGTAACATAAAAATAATTACTAATATCTTCTTGAAATATCAAAGTTTAACCCTCCGGCAGCCCATGGTAATTTGCTTAGTGCCCATGAAAAATTGGCAGTTTTGCAAACATTTTTTCAAAAATTCATAAAAAATCCAATTATGGTTGGAACCTATCAGTATATATATTCATTTTGTTTGGAATGAGAAGGAGAATCTGTATAAGAGGAAAAAAATCTTGTTTTCATATTTGTGATCCCTAAAAATGCCTTCACAAAAATTCTTTACCGAAATTTCAAAACAAAAAGTGTGGCTAGACCAAATACATTTTTTTATTGCAATTTCATTATATATATTTTGTTTGAAATGTATTTCCTTACATAAAAAAGTTTCATGCCAATATATGCAAAAAGTCAGAAAATCTGAAAAATTGACCGTGTTTTTTTTATGTTAGACATAAGTCATGTAAGATAAGTATACAATGATAAAATATGCATGTGTCTACATAGGTAATAAATTGAGTTATAAAATAAATGTAACATTTTGATGAAAAAAAATTATTATCAGGATTTTTATAACATTATAAAAAAAATCGAAATTAGCTAAAATTAACTTTTGTTATACTTCAAGTAAACATTTTTTTATAAACTTTTTAGGACAAATACACTATGTGTAACTTGTAGGCAACTTATTTCCCTACATAAAAATATATAACATTAGGGGGAAAATATTTTTTATAAAGGTATCGAGCAACTATAAACGTAAATTCGGAAAATTTGAAAAACTTACCGTGTTTTTTTATGTTACACATAAGTCATGTAAGATAAGTCTACAATGATAAAATATGCATGTTTATATATAGGTAATAGGTTGAGCTATAAAATAAATCTAACATTTTGATGAAAAAAAATTGTTATCAGGATTTTTTATAACATTATAAAAAAAATCCAAATTAGCTAAAATTTTCTTTTGTTATATTTCAAGTAAACATTTTTTTATAATTTTTTTCAGGACACATACACTATGTGTATCCTGAATGCGTTTTATTTCCCCACATAAAAATATATAACAATAGGGGGAAAATTATTTTCATAAAGGAGTACTATGCGAAAATTACATAATTAGGCCTAGGTATATATAGAAAATTTTTGAAATATATCGTAATGAATGAGAATATATTATTACTAATCTACGTTTTCTCCTCTTTAGAATGATATATGACATGATTAGTAATAATTATAGCCTCTATGTCTAATACACATTTTTCATACAGACCGAATTGGTCGTTTGGGCATTCCCCAGTTTTCACAAAAACAGCTGTTTTTGAAAAATCCTACAGGACTTCTAATTAGTGTTTCGATATAAATATTATTATATTTATTTTCAGCAGATCTTTCTGCGTGCAGTGATACCAACCTCAAATCGCTAACACAAAATTTACCCGAGATATAGAGACTTGAACAAACTGAGTTTTTTACGTTTTAGAAACGTAGTCTGCTGTTGTCGTTTGCTGCAGAAGAAAATTTATTTTTCTAATCGTCGTTATTCTTACATATTAATGCTACTGACTTGTTTTATATATGAAAATTGAAGTTCAGAATCTTATCTTTCGATTGATATAGGTTTTAATACCGTTGGAGGTCATAATAATTGACGTACTAGCGATTCAAAATTTTTGGACCCATACCGACCGAAACGGTCGCATGGGCATTTCCCACTCACTTGAATACCGACCGAAACGGTGGTGGGGCAGCGGGAGGGTTAAACAAAAAGAGCTTAAAACATGACCCCCCCTTATAACCACTAATCACAAAAGCAAAACAGGTGTCCACTGCAATCCCAATTAAGCCTCCAAATTCCGTCAACTTCCACCCAAGCCGGTCACCGTTTATTTAAGGTGAGCCCCCCTCTCCGCTTTACCACACATTTGCAAGCCAAATTGGGATTGCTCATGGTCGGGATTCGAACCCTAGCACTTCCGAATGGCTAGAACGTTACGCTCGTCAGCGTAGCGCGTTAGCCGGCTCGGCCATTCAGTGCCTAGGAGTAGAAAGCGCTTACTTGGTTATAGACCTGCCCAGTGGCAGTCTAGTGCACAAAGTGAGCAGGTTCGGTTGCTTGCCCCCAAAGGGCAACACGGTCACGTAGGCGCTAGTGTCTAACAAGTTCACTAAACTGACGACAGATGCCTCCACCTGCCACTTCTTATTGAATTTGTAAATGCGTCGTGAATTACGAATTTGCCAGTTCTAGGGTTCAGGAAAAAATTGTTGAAAAGTTATTAAGATGATGAAGTGCTGTGTATTCCTTCTGCTCATACCAGTGGCAGATCCTGAGGTGGGCGATCGTCTCCCCTCAGGAATGAATTCTTTTATCCTTTTTTTTTTAATACTTGTGATTGTTACAATTAGCATCCTCTAGTTATTACCACCCAATTACCAAATAAGATGATTTTGAACTGTATTGTAACGAACTTGTACCGAAAACCGAGGTATATAACTATGTACCAAACCAAAACGAAAGTTTTGCCGCAGATCCCTGAATTCTTATCTTTATTGAGATAGTAAAGATATAATTGAGTGCATTGTAAATAGTGGCATTCATTACCTTAATATGAGCGCCAGAATTAGTTTCACAGTTGTAACCATAGAAATTTTCTTCATCGGTTGACATCTGTTTACTTTCTGCCAGGGAAGTGACATATGAGGATGGAACATAGTTTGAACATGGTCCTGGCAGATCATCATCAGAACCACTATCATCATCAAAGTTATTGATTTCATCGTAATCGTCATCAGCAATGTCCAGGTGATACGCTTCAACAGGATGTTTTGTTCTGAAAGAAGAGTTGATAGCTCGTCTCAACTCTTTAGGGCTTAACTTTTTGAAATCCGCCCCGTTGCATTGCTGAAAACATAAAAATAGAGAAAAACTGCCCTTTGTAATCCTGCAATCAACACACCTATATAAAATAAAACTAGAGACTCCTCTGTAAATGTGTGATGTTATGAATTTAATATTTTTATTTATTCACTCGTTATCATTCCATTATCTATTATTACTTGAGTCTTAATCAAGTCCGCATAATTGGGTAGCAGTTGTGGAGGAAAATTTCTGTCGTAGGCCTGGTAATAACAGAACATGGATGATAGTAGAAAGACTTCTGGTAGGATACCCATAGTTTTACAGTTCAAAAAATTGGGTTTTGGACACAGAAATTATAATGCACAACTTTGAATTTAACATGTAAACTGCCAGGCAGGTCCAATCAAGCCGGCAGAAAGGGCTATGAAGTGTTTTACAAAATTGCCGATAAGGATGACCTATGCATTCCAGCGGCATTGTGACAAACTAAATCCAAAAAGTACATTCATAGATAGTGCTGTGGTAGTTTTATGATACCTCAACATGCCTTATAATTACTTATCAAAATGCTCAATCCCATTTAGGTCCCATGACCCATTTAGGTCGACATGATTTCACTTCATATAACTGTTGACTTTTAATTTATCATATAAGGTCAAAAATCTACTTTAGAGTAAATAATGCTTGAGTTTATTAGTTTTTGTTGATTTATGTTATTTGACTTTTTATTTTTATTAACAAGAGGTACTACTAATATTTTCTGAAAACTCCAAGATAAAGGACTAACTTAATACTTGTACATGCTTTTTCTCAGATTGATATAATACATTTTTGACATGGATGTCTTAGCTTGGGGGGGGTGTTGGTGATTTGTAAGATGGAAAATATGTAACAGGTTTCCATAGAAACTACCAGAGATATTTTATTGAATTTTTAATATAAAATAAAAAGAACAGCTGTTTATATGAACTGAAAATATTATCTTTAGATATATCCACGATCTAACCTATTTACCACAGAAAAGTAAGTAAAAAAATTTTGTTATACAGTGGAACTTGGATAATTTGAACTTCTGTAATTCGAAAACTTCTTTATTTCGAAATTTTGTCTTGGTCCCTAGAATTTTATATAAAAACAATGTTAAAATATCTTGGTTAATTCGAATAATATTTTGGATGATTCAAAGTTTTTACAGCGGAAATCTATAGTGTGTGTATAAATGAACAAGCCATTGTGTGCGATTTTCCAGGAAACGACGTTCGGGCTTCCTGTCCTCAGACTATTTACAATAAGAGCCTGGAGGGTTTAAAAAATTTTTTATTTGTATTTCAGTCCACTACTGCTCATAAATCACAACATTGACATCTGTGTGTATCATCGGTGGTGGTTTGTTCCGATATTCGTCGTCTGTTTTCATGTTAACACGTCGTGTTTATGATGGCTTCGTCAAAGCGAACCTAGAAATCTTTGACGTTGCAAGAATAAATAGCGGCGATCAAGGAGGTATGGAAGGGATTTGAAAAAGTTTGTAATAGCTAGTTTCGGGATCCCTCCAAACACATTATTGACATTTAACAAAAATTAGGATTTTTAATCAATAATATCTTCATTATCCTAACTTTTTTAATATACAATGTTAAAACCTGATGTTTGATTGTTTATTTCAACCACTTGCATAAACTTTTCTTCAGAACTGGCTTAGTTCTTCTTCAGTGTTAACGGTTGTAAAATCGTAAAAGTAAAATTGAGGTTCGAATTATCCAAGTTCTACTGTAATATCTTTTTGACAAAACATGTCTAATAGATATTTATTATTAATACTAAAAATATATTTTTAGGTAATATAAAGATGAAATGCAAGGTATGAAGTTGGGGTCGGTGTCTGAGTCATCAGTTAGGCTGCTATAGCTCCCACTAATACACCAGTCATCATCACTAAAATCCCATTTCATTGGATGTTGGAATTCCCAATGCTTTGTCCATCCCCAACTATTGTTTAGTTAACTTTTTTGATAAGTTTAATCAAGGAGATAAGATGGTTATTGGTTATTTTGGTTGTAGATCTAATAACTAATTATATTTCAGTTCAAAACAATGTCAAACTGATATGGAAACATTGGCTTTCTACATTAGATCGGATGACAGTAAAAAACAAGTGGTTATCGTCTGCTTTTCCAGATAAGATTTTTTCAGTTTGCCTCCTATTAAACACAGCAGAATGACAAAAACAATAATGCTAGAAAGGTAAACAGCGTTCTCCAATATTGAGAAGTTTTAAATAGTTCACAAAACAAATTTGGTTAGGTTGCACCAAAATGCAGTCCTGAGCACAGCAACCGGCATTGAAGGGTTAAAACATGAACATGTAAATATTATATAATGACTTAGAAATGACACATGAGTTGTTCTTATCTATTCTCTATTGGTTCTCAAGACCTGTATCTCGTAGTTGACAATTTGTAAATAATAAGTGCACGTACCTGACACCGACTGAATATATCTTCCTTCGTAACCACAACATTGTAGAAGTTCAAAACCTCCACCAGTTGTTCTTTAGCAGTGCTCTTTATCACATGATAACACATTCCAACAGGCACCAGCTGGTTTAACTGAAAATAATGTTATTTTATGCTATATGTTATCTTATAAAAGATTAAAAAAATTAAAACATTGCAAAAATTACCATTAACGTTAAAACATAACTAACATTAAAAACCCTATTAAAACTACCGACATAAGTGTCATATATGCAGAATTAAAAAAAATTACTTTAATTTATTCAGTACATATATCGTTTCGAACAATGTTTTATAATTTAAGATAGTCAACAAATGCACAGGCTTGTTGTTCTGATGAGCAAAAAATACGCTTCAAAATGAGTATTACCGATCAGCTGATTCATTGGGACCACTGCCTTTACATCTGACAGGAAAAGTTAGTCGTGTCTAGTGTCTCTGAACATACTAGTTGCTCTTAAAATTATCTAACCGTACTTTACTCACTCTCATTTGACTAGCTTATCTGATCACTCTTATATTAGAATATATTATTTATTCACATCTCCATGATTATATATAAGCTGTGACATTTGAAATTATTGTTTTATTTTTTCTTACCTACCAGGGTAGGCAAGTAAAAGTGATTCTATAATTATAGTGAAATTAGTTGTAACTAAACTAAATAGTTTAGAACTACTCCTCTTCTTCAATTATATTCCAATCTTCTAGGACGATTAAGATTTTTTTTAAATATCAGGTTTTTACTATGCTGAAGAGTTTTAGTTATGACAACTGTAGTTACCCTCTCAAACACAACACCCTTGGTCAGAATAACACGATTTTGTTCGTTGCTCAAAGCCACACAGACATTGTGGTTCTGCATGTTGCCGAGTATTTCTGCGTCCACACCGACGGTCCGCAGTTGACGACCCAACCCCTGCAGCATTGTGTCACAAACCACCTTGAATTCCTTCACCCTGATTGGTTGTTGGCTCGGTGATTGAGGCACTTGTACGTGATTTGGCTGCAAAAGACAAAGCTCTACGATTAATTCACTCTTTAAAATTAATTTTGACAAAATTATACCATAGTTTACTGCAACTAGAGAGAAATTTGTGAAAATCCTTCCACAGAATATTTATAATATTGCAATGATAAAAGCGTCTGAGAATCAAAGTACAATTCCTCTGATTACAAATTAACAAAAAAATGACTTGAAATATTGTTAATACCTAAATGAACTAAAGGTTATTACTATTTTTATCATTGTCACAGTCATAAAAGAAGCAATCCAGGTTTGGTTTACTTAAGAGTTTTAGAAAGATAATAAATATCTCCATCTACAGTTCAATGCTGAATGATTCATTGAACTGCAGACATGTGTATTTACTTGATCTTTTTAGTTTAATTACAGTTGGGGGCTATTTAGATGAGTTTTGTTTTACTACTGTGTTATTCAATATTTTCTTCTCAATGCTGTTTAGACATAAGATTAGTTTACATCATTATTCAAAAATAAAAACAATAAAAGTAACTAAAATAAATAGATAACTTATAATATAACATATAATGGCTTATTAAATGTTGAAGAAATATAACTTATTAGTGTTTGGATATTTAACATATACAAAAACATTTTGTAATTTATTTGAAAATAATAATGTTATTTTTATTGAGTTTTGACTCTTAAATAACATAGAATTGACTTCTTAAGTCCAATCTTCCCTCACAAAAGGCCAAAAAACCTTCACCAAAACAGTGATATGGTAATTCTTTACTGTAATTTTTAGTATACGATTTAGCCTTGTAAAAAATGGCCAGTTATTGAGTGGAATTATTTGTAAAAAGACCAGATGTAAAAATACTGTTTGGAAAATATTATAGATCAGGATAATACTTGAAATGGAACTAAAAGATACACGTATTAAAGTACAGTAGTACAACATAATACAGTGGAACCTGCTAATTCTAACCTCGATAATTTGAAAACCTCTACAATTCGTAAATTTCCACTGTTTCCTTGCAAAAAACGGTAATATTTAAACAAATACTGATAATTCAAAGTATTTTCCTGAAATATTAAACAAATTCTGATAATTTGAAGTATTTTTTTGTATAATTTAGTCTCTAAAGTTTGAATCTGTTTGTACTTGAGCATCTAGATATCAAATTATGTCCCTTCAATAAGCCTCTGAAACTCGAAGTAATTTGATAAAAACTATCTAGTCAAAACATGAACCAGTACGCTTCTGCAATTCCTCCAAATTCTTATGATGGCATTGTTTTCTTTGCTTCAAAATAGCAATACGAGGGGGTACCCAAAAGTAACCGGAATTTGTCTGCCGAAGGCGGAGCTTTGGTAGTAAGGGTGAGCGCTATTAGGGCGTATCTAGCGCAAATCTTTGCCAGTTCAGTCCCGCATGGGTCGATGAGCTAGCATGTTCTGTTCGTCTGTAGCGTCATTTTTTGCTGTAGCTGTTTCACTGTTGCTTCGTTTTTTATGATGGCAAGTTTAAGTGAACAACGTGCCGCTGTGAAATTTAGTTTTTCCATGATTCATCACCAGTACCTTTGAAAGAAAATCTGGATCGATTTTGAGCTGTTCTTTCAGTTCATGGCATGTTTCGACTCAACGTGATTTTTGATTGTCAGTCAGAGCCCGAGGAACAAATTTGGCAGCAATGCGTCTCATTCCTAAATCTTCAGTTAAAATTCGCTGAACCGAGCTCCAAGTTATTGCACTAATTTCTGACAGTTGATCAATTGTCTGTCGACGGTCTGTGAGCACAAGCTCTCACATTTTTTCGATATTTTCATCAATTCGGGCAGTTGATGGACGTCCGGAACGAGGTTTGTCATCAATCAAAAGGTCACCATTTTTTAATTGAGAAAACCAGTCATACACTCGAGTTTTCCCCAAAGCATCATCTTTGTAAGCAGTTTTCAACATTAAAACAGTTTCAGCAGCGGTTTGACCGAGTGAAAACAAAATTTCACAGCGGCACGTTGTTCCTGCCATCATAAAAAACTAAGCAACAGTGAAACAGCTACAGACGAACAGAATGTGCTAGCTGAATGACCCGCATGGGACTGAACTGGCAAAGAGTTGCGCTAGACACGCCCTAGTGGCACTCACCCATACTACCAAAGCTCCGCCCTCAGCAGACAAATTCCGGTTACTTTTGGGTACCTCCTTGTAATAATATAAATACTAATGGATACAGTTTTTGTGTTGTAAAAATTTCACTTTTTGGTGAGCTACTGTATTTTTTACTCAGAATTAATGTATATGCTTTGAGAATGAGTTCAAAGAAGAACAAGTATAATTTGAATTTCATTCTTGCTCACATCTACAGTTCAAACTTCTGAATTGAACCTCTACAAATTAAATTTTAATAATGCTAACCTTTATAATTCAAACTCCTGGTGATTCAAACTTCCTTTAATTCGAAGTATATTGGCTTATTTTAATTTTGAATTAGCAAGGTTCGACTAAAGTAAAAAGTAGGGTAGTATAATGACGTACACAGTGTAATAAAACTCCTGTTAGGAGATTGTACTAAGCTTTACGCATTAAGTACTACACTACACGTCTAGTAACATTACTAACCAGCAACAATACTGCACTGTACAAACTAACAACATCAAGTTCCTAGGAGTATGATACTTGCTAAGAAGCATAATGTACAACAAATAATAATGCACTATCTGACAAAACAGATCAATAACATTAAATATGATTAAAATTTAATATATTTCATGCATTCTAAATGTTAAATAATGTTAACTGAAGCAAAAATACATCAAACTCACCTCTAAAATGTGTATAGTTGTGTTGGGTTAGAAAAACACTAAGAAGCACAGGTGAAAGCTCAAATGTGAGATTAATGCTTTTGTTCAAATAAAAGTTGTCATTATACCCCACAACCCAGGGATGCTAACATGATTACAACATCATTAATATATTTCATCAATTATTAATTTTAAATCAATAAAAGTTCCTCAAGAAAAAACTTACTATTTGACCAAGCTTCAGCAATCAGTTAAAAAGTTACTACTGTATTTTGTTTCAACATTTTATACCAAAATTAGTGTACAATTTTTTGACTAAAATGTTGAGAAATAACTAGATTATCAGTGAATGAGACCTAAAATTTTATTCATCTGAAGGCCGTAACACACTTAACTGCACCGACCCCACGTCGACGCTCGGCAGAGTGTTGGACATGCTGCGGCGAGAATGAAATTGAGGCATTCTAACTTGTAGGAACACACACCACCACACCGTGCCAGCACTGTTGTTGTGTTTGTTACCCGCACCGTCACAGACTAGTATATTTTACTATTTAACAGTGAGGCCTCAGGCAACACGGAAAGCGAAAAACTTTGAAAAAAAATTGTTGAAATACAGAATTTTCTTGTAAGTACATTAAAGGATATGAGAAATATCGGAATGCTGAATATAAGGAAAAGGTGTAGAAAGTAATGAGAATTAATTTGATATTTCTGAGTTTTATATTTTATATATATTTTAATTTTATATAAAACAGAATGCCCTTCATAAAATATTAATTGTTATAAAATGCCTGTTTTGCCAAGTTTTTTCAATGATTGATGATTGAATTTTGCGAATTTTGATTTTGTAATACTACGATGTGTTTTATTACCACTGGTAATAATTTCTATAATTTTTATAGTGATAAAATGACATAATTTGTATAATTGTATAGTGACATTATGATACTAGAAAAGAAAATAAATAATTAAACTCAAATATATAGTAAAAATATTATCTGGTATAGAACAGAATAATGTTTGGTATCATCAATGTTTCCTCAGTTTCTTCTTCTTATAGAGCAAAGGAAATTGTTCACTGTTCTGAAATGTTGAAATCATGATTCAGTTCACAAACAGAACACACCTCATATAAGCACACCAAAGAGCCGAGGCAATGATGTGACGGCTGTCGCTTGGCTTATTGACGGAACAGTGTATTCTCCTATCAACGTCACAAATTTCTGTGTTGCGGACTCGATGCGGTTAAGTATATCTCGGCATTTAAACTTTAATTTAGCACACAAAACTAAAATAGTAACTATTTTTCAGTATGGCACAAGAGTAACCATTTATTTAAAGTTTTGAAAAGGCAGTTTAATTTATCTACTCAAAAAATAAACAAAAGGTATAATTGAAAATATTTATATTAAGTTAATCATCAACATTGTTTTTGAATCCACTTCAAGATATTTAAACTATGAGTGTTTTAAGTACTTAACAACAAAAACCTTATTACTCTTTCCTTTGAAAAATGTTTATTTTTAGTAGTAATTTTTAGAAATCTTATTTTTGTAGTCTTTTTCTAGCTTGATTAATCCTTTTGAAATTTGTACAGTTACACTTATCTACAAATGTCTTTAATTAAGTGCAAAAACACTAAAGTAAAAAAATAAGAAAATCAGCAACTCGTTAGACCAATGAACATTAGAAATCACTGTGCAACCTCTACTGTACATTTGGCTACGAGAAAGTCTTTTGACTAAACAAATATGGCATCACTTGTACTAATTAAGATTGCACTAAATTAATATATGTGTGCCTAATTGTCTTGTGTTCTATTTATAAATCCACTGATTCATTATTTGATAAAGAATCTATTTATCCCAAAAAATTCAATAAAAGTTCAATACTAAACAAACTTGACTTGGTGTTTTAAATAAATTATGACTTTTATTCTTGTTTACAACTAATAAGAAAAATGGTTAACTTGAAAATTGAATCTGATTTGAATAAGTTATTGGACTTCATTATTATCTTCATAATTTAACTGTTTGAAATACCTAGCAACTATTCCTTTTAGTCATAAATCAAACATTTAACTCACCAGTAATCAAAATATAGATCAAGGTTATTCAGTGCATGAAAGAGACACAAGAATTATGATGTAAAACATGTATTTATATAATTCATTGGGGAAAAGTAGTCACATCATCACAGTGTGAAGAACGGTTTGAGGTAGATAACATCTGGCTTTTCTCAATCTTCATTGCTGTTGGCAATAGTCTAATGAGAATTTTTAAAATAATATTTTAAGTAAGTACAGTTTTGAAAGTATGATGCTGCAACATTACTTAGTCATCATTTTCCGCATGAGTTCTGTGCTCTATTGGCAACCCTTAGTGGTAATCAAAACAATTATTTGGGTTTACATTCAGAAGTTAGTGTTTGAAATGGCATCGCCAATTAAAACTGATGCCCACCGTGAAGTGTGCACAGTAATTTTTATTTTCTTAAGGTTTGAAATAAATTTAAATTCATTGGTAGTAGATTAGCGATATTTATTACAAATAAACGGTATCGGCAGACTGACACATACTATCTCCATTAAGTAAATTTAAAAAAGACAATCTGTACTAAAACTATCATGTTCTTCAAAGTTTATCTAAATATCATTTAATAATTTATTGTTTCAAAAGTAATCATCCCATTTCCAAAAATAAAACAAGAGACACAAAGTTAAATTAATTTAATGGCTAACGTGCCACCGTCGGTGGTGGGGGGGGAAGGAATGGGGAGCTCTGGAGACCGACGACGACTGAGGACAGTCCTCCAAGCGCCAGCCACACTCGCTTGCCGGCTCTCAGACCAGCAGGTTGTAGGTAACTTGCTTCCAACAGTATAGGAGACCAAGGGGTAGGCAACGTGGTCCGTGGTACAGTAAGCCCGGGATAGCCTCCTAGCTCATCTTTACTAACTTGTTTCGATTAATAGAAGAATTATTAATTTGATTAATAAAGAGTTTTAGTTTTTCCGAGAAAGGAACTTTTATTTAATCACTATAGTTGAGTTCATTTCTGTAGTAGACAATTTGAGTAAGCACCTAGGTCGTGTATTAATTCAGTAACAGTACAGGGCTGAAGTAAGCCTGGTGTTGGATTAATATAATACAGCTAGGAGTACAGGGCTGAAATAAGTCTGGTGTTTATAAAATAATAAATACCGATAGTACAAGGCTGGAATAAGCCTGGTGTTGTGTGAGACAGCTAGGACCCAGGCTGGAATAAGCCTGGTGTTGTGTGAGACAGCTAGGACCCAGGCTGGAATAAGCCTGGTGTTGTGTGAGACAGCTAGGATCCAGGCTGGAATAAGCCTGGTGTTGTGTGAGACAGCTAGCATCCAGGCTGGAATAAGCCTGGTGTTGTGTGAGACAGCTAGGACCCAGGCTGGAATAAGCCTGGTGTTGTGTGAGACAGCTAGGACCTGGGCTGGAATAAGCCTGGTGTTGTGTGAGACAGCTAGGATCCAGGCTGAAATAAGCCTAGTGTTGTGTGAGACAGCTAGGACCCAGGCTGGAATAAGCCTGGTGTTGTGTGAGACAGCTAGGACCTAGGCTGGAATAAGCCTGGTGTTGTGTGAGACAGCTAGGACCCAGGCTGGAATAAGCCTGGTGTTGTGTGAGACAGCTAGGACCTAGGCTGGAATAAGCCTGGTGTTGTGTGAGACAGCTAGGACCTAGGCTGGAATAAGCCTGGTGTTGTGTGAGACAGCTAGGACCTAGGCTGGAATAAGCCTGGTGTTGTGTGAGACAGCTAGGACCCAGGCTGGAATAAGCCTGGTGTTGTGTGAGACAGCTAGGACCTAGGCTGGAATAAGCCTGGTGTTGTGTGAGACAGCTAGGACCTAGGCTGGAATAAGCCTGGTGTTGTGTGAGACAGCTAGGACCCAGGCTGGAATAAGCCTGGTGTTGTGTGAGACAGCTAGGACCCAGGCTGGAATAAGCCTGGTGTTGTGTGAGACAGCTAGGATCCAGGCTGGAATAAGCCTGGTGTTGTGTGAGACAGCTAGGATCCAGGCTGGAATAAGCCTGGTGTTGTGTGAGACAGCTAGGACCCAGGCTGGAATAAGCCTGGTGTTGTGTGAGACAGCTAGGATCCAGGCTGGAATAAGCCTGGTGTTGTGTGAGACAGCTAGGATCCAGGCTGGAATAAGCCTGAGGAGAGAATTAAAGTAATCCAATTCCAAGTAATAAAAGAATAAAACCTTTTTCCAAATTGTATAGGGGTTCATGGGTTTATAATACACACCCTCTGATGACTTTGAATTAAATGGCGAAGGATTTCTGAGCCCTCACGTACCATATAAAATAATTTAATTAGTTTTCTGCATACCTGCATACTCTTTCCCATGTTAATGTTGCGAAGAATATGCAAATACTCTAATTTACCAATATATATATATCGATTGATCAATCTCAATCTTGTCTTATACTTGTATTATTATTGCCATATTATTGAAGTGGGAATTCGCTGAGTACACAGGTCTGCTGCGACAGGGGTATTTTCATACTTTATTGTATGAATAAAAATACTAACAAATTTATTTTATCTATTGCATTTACCTAACTTATTTACGAATAAAAAAAACCAAAAGTATCTATTTTCATCAGTAAAAAATAAAACAATGAAAGTTTTTCTCTAACAGCTAAAAATTAGAACTACTAATTTTAACCTGTCATTTCTTTCACATACTAAAGGGATAACGCCTGGCACTGAAAGAGTTAAACATTAGGTTTTGTGTAAAAACAATAATTTCAGTATCGAGCAGACTGCATGATTACAATTTTTTGCAACTTAATCGTTCAGACACAAATGCATAAAACATATTTCAAACTTTCTAAATTTGTAATTATAGCCATTGCATTTCTCGTCGTTAATTTGTGTGGCGATCTTAGAATGACCCGATTTGCGTACAAAGCCATTACTCACAAATTTTTCACCAACTAATCTGAAAATGAATTTCAATTTAAATTTTCACACCTTTGGCACTTTAAAATAAAATAAAATTAAACAATTCAAAGTTAGTGGCAGTCTCGGTCACCGATGCTGTATTGAATGCTCTTTATGCTTTGTTATGTTCAGTATTTAAATTTTACACTGCTTTGATCCCTTACTGTTCACCTACATCTGATCACCCGTTTTTGTATTCATCCATTGTTCTTCACTTCCTTCACTAACATCGTGTGTATCTTCCTCTCTCTCAATAAATGTATTATTTAAAACCAGCAAAGGTCCTCCGTTTCTTATTGTACACTCACAACTGAATGTAAAGACAAGTAATTGTTATCTTAATTGCAGCTTAGGTTTGTTAATACAGTCGACTCTCTCTTATCCGGACACCTCGGGACCGGACCTCTATCCGGATTTTAAAAATTCTGGACTATCCAGTGGTTATAAGTTTATAAAATACAACCTGTAATAGCAAGTAGTATCTATATAAATCACATTTTAAGACGTTTTTAAAGTGTTCTTTCCCAAACAATACAGGTTTTTTTTGCAACTCACGGATTGTAGTTTTTTGTGACATTGATAAATCATATCACCATAAATAGAAATGAACATAAAATGATAAAGCATTGAAAATTGAGCCCTTACAAATTTATTTTAGAGTATGAAAAAAATGGAATTCTAACTTTATATTTATGAAATTATCCCAAACGTATTTATCCTGCTATAACCCAAAAAGAATAAAAATCTTGGCTTTACAATACATATTAAAAGAAATCTGTTTACATATTAAAAGAAAACTGTTTTCCTCTGCTTTTTGGCTTTAACAGTTTGTTGTATGCTTAATCACCCCAAATCCTCATAAACATTACATCCACAGTTGACAAGCCGATCTGTTCCTCGATGTAGGTTGTTGGCAGTTCCAGTGTTCTTTCCATCAGTATGAATCAAAATTCCCACACCGGCTTTGCTATTTTCCGCTTCACTGAAGATTCGTATCGAACGCAAAATTATTGTAAACTGAACTTATGTTCGTGATGTTATTTATTTTTAGTTAGCCAGAAATAAATAAAACATGTTCAATGCTGTCGATTTCTGCCATGAGAAACGGGACCGCGTGCTGATGACTCATTTCCACAAAGTAGTCCGAACTAGAGGGAGTCGACTGTACTTGCAGCACCAATGCTTGGAATCTTGATCATAGCATTACAACAAATAATTTCAAATTTGTATGTCCTCAAAAACACGCCCTGTGATACCCATAATAGCTCAAACAAGAAATTTATTCTTATATACTTAATATGGCGATTTAATAATGCTAAGCACTTAATAAGATGAGTTTATTGTTTCTACAAATATGAAAATGTAAAATTATTTATTTTCATAATAAAAATATGATGTTAACAAAGATTTTCTAATTGTTAAACAACAATTTTGTAAAGAGCTTACTAATGATTACAGAAATCAAAGAATCGAGAGTGCTATCACCAAATGAAAATTTAACTATTTTTAGTATTTATTTTAGCTACAAAGGATCGAAAATTGTGTCTCTACAAAACAGGGAAAGTTTAATTAGAGAAAATCATCAACCAAAGTACGTAATGCAAAATAGAAAAAATACATATTACAAACAACAAAGTGTTCTAACATGCACACACATGTTCTAGGGTAAGTTCTACTCTGTTAGTTTGTTAGTTGCAAACACAGCTGAGTAAGTCATACCTTATGGTGGGCAGGTTTTTTCTTTGGCTTCTTTGTAACGTTGGCACTATTCACCATAAGATCTTGGCAGACATCTGTAAATGGAACCCCCTGGTTGTTGCAAACACTGGCAAGTACTTCATAAGCTTTAATCAGGCAAAAAGCGTCCAGAGCTAGAAAACCACAAAAAGTTATAACAAAGATCACACATTTAATGCCAAAAATTTGAATAAAAAGAGATTTCCTAATTATAAGATTTCCTAATTATATTCCTAATATATCTTCATTCCATGTGTCATATAGAGTATGTTTAAATCTTTGGGCCGTTTATTAAGTTCATGAAATAAAAATATTGTTTTATAATTCAATCTGTACTATAAAATGCATTTAAAGTATTTAACAAGAGTTAAGGTTAAGAGATATGATTTAAAATATTACTTTAAAAAAACGAAAGTTTTACCTGCATAATACTTTTGGGAATCTCTTAACGGTCGCCGGTCCCAGTTTGAAAACTGTTCAGATTTATCCAAAGGTAAACCCAAACACAATGAGACCAGTTTTGACAGGCCTTCAACTGTGTCGCTATCCTCACCTGAAAAATTAAATTTAAAGTTTTACAAAAGTAAGTACACTAAAAAATACAGTGACACAGTTAAAAACTTTCACATGATACTGTCAACACAGAGGTTTTAGCCAGGTAAAGAACACTGTGCACATTTCGTACATACTTAGCTGAAAGGATACTACATTATAAAAGATTGCTACCCATATTATCAAATGCAAAGCACCGAGCCACAGCGCTTGAATAGAGAGTGATCTTTTAGGAATAAGAAACCTCTTGTATTGCAAGGAGGGCCACCTGGAGGAAACCACTGAATACAACTTAGTTGATGGATAATGAGTTTGGAATACAAAATCCTCAAATATGATTTCTGATTTCATTTAGTGTTTTTAGCAAATTTTCCATAGGGAAGAAGCTATTACCGTAGGTCTCAAGGCAAGATTTAAAACCGGGATCATGCTACTTTTTCGTCATTAGGTACCCAGAGGCCAAAAACAATAGTCGTTAAAATTTATATATGTGAACCTGATATTTATATATGTGTCTGTGAACCTGATAACTCTCGTAAAAATGGTCTGATCGAGACCAAATTTGATAGAGATGGGTTCCTACATATGCTCGTACAAGTTCGTAAACCAGACATATCGGTTAATCGGAATGGGTAATTTGAGGGGGTTTTGTACTCAAAATTGGGTTTTTTGCGGTTTTTAAGTGTAATTTAAAAAGATTGTCTCGATCGGACCATTTTTACTTGAGTTATCGTGTTCACACACACACAAACACATATGTATATATATGTATGTATATGTATACATATATATATATATATAAATTTTAATGGCTATTTTTTTTTGCCTCTGGGCACCTAAGGACGAAAAATATCATGGTCCTGGGCTTAAGTCTTACCATGAGACCTACAGATAACTTCTTCCCTATGAGAAATTCGCTAAAATATTCTAAATTTTATCTTTTAACATTAGAATCAGCTTAAAAACTACACAATTTAGTTCCTTTAAGTTTTTCTCTATCTCTAACGGTTACTGAGATATTAAAAAATCTAAACACAGTACGTTGTAATTTGGGGGTGCAATGTTAATCTTACGTAGGATCACTTATCAATCTATATTTTTGGACAAAACTTGATATATAGCTTCATGTGGTTGAAATCCATCCATTTATGCTTAAAAATCATAGTTTATAAGTTTATAATGGCAGCTAATCTGCATAAACTTTTCCCTTGTTAATCATATAGGGAATAGGTAAACTCCTTATTTTATGGATAGATGTTGATGAAAGTTGGTATAAATTGTAAAAATAAAAATTGTTTATGCTAGAAATGCCTACCTTCAGTATTCCTCACAGCTGCAAACCTGCATACTCTTTCCCATGTTAATCTTATAGAGAAAAGGCAAATAACTAACTCATATATAAATCGACAGATATTGATAAAACTTGACATATAATATTATTATTATATATTAAATAATATTAGAATTTGGAAATTCGCTGAGTATGCAGATCTGCTGTGACGGGGGTATTTTTTTTATTCAGATACAATAGTTTTCAGTTATATATGTTTCAGTTATAATCTTGCATTAGTAAGGTTTTTGAGAAGATTTTTCTCAAAAGACTTTTGGCGTTTGTGGGGGAAAACAAGATTTTATCACCTGCACAGTTTGGTTATACTAAAGGCAATTCTACAGTCGATGCAATGAATAGTATAATATCGTCAATCGTTGAATCACTGGATTCTGGAAAATCGGCAACTGGTATTTTCTTCGATTTTACAAAGGCCTTTGACCTCATCGACCATTCAGTTTGCTTTCCAAACTGTGGAATTTGGGTGTGAGAGGTCTCAGTTACTCTTGGATCGACTGCTTTTTAACGGGCAAAAGTCAAGTTGTCCAGATTTCCTATGTTGATTCCCGTAGGTTTTTGCGCAGAGTACAGTCTTCCTCAAAAAACTATACGTATAGGTGTTCCTCAAGGTTCCGTCCTTGGCCCTATTCTATTTATACTCTTCATAAATGATCTAACTGGCTGTATTTCTAATTCGAAAATCAGCTTATTTGCCGATGATACCACACTCGTTGTAGATGCTAATAACAGTTCTAGCCTGGAAATCAAAAGTTTCATTGAGGGTCAACGCTATGGTTCAATGGGCGAATTAAAACAAATTAGTTTTAAATCAAAGTAAAACGAAAATTGTGGAATTCAAAATAAGCCAAGCAGGAGCTTCTGAACGCATTGGTGATGAATACATTGAGCCAACCAAGTCGTTAAGTTCTTGGCCATCCAAATTGACAGTAGTCTAAAATTTCATGCTCATATTGATTTTGCCTGTCAAAAGCTCTCTTCCGGAATTTTCGTTTTAAAAACACTTTCTAAATTTTCAGACACACATGTGTTGCTCACAACATACTATGGCATTATTTATCCTTTCGTAACCTATGCCGTTGCTGTTTGGGGGCATGAGTCTCAAAGAACAAAATTTGTCTTTAAATTACAAAAAAAAGCCATCCGAGTGGTTTTTTAGAAAACCATGCAGGTACTCTTGCAAGTCACTTTGAAAAGTGACTTGCAAGTTAAAAATGACTTGCAATACAAGTTAAAATTTTATTGGTTTTGAAAAACCAAATTTTAACTTTTTCTTCAATTTATATCTTAAATACAATAACCTTTTTTCTTACCAAACATTACAAATTTTCTTCACAATTAGCTTCAAATTATAATTTAAGAAAAACTTTTAATGCAAGAGTACCTAATCATAAAACCAGTTTTTTTCAAAATCATTTTTCCTACAATGGAGTTTCACTTTTTAATGCTCTTCCAAACTCCATTAAGGCAAAGGCAAGCAGCCCTAAAATTTTTGAAAATATGGTTAAAACATTTTTAATTGAAAAATTTTTTTATAATGTTAAGGATTTTATTGGTTATAATTAGGGGTGTGTGATGCATCGAAAATGTATCAAAATTTCGATACGATTCGATTCGATTCATCGAATCGCGATTCGATACAGAGGTAATCGAAATCCCGATGCATCGAGCGAGTCCCGATGCGCGGCAGCGCCTGTAGATCCTAATGGCATAGCTTATACCGATTTTCAGGTTTTGAAACAAATTTATTTATTGTCTATGTTTGTGCAATCCAATTTTCCTTTTTATTTTGTTATTCAAACTGATTTTAAATCCTTTCTCAAAATTGACAAACAAGTCAGAGAAGTTTTTAACAGGACAACAGCTTACGTGACATGATGACCATGACGATTACAATTTTAATGGGAGTTGTTTATGGTTAGGTATTCCTCCGCTGGACACAACAGACATCAATAGTAACAAAAAATACATCAAACAATATTAACAACCAAAATTGAATTGTATTTATTTAAATCATAGTTTGTTTAATTTAGTTTTAATAATGGCTCCTTTTTCATCGCAGATCAATTGACAGCTTCCATTGCATTTCTTATGAAGCAAAAAAGTAGATCCATAGTTTTTTAATAATATTAATTCCAAAAACTAAACCTTGAGTATTTGACATTATTCTAAATTGTCTATTATAATGTACATATTAAATGTTTTATCAGTGACTCATGAATAAAAACATTAAATTGGTGATTCTCAGTTAAATCGGGTGTAAGCTATTTTTGTTAAGAGATAAGTGAGGTGGACAGGTGGTCAGACAATAGCGGCAGTAGGTAATAAAATACCCCCGTCGCAGCAGACCTGCGTACTCAGCGAATTTCCAAATCAATAACATATTAATAATAATATATGACTAGTTTGATCATTATCAGTCAATAAATATGAGTATTATTTGCCTACTCTCCATATATTAAACCTGGGAAAGAGTATGCAGGTTTGCTGCTGTGAGGAACGCTGAAAGTAGGTGTTTCTAGCGTGAACAATTAATTTTTTGAGCATTTATATCAACTTTCATCAACATCTGTCCATAAATAAAGGAGTTTGCCTATTCCCTATATGATTATTATGGGAAAAGAGTATGCAGGTTTGCTGCCATGATAAACACATAAACTATGATTTTAAACATAAATGGATAGATCTCAACCACATGAAGCTAAATATCAAGTTTTATCCAAAAATATTCATTAATATAGGAAATATTAATTTTTCCCTATCCTCCATAAGATTAACATTGGAGCCCCCCAATACAACGTACTGTGTTTAGATTTTTTAATATCTCGGTAACCGTTGGAGATAGAGAAAAACTTTAAGGAACTTAATTGTGTAGTTTTTTAAGCTGATTATAATGGTGAAATATAAAATTAGATATTTTTAAAAATTACATGTGAAAAACGCAAAAAACCCCATTTTGGGGTACAAAACCCCCCCAAACTACCCTTTCCCACTGACCGATATGTCTGGTTTACGAACTCGTCCGAGCACTTGTAAGGATACACGTCTCTACCAAATTTGGTCTTTATTGGACCATTTTTACGAGAGTTATCGTGTTCACAGACACATATATATATATATATATATATATATATATATACATATATACATATATATATATATATATATATATATATAAAAATTTTAACGACTATTGTTTTTGGACTCTGGGCACCTAAAGAAGAAAAAATAACATGGTCCCGGGCTTAAGTCTCACCATGAGACCTACGGTAATAGCTTCTTCCCTATGGGAAATTCGCTAAAATGACCTTGAACCTTGCTCCGGGACAAGGGGGTTTGTTGATATTTGGAACTGACTGAGCGACTTCATTATTTTGTTTTTCGGTCAAATACTTACATTTCTCTACATAGTATGATCTAGTTAAAAATTGAGTTTTATGTTTTCTCTTTAAATAATCATTAATCTGAGGTGATTTAGTAAATAAGCAATCAATTAAGTTGTGTGTGTTTAATTAATTAAGAAATTTACTTTTAAATAAGAGTAATGATTAAATAGTTTTAAATAAATATGTAACCACAACTAACTTCATTATTAAAAGTTTTATATATTTTTAAATTTAAAATATGAATTTGATTAGAAACTAACCATTTGAAATGGATGATACTAAATCTATTTTTTTAAATAACAGTTTACTTCTGTTTTTATATTTTCTATATTATTACTTTTTGAATTTTTATCTATAGTTTTCACTACAATACTACTCATTTCCTCTAGTAATATCTTTTATTTTTCTCATTTCCAAATTTGTTAGATATGTTATTATTTAAAACCTATACAAAAGAATTTTGAAATTGTATCAAAATTTTAAAACTAGAGATATATTTGCTTTTGTCATACAATAGTTTTTTATTTAATTTAGTAGTTTATAATAGATATATAATATATTTTTAGTAATTGTAGACCTACATTAATTTTTTTAAATAATTCTTGTTTAATCTCATCAAGGCTAGCTATACATATTCCAAGTTATTAAAAATTTTAGCGAATCTTGGAAATCTTTTAGCGAACTTTGCTTTATTGATATAATATACATAGATAAAATACCTTAACACAAATCTTTTGAACTTGAAAGTTATCAAACTAAAAATTATCAAACTAATTATGAACTGTAAAATTTAGTGAATAGTCTAATAATATATATTTTTTGGCTTTAATTCCATGGTTTTATATTATCTTCTGTTATATGATTTCTGTTTTACAGGAAATTGTGTTGTGTGTTTGTCGTGTTGTATCGAATCGAATCGCATCGATTCGTATCGGAATTCTTTGTATCGCATCGTTGTATCGAATCGAAATTTTTTTGCTGCATCGCACACCCCTACCTAGTTATTTTTTTTTTCGAGGGGAAATGAAATTATAAAATAGTTATTTTATATAGAAAGAAATATGTTGCTTCATTATTATGCATTGTTTATTATGACTACTTACTAATTTTATTGACACTATTATGCAGTTTTTGTTAACAACTGTCAAAATAAAGCAATTTGAATCTGAATCTGAATATAGCTCTCATGTGGATTACCCTAGGTTCTATTATATGATAATATTTCAATTCTACAATATGGTTTTGCATATGATCAAGAATAGTTTACAAATACGGAGTGTTTATTAAAGTCGGGGACCAACTTCGAGGAGTGATAGTACTAATCAAAATAAACATAAAATTTCCAATAAACATATATCGAAAAATCCTTTGTTTAGCCGCTAGTCGCCATTTTGTATTTTATACAAAAATAGTTATATCTCAAGACCTATTTAAGATAAAGAAACCAAACTTTGCACACATCTTTATTGGCTAAAGAGAAAAATATTTTCAAAGTATCATTTAGTTTGCTTTTATATTTCAAAAATGGCGGTGGTTAAAAATCCTTTTATTTAAATAACAGCAAAACCATTAACTTAATAACATTTTTACAACATATAAAAAAATTGTAAATTTAATTTCAAATCTAACGATACTTTGTTGAACTAAATCCGTCCACCGATAAGCGAGAAAATGCACTTTTAATGTTAACTTACAGAGTCCATGCGCCACCTCCGCGCGGCCTTGGCAAAGAATCGGCTAGCACAATTAATTCTCGGCCACGGCCGCGCTTTGGTGGCGCATGGGCTCTGTAAGCTAACATTAAAAGTGCATTCTCCCGCTTATCTATGGACAGATTTTGTTCAAAAAAGAGTATCGTTAGATTTGAAATTAAAATTACAATTTTTTTTGTAAAAGTAAAATAATAAAATTTTATTTTGTTATAAATCTCAAGTTGATAAATATTATACCAGTATTAGGCTTGAAAAGGTCTTAAAATCTGATATTTACAAATCCCTAAACATGACAAGAAATAGAATGAAATCACTTGTATTTAGTTTCAAAAGTTACAGTTAGTTAGTTAGTTTAGTTAGTTATTTGTATTTAGTATCTAAAGTGTCGACAATAAAATTTTATAATGCTCAAAAACGTGGTTTCACAAGTAGACTTAATCTTATTTTTACCTTTAAATGGCAGAGTAATGTTGAATTCCCTCATCAACTTTTTCCACAAGAGGTTTAAATCTAAGAAACCTAATCCAACAATCTTAACATCGTTCAAGTTGACACTTTCCTTCAGTTTTAACAGATCAACTGAAAGTCCAAATCCTGCAAAAAAATAAGTGGATGGGTTAGAAAATAGATGACAATAATGTGGTAAAATTGGTTCATAGGAATATTTATTCTTAACAACTGAGTGTCAATACCTAAATTAAATGCAAAATCAAAAAGATTCTATGATATGGTTTTGTACAAGTACTTTGTGTATTTTTAAAGAGCATTATAATGTGTCCAGCGATCTATCTGATTACACTTTAAATTTCTCACTTCTCAGTTAATAAATGATAATCCATTGCTGAAAAATTATTTCCACAGAAATGTTATTGACACATTCCAAGAAGGTTTTACTAACCTAAAACAATTTTATCAAGATTATATTAAATCAGATAGATTGATAATAAATATTTTTGATCTCTGATTTCAAACTAATCCGATATGTCTAAATTTTAAATGTCATATTTGTAGAGATTCATGTTTAAGTTTTTAACTAAACATCCAAGATGAAGGAGGTACTGCAAACTCCAAAAGTCACATCACCTGATAAAACTCATTCAAAAAACTTTTTTAAATATTAGGTTGGAGTGATTTAAAAGTTCATATCTTCAAATAACTACTAGAAGGGAAGAGTATGTTATGCATGTGTCAGCTCACTGGTTACTATTTGTTTCTGCTAACTTACCCAACTTCAGAATGTCTGGGTTTGCAAAGATTCGGCGGCTAACGTCACCCCACACCGAACTATCCCGCAGGGCCAACACGTCTACGAGGAATGTCTCGTCGTGAGTAGCTATCTGCAGCAATGACAGTGTTTCCGTCTCCGCGCAGAACGCAGGTTTCCATTCCGTGTCTAGTCCGATGACATGCGAATGTGACACGATCTCCAAACAACGTGTCAACGCCTCGTCTGTATCTACCATCGCCAACACGTGGCTCTCCGGCAACCGTAGGACCTCACGAGGTTTCAGAGACTTGGATGTACGTAGCGGAGAGAATTCTCTGGAGATTTAGTCAAACAAAAAATACAATTGTAATACAGAAAAAAATACTCTAAGTCCTAAAAAGTCTGTTTTCATTTCTTTACAGGTTTAGCCTACTATGTTTGGTCAATCTCACTTAAACCGTGCAAAAGTTTTGTAGTAGTATCTACTAGGGGTCAGCGGGTTGTGATTTTTCTTTCGGTTTGGGTAGTGGATTTCCATCAATACTCAGATTCGGGTATCATTGGCTAAATGAAAACCGGGTCGGTTTTGGGTATTACAAGTTAAAATTCAGGTTGGCTTCGGATATTAATTGTAAGCAAAATATTAATTTAATTATGATTGATCGACCTAATAAGTAGTAAAAAGTGATAAGTCTTTAAATAAATATGTGTATTCCATTTGGTATAGTAAAATCTTTTCTATGATTACGTAGGCAATTAAAAATATAAATAAAAGGTATAATAACAAGCAAACTCTAAGTTAATTTTCTTTCATACGTATCAAGTTACAAGGTCTACATTTAGTATTGACCTATAAACCAAGTAGACCTACTGGTAAGCAAATCTAATTAGTGACGAAAAAATAATGTCTCATTTAAAAAAAAATACAATTTGGTTGAACTGAGTTGTTTTTCATTTATTTTTTACAATTTAATGTTATTACTTCGTCATTATTATCTTGCTTCCAAACACTGGGTCATATAACCTGTATAAAGTCCGACTTCAAACAACAAATATTTTTGTGGTTATAGAAGAACGTGTAATAAACGTATTTTCTCAGGATATATTACAAATAATAAAATGTTATATATCATTAGAAAGACGATGACGTTATGTTTTGTGTATATTATTGTTTTAAATTATTATTTTGCAATACTTGATTGTGGCTTTCCAAAATAGTACACTTATCCGAAGTTGTTGACAGAAATCTGTACCAACGTAGGGCCTGTGTTTATTTTGTGTTGTTCTTTATTGTATATTTGTATATATTACAGCACTGTACTACTTATTAATGCCATTCACTTCTGAATTCACCAGTAAATTCAGCAGTGAACTGTGACGAACAATTCTGAACGCCTTCAACTTGAAGAAGCAACCTTAGTATTTTTTAACTCCTTCACTTTCTTCGACGCAAACCCAGCACTTTTGGATTGAATGAAATTGGATCCTATGAAACATTATTTGTCTAATTCTCTCTTTTAGAGTTTTTTTATTTTGAATTTCATTGTGTCCAATTTTATTCGATCCAAAAGTACACTCTGTTCCAAAACATCACTGACTATTACTAACTAACCTGACTATACTTTTGGATCAAATGAAATTGGATCCTATGAAACAGAGTTTATTCTCTATTTTAGGGTTTTGGATCAAATGAAATTGGATCCTATGAAACGTTCCCCAACCTCCATACCGTATTATCTGAGTTTTCGCGTATCCGAGGTGACTTCGATCCCAATTACCTCAGATAATCAGGAGTCTACTTTATAACCTTTTATGTTAACTAAAAAAGTTTTCAAAAACAACAACAAAAACAAACAACAATTCGCAAAACTTTTCATTTCATTTTTTATTTATTTTGACTAACCAATTATATATATATTATAACTGCTCATATAGGCTATATGAGCAGTTTTGACGAATGACAGTTTGAGGCAACTGAGGACTGCAAAACAAAAACAATTTGGTCCCACCAAATTGTTTGTTTAAATCAAATTGTTTGACCTATGTTACCAAGAGGAATTCATGGTAATAGCCTCATTTCTTCTGGAACTTCGCAAAAACAACTAATTTATTAAATAACTCATTTAAAACCATAAAATTAAATTATTTTCAAGTATCTCCTGCTAAGTAAGCAAATAAAATATAGACCTTTATAGGTTAATACAATATATACAAATTCATAGCACCTTGTGAATTTGAATAAAAATTCGTTGAATCGCATTGCTGCATCAAATAGAAATATGTTAACTGCTTGAAACACCCTTATATGTAATTACAGGTTCCTTGCTGTTGAGAATCCATTTACTTCAGGTGATGTACATATACTTTACAGTATGTAAAGTATCTCTTCTTTAGACTGGGTAAGGTAAATAAACTAATAATTAAGTTAAGGTAAGTAACTAATAATTTTAAAAACGTCAAAACAAGGAAGCAAATCATGCGATTGCAAGTACTTACAATGTACCAGTTCTCATGTATGTGGCGACGTTGTAAGGCAGTTTGTGTTGAGGAACGTTGAATTTTTCAGCGAAGAAGGCAGCCTCGACGATGTCGCCCTGCAGGTTCACCAGATCTACCAACTCGCTCTCAAGGTAATGGTCACCACACACCGCTTCCGTCACCATCTCCCGCCAACACTCCCCCTCTGTACAAGTTTAGATTTAGTAGATATCCTATACAATATAATACTAATTTGTATAGTATATAAAAAGTCTACATATTATATGAGTCTTAGGCTTTACAATAATCTGCTTAATAATTTAAAATAGGTTGATACAATTACCAAATTTAAAAATGATCTAAAAAACTACTCTATCCATAAAAATTCTTATTCAGTTTTCAGATTACCTAAATGATCACGATAAATGAATATGTATATTTTTTATGACAATTTATATAATTTGTCCTAAGCAATGGATCTTATATCTTTATTTATTTTATATGCATAAATTACAAGTAACAATACTAGGTGCTTCCTAGATGAAATTTCATTGACTAAAATCCTGAGATGGCTAGTTAGTTTGGTTGTAATAATTATGCTGTACTAATTATCAATACATAACTATTTTCATGATTAGATTTAAGTTATAATACCTGCAGTCTTTAATCCATTGAAGACTGCAGGTATTATGAATTAAATCTAGTCATTAATCAATTCGGAAGGCAAAATGTTTAAAATATTTTCGACGACATACACGACTTACATACAGATAGTCCCAAAATGTGAAATTGTAAATTGGTTAATATAAATATTATGAAAATACTCACACTTACCAATCTCATTGTACCTGTAGCGCTTTCGAACCACAAAATGCAAAGCTCCCTCTCTTTTCTTGCGAGTTAGGTTTGGACAACTACTTAGCGACAGATTATAGATTTTTAAAAACCTTGCTAACAATTTTGACATGGGTTTATACTGGAGTTTATCTTGCTTCAGGTCTGGGATTCGGAGACGTCTGTAAAATGAACAAAATTTATTGATAATATTTTTCAAAATGAAGATTGAAAATGTTTTTATGGTCTATAGACACTATTGCCTTCAATTCTATTTTATTCTAGTTATTTTTTCTAAGTATAATAAATAATTAACTATTTGATTTAATAATCATGAACACATGTCCTAGGTTGATTATGAACTAGGACTGACTGATTTGTTGATCAAGCCAGAATGGAGTGAACCCTGAGAGCATATATGCCCAGTCTAGTCTAGGCCTAACCTGCCACCACGGCTAAGGGTTACCAGGCTGGTGCCCAAAATAGAAAGATGAGGCTTTTGTGGGTAACCTTCAGAGTTTAATTTCACAATGAAAGAGAGTATCACACCACATGCACACCATCCGTGCGCATAAGGCACTATCCACCTTACCTCAGAAAAAGTAATTTTAAAGTAAAGTTATCTTAAATTATTATTGTTATTTGAATCACTGATTTGATTTAATTAGTTAAAATCAAATTTTTTTATAGTAATTATCTGATTGAATCATCTATGAGTTTAAGATTTTTTTCAAGTTGGTATTTTCACTGTTCTTAATCATCTCCTGACTAGCTTTCATCAATATAATTTTTAATAATGAGTTTGTTTTAAAGCAAAATTCTTAAGCCCTTAAATGGGTGATTATTTTGACTGTAAAGGAGGGAATTCATTTCCTCACATCCACAGATCAAACCATGAAATTACCTACTTTACAAAAGAAAGTTATGACCTGATGACTTCCATGACGTTGTCGTTGACCCTGCCCTGCAACAGGCGGTCGAGATATCGTGCTGTAGCAGTTTGCGATGCTGGGCTCACCCTCAGATAGTCTTCAGCGATTGTCAGTTTATCTTGAAATATTAATGGCACCACAAAGTCTTCAATGTCAAAGTGGTCTAGTCCTAGGTAAGTGGCAGTCTGGCAAGCCTAAAATGCACAAAAATGTATGATCCTTTTACTTTATACTTTTTAATGAAATGGCAACCCATCCAGGTAGGTATTTTAAGCAAAGTAAGAATGAGATATTAGAGTGGTATAATTATGGCATGATCTCATTGTCTTGTTACTGACTAAGGCTGAGATGGTTCCTTTGACAGACCTGTTAGTTAATAACCCAAAAGTCCATAGCATATCTAAGGCCCCTTTCACACCATTCGGCGTGAAACGAAATAAAAATTAAATTTTGTGTGGAAAATAGTATATTTATTTTCTACCAAAAAAATATATATCCACTCATTTTTCATTTTTTTAAAGTTTACAAAAATATTCAATATTTTGGCAAGAACATTTTTGGATCCCTTCCTTAACTGGCTTGTTTTCAATTTGAGAATTATGCCGAATTATAAATTATAGATTTTAAACTGTATCCTTCACACATAGAAGTTACTTTATGTACGATAATTAAAAACTTTATTTCCTTTTTTATTCAGATGGACCCCGTCTCGTGCTAGGCAAGAATTACTTATGTACTTATCTAGGTCAAGAAAAATAGCTCCATTATTCCTACACTTAATCTTAATTTGTAAGGTACATCTCTTCTGAGGGTAATCCCATTTATTACTATGTGAATGAGGAAAACAATTCTTTGTTTTTTATAATATTTTTCATTGTACCCATCACTTCTTCTGCATTTCTTAATATGTCGAGGTAATTTGTTCCTAAGTGAATAACAAATCACTTAGGCTAATGTATGGTTAGCACATGCACCTCAAAAGCATTTAACCTCTGTTTGGGTCTGTGTTAAGTATATATCTCTGAAGAGATATATACTTAATGATATAGAATCGCCAACAACAAATGTAGCACATTCATTTTTGATGGAATGCCGCGGGTTTGAGTCAGGATTCCTCCAAAAGTATTTACTTGCCTTTTTATTATGACAAGTGGTATTATTAATTAATGTTTTTATCTTTGCTTCTATAACTTCTGCTTTGTCACAGTTTTTATTGGTTTCATCCTCTTCTTGTCTCAGACAGTCTTATCTGTTTGGTAATGGAATGGAGTTTTGTTTACAAATACAAAATAAATACAAATACAAATATGCTTTATTTTCAAAATACATCAAGTATTGAAATGGCGTCAGCTGGATGGTTAAAAAAAATGTTTATCGTCTTCTTTCCATGAACTCAGTCAATGTATAGAATGGATTGTTGATCATCCATTCTGTTAGAGCAGTCTTCATTCTTCTCCCGGTGTGGCATCTCAGTTCTTCTGGCAGTAGGTTGTGTAGCTTCATGCCCATGTAGGATGGTTTCTTTTCATATTGGGTGAGATGGTGAGCTGGGAGACAGTATCTTGTACCATGTCGAGTATTGTATCCATGAAACTGTCTATTTTGTGTAAATGTTTTCCCACTGGCATACAGGATGACTTCTTTTATATAGAGATTTATTAATGTCATAATCTTCAGAGTCTTGAAAGCTTCTCTACAACTTTCTCTGAAATTTAGTTCAGCTAAGGCTCTTACAGCCCTCTTTTGCAGTATAAAAACTCTCTGAAGATTTCTTGCCGAAGTTCCTCCCCAAACAATGAGGCCATACCTGAGATGTGTTTCAAACAGAGAATGGTAGGCTATTTTTGCAGTAGAAAGGTTGCTAATGGATTTTGTACGTTTAATCATATAAAGTGATGAATTGAGTTTAGGAAGGAGGTTATCTATATGCTGTGACCAGGTAAGACCTTCATCTACTAGGACTCCTAGATACTTAGCCTGGGTATTTCTTTCTACATGAGGTATTGTTGGTACATCTTCACATCTTCTCCCATAAGCCAGTTGGCTTGTTTTCCCTGGATTTACTACCAAGTCGTTAGAGTGGCAATATTGGTATGCCATGTTCAGTGCTGTGAAAGATTTTACATCTAGATCATTGTTTCCGCTTAAAAGCAAGGTGATGTCATCAGCATACATCGATAGCATACAAGAGTTTCCCAGGTATTCTGATATGTCATTTGTGAAGAGTATAAACAATATTGGTCCTAATATAGATCCCTGTGGTACTCCCCGATTCAGAGCCATAGGTTTTGATCTAGTTCTTTCTCCATTTTTTGTTTGTGTGATATCTACTATTTGTTTCCGGTCTTCAAGATAGCTTTTGAACCACATCTTAGCTGTGCCTTTAATGCCTAATTTGTCTAACTTGTGTAATATGAGTTCATGGCTCAAGCAGTCAAATGCTTTGCTTAGGTCAAGGAAAAAGCTTGTTGTAAGTTTTCCCTCCTCAAGACTGTCAATTATGTAGTCTGCCAAGTCGATCACAGCTGTTGTGGTTGATTTCCCATTTATAAAGCCATGTTAACTGTCAGTTAGCAGATTGAAATTTTCACAATGGTCCACAATCCTTCTCAAGACAACTTTTTCCAGGATTTTTGAAAAAGTTGGCAGTATTGATATTGGTCTGTAGTTACTGACTATTGTTTTGCTATCTTTTTTGTCTTTTGGGTACACTTTTGCAAGTTTTAAGGCTGAGGGAAAATTACCTTGACTCAATGATTTATTTATGATGCTTGTTAGAGGTATTGTTAGTGTTTCTTTGCAATGCTTGAGTATTTTTGTAGAGATGTTGTCTGTGGCTGCAGAGGTTTTTTGTTTGAGGTTTTTGATAATATTGAGAATCTCCATTTGGGTTGTCTGTTTAAAATGGTTTATATCATGACTTGTGACTGGTGTTGGTTGTAGATTTGTGGGGGGTGTAGGATTTTTTCTTAGTGTTTTCTCGGCTACACTGGTGAAAAAACTATTTAAATGGTTTGCAATTTTAAGTGGTTTGTTTTCGTGCTGTCCGTCAATTTCAAGTGTGAAAGCTTGTTGTTCATCATTTTTGGGCTGATGTTCATTGTTTATAATGTTCCAGAAGGCTTTAGATTTATTCTCTGCTCTGTTGATATAATTTGTTGACGCATCTTGTCTTAATTTCCTTAGTCTCATGACATAATCCTTCTTCGCCTTAGCTAGGTCACATTTAATCTGTTCATTTTTTGATTTTTGATATTTCAGAAGTTTCTCGAGGTAATTTTTCTTTAGGAGGCTTGCCTGACTTTCTGCAAAATGTTTATTTTTCACCTTCTTCTTTGTTCTCGTTTTCTTTAAAGGACATGCCTGATCAAGAGCCATGGTGACTTTTGTGATGAATTTGTTATAGGATTCTTCTACGGTAAGGGCATTGTGTACTTCAAAAACACGTTTTTACACTAAAACCTCGTTTATGCGGTTTTGATGGGACCAGGTACATTTCGGATAAACGAATTTTCGGATAAACCGTTTTACCGATTTTTGAAAGAAAAATCCAAATAAACTTCTTCAGTTTTTCTATACCGTACCTGTAATACGGGAGCGCATTACAGTTGCGTTTCTTTGATTACAGTGTTCGACCACCAATATTGTGAAAGGTCGGCCAAAAACGCCACGCAGTACCGACCGAAAACACCGTGCAGTACCGGCCGAAAACCTGCGCAGTACTGGCCGAAAACGCCACGCAGTACCGACCGAAAACACCGCGCAGTACTGTCAAAACGCCTTGCAGTACCGGCCGAAAATGCCGCGCAGAGCTGGCCAAATACAGTCTGCGCCATTTAGGTTGTAGTAAATCACGCTGTACTTTCCAGCAACATTTTTATTTTTCTCTTGGAACAATTTCGGATACACCTGAATTTCGGATAAACAGGAATTTCGGATAAGCGAGTACCGGATAAATGAGGTTATAGTGTATATTGCTCCATGTCCTCCTTTGGCTCTCTCCCACTTAAGTAACATGTTTGTACTGTTATCCACCTCGTTTACTTCTTCAGACGGTATGTTTTTGCTAAGTGTTATTTCTTAATTACATTCTACCTTCACGGCCTCAATGAACATGATCCCTTCACTTCAGACTGGGATGGTGGCGTCATCCTGTAATCCAGCTACTTGGAGGTCACGAATTGTGGATAGTTATGAGCGATGGTGGGTGGATGTAGTGTTCTTTTGTGTGGATTAACGTCCGTACTATTGAATACTACATTAATCCGCAAAGACCATCCTCATGATTAGACCAATTCGTAATTCAGACGCCGTGGTTCGGATTCCACGTTAAACTGTAGGTCCATTAATTGCCATCGGCTGTTGGGCTATTAATTAACAGTCCTGCCTAAGGAAGATGTCAGCCTTAGTCAGTAACAAGACTACAAGATCGCACCACAATCATCCTACACTCAATCCTCATTCATACTTGGCTTAAAATACCTACCTTGTAGTATGGTCGCCATTTCAATAATCTAATCTAATCAAATCTAATGTCCTGGAGTTTTATATTTGTGTCACCTTCTGATCAGCATAAATAGCATTCTAATATACATAACTGCTGCAAGCTGTTCTCTCTTAGTCTAGGCCTCTAAATCACTGATGACCAGCTCATTTATATATTTACAACATTCAAACTCCCTCTGATAATCTTACTAATAAGGTACTCGGCTATTATTATCATGAAAATGCCGCAGTCAGGTGTATTTTATTGTTGAGGGGTGTTGCAGATTTCCATTTGTGATTCTTTTCCCAGTCCTAAAAATGTGATATTTTATTCATTGTCTTCTTAGCTGAGTTAAGGTTGTAGCTGTGACATGAAACAAAGTAAAAAACTTGGTTTCATGTTTACTATACATGCGTACGCTCCAATGAGATCCAGAGCTGAGACTTCCTTCTTTGGATAGATTTCTAGTACTATCATCAGCATCATTAATAGATATAAATATGAAAGACTTGGAATCCAAATGCAATGGTTCCAAAATACTAGATGTATCTACAAGACATTCAGCTGCAAGTCCAATAATAGGATTCATAACGTAAATTGTATATTTTTGGTCTACATTATAATTTATTAGGTCAAAATAAACTTGGATAATATCATGAGTTAACCACTCTCCATTCAACAACGATGAACATATTGTTATGTCATCTGTTATCTGTGGTTGCTTTTCTTTTTCATGCATGTCAGTACCAATTTTAATCGGATATTTATTTGATTTTTCATTGTTTGGTACAGCCACAACACTCATCTAAGATTGAGTTTCAGTATACTAAGGAACGAGTTGGTGTTCCAACGACTTATACTCAGAGCTCTTAGTTTGTGTCGTATCAGTGTTGCTTTCACTATCAGTTTTCTGGGACTCCAATGTGTCATCAAGGGCCAATTCATGTTTTTTTCAGTCGAAAATTAAAATCACTGATTTTAAATGGTAGTTTATTTTTTTCTATGTATAGAGCCAGTTTCCTCTTGGGTCTAAATACCTTACCCCTTGGAGGTGTGATGTAAATATGAACTTTGCCAAAACTTATTCCTTTTTTCTATGTCCTCTCTTACCCAGAAGGTTTCTGAGCGTACTTCTAAGCATTTAAATTTTTCCACGCCTTGGGGAAGGTACAGCTACTTAAGGATGCCGATCGTCATAACCTCTGCTCCAAAAATATTTCAAGAACGCATGTGCTCCATTTAACCAGGCTTGGACGGAGTAGAAGTTTCAATGGATGACATTCTTATTCATGGCTCGACCATTGATATACTAGAAAAAAGGACTTCCGAAGTTTTCTCTGCTCTCAATATAGCAGGTCTTAAGCTCAACAAAAACAATTAATAACAATTAACAACCATATGACTTTATAGTCATATGTCACCAGCCTTAAGGTAACTATCATATTTTTTTAGAATCCATTATTGTTAAAAAAGTAATATTTCACACAATTAAAATCTAAATTTAGAGTAAAATGTCACTCAGAGCATAAGTATAAATTATATTACTTCACTTCTGGTTTTTAAAAATAAAAATATACTAGTGACAGTTTTAAATATAAAATAAAAGAAATTTTTGGTTTAATGTAAAGTCTTTATTAGTCAGAGGTAATAAATCTCAATATATCATTTATAGCAAATTCCTCCAGTAATAGCAAAAGTAGATGGCAATGTTTGTAAATAGATGCCAATATTTGTAAACAAATGATCAACCACTAAGTGACAGGTGCTCTAATCTAATAGACCATAGGCCAATCCTTCATATCTCAACAACTACCTTCCCTATCTTGGGTTCAATCTTTTCCTTATCAGAAATTATCATGAAAGTAACAAGAACTTTTTTTCTTTATTAATATTTACAATGTAGTAAATTACTCTTCACATTAACTATTTTAAAAGGTAAGTTACTTGCCCTTATCCTTATACAAAAATTAGTTTCAAATACACCATTTAACTACTAAAATCTGCCAAAAGTCAAAGAGCACAAAAACAGTTGGTAGTTCAGTGAAAGGTTACTACACAATCCAACACAAATCACCAAAAACATAATAAGGCCTAACCAGTTTGGGTTGTTGCAATAAAATCACCAAGGAAAAGATTATAATTATATAGGTTTTGAAGTAATAGAGAAATTAAATTAAATCCTGATTATTAGCTAAATTATTTGAAAAATACAACACTCAGCAGTTAGTACATTTTCAATTAAAGGAATGTTCATTTATCTAGAATATTATGAACATTATGTCTTGGGGTCTAAAAACTATCCGACTAGGTGAGAATATGATCCAAATATTAGTTATGTCTAAATATAACTTTTAAAATGTGATTGAAGAAAGCTTTTTGATTTATCTAAGTATTAAAAATATATCGTAATGAATGAGAATATATTATTACTATTTATAAATTAAGTAAAATCACACAAACCTCTTTGTACTGTAGGTTTTTAATAAATTCATGTATTCGTTGAACAAACATTTCTTTTTCAGATTGTAGTTCGTAAACATCAAATGCAATTTTTGTAAGTAGCCCATTTCTTTGTTTAGTGAATATATCAAAAACATCAAACTTAAGATTTATGGTAAGGCACACAGCGTATTTCTCCTTTTTATTTTTTAAAAACACAGCCAATTCTTCAATAACTGTAACAAAACACAAACATGTAAGACTCCACTATAAACAGAACAAACACATGTGCGGTTTCGTAAATGCTGCTGTAATGAAGGAAAATCAGTTTAGTTAGCTAATCAGATATTAGCTAACTACAGTTTAAACTAGAGTTGAAACATTTACAATAAGAGCCTGGAGGGTTTAAAAAATTTTTATTTTGTATTTCTTGAGGTGTACGTCCACAAGATCCAAAAGTACATTCCTATTCAAAACAACTCTACCTCAAACTTATAAATCAGACTGTACTTTTTGATCTGATGAAAGCGAGATAATATTTATATTTCACAATTTTGGATCTTGTAAAACATTCTCATGTAAAAGTTTATTTGATTCTTCAGAACTGGCTTAGTTCTTCTTCAGTGTTAACGGTTGTAAATCGTAAAAGTAAATCGCTATTTTCAATGTTTATACGAGGTAGTCCATAAAGTAACCTCCATTTTGAAATAAAAAATCAACCAGTTAGAGATACAAAAATTTTATTATATACCTCTTAAAACAAAAGATTTTCTCTATTCTTCAACCATTTTTTTAAATTTTGTCTTTAAAAAATCTGCCGCCTGAGAATGTATCCAACCTGTCACAGCATTTTGAATAAAAGTAAAGTGTATAGGAATTCCAATAATGACTGGACAGAAGTTATTAAGAGGAAAAGGTTTGACAACAACATACATCCCCGGCAAAACAATGCTGAAACCAAAAATTCATGCAAAAGTAAAGATCAAACGTGTTGTAATAATACGACTTTATCGTACAGTGAAGTGGCGAAAACCTCGGTGAGAAATAAGATTGTTCATGGAACTCAGCAGGTAAGTGACAGTAATCCAATTAAACCTGCAAAACGTTTGATGTGGCTTTTCTTGTCAGGTATAGACACAAGTGTAACCACGGAAGATATTTCTACCTATCTTAAAACTTTAAAAGACTCAGACCTCTTTCAATGTGAAAAACTAGTTACTCGCTATAACACATACAACTCTTTCAAAGTCGGTGTTCCCATGGACTTGGGTGAGGAACTCTTGCACCCCAACCTATGGCCGGAAGGTTGTGTAATAGGCAGATATCGACCCCCAAGAGTGACTCACAGTGCTAGGCAGAATAAAGAACATTTTTTAGCTATCAAGAACTGCAAGAGGAACGTGACTTAAAATTTTGTGAAACAAAACTAAGTAGGCCTGTTGTTTGTGGTACCTCTCTGAAGATAATGTTATTAAATATCAGGTCTCTTAGAAACAAGATAGAGCACCTCGAAGTCCTTGTAAATAATAATCCAACAGACATAATTTGTCTAAATGAACATTGGCTGTGTTTGGAAGAGGTTGATTTCTATGTACCCGAGGGTTTTGTCTTGGGAAGTTTCTTTGCCAGACAGTCCGGCTACGGTGGATCATCGATCTTTGTAAAACACAACCAACCTTTTAAAGTAATTGATATTTATTCCCATTGTCAAAATAATATATGTGAAGGCTGTGCTGTTAGTTTAGTTAATTGTAATACTCTAATTTTATGCGTTTATCGTACACCTGATTCTAGTTTTAGACTTTTTATTGAAAAACTTGAATGTCTTTTGTTTTATATTACTGACAGGTATGTCAAATCAAACGAAAATCTTGTTTTGGCAGGAGATTTTAATGTAAATACTTTAAACGACAATAACTCAGAAACCCATGAGCTTGTTAACATGTTAAGATCATTTGATCTTTACGGCAACAATCACAGCCCGACACGTTTGAATGCGGGACTTGACAATATTTATACTAATTCTAGTCCAAATTCTTTTATATCTACCTTACTGGTCCATGACATATCGGACCATGCAGGTGTTTGTGTTGAGCTAAACATTGACAGAGGTCGTTCTCGGCCTAACCTTGAGGAGCACAATAAAACAAAACGATTGGTGAATGACAATAAAATAGAGAACCTGAAAAGTTGTTTAACTGAGGTAGACTGGTCAGATCTCTATAGCATCTATGATGCAAACAATGCCTGTTTGTTCTTTGTTAACCCATTCCCGTCTAATGACGTACATTGTACGTCAGCCTATTTCGCTAGACAGATGTCTAATGACGTGCGCCGTGCGTCCCGCGGCGCGGGCCACGGGCTGGTTATGAGCAAACAATGTACGTTGCCTGCTTATATTTCGACGTAGTTCTTTTTTCCGCCGTTAGGGGTTCTAGTTCATTTCTCATCCGATAGATGGTGTTGGCGTCCTCTTTTATCATCTTATTTAGTGTCAAATGTTCCGTATTGACAGTAAATTATTTTCTCGTTCGCACAATTCGTTTAGCGATTATATTTATTGATGATAATACAGTTATAATGATTATTATTTAACCTTTTGGGGTCCATTTAGTTGTACCCGGAGAAGCCATTCAGGTCCAATTTAATATGCAATTAAAATTAAAGTTTTTGAAGTTGCTACATTTTATGGCTTTATATTGAGTTAGATGTATTGGTGCTGGACATTTTATGTACTAATGATATCCCATAATAGATTTGTGGATTGTAATAACTATGGAAACAAATATATAATTTTCAGACTTATATATATAATAATAAAAGTTGTAAAATATGGGGGTTTTTATTCAATTTTTCATTTATATCAGTCATTTTTTGCTTTTTATTGCTAATAATCTATGTCAAAACTTGTTAGACTCACTTGTGGGAAAATTCTATAAATATAAATATCAGAATAAATACATATAACACTTGTTATGATAAAAAATAAAGTAAGAAAAAATATGAAAAATTACTCACCATAGTTGATTGTTTCAGATGGTTAGGCCTACAGTGTGACTTATATAAAAAACTTTGTCTCTTTGGATTAGCTGATATATACTGAATCAATGTCATGTGTTGAGGTTCAATTTTAGTAGAAAAAATTGTTATAAATAATTATTACAAGTCATAAAATCAAAATGTTCGATAGAGCGAACTACAAAAAATTAATTTCAAATTTCACTATAAATAAAAACACTATTTACAAAACACTAAACACACAGTATGGGATTAGGCCTATTTTTTTATATCTTGTAGTCCTTTTTAGTGTGGTACCTATCAAAACACCCATTGGGATGAAGACCAGGCTTTTTGGGGCAAGTATCACAGAAGAAGGAGGTCTCTTTTCTTCCGCCAGCAACTTTTCTGTTCGAGCAAACAACACAGTCTTTTGTTTTTTTCCCCTCACTTACTTTGATTGAATGGTATAGACCATTCAATCTAATTGACGATTCACTGTCTAGTGATGTTGGACGTCCTCGTTTGGGATGAATATTTCTGACATCACTCACAAGCAGCTTGATGAGCTCCTTGCGGTATGACATGTGTGTCACTGGTCGAAGGTTCTTCCTGTCCCTTTCCATGTTGTACAAAATAAAACTATTTACAACTGAGACTTCTAGAATCCAGAAGTACAGCTTGCGCCACCACTTTAGACTTTTTCTGGCAAAGCTATAGGAAGAGCAATAGTGATCGCTGCGATCAACACCTCCCATTTTGGCAGTGTAATCAGAAATAACAATAGGTTTTGGGATGACTTGAACTATATTGTTTTTTCCTGTCCTCCTTATTTCTTCAACACTAGCATTGTGGCAAGTGCTTATCATACTGACAACTCGCTTGTCTTTCCAAGCTAATGCCAATAAATTTGAATTTTTGTTGCGGAAAGCAGCTACATCATGGGTTGGAAGGCGTTTTAGGTTTAGTTTTTTCATTTTCTTGGGCAGGCCAGATCTATTCAAAATTACAGTTCCTGTAAAGTGGAAGCCTATAGCTCTCAATTCGTTGGCTAATTGTACACTGCTGTAAAATCTATCTGTGTATAAAAAGTAACCAGATTGTTGGGTCGCATTCTGTAGTTTTGTTACTAGGTGTAAAATGACACGGGAGGTAAATGGTAAGTCAGGGCGGATCAAACTATTGGTAGTGAAAGAGCCATAGTATGGAATGAGAACACTTACATATCCATTCGTGGAATCTGCCAGAACATACAGCCGTAATCCCCACTTTGTAGGTTTTTGTGGGTTATACATTTTAAAAACTACACGGCCTTTGAAGCTTACTGTCGATTCGTCTGCTGATAAATACTTTGATGGCCTATAAACTTCTAAAAACTTTGAACCAACATAGTTAACAATGTTTTTCACTTTACTGGCTCTTGAGTGCATTGATCTATCAGGAGCATCATGGTTAGGTGGTGAGACGTGAAGGGCCCAAAACAGCTGACAAAATCTCTTGCGAGAGAAAATGTTCTTCGAAAAATCGGAAGAATCTTGCCAATCGTTTGAAAAAAAATCCTTCATAGATTTTTTTATTTGTCTGCCCATGTTTAGGAGCACACCATGAAATGCTACCATTTCCTTCACTGTTACATCAGTCCACTGCCACCAAATCGAATGTTTACGAAGAGGAGTAATTTTTGAAATTTTTTCTCTAGCATACCGGTTTGTTTTTGCCACAATTTCATGAAAAAGAGCCAGTGAAAAAAACAGATGAAAAAAATCTAGAGGTGATTCTGGCCTAGGCTCATTTATTGGAGGAACAAATCCACATTTGTTCTCATCAAATGGCATTATATTGAAATCAGGACTGTCTTCTGTCCACTCCTCCCAATCACTGTCTTCATCAGGTATTCGATCAATATTAGGTGTAGGCCTACCTCTACGTGGTACATCTTCATTTTCTACTGCAGATTCCTGGTCATCAGACTGTTCACTTCTTTCAACAATACTTTCATCTTCTGACAAATCAAAGTCTGGATCTATGTCAGAGTCATCTACTGCTTCAAATAAAGCTTCTTCAATTTCTTCGTCCAATAAAATAGTGGCATCACCGCCACCTTTACTTGTTGAAGCCATTTTTCAAATCAAAACACAACTAAACTAATAATAATAATGAAAATGAATATTGTAATAATATAAACAATAATAATGTTAACCAAAATAGACACTTTGTTTGTAAACACAGACGACAGATCGTACACAACCCAATAACAATTACGAAATGTTGCACCGGCTCAGCTAACCTCACAGCTGCTGTGACAGCACTTGAGAAAATATTCAAAGACCACTAAATATTTTGAATTAACCAATCAAAGTATATATATTTAGTTTCTACACATATAACCGAATACTATGATATCAAAATCAAACATTTAAAACAAGTTTATCGTGACGTACGATCGCTTTAAAACAGTTGTCGGACTCAGTTCGCCGCCGGACCAGAACGGCAAATACGAGATGTCGGACTGAGTTCGCCATTGGACCGCAAAAGGTTAAAGATTTATCATTAACTATTTACTACTGCAGGTAACTAGAAGTAGATCTACCAAGTAAAATAAAGGAATCTTTTGAAAATAAAGTAAAATTTGACGAAACAAAAATACCTACTTGTTTCTAAGTCTACAGCTTGGAACTGGTGAAAAAGTACAGTAATAATTTTTTTTCTTACTAAAAATGATTGTTTACGCAGTTAAAGAGTATAAGGAACAGAGCAAAAAAATCAAAACATATAATTCATGAAGTTACTGTTAATTCTTTCACGCTAATAGTGACGCACGGTCGTAGTGAACGAGGCTCGATTTTCGTTCAGCCCGGGTGACCTCAGGCGTCGACCGTTCTGCCAGACAGGAATGGGTTAATTTATTATGTACAGTTTTTAACCATTGTTATCCTGTAATAAGTATCAAATCTAGTCACGTAAAAAATAGACAGTCACAGTTATGCCTTAAAAAGTGGTTTACACCACTATTAGAAGAGATGAGGAAGATAAAATTGTATTTGTATGACCTTTGAAAGCATACAAATTGCATTGTGGACAGGAATAGATACATAAATTACAAGAAGTTGTACGATAGGGCAATTGTAAATGCTAAGATAACTTTTAATGATAATCTCATACTTAATGCCAAAAATAAGTGTCAAATGTCATGGAAGATAGTAAAAAATGTCTCAGGCTCTATCAAACCTAAATTTGTCATCCGTATCTCACCAGATTCACTGAATGATTATTTTATTAATGTATCTACAAAAGTACATCGCAACCAAGATGTTGGTTTGGGTTGTCCCAGTCAAACAGATTTTCTAGCAAATTTCAATAAGCAGATTCCGGGCCATGGTTTTAGTTGGCAACTTATCAACACAACTATTGTATCTCAAATCATATTTAACCTCAGTAATGCAAGAAGTGAAGATGTGTTTGGTTTTTCAAATTATGTAATAAAAAAACTCAATATCATCTTAACCAATCCTCTGACTTTTATTACTAATTTAATTTTCACTCAAGGTGTTTTTCCTGACTGTTTAAAATATTCTATTGTTACCCCTATCTTTAAGAAAGGTGATTCAGACAAACCAGAATGTTACAGACCGATAGCAATAGTACCAATACTTAGTAAGATAATTGAATCTTGTATAATTCTGCAGCTTTATCAATACTTTAATGATAATGGACTACTATATACCCACCAATATGGCTTTCGCCCTAAATATAACACTGCAATGGCATTAGAGGCCATTATTAAATATATTCTGGAAGGTTTTGAATGCAAACAGATTGTAGCTGCTAAACTAATTGACCTGACAAAGGCTTTTGACTGCCTATCTTTTGAAATTTTATATCAAAAGCTACATTTTTATGGGGTACAAGGCAAAGAATTAAACCTTATTAAATCTTACCTCTCTAAGCGTAAGCAGAAGGTAGTGGCAAACAATGTTAGCTCTGAGTACCTGGATGTATTTGCTGGTGTGCCTCAAGGCTCAGTATTAGGCCCTTTTCTGTACCTTGTCTTTGTAAATGATCTATTCTGTAATGTACCCTCCTTTTCTGTTCTTCACGCAGATGATACAACCATGCTATGTTCTGAGGTTGATTTCGAAAATGTTAAAACAAACTTGTCAAATGCTTTTGACGTGGCCAAAGGGTGGTTCTATGCTAATGATTTGTCTATAAACGAAAACAAAACTGAATCCATCTTCTTTTCCCTTAAGGATATTCCAGCTTTGGACAGTAACAATAATGTTGTACAACTCTTAGGTTTTAAGTTAGACACTAAATTAAGCTGGGAACCTCACATTTTAAGCATTTGTAAGAAGCTCTCCAGAATTGTATATCTACTCAGAAAGCTAAAACAAACTGTGAGCCTCAAACCCCTATTAATAGTGTACTATGGTCTTTTTCAGTCCCTGATTAACTATGGGATACACCTTTGGGGTAACTCTAGCCATGTTGCATCAATCTTTATCTGGCAAAAGAAGGCTGTAAGAGTTTTAGATAACTTAACTAGTAGACAGTCATGTAAACAACCCTTTCTGAAACTAAAGATTCTAACTTTTCCCTCATTGTATAGTGTGGTTCATGTTAAACAAAACCTAGATTCTTTTGCTCCTCAAAATAAAATCCATAGCCATTTAACAAGAAATAGATATAACTTAGTAACACCTCAAGTAAGACTGTCAAAAACATTAAACAGCCACATTTATCAGCAATTACTGTTATATAATAAACTGCCTTTAGCCTTAAGAAATTTGCCTCATAACTCTTTTAAGAAAGCTGTATCAGAGTGGTTGAAAACCCAAGCATTTTACTCTGTAAACGACTATTTAGAATATAAATTCTAGAAGCTTAATTCTAATGTTAATTAATATTCAATAATTTATGTGAATCTGTACGAATTGTATGACCTGTCCTATTGCATTTTTGTAATGCTTAATGAAAATAAAAGTATTGTCTATTGTCATTTTGAAGCTCTTCATCAGTAGCGAACCTCTTGAGATGCAAGCCACCGTTTCACGGGAAAAGATGGAAATCACAGGGAGTCAAGTCCGGACTGTATGGGCGGGGAGGTCAAAAACGTCCCATTTTAATTTTTTCAAATTAAAATTAAAATTAATTTTTGAATTGTGTGAGGGCAGGCTTTGTCATGGACAAACACAACACCACTCCGGTCTTCTTCGTGCATTTTCGTTCACAAATTTTTTTAAAAGAATCCATTGATTGACTACACCTTCGTTCATAATGTTTGGGCCATACAAGGCACTCAATTCACGATGAATTTCAGCTGCTGTGTAGCTTTATGACCACAAAATCTTATAACAACACCTATTTCACACTAGGCGGGATTTTTTATTGCAGCTCTCATGTTTTTTTGTTATAACTCAGGAATGCGCGATCGTACGATGCACTCTCCGGATACGGAATGGCTGCACATCCTGATATGAGGATGGCAGTGCTATCCCCACTACCTATCGCGCCACGCCCAAACATCGGTTACTTTTTGGACTACCCTCGTATGTATCGTATTTTATGTAAAACAATGTAAGTGAAAATATATTTTACTGTCTTGCATAGATTTAACTGTAACAATGCTCTATTTACATTACAGTAGAACCTCTCTAATCCGTCACCTTCGGGACCGGGACTATGGCAGAACAGAAAGGTCAGATTATCCAAAAGATGCAATATTTATAGCAAATAAAATACAAAAGAAGTTTTTTTATACAGAACAACTTATTAACTGAAAAACTTCTATATAGACTAGAATATGTATAACTTCTAAAAGGAAAAATAACAAACATATTATGTTCCGTAAATTTATTGGTTATGCGAACACCGGAAAGAGAAAAAAGGTCAAAGAAATTTCAATTTGGCAACACTTTATATCTTATTGCTAAAAGTATGCGTATGCGACGACGTACGTATGACCGATGTTCTTGACGTTCTTCCATTCCAATAGGATTTGTATTGCATTATCAGTTGTAATGTTCATTTTAGTTCAGCTCATTTTATATCTATCCAAAAGTTGGAATATTGATCGGTCTTTACCGGACATGTTATTGTATTATTATCGTTTATAGCGATTAACACCGCATGAGACATGAGTAGCCTACTGAAGCCAAAACTACGATTAGACAGATGTCCTATGAGTGACATGTCGGCACATGCTCGCGAGCCTGAGCATGACCAGAATAACCGGAATGACGGACGGACCATCCAAGGTTGTGCTAGAGGGGTTCTACTTTATTATGACAGTAAAACATGTTTTTGTCATACTATTTCTAAAAAAGCAATTTAAATACATGTGTTGAACAGCTAGAGTTGTTCTTTTTCTTCCTAGTACTAAATCTATTACTATGATGATCTGAATATTGATGAAGAACTGCTTAAACATGAGGAACTTAACAGCTGATTAGTCTAAAGTATCTATTGATACTAAATCATGTAATAATTTATGTTTACCGAGTTGTTTGATTTTATTTACAGTATGACAAAAATATAGTTCATCACAAAATTGGCTTTTTTATATGTACTTGCACATTTAACAACCTCGGCAGTTTAATTTCTTGTCTTTAAGCACATTTTGCCACGAGTGTGGCATCTTCAGAACATTCATTCTATGATATAACCTAAATTTAGTATAAAATATTAAACAAGTGTTCAAAAAATATAGGTTACATCATAGAATGAATGTCTTATGAGGATGTAGCACGCGTAGCATGATGTGTATTAAGACAAAAAAATAAAAAATCAAACCATCGAAAACTACAGGAAGATAACAGGTAAATAAATAAAATATAGAAATACTTTGTAAATGTTGAAAGGAAGTAGATTAATTGATATAAGATCAGTAAAATCTCTATCTTAGAGTGTGCTCAATCACCACTAGAGTATGCTTTATAGACAATTAGGCACTTTCTCAGACTCTGGTATAATGGTTAAAGCATTTTGCTGACAAGTGAAACTTTTGAAGCCAATCGGAAGTTCGCGTAGGTTCAAATCCCAACCATGAACAATCCTAATTTGGCTTGAAAATGTGTGGTACAGTGATGGGAGGGTCCACCATCTAAAATATAAATGGTGAACTGCTGGGGTGAAAGTTGACGTCATTTGTAGGCTTAGTTGGGATTAAGCACACCAGTACATGGTTAAGAGTGGGGAAAGTTTTCTGTTTTTTTTTTGTTTAACACTTTGAGTGCTAAGCCCGTATTTTGATGGGCAACTAAAACTTCCATAGGGTGCTGAACCCGTCATTTGATAGGTTTAAAAATCAAATTTATTTTGGCCGTAACTTCACACTATTTTACTGTGATTGTGAATGAACAAGAGTTCTCAGGAATGTTATGTAATATATTTTACCTTTAATACGAACATAAAACATTTATAGTTAGATCTGAATGTGATTACACAATGCAATATTTTATGCGTCATGGTCAGCTGTTCGCGACAGACACAACAAAACAGAACAGCCAGTGGTTACGTTTACTTTATAGGTTAGAGTTATTATTGTTTAGTTTTAAATTAATAAACATGTTAGTACAGTTTCCATGGATACCTTTGTTGACTCCCTCAACTAATTTTGTTTTGTTTTTGCAAATTACGAGGGTCGTCCAGAAAGTAAAGAACGTTTTAGCATGGTAAAATAAAAACAAAAGATTTCTCCACCAAATTTTATTTACAATGCCACAGTACCTTACATTACTTTTCTACGTAATCCCCGTTCTTGTCGAGACATTTGTTGTAACGTGGGACCAGTTTTTCTATTCCGACGTTATACTCTTCAGCCGCGAATGATTTGAGCCATTTTACCACTGCTTCCTTAAGTTCATCGTCATTTCCAAACTGCTTTCCGCCCAAAAATTCCTTCAACTTTGGAAAGAGATGGAAATCACTGGGTGCCAGGTCTGGGCTGTAGGGAGGATGATTAAAAATTTCCCACTTCAGATGTTGGAGTTCTTGCCTTGTTCTTGCTGAGGCATGAGGCCGTGCATTGTCGTGAATGAAAAACACTTTTCCCGACAGCATTCCGCGCCTCTTGTTTTGGATGGCACGTTGAAGACGTTGAAGGGTCTCACAGTATGCTTCGGAGTTAATCGTTGCATCTCGTGGCATGAATTCAACGTGAATTAACCCCTTTCGGTCCCAAAAAACCGTTGCCATGAGTTTGCGAGTCTGCAATAATGGTTTTTCCTTTTTTGGTCTTGAGGGCGAATTAGCGTGATGCCACTCCATTGACTGACGCTTGTTTTCTGGAGTCTTGTAAGAAACCCATGTTTCATCTCCAGTAACAATACGATCAAGGAATCGGTCCCCATCATTGTCATATTCTGTTAAAAACTCCAGAGCTGCCCCCATTCGTTTTGCCTTATGGTCGTCCGTCAAAATCTTAGGCAACCAGCGAGCACACATTTTCTTGTAACCAAGATGATCTGTCACTATCTCATGTAGGAGTGAACGTGAAATTTGCGGAAAAGGGTCATGTAAAGTTGTTAAAGTGAAACGTCGGTTTTCCTGAATTTTGTCTTCAACTTTTTGCTTCAGTTCATCTGTGACTAAAGATGGCCTCCCACTCCGACCTTCATCATGCACATTGGTCCTTCCTTGGTTAAACATGATGCACCATTTTCGCACAGATGACTCATTCATCGCACCTTCACCATAAACAGCTTTAATTTGCCTATAAATTTCAATAGGCTTAATTTTTTGAGCGTTCAAAAAGCGAATCACACTCCGCACTTCACATTTGGCGGGATTTTCTATTGGCGTCGCCATTTTAAAACGCTGCGAAAACGAGAAGCATAACCATACAGCAACGAGACTCACCTCACACTGAAGCGAAAGGAAGGGACAAGCAGCCGCACACGCAATCGCAGTGGTGGGGGATCTGCGCCGCATGCTATGCGCATTCGTTCTTTACTTTCTGGACGACCCTCGTATAAAATAGGAAAAGTGAAGGAGGGCTTTTTAGTTTTTCACAAACAGTACTTTGTTCTATAAAAGTGTAGAGTAAGAATTTTTTTGGAGCTTCAATGTATTATATACCAAAGTACCTGGTGACCGAGCTTTGCTCGGATAGAATAAGACATGTTTTTACAAGTTAATTAGAAAAATTAAAACAAATTTACTGCCCAATGAAAACATTTATGTGGTTGAAATAAAACCGATTTAATACACCATAATTAATATAGCACTGAAGAAAAAGTATCGCCCCTGGTGGGAATGGAACTCGCGGCCTATAGTTCTTGAGGCCGACACCCTACAACTCGGCTACGACGTTAGTCAATTGAGCGATACCGTTTAACGTCTTTTAGCCAAAGCCGATCATTTACTGTCTAATTATCCATACCGTTATTATTAGCCTGTGATCAACTGATTTTGTTATAAACGGAATGAGGATTGAAAAGCAAAAGAGAAATTTAATTTACATAAATTAATTAGTTTGTTACAGTGGCTTCAAGCAATACAACGAATACGTTTTCTATCAAAACACGGAAGATTTTGGAAATACTTTTTTCTGCTTTTATTTCGCACAGCTATCCTTAAGTTCCTTAAACCCTTAAGTTTTTACAAATTGTTTAGTAACCTGATAATTTTGCATTTATTTAATTCATCAAATAAATATTAATGCATAACCTCTATATTGTTCCCCGCAGTCTTCAATCAAGAACTGTCAAACGGTTATAAACAGCTGTTTTGGTTTGTATTGTTTACATTTTATTCTCCATAAGCGTAATGTTAAATTTTTAGATTTTAAACTTAATATTACAGTAAAACACAAATTTTCCTGGACATTAGGCCTATCTAGAACTTATTTTCTACTCGGAAATTAGTTATTTCCAAAATTTAAAGAAATTCCTCGGCGCCGTTTTCGAGATCCGTGTGCAAATATATATATATACAAACCTTGCTCGTATTATAGTATTGGATTAAAGAGGATATTTGACTCTACAAAACCGTGTACATGCCAGCTTTTTATTTTTTAAAGTTTTTATTCTATGAATTTTTAAACATTAGGAAAAAACCCCAGCATTTTATATAGGTTCTGTAATATTACGGTCAGCACTCGTGTGTTGAACTAGTTATAAAACAAAAGAAGAGCTACATAATGATTTTATCATTAAGTTAAGACTCACACCCATCAACCAGTTCTAAGCTTATTATTAGCAGAAGTACAGCAAAGTACAGTAAAGAGCTTTAACCCTAGAAATGGCAAAGTCGTAATTTACGACGCATTTACATATTCAATAAGAATTGGCAGGTGGAGGCATCTGTCGTCAGTTTAGTGTACTTGTTAGACACTATCGCCTACGTGACCATGTTGCCCTCTAGGGGCAAACAACCGAAACTGCTCTCGAAGTACACTAGCCTGCCACCAGGCAGGTCTATAACCAAGTAAACGCTTTCTACTCCTAGGGACTGAGTGGCCGAACCGGCTAACGCGCTACGCTGACGAGCGTAACGTTCTAGCCATTCGGAAGTGCTAGGGTTCGAATCCCGACCATGAGCAATCCCAATTTGGCTTGCAAATGTGTGGTGTAGCGGAGTGGAGGGCCCACCTTAAATAAACGGTGACCGGCTTGGGTGGAAGTTGACGGCATTTGTAGGCTTAATTGGGATTGCAGTGGACACCTGTTTTGCTTTTGTGGTTAGTGATTATAAGGGGGGAGCATGTATTAAGCTTTTTTTGTTTAAACTTTGATATTTCATGAAGATATTAGTAATTATTTTTATGTTACAGTTAAGAGTAAAAAGCTTGCCACTTCTAGGGTTAAATAAGTTTTTATTGTTAAAACAAAATACCTGCTACTGGTAGGGACATTGGTTTCCCTTGGTAAAAATCAGGACAAGATACTGAAACCTTGAAGGCTGAATCGTATGGATTTTCAACAGACAAAAAGTACTCTTGCAGCATCCTTGTAACGTTTTCACTCTTCTTCCCTATAAAAATCATTCAATTACCAAACAAATACTGCATTGCACGATTAGAAAAACTTTATAAAAAGGAATAACATAATTACAAGTTAAGGTTACATAGTTATTCTTTAAAAAAATCATATTACATTGATATAACAAAATCCAAATGTTAGTTGTTTGACCTTCAAACTTACAGTAGGTATATTATTTTTAGATTAATTAAAGTATTAAATACAATTAGTTCCTAATAAATTAGTTTCAAAATTAATAAAGTGATATGGATTGGATAAACTCTAAAAACAGAGATTGCAAATATATAAAAAAGTGTATATATAATGTAAATTTTTATGAACTAAAAAATAATTAAACAAAGAAATATGGTTCCAAAATCTGGTTTAATTGTCAGTTTATTCTTAAATATCGATAGTAACAGATTTTCAGCATTAAGATATCCTAAACAAATAACCAGCCAGACAGAAAAAGTCTTCACAATCACGTTGATGTAGATTCCATGCACTGTTTTCTAGGTGAATAGTTAATATTTTTATCTCGAAATAACAGTGCTATCAACATTTAAATTTCTAGCGATTTACATTTTAGAAGGTCTTTCTGTAATCAATACCGGTACATTAACATTTAATGACAGATCTATTGGTTACTAACCCTTAATAGGTCGTGCAACGTAAATTATGTAATAGGTCACGTGGTGTACAAAGTTCCACATAAACTAATTTGGACTAAAGACAAGTTTACTTTAACTTTTTAGTCTTAAATTGTTTTTTAGTTGGCAAAATGGACAATGGCTTTATAACTAGTAATAAATATAATTATTATGATCACCCTGCTGCAATTCATCTACGGACTGATCTGATTCTGATTCGACCTTCCCATTTGATTGTATCTTCTTGAGAAGTTCACTATTTTCAATTGCATCTTCGCTATTAGCCATTAGCAAACAATTGTCTTTTCAAGGTCCCTTGACCAGACTTAGCAATTCTTTCCTCTTCTTGAATTAATTTTATTTAAATTGTAGATCAAAGAAATCTAACATTTTTGTTATTTACTTTCCATTGTAACAAAAAATACATAATAAAAAAATGGTTCAGTTTATATATTGAAATAATTTTAATATAATTCTTGTAATATATTACAATCACACAGCGACATAAAACCAGACAATTTTACTATGACCATGATTTCAGACAACCAATTCCTAAAAATGTTTTAAAACATTACAAATTGCCACACAAATATTAACACAATAGGGCGCATGACATACAAATGACAACAAGGCTCACACCTATTTCAGGCCCGATTAATGGAGTGCCAAACAAAATTGTAGGTTTTTCAGATGCAGTATATGATTTTATTTTAGATTAGATTAGATTATTGAAATGGCAACCATACCAAAAGGTAGGTATTTTAAGCCAAGTATGAATGCGGATTGAGTGTAAGATGATTGTGGTGCGATCTTACAGTCTTGTTACTGACTAAGGCTGTCATGTTCCTTAGACAGGACTGTTAATTAATAGCACAACAGCCGATGGTGTGGAGGATTATCCACACAAGAGAACACTACACCCACCGACCATTGCACATAACTATCCACAATTCGTGACCTCCAAGTAGCTGGATTACAGGACAACGCCACCGTACCAGTCTTGTTTATCTTGGTTAAAAAGGCTTAATATCGTCAATCGTTGAATCACTGGATTCTGGAAAATCGGCAACAGGTATTTTCTTTGATTTTACAAAGGCCTTTGACCTCATCGACCATTCAGTGTTGCTTTCCAAACTGTGGAATTTGGGTGTGAGAGGTCTCAGTTACTCTTGGATTGACTGCTATTTAACGGGCAGAAGTCAAGTTGTCCATATTTCCTATGTTGATTCCCGTAGGTTTTTGCGCAGAGTACAGTCTTCCTCAAAAAACTATACGTATAGGTGTTCCTCAAGGTTCTGTCCTTGGCCCTATTCTATTTATACTCTTCATAAATGATCTTCCTGGCTGTATTTCTAATTCTAAAATCAGCTTATTTGCCGATGATACCACACTCGTGGTAGATGCTAATAACAGTTCTAGCCTGGAAATTAAAAGTTTCATCGAGGGTAACGCTGTGGTTCAGTGGGCAAATCAAAACAAATTAGTTTTAAATCAAAGTAAAACGAAAATTGTAGAATTCAAAATAAGCAAGGCAGGAGCTTCTGAACGCATTGATGGTTAATTGGGGACAAACACATTGAGCCAACTTCAGTCGTTTAAAAATTCTTGGGTTTCCAAATTAACAGTGGTCTAAAATTTCATGCTCATATTGATTTTGTATGTCAAAAGCTCTCTTCCGGAATTTTCGTTTTAAAAACACTTTCTAAATTTTCAGACACACGTGTTGCTCACAACGTACTATGGTATTATTTATCCTTTCTTAAACTATGCCGTTGCTGTTTGGGGGCATGAGTCTCAAAGAACAAAATTTGTCTTTAAATTGCAAAAAAAGCCATCCGAGTAATTTTCAGAAAACCACGCAGGTACTCTTGCAAGTCACTTTTCAAAACAAATAAAATTTACACACTACACTACACCGGACTCCCTCCGGTGTAGTGTCCGGACTAGCGGGAGCTATTCCGGATTCGTGATTATTTTAGCAGCACAGTATTATCAAGTAAAAACGGTCAGTTTAGAATACATTATAGTAAATATTTTTTATTTAATTTATAGAGTAATAACTCTCTAGAGAGTTATTTGTTACTGTAATTTTGTTTTTAAATTTCCCAATTGTAACTTTTTGTTTTTTATAACAGTTAACTTCCTTAAAATATGTAACTATATTTTTCATTTTTTGTGTTTACTTTATTTAAAATCAATTCTTTTATCGTTCTGAATTTATTACTGTACAGTATTTTTTTTTTGTTGCAATAAAACAATTTATTGTTCATCTCATGAACTTAATTATATTACTCTTGTGATATTTATTCATTGCTAAACTGTACTGTAAATAATTTATATTTACAGTATGGTAAATTGCTTTATTTTTTACAGTTCCCGCAATATAGGCTTCATTATTATCAAAACAGTACAGTAGTGATATTGTAAAACACAGTGCAGTAGCCGACTGTAATTTATTATGATGAGTTTTAACTTGTTTTAGATGCTCAGGATGGTCAGGATTAACGGCAAAATTTACACATATTAGCTCGACTCCCAATTGTCCGGATTTTTGTAATCTTGACCGGATGAGCCAGATAGTCCAAATGAGCAATAGTCTAATGTAACTTTAAAATATAAGGAAGAGGTACCAGAAGAGCTAAAACACGTCTTGATCACGATTGCGAGGGCGGATGTGAAAATACCGACTTTTTTACTTGGCGGAGCCAATGTATATAAAAAAATTACAAAAATCTGTAATTAGAGATTTTTTAAAGTTTGCTTTGTTTTGATGAAAAAAGTATGTTTGTATCATTGTTTTCATCCAACATTATTTTTTATTATTTTTTTATTAAGTGCACCCAATATTTGTGTTTTTTCCTTTTTTTATGCCTCAAATAAATGCGAACGTGTACCCAATCGGGTACACACTTACTACAGATCTTCTGCTAGGGGCAGAAACAAATTTCAGTTATATTTAGTGCGACGGTGTTGGTCATCAATGGCAATAGAAAACACAGCAAGTGTACCTGGACGCTTTAGTAATGAAATGAGTGTACCCCATCGGATACACTGCCGCCGTTTAAAGAAGCACTGGTGTATCCGATCGGGCACACTACGTCACGAACTTGCGGAAAAAAGTATAGGTAAAAGACTTTCTTCAGAATATTTGATGAGCCTGTTGAGAAGAGGCTTTCATTATATATGGGATATATTTTACTCAAAACATTTTCAAAACTGTTTACAAAAAAGCCCTTTGATAATCATGGCCATGCTCATGCAAAACATATTGAATAAAAATGAATAACTTAATTATCTCATGCACAATCTAACAGCAGTTTCGCTAAAATTTTGCGTTTAAAAAACAACCTTCCTCTGTAACTAACCTACATCAAAAACTTAGTTTTATTTTTTGTTACATTTTTTTGAAATAGTGCTTATCCATAGTATTGAAATAAAAGTTAAAAATTTATACAAAATAATAAACATTTAACAAAAAAAAAATGTTTTAAAATGTGTAACATACAGATAACCCAGAATTTACTAAATATGTCAAAGTATAACGAATATACATAAGAATCATGAATAGTTTCACTATAATTTTTGATAAGATATTTTAAGAGGTTTCTTAAAAAAAAACATTTTTCTATGTGAAAAAATTAAAATTGTGAAAAATTAGTTAAGGATAGTAGTTTCCAGTGAGATAACAAAAATGTTGTTGCAAATTTAATATCAGTTTCAACTAAGATGAAAATTTAAACCCATAATTCGTTTAAAGTTACGGAATTAACATCAAATTCAAAAGCCCCAAATTCACATCATATTTAAACTCACATAACACATCATCGCAGGCAAGACAGCTTCGGAACAAAGAAGATAAAAGCAGGCCGAGAAGAAGACCAAAGCGATCACCATATAGAAATGGCAACTCGCAACGCACTAGCAAATCAAATAAGTACAAACCTAAGTTAGAAAAATCATTTTAAAAATTATTTGTTGCTTGAGATGGGAAAAATGTTAAGCCGGTAAGGTTATAAGCAAATATTAAGGAGTAAAATTGAGGCCCAATAATAAATTGACGGATAAAAAAACTAGAGCTTGCCTTATAAAAAAACAGTTAGATTGTAGCCTATTTACTAAGATTGAATGCAATACTGAGGAATTAATTTCCTTAATTTCTTTATTTTATAAATAAGTTTCTGTAACTGATTAGATTTCCTTTATTTGTATAAAATTGCTTGAAGCACTTAGGTTGAAAAATTTGCTATTCTAAACTAATTTAGCAAAAAAATAACTAGGCTAAATAAAAAAAACCAATAAATTGATAAAAATACATAAAACATACATAAATTCCAAACTTTTCTTAAATTGATTAAGAAATTTTCAGAATGACAATCCAACTTCGGCTGGGGTGTAAAAATGGGCTCTTTCTCTTCTTTATCTTGCCTCACACCATTGTAATCTGTAAAATAATTATAAGTGAACTAAGTAACTACCAATTATTAACTTTTTGAGTGCGAAGCGTCTCAATCCGAGACTGTAGCTTGAGTGCCGAAGGTCTCAGATCGAGTTTTTCATATTTTGCCTCCTTAACCCTTAACTAGCGTTTCTATTCTGAAAATTGATTTTTTCTGCCTTATTTGGCTACTGTTCTACATTATTTTAGTATATAATGGTTTAAAATTTCACATGCACATAGACCACACCACCAATATTAATTAACAAACTAAAAATGTTTGTATTTACTTCCACGTGGGTAAAAGGTTAGATCAATAATATGTCTAAAGAAAATGTTTTAAGTTCATCTATACAGCTGGTTCGGAAGTGTTGTTACAGCCTCAATGAGTATTTGAATACAGATTGAATGGCTCCGAGTACACAAATAGACGGTAACAGACTTGAACTGCCTTTTTTCATCTTCAGTAAGAGCAGTTATGTATCTCTTAGCTTAAAAAAATGTATTATTGTATCAATTGACAAATGCTTAAGCAATTTTATTTGCATGTAAGGGTGAAAACAGATGATAGTAAATAAATAAATATAATTGGTTACAAAATTAATACTATCAATATAAAATGCATATTTTGTGTTTGTAAGTATGTTTAAAAAACCTAAATTTAAAAAGTTTTCATGGTGTATTACTAAAAGTAATATAGGAATTCACATGCAACTTGTAAAGTGTTTGATTGTATAAAATGCAGAAAAACCTGCCAAGAACTAAATTACTGTAGTGCGCATACCTGGTGCGCACTGCACTTTTTACTACAGCTGTGACAGAAACTGACTTTACCTCTAATGTCCAATCAGATACACACTCCCCACTACTTTACCAAATCAGCTGTGATGACGTTTAAATCAATCCCACACATGCCCTTCCCTCTGACACATATCTCAGATCACTAACATGAATTATACTCCTTGCCATTGTTCAGATTGAAAATAACAATAGATGATTAATGTTATATAGTAAAATGTACCGGTACGGTACATCGTTACTCCTTTGGGTCATGATATGAAATGACATACTCCTCAAAACAAAAAAAGTTAATGGCTCACAAATATCCCGTTTTACAGTATTTCAAGTTTATAACTTTTCAGGGAAAACTTTGGAGGGTTGCGGTGAAAAATTATAGTGGATACAAATATTAATTTTTTAATTTTTACATTTTTTTACCCTTACCTGTTATCATTAGACGATTCAGGCTCTGAAATGCATTGTAGTAACAAGGCAAAAAAACAACTGGAAAGCTTGGGGTGGTGGAAGACTGAAGGAGATGGCGATAATTTGTAGGCAAATCAAAAATCGGCTTGGTTTTCAACAGCCTCAACAATAAATAAGTAATAGATGATCTAAAAAAAATTGGTATTTGGAATTTTTGACAATCAGCAGCTTTGAAATCAATGGAAATCCACTTAGTTTATTGGTTCTCTAAGAATTTATGTATTTAAGAAGTCTGTAATACCTCACTTTCAAAATGTGTGTTATTACACACATTTTGAAAGTACCTACTAAAACCTACTAAAAATGTTTTTGAAGCCAACAAAAAAAAGATAAATTATTTAATTACAAACTATATTTAATAAGATAATATGTAATTTAAAAATTAAATTTAAATGTCATTTTACACATTGACTCACCGGTCGATGGTCTTTCAATTCCCCTCGGCACCTGCTGATCTAATGTGGTAGGGTTTTTGTTAGGCAATAAATTGTTTCCTCTTCCTCTGAACCCTCGACCAAAAGTATCTGAAAAATAGTCTTTGGTAAGTATATTATGGTAGAATTAAATATATACAAAATGTTTGAACAGAGAACTTTTTTAAGCAAGAACCTATTGTTATTTGGCAACATAAAAAAGTTGACAAATCGTTCAAAAAACTAACCAAGGGCAATTGCAGAGTAACTCAACTATGGAATATGTCATGTAAACTTGACACTTTGTCCAAACTCACTTTCACATCAAACTCACGTTATCACAATAAACTTTACCTCTATCTATTTCTTAATCAAAGCAAACACTAACTCAGGTTAAACTGACATACACAATCAAAACACAGCTGGCGCTGACAGTTTAGAAAATGAGTTAGTAAAAAACTGAAAATAACATTATATTGCAACTAACATCGAAACAGCAAGTGAATTGATTACTTTAAAGTCTTAGGAAGCCTTCTGCATCAACACAGTTAAAAGTTTTAAATTTTGTAACTAAATCTAGGGCCCAGGGCAGTCAAGATACAAGATAACGCCACAATCATCTTACGCTCATTTCTCATTCATACTTGGCTTAAAATACCTACCTGGGTAGGTTGCCATTTCAAAAGGTAATCTATTCTAATTTATCTACACTGTCAGTCTCTGGCCAAACTTAACAGGCCTACCTACAGGACCTTATAATCTGTTGCAGGGGGCAAAAACTACATGTTAAAAAACTTAAACACCTGATTTGCTTTGGTTGGTTTACCGGTGAACCCCTATAATCTGCTGAATTCAAAATCAATAGCCCGAGGTAGTATTTTCAATTAAGAAGGTTTTGGGGAGAGTTGTAAATATATAATAAATAAATTGTATACTAAACTGAATATATCTTGATGATTTCTATAGCTAACTAACCGTAAGCTTGTCCGTGTATACCATTTTTACGATTATCATCAGTACACAAAGTTAGTACGATTAAATTAACTTATTATTTATTTCCAAAAAAAAATTGATACGGAACATTTTAATTAAAGTTACAAAAGCCAATCATGGCTTGTCTGTAGCTATTTTATAGTTAATTCGCTCCTTCTTTAATAATCTTATTATCAGTCAGTCTTTTATATTATTTTCTTTATCTACCTGTTTAATAAACAAAAACAAATTAATCAATAGAAATATTAAATTTATGATCATTTTTAGCCCATGAAGTAAAACATTTACAATAACATTTATTTAGATATAACAAAGACTAATAAATAGAATTACATAATTTTAAATTTAGTATAACAATAAGAACAAGAAATACACAATTTAAATATAAATAGTAATGTAAATTAAATATTGGTACTAACAATCAATTTCTCATATATTATAGCATTAGTGAAAATGAAAACAATTACACAATTTTAGACTGTAACTTTCATAATAAAATTTCTCATATAGCTCAAATATGCTGTCACAACGAAAAAAGGTTGTTTTTTGGGATAGGAAGGTAGGTGTTTCTCATTTTAATTAAGTATTTCACACTTAGTTTGAAAAAAGTTGCTGAAACTTGTTCTGAGATTTTTCTATTTTTTAATTTTGATATAGTCTAGCCTCCACCCCCTAGGGTGGGAGTTTGTCTCTTCATATATAAAATGAAATATTTCACAGCAAACCAAAAAATCTACTATGTTGAGATAGATGAATAAATCAGCCACAGCCAGTAAATCTCACTTACAAGAGTTTTCATGCCTCTCATGCTCGAGATACTTCCCTCGGCCAAATCCTCTACCACGTCCACGGCTTGACATATCTGTAAAAATAAAAAGTTACACGAATCTCAAATTACAATTTTAAGGAAGTCAATATTTAGTCTATTAGTTCACTTAAATATTCACGTAATGGTAATACAATGGATGAATTTTGGACAAAGTAGGTAAAAAAGAGCCAATAAAGGAATACAAGGCTACACATATTACATTATTGTGAAATTGTAATGCAGCGGATAGTTTTTTGAGTCAAGAATGAATTATAGAATTAAGGTAAAATGAGATAGCATGGAGTAGTAAAATGAAATTAATATTTGTTAGATTTAATACAAAGTATTTTTGAATAAACCATATAATAATAATACATGTGTCCTGTAATCCAGCTACTTGGGAGGTCACGGATTGTGGATAGTTATGACCGATGGTCGATAGATGTGATATTCTCTAGTATGGATTTATGTCCACACTATTGAATCCACGACTAAGCTCATAAATGATAATTTTTTTGTTTTGTGCCTAAAAATATAAAAAATATTTATTTGAAAATAACTTTTCTACCATAATTTTTACAAACCTGCAGGTTGAGTAAAATTATTTGGGAACATAATCATTATGAATAATTATGCAATGTTAATAACAATCATTGAAAGTTTTTTAAAGAATATCAGTTTTTAATGTAGCCAATTTTAAGTGTTTTGGAGAGAAAATTACCCTTGAAAAATTAAAAAAGGAACACTAGAGGTATGGTACATATAACATTTTATAGGATCATTGTAGTTGGGTGTGGCTCTGTACTCATCCACACACATGTGCGTTAAGCTCTCTCGCGTACTGTACCTACTTAGGAAGCTTGCGCTGGTCATTCCCAGATCCTATTTGGTCACAGTGTACTACGCCCTCTTCCATAGCCATATCAGCTACGGCATCACCCTCTGGGGCCACTCACCAGCGGCACATGACATTCTCCTGCTCCAGAAAAAGGCGGTGAGAATTATCACCTCTGCGGGTTATCTGGACCACTGCAGGCCCCTATTTAAAGACCTCGGGGTGTTAACTGTGCACAGCCAGTATATATTGAGCAGCCTTGTGATGCTGAAGGAAAATGAAGGACAGCTACCCAGGCGTGAGGAGCAACATTCATATGGGACAAGGCATGGCCGAAACCTCGACCTGCCCCGCTGCCGTCTTACCTGGACCCAGAGGGGTTACCCCTATTTCGCAAGCAGGCTCTTTAATGGCCTCCCTCTGGAAGTGCGAGAGCTAGACATAAATATTTTTAAAAAAAGGTTAAGGGACTATTTGGTGGATAGACCCCTCTACTCATTGAGCGATTTAAGTGACACACCACTTTTCGAATCTTTATGACACCGCCATCTTAGCCTAGTTTTAGTATAGATATTTTAAATCATCAAATTTTATTTTTGACGCAATCTGTCCAACAATGTTGGTAAATGATGAAGAAATCAAGTATCAAGTAAGTAAGTATCATGCAAACAGCACTTTGAAAACCAATTTTTGGGTTAATGGGATGGATAGTGGATACATCCACTAAAAATTAAACACATTTATAAAAACAAAAGACTTACATCTTTCAGTACCTTATAGGTGAGAGAAATTAACCCTTTGCATGTGTATGGCAGCTCAAGCCGCGGATATTTCCATTGCGTAATGCGTGTATAGCGGCTTTAGCCGTGAATCTATTAATTTGATTGCAACCTTCGGTATTACGTTTCAAATATCATTTGAATAGTACGTTGTCTTCTTTCAATATCAATCGAATATAAAATTATGTCCAAATGATGCTACCTACGTTACTCGATAGTTTAAACAATCGAATACTTTTTACTGTGAAAACTTTAACAACTGCCTACGCGTATAGTGGCTGTAGCCATCTGACTCAGTCAGCTGAACTTTTGTGAATAGCAGATGTTCCTGTGTGTTAACTGTTGAGGTTATACTTCTGTGAAAAGGTTGTTTTGGTTATGGTTACACAAACAGAAGCATTTTTAGCAGTATATTTGACAGTTCTATCTAGTGTTTGGTTATAATTTCTATGTTTTTTTTAGCCTAAACCTGATAAAAATGACAAACCCGGACGATCCTAATTTCGATCGCTTTATTAGTGCTGTTTTAAACTGTTCATTTTCAAGTAATGTAGGACTTGATGGACAGGACAGTGATGATTCCTTACATGACGAACTTCTTCACAATTTCAATGAGAGTGAAGAGGAAATTAGTAACCATGAGCCTAGTGGCCATGACAGTATTGCTTCAACACAATGTATGAAATAAAATATTCAAAATTAAAAAAAAATTGAATTTTGGCTTCTAGTATAATACTAAAGAGGTTGCAAAAAAATAACTTTGAAAAAAAATTTATGCTAATTCAGCATTTTAGAGGTGAAGCCCATTTTTCATATTTAGCTTTCAAAGGGTTACAGATTAGACATAAACTTAAAAACGGATTGGTGTGAAAAATGTAAAATGAAATATTAGAGCTTGGCATTAAAATGCACTCCATGCCCATGAACGCACAGAACTGAAGGGCTGATACAACCATTATCGGCGGTAAGTAAGGCTCAACAGAAATTTTGAAAAAAAATTGTAATATGCGACATTGGAAAGATAATGCACAGCTATGTCAGGAAGTACATTTTGAACTATGAAAATAATACAAAAATTCCAAAATTTGTGATGACATTTGGCTGTAAAAATGTTCACGTTAACAAACATGACCAGTCATTTAGAAAATTCTGAATAGTAAATTTCAGGCCGATTATTGCAGAGGGTCTAATTTATGATTGTAAATTTGAAAGCAATCAACAATTACACAACAACTATTTATCCTCTGGCGCATGAATGGAATTTAAGGTAAGAAAAAGTAGTGTCATAGTTAGGTTATCTATATTTATGCCCTTCTTTAAATTATTCATGTTGTTATTTATTTATTACCATCCAATGATCTCAGGTTATTATTTAGAGGCTTAGGTCCAGATTGAAGTGTATTGGGGCCTTGATTGTATTTGCATGAGGAGATTTATGGCAATTGCTACAGTCAATAAAGATTCTGATTCTGGGTCAGTTTAGAAAGACAAAGTGATCGTTGTTTGTCAAAGATACTGAATAAGTTTCTAATTAAAAAATAGTAACGTCAAAAACTTACTTCCAAACTTTAGTTATTATAAACTAACCTAATTGTTGAAGGAAATTAGCTTAGTTTTTGTTTTTCCAAGAAGTTCGGTTATATTCCTCATAAAATATACTACCATTAAAAATTTACACCTAAGCTCTATATATTTTTTATAAACTAACCTATTTTTATAAAGATTGGTAACTTTCCACAGAAAATTTCAACATTTCTCTTTATAAAGTAGTATGTATCTAAAGTGTCTTCTTCATTACAAATGAGTTGATACCTATTTAATAGCACTAACAGGATTCAATACTTAAAGCGTTTAACACAAGATCACTACTTTATCTGAACTGAACATTAGCTCAAAAATTCATAGGGGCTATTTCCTTGGCTGGAAATGTCAGTTGATGTTGCCGTCACCACAATCACAATCACAGTTGTTACCAGTGCCAGAACGTCTACAGTTTTACCCTTAACTTATCCCAAAAATCCCCACTTTTACCCGCTCACAAAGCTAAAATCCCCGCAAAGCGTTTATAACATCCTAAAATGCCAGCTAACCAAAAATTTGATCAGAAATAACGCTCAAATACAAGAAGCATATGCAAATGAATACTTTATATATATATATACAAGTAGAGAAGCATGCAAATCAGTCTTTCGGAACAGGCGTTTATAACCACATAATTGGGGTTTTGGGAGATTTTACAAATAGTTAATTAAATATATATATTACTATGACAATTTGAATCAGATAAAACAAGGCATTTAATATTTTTAAACATCACTCTATCTCAATCAGTTACTAAGATTTAGAAACTGCTAAACAAAGTAGGGCCTACGTTGTCATTTTGGAGCTCCAGTGTTATTAGGAATTTTATGACAAAAAGATACAAATTGATACTTGGCTTATTATTGACATGGATGTCTTAGCTGTTGGGGTGGGTGTTAGGAATTTGTAACGCCATATAGTTTAATTTAAACAATGGATCTAAAAATCTAAAGTAATTTATTAATTTATAGTATATAGTATAATTTATATCTATAGTATATTTATTCATTTACAAAATAATTTATAGTAATAAATTAATCTAAATTTATTCTAAAATCCGGGCTATCGCGTTCCCGCGTTCCGTACCAGTCCTGCTAACCATTTTATAAAAGTGAAATATAAGGTGGCATGTTGTGTTGACTGTTATGTTACCAATTAAAATTATTGTTTCTAGTGTCCAGAATTACCAACTAAAAGTGGGTAAAATAATAAATTGAATACACTCTAACATTATCAAAACAAACACAAAATTCAATGATCCCCGCTTTTACCCGCAAATTTTCTAATCCCTGCATTAGAAAATTTACCCACATATCCTCTAGAATACCCGAAAAGCGGGTATAAAATATCCGCTTTCTGGCAACACTGATCACAAATCACAATTAATTCTCAATTCGTAGAGAGGTTTACAAGCACGGCCAGTCGATCTCCTTACATTCCACTCATACGAAAAACAGCTGTTCAGTCAGCTTCAGATGATGTTGGCGTGGCTTCAGCCAGCTCTTCAGCTACAAGCTCGTCACCACGAGCAGTACTAATAATTATTTTAACCACTTGTAAAAAATAGACGGTATCCGTGGACGTTTTCCTGTAAGAACATGCTTTATAGCTTAAACTGATATAATTTAAACTCTGATCAACTCAAACTCTCCTGGTTTGATCTCTGGAAGGGCAACTGATTACTCTCGGCCTATATCCTCAAACTGATAGCGCTCAACGTTTTTCTAAAAGAGAATATTAAAAAGCCAATTTCTTCCATATATTTCCCAATTGACCCCTTACTTTCGTTTTCCATAAAACGTGGTACTGTATGCAGCGTTAAGTCACCAACAAAAACCACTCAGAAAGTTTGTTATTAACGTTGGGGGGGGTGGGGGAGGGTTCCCCCATAAAATTCTAACAATTGATTTAATTTGATTGCTCTGGTATTATTAAACATTTTATATGCTTTATATTTTTTTACCTTTGGTAGTTGCCTTAGTTCTTGAGTAGTTTGTTGTCTTGATGCGCATTTCGCCACTCTTGTGGCATCATCAGAATATATAATATTTTAAATTATATATATTTAAATATTAAATATTCTGATGATGCCACAAGAGTGGCGAAATGCGCATCAAGACAACGAACTACTCAAGAACTAAGGCAACTACCAAAGGTAAAAAATATGATTTTTGTTCTTGAATCTGGGAAAACATAAATAATTATATGCTTTGTTTGCATTGTACTCAAGATTCAACTTCTGGATTATTTTGGTTTATGCTATAGTCTTGTATTTATTTTATTTATCCTTTAATTAAATGTATCGTTTCCTAAATGAATTTTGATTATTAGGAATGATCTAACAAAAGTATTTGTCAGTCCACTGATACCGTTTATTTGACTGGTTTATTTGCATTGTGTCCATGCAAGATGCATGTTCTATATCTCGTGTAAACTGTTTGAACAATAGCACGGATTATGTTGGTGTTTTTAGGTTTAAACTGGTTAAGACTGTAATTAAGATTTTATTGCGGTCATTTTCCATCATGATTTTATGTAAAAAATGTTTCACGACGTTTCGGTATCTGGAATCTGAACCTGTCCTCAGGTGAACTAAAATTTAAAACATAACACAATTAACATATAATCCGGACTAAGCCGGTATAAAGCTGAAAACATAAAAGTTTAAAGCAGTCAAAAACTTACAAACAATCCATTCTCTAACCATTACACACATAAGAAACCAAACACGTCCACTTATCACAGAGACTCAAAGACAACTGAGACAAAAGAGATGTCTTTGAGTTATCTGATATATATTGAATTATCTGATCAACCGGTTTATGATGAACGAATGATTCATGTTCATTTGATCCAACATTCCCTTTTACGAAGTTATGCACGAAATATTCCCAATTAAGACAACATTAAGTAATAAAAATAAGGCGTTGAAATTTTGCATGGTTTCCTTTAAAAATAAAAATATACTGCAAATATGATAAACAGGTTTTACTTTATTATTCACAGTATAATTGAATAATTTTAATTCATATTAGTAACACCGAATTGTTTTAATTTTTTACGTATAGATCTTGACTTTATCTGTTGGCTTTAACGCTAATGGAATGTTTACCGAAGATTGAAGAACTAGTTCTCTCAGTTGCTCAGTTCTGTTCTCTGTCTCTATGTTAGTTAAATGTAATGCAAATGGCCGCAAGCAAGATTTCACGACTTTCTCATTGTTTTGTTCATTGTTTGACAAAATCCTTTATTTTCGTGCTGTGAACACTTCAAGAAACGATTGTGAATTGGTTTTTCTGTGGATTGTGATTAAAATCCTTGGAATCCGGGGAATGTGATTAATTCTATCAGTAATCAAATGGATGGGTGTTGCTGTTTGTGGTAGTAAATAGCGCACAGCCTTTGGAATGACAAGTAGGTTAAACTTATTTCCATTGTGAAGAACATTGCTGTACGTCCTGTCTAGTATAGTATTCAACATTTTATTTGACTTTCTTGTAATTTTTCTGTATTTTATGAAGAAAGGGATGCTTCCCTTAATGCAATCTCATGCACAAGAAATATGTCAAATAAGCTGCATTGAGGTTTTCTATAGGGACAATGGGCAGTACTTGTCTTGTGACATGTAAGACTCTAAGAATTGGACAGAATCGATTTTAAAAGCTAAGTTATGTGTTGGCTGTGATAATAATTGCTTCTTGGATCCGAATTTTGGAAAATGTATTCTTCAATTTCGATTAATACTTAGGCTAGCATTCTTTTTCTCTGGCCTAAACCAAGATTATCAAGATTAATTAAAAACTTCTCCTTTGCTCATCTAGCCTTATAATGGGTATATTTGTACAATGTGTCCTCAAAGGAATTACAGAGTCCTGTAGAACTTCTGTATAAATTTTAATTTGTTAAAATGTAAACAAGCACAATGAGTCGGGCTACTGGATTTCTGCCTAGCCTGGTATTTTTTAAGATGTTTGTTCCACTCAGACTCTTAATAGTGTTAATGGCATTTTCAAGAAATGCAATACATGCGGATAATAACCCAGACAGTGTAATGGATAGACGGTTATTGTTTGGTGATTCAAGTGATATTTTTAACAAGACTTTAGCTTCTAAACATGGTATATCAAAGTCATTAAGTTTACTTGGTGCGCGGAGTGCAAGGACACCACCAACATTAGCTTACCCATCCCATCCAACCCTACCTCCTCCCACAAGCCCAACAGGGAGAGAGATGCCATCATATTCTCCACCCAATCGAGCATTTTTCACTCCTCCACTACCACCAGAGTATTTAAATCCCTTTGCCGAAAAACCAACGTTAAGAGACAGTAATTCTGATGGAGCAAGTGTTTCCAATAAAAGGCCTATTCCACCTCCACCTCCAAGACTTCCTTCTGAAATTGAACTTATTCCCATTAGACCACCCGATCTTCCAGTTCAAGATACAAGAAAGAAAACTTTAAATACTCCAAGTTTTAAGAAATTGGCAGAAATACCATACTCAGAGACAACAAGTACTACTACAACAAATTCAAGAGCTGTAAATGAGTCATTTGATTTTATTCCAATTTTGCCATATCCCAGTGTTTCTCGTATTTTATCAGGAGGAAGTGGAAGAAAACATGATATACTTCAAGACATTCTAGAGAGACCTCGATTTGAATCCGAGTCCAAGGCTTCTCGTACTATTAAACAAGAATTAGGAGTAGTGAAAACTTTAGTGCCTCCAAGTATGAAACCTCCTCAAATGACAGAGAAGAAACAAGTTCCTGTACAATCCAGAGAAGAAACAAGTACTCAGTCCTCTAAAACACCACCATCTAGAACTCCAGAGGTGACAGAAGAAGAACTGCATATTATTGATGTGACTGAACCTCCCTTGGCTGCAAGAGACCCACCTGAAGTTGCTCATATGCCAGAGCTACCAGAACCAAGAATAAGGTATGTTCTTGGTGTAGCTTGGGATATTCACGTTTATCTGATTGCCACTTTGTTTGCAATACTTGCAGTATGTTCCTTATTCAATATCATCAGAATAAGTTCATTCAAACGTTTGCTAACTAGAGGTTATTTCTTAACACTCCATGGAATACTTCTTATCATTGGAACTACCCGAAGTGTTTATTTGTTCTATGATGCATATAATATAAACCATTCACTCCCTGAACCTATATCACATCTTCTCTTAAATATTGCATTTCCTTTACTCACGTCATCGTTTGCAATTTTATTTTTATTTTTGTTATTGGCAGGTGAAGTTAAAATGGTGAGTCACAAGCTTCAAAGAGCTTCAGTACTAGCTTTATTCATCATAGCTCACTTGATATTGAGTGTAAGTGTGGATCTCTGGGCCAACACCACTCCATTTTCAACTCTGCTGCCAGTGATATGTCAGTGTCTCTTTGTTATTCTCTGTGTTGCACTTGGCCTATCTTATCTATATCTGTATAAATCATTGTCACATTCTTCTCTTAGGAAACAAGGGAACATTTTCGGTTCAGTCTTCTCAGATTCCCATCGCCCCACTCTAGCACACGCTGTACGTGTCACGTTAGCCACTGCGATGCTTAGTCTGCTTATGGCTGCTGTTCAACTTTATGGGATGTTTGGTGTTTACCAGTTTCTTGGTGAGGAATCGCCTCATGTTTGGTTATGGTGGGGCTTTCAGTTTTCAGTCCGAGTCATTGAAATATCAATGTGCTTTTTAATGTCATGGGCAGGAGTTCAACCACTAAGATGTGAAGCGGAAAAAGAAACACAAAGCCACAACTAATATAATAATAATAATATTTGACAAGTTTTTTGGACTTGTATATTTTTTGTAATTTGCGATGACTTCCGGCCGTAAATTTCCGGATTAGATGTTCCTGTAGTACAGTGTTTTTAGTGAAGTCTTAATGCCCGCTAGTGTATTTAATATTTTTTACCTGATTCGATTTTCGTTCGCTATTTTTATAATCAAAGCTTAGTTAATAATTTAAGGGCCTATTTAACTGTAAGACTACTAAGGGCTGCTATCGTTTTATTAATAAGGCCTATGGTTTCAGTATTTTTATTAGGTTTTAAGGCGTTTCATCAACGTGTGGAAAAACGTTATACATATAACGTTGATTTGTAGATTTTGTAGATTTATTTTTAGAACGCTCTTTCTTGCTCTCGAATCGTGTATATAGAATTCTTTGGTTGTGGGTCGAATCCCAACTAATGAAATAGCCTATTTACCATTGTAAATGATCTGTCCAAATTATAAATATATAATATATTTATTAGGCTATAATAGACTACAATGGATTGCAACTAACAATATGTTATTTAACATTTTTACTCTGTAAAATTAGGGTTATTAATGGCTTGAGATATTCTTATTTTCTTCGTGAAATTTCTCTTAAACAATTTAACAAAGCCCATCCCTTCTTTAAACTGAAACATAAGCTATTTAATTCATTTTCCTTAATAATATGTTAGACCCAGATGTTGAAAATTTTATGAAAAATCTAAAATGGGCCCTTCAAGGAAATTTATCCTCACAAAAGTCTTTGGTTGGATAATTTATGGAAGTCATTACTTAGTTGTCCTGCTTGAGTCAAATTTAAAAGTTCAAAGAATTACTCGACAACTTTATATAGGGCTATGATACTGAAATATGACCAGGTTATTCTTTGATTTGTGAAGTTAATTCAATTTCAACCCATTCTCTTCTGTTTTTAAGTATATCTGGAATCATCCATGGCAATCATCCATCTGAACTCAATATTTAAAAGAACTTTTGACAAGTTGAAGGTGATCTAATGTATTATGTGACCTTTTAGAAAAATTCCTGTTTGGTATATTGTTATTTTTCATGGTAATTGTTTTGTGCTGATAGAAAATAGAATAGCTTGAGCCTAAAACAAATTTACACTTCAATCTGTTGTTTTATAACAGTTAAAATCCATATTGTCTGCTGCTTGCAGTATTTTATCATCTCAGTGAAGGCTTTCACATTTTTAATGGTAGTTCAAAATCCTTCTTTAAATCTTTTACAAGTTTTTCATCTTGTCTTACAATATTTGTAAAATCCAACAATTAGTAACTCTAGTGGATAGTTGTTTACAGTTATTTTGAAATAAGCCTTGTGCAATTTCCTCCCAAATTGTATAGTTTCCTTTGTATTTATTTTTTATTAAGGACTGGCAAACAAAATTTTAAAAGTTGTCTTACCACAATAATTTAGGTATGTCAATTTTGAAACCACTGTAGAGCCAACTGTTTTGATGGTTTTATTTAAATGTCAATTGAATATACATCTGCTTCACTAAACGTTCAGAATTAAAGTTTTAGGGTGTTTAATAAACGGACAAGTGAATTCTAGAACCAACAATTTTCTAAAACGAAAATAAACAATATAGAAAATAACTAATAAGCCCCTATTATACTTTTTTTTAGAAATAAATCCTAGCGTGGATCGTGTCTGTTATTTTATATTACATTTTTTTTTTAATTTTCAATTTTCTTTAACACTAATTCAACCATAGCTATTAATGTTGAAATACCTAAAAACATTTAAGGAATACATAAATCCCAATAGGAATGAATAAAATACTCACTCTCGTTATAACTAATTATCATTTATGACAAACCACATTTTTGTATGTGATGTTTTAGCGATAAAAAATCCACAAGGTATAACAGACAAAATTAAAAGATTAAATTCTTATATTACATCCAAGGTTGAAACATATTTGTATGACTTTTCCTTTTTGTTATGTATATTTATTACTTATTCATTTGAACTTATATATATATAATGTACCAATAAAAAAAGTTATTATTCATGACTCATTAAAAATGCCGTTACAGTACTTGTACACAGGAAATAAAGCATTGTTCTCTACTCTTTTTATACGTAGGTAGGCCTACCATGTTTTTTGTTGAGTGTTGTCATTAAATTTGTCTTGGTTTGTAGTTTTTCCTAATGATTCTGTTTTTAAAAAAATTATATAAGATGGAGGAAGCTGAACTTACTGTAAATTTAGTTTAACCTTCTCAATTTTTTTTCTATCGAAAGTTGTTTTTTTTAGGGTAATGACTTGTTAATAAATGGTGGTATCTAATAAAGGATATCAAATTATAAGTTTACAGAGAATAAAAGTATTTATTAATAGGTTAAAACAGGTTAGTTTGACGATTACTTATGTCACTTTAAATAGGACTATTGTAGACATTTTTAATTATTGGCAATATTTAAGTTAACCAAGGTTGTCAAAGCTGCATGAAAACATCCAATTATAATGGTTTGTAAAGTTAAATTCGAATAATATACCTTTCAGTGATTTAAACCAATTTTAATTCAAGATAAGTTTTAAATAAAAAAGGCCTACCACTAGTTTTAAATTTTAGCCTTTTTAATATAATTTTAACATACCCCTTCCGTACAGAATGTCTCCCATTAAAATGTCATTAGTTCAGGTTTTCATTGTAACAATTATTATATTTTTATTTTCATAATTTTGCACCCATGGTTCATACAATTAATTAATTAATGTTAACTACATTCATGAATATTAAGGACTTTTGATCTGTTAAGTAAACTTACTTCTACTTGTTACTAACTATTATTATCAAGCTATTTACCTTCATATTTACTATTCTTGCCCTGAAAACTACTATACTTAAATATATGAAATGTCTTGAGTCTCACTTATAAAACTATACAGATACTAGTTATAACACATTTTGTCTTACTAAACATTGTATGATAAACAATGGGGTTCCAGTTCTTGTAGCCTTCAATAGAAGTTGAACTTCATTATTGCGTGAAATGATAAGTTAATATATTTTTAATTGACCTGTATTTATAGGAGTGAATACTTTTATAGTAATTATTGTTATTTTTAATGTTCCTCTAAGCACAATATAAACCATATTTAGCACTTTGCACATTGTTGATTAATGAAAATGATTTACTGACCTCAAAGATATTCAAAATTATATGATCTGATCTGTATTATTGTTTAAAGGCTTTAAAATAGTGATAAGTATTTAGAGTATTTAGTTTAAAAACTTAATAGAATCCCATTTAATTCATTTATATATTTTTTATTCAATAATAAGACTGTACTGGTTCGAAGGAATTTAATGGTATAAGCATGTAATGTGTATGAAAGAAACATTCTGGAAAAAAACTCAAATTGGAATGAAACCCTTATTTTTTGTGGTTAACCTTTTGTAACTAAATTTTTGTTGTACGGTAATTGAAAATTGATATTGAAGCTTTGAAAAAGTTTTACAAATTCATAAAATCAATGAATTTATCCTTTAGGTGAAAAATCCTGAATACGGTATATATAGCAATAAATATTGTCGGCAATATTATCTATTTATTTAGTTTTAATCTAAGTCTGTGAATGCCTAGCTTTAAGGAATTCAAATTGCAAAAAATGCCACCTTTCTGAATATTGATGAATATATTGTGTCTGTAGTTATTTAAATAAATAACTACTAGATACTTAATAATATAAACTATTTAAGTTTTAGTGATACTTTTACTGCAGTGAAAAATATTATCTTCCAATATTTTTCATTTTTAATATGTACGTAGTTATAGACGGCTAATTTGTCTTTTGTTGTCCCAGGTTGGTTCAACTGTCCTGAACAATTTTTTATCTCAGTTTATGTCTTTTGATGTAAGTGTATTTTTGCCGAATAACAATTAGAAAAAATAAAAAAATAGTTTAGATTTTTTATTTTTCCGATTTAAAATGTAAAATTCAAAATGTAAATTGTGGAGTTGTTAAGGGGCTATGGAAATAAATTTAATCTAAGAAATTTATTTAAAAATCTTCATTTTTATATTGAGTATAGATTTGTTTTATTTGATTATTTTTATTATTTGATTATTCAGTACTTATAGATATTGATTTGACAGTTGACATTGTTTATAATTTCAAAATGAAAGTTGAATTTAATTGTATTAATACTGTCACATTATTGTGTATTTAAAATAGTGGTGTGCATCAAAATAGAAGGCTTGATTTTTTGTAATTTTCTGTTCCCAGTCAGTCTTGAAAAAACTCCTTAATATCGTCTGTTTTGATTTGTTAATGGTCACACTAATAGCTGTTATTTATCGCTAGTATGTTTTGTTACTATTTGTTTGCTGTTAACTGACAAGTTTAACTTACAGTAAATATATTTGCAATCATTGTACAGTTTAGAGTCGATTATCTGAAACAATAGGGGATTAAGGGTGTTCGGATAACTGAATTTTGGGATAATCGATCACAGACGGGAAAATGATGTTCAATGCACATAATGAAGAATGAAACAATATTTTAATTTACTTTCTATAATATTATACTCACAAAAGATACAAAGAACTCTTTATAAAGTACAAAAACATACTGAGCTTTAAAGCAATCCAAAATAAAAAGCTCAAAAAATAATTTTAACATAAATTCGGTACTTAAACGCAAGTTTAGCGGCGTCGGCAGCGCTAGGCCACTATGTTTCGGATAACTGGTCTTTGGATAATCAACGTTCTACTGTAGCAATATTTATCAATATGTATCTGCGTACATATTGAATGAAGATGTATGAAAAAGATTCCTTTGGGCCAAGTACGGTTCCTATTTTATTACTAGTGGCATTGTTTAAACTTTTGTTCTTTAGAAAACTTAAAAAATGAAAAATATATTATATAACTGATTCATATTTCAACCAATAAAATAAAAATCATACCAAAAGATTAAATATTCCAAAACAAATTCCTATATTGCAGTTGAATCAGAGTTTATAAATAGTTATTGTTATACACAATGATTAAAAAAAATACTCAAAGGTTTGTGTTCCTTTTTTCTTTGTTGTTGTGTTTTATAACTGCCATTATAGTTTATCCAGCTTGTAAAAACATAATAGGTTAAATATATATTATTGCATTTAGAATGTTACACAAAGTTTGTAATGTCCATTGTGAACTAAGACAAGGTTGTATTTGTTGCTTTTGTACAATAAACATTTTTAATAATCTTTCGATTAACAACTTTTTATAAAAGAACAAATTAACAGATTTATAATGTCTTATTATAATATTCAACTTTTTAATTAGATCATTTTTGTCATTTTTATCCATGACATTTTGCCAGTTCTTACTTCTTCAGTTTCAATGAAGAATGTGTAATAATTTTGTAAATATTCTTAACCTTTGTACTTATTATGTTGATTCCTATTTTTAATAGAGTCGCGTAATTTTATTGTGATTCAAATATTAATTATTGTAATTTTATGTTGTGTATATTTTTATACCTAAATACTCGCAGCTTATAAATAGCCGGTCCCAGATACTTTTGTGTCTACTATTGAAAAATATATACATATATTAAAACCTGAAATGTTATGTTTCTGTCTTGCCTTTTTATATTCTTTACAGGGACAAATAATATTAATATATAAATATCTTATTCGTTACAAACCCTCATATTTCATTTCAGGGCGGTTCTTTCTTAAATATTAACAGGATATTCGTACTGTGATGATTGTTGTGTAATGAAAATAATGGTATTAATGTATCTGTAGAAAACATTAGAGAGATCATCAGTAAAATCCAAGAAATTGTCTTCCTAAAAAAACCTTATCAAATGAGTCATGATACAAACAAGGTCTGAATATAAAATCTTAGATGCTATGAATACCCCCGTCGCAGCAGATCTGCGTACTCAGCGAATTTCCAAATCAATAACATAATAACAATAATATATTAAAAGTTTTATCATCATCTGTCAATAAATATGAGTACTGTTTTATTTGCCTACTCTCCATAAGATTAACATGGGAAAGAGTATGCAGGTTTGCTGCTGTGAGGAACGCTGAAAACAGGTGTTTCTAGCGTAAACAATTTATGTTTTGACCATTTATATCAAGTTTCATCAACATCTGTCCACAAATAAAGGAGTTCCCCCAAACTCTACATAATTAACATGGGAAAAGAGTATGTAGGTTAGCTGCCATGATAAATATATAAACTATGATTTTTAAGCATAAATGTATGGATCTCGACCACACAAAGCTAAATATCAAGTTTTATCCAAAAATATTTGGTAATAAGTGAAAAATTAATTTTTCCTTATCCTCCATAAGATTAACATTGGGAGCCCCAAAATACTACGTACTGTGTTTAGATTTTTAATATCTCGGTAACCGTTGGAGATAGAGAAAAACTTTAAGGGTCTAAATTGTGTAGTTTTTCAAGGTGACTCAAATAGTGAAGGATAAAATTTGAAATTTTTAAAAATTACATGGAAAAAACTAAAAAAACCATTTTTGGGGTACAAAACCCCCTCAAACTAGCCGTTCCGATTGTTCGATATGTCTGGTTTACGAACTCGTCCGAGCAAATGCAGGAATAAAAGTCTCTACCAAATACGAGAGTTATGGTTTTCACAGACATACACACACACATGTATATATACACATGTTTTCATCAAACAGGGCTACTAATATTATTATATTGAAATAATTCAACCAAGTACCCTTAGAAAACATTTTTATTCCTTCTACATGTTTCGGGTATTAATCCCATTTTCAAGAAGTGTAAATGTTTAACCTTATTTGGTATTACCAAATATAATAATAATACCAAATAAGGTTAAACATTTACACTTTTTAAAATATTCCCCATGGAATAACACTGGATGCTTTCAAAAGCTGTGTTTTGTTTGACGCATATAGTTAATCCACAGATAACTATAATACTTTCCCCGCAACCATTTATCGTAGACTGACAGTTCTTAAGATGATAAATTATTAGCGAATTTTCTATGGAAAAGTGAGCTATTCTCATGACCTGTATGGTCACGTTTAACCCCCAGGACCATGATAGAAGTTCATAACTCAACTCTCCTGAAGAACTCAACTCCCCTTAGGGGGGCTTTAAAAATTATATATATAAGCATTTGATTATGTAATTCACTTAGGGCTGCTAACAATATAGTTATTAGTAAATTAAATGAACTTGAGCACCCTTTAAACATTTTATGATAAATGGCACGTGTTTCGAAATATAGTTCATTTTCACAGTGTACTTATAACCTAAATTTATATAAACAAACAAACATCAGTCTTGTGATTTTTTTAAAAAATGTGTACTTTATATTAAACGTACGCCTTTTGGTAACTTATAAGAGTGAATGGTACAGCAACCACTTTAGAGAGATTCACAGAGAGACTGACCTCATTGCACAAGCCATAGTGTAGAATTCATAAGGTTAGTGACTGTACTGTTAAATTTTTCTACCACAAGAATGGCAATGTCGTCAGTGTATCCTTGAGCAAAGACACCACCGTCGTTAAGCCTTCTGATAAGGCTGTCTACCACCAAGTTCCATAAAAGAGGTGAGAGAACGCCTCCCTGTGGACAACCCCTTGTTGACCTGGTACAACCTCTACTCCCTGTAGAGAAATTTTCACATACCTATTCCGTAACTGTGTCTCAATCCATCAGCAGATGACAATGCTGAATCCCCTAGATCTAGCGGCATTCAACATGGCATCCGTTGCCATGTTGTCGAAGGCTCCCTGAAAATCCAGGAACTCCAGCTCCTTGTGGCGCTCTTTCAATTCTACACACCAACTAGTGCAGGCCCGACTCGCAAGATCCACCCTGAATGTAGGCATGCTAGTTTGGATGTAGAGGAGCAGCCTTCAGCACCAACCTTTACCACCAACTTCTTCAGAGTCTTCAGTAAGAAAGAAGACAAGGATTTCGGATCTGTGTAATTATCCTTACCAAGTTTTGGCATAAATACTATCCTGGAAGTCCTCCAGGCAGCAGGATCGTGTCTCAGGGCCAAACTCTCCCTGGAAATACCACAGAGCTTCGCTCTTCTAAATAGAGCTCTTACCTGTTTCCTCATGCCGGCCAGTTCTGAATACCACCACCAACTGCATTTGGCGGACCTAGCCTTTGCTAGTGGACAGCTCTCCTCGAAGGAGGAGTTTATCGAGTTCCTTAGAAGGCTGGTAGCCCTATCCAGTTCATTTCTTGTCCTTGGCATCGAGTTTTTCACCAAGCTTTCTTTTGAAGACGACCCAGTCCATCTTTCTTAGGATACCTGAATTCAGACAAAACAGGCACAAAATCCCCTATAGCATAGAAAATATATGAGGGTTGACAGAAAGGAGGGCGTTCAGGAGAGACATGCCAACTTATTATTCTAGCTATAAAAGATTTTGATTTGATTTGACAAATTTTAAAACAATTACCAAAAAAAGACAATTATATTCTTGACCCAGATTTTTAATTCCATTTTACATACTGACTATCTCCATGCACAGTAGAAAGTGTCTGAAATTATTAATTATTGCTAAGCCAGGGAACCCACCAGATCAATTCAGCTCATAGCGACCTATCAGCCTCCTACCTCTTACTTCAAAAATCTTTGAAAAGCTTCCTCAGACCAGTGCTTGGTGAAACAAATTTGATCCCTGATCACCAATTTGGATTTAGGAGGGAACATTCCACTCTTCAACAAGTGCATCGAGTTGTAAATGTGATTAGGGTCTTGCAAGAATAAAATTACTGTTCAGCTATATTCATAGATGTAAGCCAAGCTTTCAAGTAAAGTCTGGTATATTGGTTTACTTGACAAAATTAAACTTAACCTTCCACATTCTTTTTATAATTCCTCAGATATTATTTGACTGATAGATATTTCTGGGTCAAATTTGGGTGTAATTAAGTAAACTTCTGAATTTATATTTATGTTTAATATACTTTGATTAACATCTGCAATTTCACTTGCTCCGGCCCTGTTCTGATTGTTGTAGCCACTCCAAGAGGTAATCCAGCAGCTACAGCTGAAAAGCTAATGTTGTTATTTGCCCAAAAGTCCATTCGTTCTTATGTAAGTTGCTCATACAAGTCTGGACGGATGGGGAAGGTGGGTTTAGTTTGGGTATACACCGCCTAACGGTGGAGTCACCACATAACCCTCACAGGTGCGGGGGTACTCATAAAGAGTTACCACCTGCCCCCTCCCCCCCAAAAAAACATTCAAATTCTCCAAACCAGCGAGGTGAAGTATTTAGGATTCTAAAACCAGTGTGAACCTACGAGATCCAGATTTGGGGCACATCAAGTAAGTCAAATTTAGAAATAATTCAGAGATTTCAATCAAAAGCTTTGAAGTATATCCTGCAAGCTACATGGTTTATCAAGAACGAAGGTACTTCACCGAGACAGCAAAATTCCCACAGTGAAAGAAGAAATTTCAAAATTTAATTTCAATTAAAGTTTTACACTATTCTCGGTGAATCAGAAGAGATTAACTGTGAAGAAGTGAGAACATCGCATGATGTACCAAAGCCTCCTCCTATCTTTATTCCTCACATTGCTGATATTAACAAAATGGTGAAAGCTATTGAAACTGTGATAACCAAAGATGAATATGTTTCCAAATGTTTGAACAAGAATAAAATAAAACTTAATCCCACTTCCGTTGATGCGTAACGCAGGGTAGTACATAAATTAACAGAGCTGAAAGTAAATTTTCACACTTTTCAGATAAAACAAGAGATGAGGGCATACCGGGTCGTATTGAAAAATATACATTACTCTACTGATCTAAACGACTTGAAAGAAGCTTCGGAGGCAGAAGGACACAAGGTTCGGAATATTGTAAATGCTAGGCACTTTAAAACTAAGGGTCCTTTTTTCAATGTTTATTGTGGACCTTGAACCTAGCAAAAATAATAAAGAAGAATACAATATTCAATACCTATTGAACGCCAAAATTGTTCTTGAACCCCCCAGAAAAAAAATGGAAATTGTTCAGTGCCAAAACTATGGACATACCAAAACCTACTGCTGGCATTCATATCGTTGTGTAAAGTGTGGAGAAAATCATGACACTTTTAAATGTACAAAGCCACAAAATGAACCACCTAAGTGTGCTTTGTGCAATGGCGAGCACCCAGCGAACTACAGAGGGTGCTCAATCTATAAGGACCTGAAAATAAATCTTTTCCTCCACTGAGAGAAAAGGTAAGCCCAAGCTCAAGTAGACAGTTGCGCCAGTCTGAAAATGAAGCACAGGTAAACAATACAAGGGCAATACCCACATCAAAGAGAAATGGTGAGACGTATGCGCAGGTTGCTGGAAACAATCAAAGGAAGAACACTTCAATGTCAACAGCTTTGAAAAAATATGGAATCATTCTTCAATAAGTTTGAAAAGTTATTCTCACAACAAGCACAACAAATAGGTTCTCTGTTAAACCTACTGACCACTGTGTTATCGAAATTAAAATGAGTTTTAAATTACTTAAAATCGCTCTCTGGAATGCTAACGGCTTGGCTGATCACAACCAAGAACTCCAAACATTTATAAATATTCATAAAATAGACATAATTTTGATTTCAGAAACTCATTTTACAGATGTTAGTTACTTCAAAATTCCTTTTTTACTTTCTCCCCTTATACATATAGTATATGGAGAAAGTATTGTTTTCGTCAAAATTTTCGAATTGATATCCTATATCCTTTTGGTTCAATCCAAAAAAGTGTTTTGATAGATGTCTGTCCTCTTACGGTCTCTGGATGTATAGTCCCCCCGCCATTTACACGAAATTCTGGCATGTATATATATAACACCGTATCTCAGGCGTTTTATTATTTTTTTGAATTTTTTATTATTTATAAGGGTATTCAATAAAAAACCTTGGGAAAATCCAATTTTCTCAAAAAGGTTCTAACGATTTTGTTAAAATTGATAGTATAGTGCACATGTACTAAATTTGACACCACCCGCATGTCTGTAAAAATGACGTTTCAAAAGTTATGCTTTTAAATTTCAAATTTTTATTTCAGCGAAAACTAAACTGATACTTGACTGATACCATTGAAACCAGCCTAAAAAACTAAACAAATTAGTATTTTGAATTATTTGTTTACACTAACGGTTCCAGAAAAAGTTAAATTTACTTCACATTAACAACGTTGTCTGAAAGCGCCCAATGTTTTCTTATGGAAATATTAAAAAATCAATTTCTTGAACTTTCCAAGTTTTCCATGAAACTTGGTATGAGTGAAGTCAAATCAGAACAAAAACAAAAAAAGCTTGGATTATGCCTCCCAACAAGAACAATTAATTATTAAATAATATTTAGAATAACTTTGTAGAACATAATAGTTTTATTACAGATTTTATTTTTTAAATTTACTTACGGGAGAAAGTAAGTGTCAGTCCACTGGTACCGTTTATTACTCTTTATAAGTGTAACCATCCGGATAATACTGCTCATGGTGGTAGTGTAATTTAATATAAAAAACAATAACACTATCCTTAACCTTCTTATCGGTTCAATCACATTCAAGCTACAAGTGTTGTGATAGAAGACTGGTCTGGTCCTCTTACGGTCTCTGCCTTGTATAGTCCCCCACGCCATAATGTATCACAGTAATAATTCTGGGACTTTTTTTAACATCCTGGGATGTAGATTCTTATGAGGAGGTGATTTCAATGCGAAACATACTGCTTGGGGCTCTCGCTTATGTAACCCTAGAGGCCGTCAATTACTGTCTACAATTATTAATAACAATCTTCAACATATGTCAACAGGAGAACCTACATACTGGCCTAGTGACCAGCAAAAGGTTCCAGACCTGCTAGAATTCTTTGTGTCAAAAGGTATTCCACATATGTATGTTCAGGTAGAATCTTCGCTCGATTTGTCATCCGACCATTCACCAGTGATCTGCATATTAAGCTCAAATATAATCAGTGTGGAACGTCCTTTTCTTCTGCATTGCAAATTTACAAACTGGGAACTTTTCCGAAAACTCTTTATTTAATGACAAATTGTCATTGAATGTTTCTTTAAAAACTCAAGAAGAGCTAGATGCTGTTGAACTTTTCAACAATACTATACATGACTGTGCATGGCAATCTTCACCAGATTTTCAGAAAACAATATTGAACCCAATGTGCCTAATTCCTGTTGATATCAAGAGAAAAATTGCAGAAAAAAGGAGATTTCGCAGAATTTGGCAGAACACAAGAAGTCCTCAAGATAAGACAAATTTTAATAGAGCCACCCAACAGTTGAAGCGAATGTTATATAAAGCTAAAAAATGAACGTTTTGATATTTTTACATCCAAATTGTCACAAACTGAAGATACAAACTATTCTCTTTGGAAGATAACTAAATCATTAAATGAACCAAAGACGCCAATACCTCCAATTGCACTGCCTACCGGGTCATGGGCCAGAGACAACAAGAGTAAGGCGGAGACCTTTGCCCAACAATTGTATGATGTTTTTAAACCAAATGATTCAGTTCAAGATCCAAATTCTGAAATATTAGAGTTCCTGAATTCCCCAAATCAGTTATCCCTACCCATTCAACCATTTACTCCTACATAAAGTAACTAAAATAATAAGTACCTAAAACCCTTCAAACCTCCAGGCTACGACCTCATTACAGGCAATATTTTAAAGGAACTTCCAAGGAAGGGTTTCATGTTCCTTTACCTTCATCTTTAATGCTACTCTTAGATTAAAATATTTTCCGTCTCAGTGGAAAGTTTCTGAAATAGTAATGGTGGCTAAGCCAGGGAAACCGCCGCACCAAGTTACGTCTTACAGACTAATTAGCCTTCTAAGAATATCATCAAAAGTTTTTGAAAAACTATTCCTAAGACGTCTACTTATGATCATTGAGGTAAACGACTAGATTCCTAACAATCAATTTGGTTTTCGAAAAAAACACTCCACCATTGAACAGGTTCATAGAGTTCTCGATGTTATCAAAGGAGACTTGGAAACTAAAAGGTATTGTTCTGCGGCTTTTCTGGACGTAAGACAAGCTTTTGACAAGGTGTGGCACGAGGGCCTTCTGTATAAACTTAAATTGAAGGTCCCTCATACTTACTTAAATATTATAAAGTCCTACCTTTACAGATAGGTTTTTCAGAGTCAAGTTTCAAGATTTCCACACACAACTTTTTGAAATTAGAGCAGGCGTTTCACAAGGAACTGTCTTGGGCCAATTCTGTACACCTTATACACCTCTGATATACCCTTGGATCCCAATGTGTTTGTGGCCACATTTGCTGATGATACCGCTATATTGGCATCACATGAAAATCCACAAACTGCTTCACATCTGCTCCAGTTGGAGTTGGATGTATTGTCAGAGTGGCTAGTAAGCTGGAGAGTAAAAGTAAATGAAAACATATCTGCTCATGTTACATTTACAACTAGACATGAAAGTTGCCCTCCAGTCTCTTTGAACAATGTGTTACTCCCACTGGTCGAAGAAGTCAAATATCTTGGCATGCATCTCGATCGCAGATTAACTTGGCGCTCTCATGTATGGAATGGAAAAGAATGGCTCTAAATTTGAAATTTAAAAAAACTTTCTTGGCTTCTCAATCGAAAATCAAAACTATCCATCAACAACAAATTACTACTGTACAAGATTTTATTAAAACCATTTTGGACCTATGGTGTTCAGCTTTGGGGTACCACAAGTAATTCCAACATTAAAATTATACAACGCTTTCGATCCAAATTTATAATAAGTATTCTGAATGCCCCCTGGTACATAAATAATGAAATTCTACATAGAGATACAAACATTTTATCAGTGAAACAAGAGATAACTAAATTTAGCAACCGCTACCTACCAAAAGAAGTTAGCAGCTCACCCTAACCACCTAGAGCTAAGCCTGGACAACAGCAATGCAGTATATAGAGTTAAAAGGTGCTCTGTGCTAGACCTGCCTCATAGATTCTAAATTTTGATTTCCTTTTGTAATTTTGTTAATCCCTGTGCTGACTAGGGACTAACCCATGTGATTTATTTTGTTATTTTGATTTACTAAATGTTCTACTAACTTGAATGGATTGTAAATAAAAATGATTGATAAAAAAATGATTTCCCTGTGGCAAATAGGTTAGATCATGGATATGTCTAAAGGGAATGGTCTCAGTTCACCTAAACAGCTGTTCTTATTATTTTATATATAAATCAATACAATAGCTCGGGTAGCTTCTATGGAAACCTGTTACATGTTTTCCATCTTAAAAATCACCAACACCCCCCCCCAGAGCTAAGACATATCCATGTCAATATAAGAATTAGGATGGTTTCAAACTAACTGGAGTCTAAGCACCCAATAAATGGCATCAGTGGCCTGACACATACAGTCCCCCTAATTTAATTAAACAAATCTACAACCTTTAAAAAACTATTGTAAGTTTCTTAAATTTTATCTAAATATAATTGAAATTTGACTGGTTCAAAAAAAATCATCCAATTTCTTAAACTAACAACTAGAGGAAATAAGTTAGATTAATTAATAGACACATTTTAGGGTATTTAAATGCATGACTTTCAAAGGGAATCATGCATATAGTTAACACACAAGGTCCTTAACAATGTTAAATTTAAATACCCCCGTCGTAGCAGACCTGCGTACTCAGCGAATTTCCAAATCAATAATATAATAATAATATATGACAAGTTTGGTCTCGATCGGACCATTTTTACGAGAGTTATCGTGTTCACAGAAACACACACACACACACACACACACACACACACACACACACACATATATATATATATATATATATATTAACGACTATTGTTTTTTGGATTCTTTGGGCACCTAAAGAAGAAAAAATAACATGGTCCTGGGCTTAAGTCTCACCATGAGACCTACGGTAATAGCTTCTTCCCTATGGGAAATTCGCTAAAAATGTGGAAATTGATTGATTCGGTAGCCCAGGTGGACCCAAGGTTTAGTTGTATGTGTATGTGTCGGGGATATACTAAAATATTACGAGTATATAGATATATTACTTTCATAGTAAAAGTTTAATATAATATATATAGATAAGACAAGCTATTTTGACCCTGGTGGAAGGCATTCGGAAGCATCGCTAAACAACGTAAACAATTGAGGTTAATAATCCACGTTAATTGATACATTAAATATCTCAATACATTCTCTTTCATCTCAATATTCTCGTCAAATCATGTTCTCGTCGCATGGATCATGTTTTAATTTTGTTAGTGTTTTCACATGAAAACACTAATGTACACAATGTTAGCAGAAAATCACGAGATAAATTAACTGTCAATGTTGGTTATACTGTTCTCACCATATGATGGACTCCCGACAAAGTACAAGCTGGCTGTTGACTAATGACTCGTCGTCGTCGTTGACTGTTTGAAAATACCTTAACCTAGAATGTAGCTGTGACCCGTTTCTAGATCCAGATCTCATTTTTTATATTTTTAGATTCTTTATAAAATTTGATATTTATATTAAAAGTGATGGCACCAAATAAGAAGCAAAAGTCAGCCTCTGTTCATGATAAATATACACAGCTAAAAATCAAATTGAAGAAATTTTGCTCATGGAACTATGCTTTATCTTTACTATCAGATCCTAGAAACTTTATTGTGATCGCAGTACCTCTATACATAATTGAAATATTAGTTAATTTTTTAGTGATTCAGCGTGTAAAGTACACAGAAATCGATTGGATTGCTTATATGCAGGAAGTTGAAGGGGTTGTGAATGGGACATTGGACTACAGCAAGCTCAGAGGTGATACTGGACCCTTAGTGTATCCAGCAGGGTTTGTGTATATTTTTGGTATTCTATACTTTCTTACAGAAAATGGTTCTAACATCAGAGTTGCTCAGTACTTTTTCGCTGCATTTTATTTACTCTTATTAGCTTTAGTATTCCGTATTTATTACAAAACAAAAAAAGTGCCTCCATACGCTGTACTCATAGCGTGTTGTACTTCATATAGAATACATTCTATATTCATACTTCGATTGTTCAATGATGGTGTTGCTGTAATGCTTCTTTTTGTAGCACTGAACCTATTCTTGGACAGTAAATGGACTGTAGGAAGCATATTTTATAGCCTTGCTGTTTCAGTGAAAATGAATATTTTATTATTTTCACCTGCTTTATTGATGACATATTATTTTTCTCTTGGTGTAAAAGGAACAGTGATACAACTTTTCATTTGTGGATCCATTCAGATTTTATTAGGTTTACCATTCCTCATCTCAAACCCGTATTCTTACATTAAAGGATCTTTTGATCTTGGACGTGTATTTCTTCACCAATGGACAGTTAACTGGAGATTCCTGCCTGAAGATATATTTGTTAATCAGTACTTTCATATTTTTCTTCTAGTACTTCACTTATTGATGATATGTGTTTTTGTGGACTCTTGGAGAACCTACCTCAAAAGTTTTTCAACGTTGAAAAGAATTGAAGCTGAGGTCAAGCCACAACTAAAGAAAAAGAAAGAACACATTAACATGGACACTAGTTCCCAGTTATTTATTTTACCAATGTTTACATGTAACTTTATCGGCGTGGCTTTTGCCAGGTCTTTGCACTATCAATTTTATGTTTGGTATTTTCATACTTTACCTTATTTGTTATGGTCTACAACGTTTCCACCAACATGGAAACTGATAATATTGGGTGTTATTGAGCTTTGTTGGAATACATATCCATCGACTATTCTTAGTAGTGTTGCCCTACACGTTTCGCACATTGCAATATTGTATGGTTTATTTAGAGCAAAATTCAAAAAATCTTAGTTCAATTTCTAGTGTATAACAACTCACAAGGTACTAGGTCTAAGCATTTAGTAATAAATGTAATTTTCATTCATGTTTTATAACAACATTTCACTTCCACAATTTACTAGAAGTCATCATCCAATATGTGGAAATGGAAGGTCAAATTATTTTAATGATCAATGCAGACCTATATACCTTATTTGTATTTAGGTCTATTCTGACTTTTAAGTAACCATTTTGTTATTTACAATAATATTATATTCAATTTCTTATAAGTTTTGTTATTGAAAAAGCATTTTAAGGTCAGTTTTAGGGCATTCTGTCGAGGTTATGAAAATAAATGTAATTTTAAGGCAAATAATTTTAATATTTAAAAGTCAACTGTGCATTAGTTAAATAACTAAATAATAATGTAAATAACTTAATCGTGTAAATAATTTTAAATAACTTCAAATGTTTAATTCGGGAAAAAGAGAAATGAGAGGAATGTAAGTACCTAAAAAGAGAATTTAAGACGGAGTAATGGGAGTAAGTAAATAATTCCATAGGATTGAAATAAATTAAAATTATTTAAAAAATATTTTTTCAGCCAATTTGAAATTGCTAACATTTTCAGTACTGGTAACGTAAATAGTGAACTGCATGACCTTATTAAATAAAAGCAAATATTAAAATAAACCACTAGGCATGACTAACATATTTGAACATCATTATTTAGATAAGTCTCAAAAGTTCTCTAGATTTCATAATTTCTGTACACAATATCGTACAATTCACATAAACATCGGAATGTTTCCTCCTCACCACTTTCTCTCCATCACTCAAGCCTGTGATGAACAGCAAACATGCTCAGTGCCTAGTATATTAAATATATATTTCCTATCCTGGTTTGAATTTATTTTTAATTTGACTGCTAAAAATAACTTTTATAATGTTATGATAATAAACATAGTTATAATGTACATTTTTGTGTAATATTGGAATGATTATCTTAGTAATTTAATTGTAAAAATTGTGTGTAACATATCTAACCCTGTACAAATTAACAATAAATTTTATTTCGGAAGGTTGTTCATTGAATACTATTTATTCACCTTTTTTGACCCCTTAAGGCAGATTTACATAATCTAGAAAACAATATTTATAACATCTAAATTATGTAGAAAATGTTTAAAATTTTAAATTGGAACATAACATTTTTAATAACTTCTTGATTAGCATTATACGTGTTGATTTTACTATAGGATGAGGTGAAGGTGAGGTGACTTGTACAATAAGGGAGGTGATGCCAGAGTTGCCGGGAGAGACTGGAGTGCTGAAGGTCTTGTTGACCAAACTGAACCAGGATCAGCAGCAGATGGCAGTCGCTGAAATGGGCAAAAAGCATGCTAACAAGCTGGTCACCCTTCAGCACTTGAAAGTCGGGTGAGTAAACTGCAGGATCAAACGGAGGGTAGTCGTCCAAAGATGTTTCCGGTGTATCGGGTTCTGTCACTCCTCCCACAACTGCAAGGGTCCCGACCAAAACACCAACTGCCTCTGGTGCGGAGGCTAAGGCCACAAGAAGAAGGATTGCTCCTCCAATCTCTTTTGCTTTATTTGCAAGGAGGAAGGTTCGAAGGAGAGCGCCCTTGCTAACATGCCCAGATCTGGTCAGTGTTGTGCCTTCAGAGCCACACTTGAACAGGCAAAATGGGGGGGACAGTAATCTGCATCCTCCAGGCCAATCTTTAGAGATCATAGGGAGCTGATAACAAGCTTTCCCCAATAACTTCCAGCAATAACTTGGTGCTGACGTGCTCTTGATCAGTGAATAGTATCGGGACAGGGACCCGAACACTTGGCGTCCAGACAGTCTCGGTACTGTGGTTCTGGGCGTGTAACCGACAGGAGGTTGTGATCCGGAGTCGCCGACGCGGCCGAGGATTCCTCTGGGTACGGTGTAGAGACATAACCTTTTTAAGTTGCCTCCTCATCCCCAACGAGGCCATCCAGGACTTCCGCAACAAGATTGACTGCCTGGAGGAGAGCGTGCTCGGCACCATTGGGAACGTCGTAGTCGGAGTTGATTTCAAGGCTAGGGCCGTCGAGTGGGGAATGCCCTATCAACTCCCGGGGAAAACACATCCTGGATTTCATTGCCAGGGCCGGGCTGGTCGTCCTTAACCAGGGTGACACACCTACTTTCCAGCGCTCCGGGCTGAGAGGCATGATTCCCGACGAAACCTTTGTGTCTGAGTCGCTTCTTATGAGGATCTCTGGCTGGAGGGTGTTGGAGGATTATACTGGCAGTGACCACCAGTATATAGTTTTTGACATACACGATACACACCGTAGAGTATCTGCGTCTCGGGGAGAACTACGCCGTTGGAATACCAACAAATTGGACGTTGTCAAGTTTACCCAGGTCATTTCACGGGGAGCCCAGGAGAATCCTGGCGAGGCTGGTGCCGAGGCATTAGTAGCATCAACGAAGGAGCTAATTGTCTATACCGCGAAGGAGACTCCGACGCGATAAGCAACCCGTCTCCATCACATTTTTGCTTGATATTGGTAATAAATTAGCCATATGCTTTTGCTAATGTAACTATGTACTGAAATGATTGTTTAAATTTTAACTTATTTTGATGCAGTTTATGTAGTGTAAACCCTTAGTTGTAGCTTGATAATTTTACATGGTTTATCGTGCTAAATTACAAAGAGAATACATTAGCATGCTCTCTCCTGGTAATAAATTCACAAAATAATTTATTCATTTTCAAAAGTCAACTGAGGTTATTTAGTTTGTTTTTGATTGAAGTTTGAAATTGAAAATTTGTTTGAAATTAATTAAAAAAAAAATTCTTGTTTCTTGACATATTGTGTGAATTGTTTGCATTTACTTAAAACATACAAAAACATAATAACAGTAAAAAAATATCAAAATATTACAGTATTAATGTTGTATGCATGTCCATTACATTTATAACCTATCAGGTAGCACAACCAATTGCTTCAAGGCACAAATTTGCTTTTGTATTAAGGAATCAGAAATGGTTACCCTCAAAATTAAGTCTGTTTTAAAACTGAAGCTGGCTTAAATCAGGTCTAGTATTACTCAACCGTTAAGAGGTGGCAGGAGTCAGTCCAGGCGCTAACTGTAACTGTGAGCGTTTGACATGGGATGGGTTTAATTATTTTTTATTTGCTCGTAAAGGAAATTTATTAAAAACAAAATACCAAATACAAAATATTTTATAGGTCCTTATCAACATATTGATGTGTTAAACTACCAAAACTAAGGTTTAGAAATATTTTATTTTTTTGAAATTAGAAAATTAAAATCCCATAAGGATTTAACAAAACTAATTATGTATTATTTTTGTGTATCAGTGGAAAATTTCAAACTTTGGACCTAAATAAACTTCACATATTCATAAATAAAATGTATTGAATAACTTTTTGTATTTGATTTGCTCTTAGCCATAGTATTTTTTTTTAAAGTGTGTGAACAGTTCACACACTTAACTCCACTTAACTCACTTGCTATGAGAAATGGCGACATAATTATAATATTTAATTATTTTCCAGGAGTAAGTAATATTTTAATTTTTAGTTTCAACTTTAAATTTTCATTAATGGTATTAGGTATGTAAATAATGCAACAGGGGTTATTTTTCCAATACGTTTTATTCAATCTTGGCTCTCTTCATCAATGTTTATTTCAAGTCTTTTTTTCTCGACATAATGTGCTATACGAGTTTCTAAGCTCTCTGAAAGAAATACAAATTTGAAACATGCAAGTTTTTATTTTAAGTACAGGTAACAAAAAAAAATAAGTCTATGAAGTCGAGAGTTCACTAAAAATATAGATTGACAGTTCGATACTTTAGGATTAATACCTTCACTCAGACCAAGTCAATGTTAGATGTTAACCTAATGTCAATGTAACAAGACCAGGGTTTAGACTCTACCCTATAAAATAATTTATGTGGATAAATGAAACCAAAGATGGAGAAAGTACAGAAATAATTCTTGTTGGGTATGCAAGTTGACATAGAAGAGCACCAGTACAAGTTGTTAGGAAAAGAGTTTGCATACGTTAAAACTAGCACTTAACTGGTATTGTGTTCTGGCGGCTCTATCTTAGTTAATGCAGGTAATTTCGATATTTGTTGATATTGAACAATCTCGTTTGGTTAAGTAGATTTGTAAATATTAGATCAGGTACCTTTACACAATGTAACAATCTGGACTTAAATAAAGATTGTGTCATAGGGAGCAGGAAGGTTAGTTAAGTAAAAATGCCTCTAGAATTTGCAGTTTGAATTATATACAGTACTAAACTTTAAAAAACCTACTTCAACTCAAACAATCATGGAATATAAACCCTCCTTATATTTAAAATGTAAGAAATGTAATCCGTTTCTTTGTGTTCTGATGTTTCTGTACATTCTAAGGGAATAGGATTACACTTTCCATAAAATTATGATTTTTTGGAATTGTATATGTTCCACAATTTTTAGCTACACCGAAGGTTAAAGTAAATTACTGAACTATAGAACTCCACGTACATTAAATAATCACATTTCCTCCATTTATACTCACCACATGTAGGCCTTTGCATGAGAGGCGTGTAACTCTTACTCTGTGTTCCTTGCAACAACAAACTGCTTTGCCGATTCACAATCTGCCCTTTGGTGAGAGTCTCCAGACGATTCAGCATCTGGCCGATCATTGACCCTCTGGACCATAAAAATAAGATAGAACAATAACTTTACCTAAATGATTTTGACAACAAATTCATTGATGAGTGGCAGGATTTGAACCCTAGGCATTAAAGTCTCGCTCTCTACCACTAGTCCAGTGCACTACTCAATTTAAGATGTGTATGTGAATACAAAATTCTAAATCATTAAGTCTCTCTTTAAGGAAAGGATAGAGAAGACAAAAACTAATAGACAGAGATAAAACTAGAACAATAAATCATATGGTGTATTAAAAAGACATCTGATTGAAAACAGATTACAGATTTTTCATCCGTCTACTTCAAAAGAACTACTTCAAAAAAGAAGAGAAACGGAGAATGACTCTCCTACAAGAAATATAGATTTTTGACATAGATATGTCTCAGCTCTGGTGGAGGGGGAGGTTGTTGGCAATTTGCTTGACAAAAATTTGAAACAGTAACGTCATTTGGTTAGTGATGATTTCCTATAGAGAAGTAAATACAATTTTCATGTAGGTCATTGCAGTGGTTCCTGTGCTTCACCTGTCAAATCGCAGGTCTATATCCATTTTGTTTCTGCCAAAAGCATTTATAAAGTGTCATTTTAAAAGGTCATAATAAGATACAACACATCTCAAACTCACTTTATAGTATGCATTGACCAATGCTGTTGAAGTGTCTGAATAACTTCTGTTAAACTTGGCTCCTCAACCTTCCATTCCCCATCTAGTTCAAACTCACAATGGAATAGGTTCAGAGGCTCACCAATGGCGAGGCAATATTGAGGTTTCCTGTGACAAATGAACGATTAATTGTGAATTATTTGATGTGTAATCATTGGGAATTAAAATTTAATCAGACTGAAGTTATGTACACATTCATGGAAACTTATAGAAAAACCTTAGGTTAACATTACGAGGGGGTACCCAAAAGTAACCGGAATTTACCTGCCAAGGGCGGAGCTTTGGTAGTGCGGGTGAGTGCCACTAGGGCGTGTTTAGCGCAACTCTTTGCCAGTTCAGTCCCGTGCAGGTCGTTGAGCTAGCACATTCTGTTCGTCTGTAGCATCATTTTTCGCTGTAGCTGTTTCACTGTTGCTCCGTTTTTTATGATGGCAAGTTTAAGTGAACAACGCGCCGCTGTGAAATTTTGTTTTTCCATGGTTCATCACCAGTAACCTTTGAAAGAAAATCTGGATCGATTCTGAGCTGTTCTTTCAGTTCATGACATGTTTTGACTCAACGTGATTTTTGATTGTCAGTCAGAGCCTGAGGAACATATTTGGCAGCAATGTGTCTCATTCCTAAATCTTCAGTTAAAATTTGCTGAACCGAGCTCCAAGTTATTGCACTAATTTATGACCGTTGATCAATTGTCTGTTGATGGTCTGTGAGCACAAGATCTCACATTTTTTCGATATTTTCATCAATTCGGGCAGTTGATGGACGTCGGGAACGAGGTTTGTCATCAATCGAAAGGTCGCCATTTTTAATTCAAGAAAACCAGTCATACACTTGAGTTTTCCCCAAAGCATCTTCTTTGTAAGCAGTTTTCAACATTAAAACAGTTTCAGCAGTGGTTTTACCGAGTAAAAAACCAAATTTCACAGCGGCACGTTGTTCATCAAAAACGAAGCAAGAGTGAAACAGCTACAGCAAAAAATGACGCTACAGACGAACAGAATGTGCTAGCTCAACGACCCACACGGAACTGAACTGGCAAAGAGTTGCGCTAAACACGCCCTAGTGGCACTCACCCTTACTACCAAAGTTCCGCCATTGGTAGACAAATTCTGGTTACATTTGGGTACCCCCTCGTGTTGTCATGATTGCCTCACTTTCCCTTCCTTATTTTACTCCAAAATGAAACGTAAAATTAAGATACAATACGACGATGTATTCAACCTCGGAATTCAGTTTTTGCAGAACTGTAAGGTTTTTTACACGTTTGCTGTAATCTATTGATTTAGAATTTCACTATAGTTAGCATTATAGTTTCATTTTTCATTATATAATTATATTACTCAATTATATACACTATAATTTATAAAAAAGATCTAATAAACAATTTAAAAACAAAGATTCGGTTTAGTTACATAAAAGATTAAACTTCACTCGATTCAATGAAACCGACAGTTCATTTAAACTTGTTAGTTCATTGACAAACAAACATGACTTGTCAAACATTGACAGTTCATTGAAGTTCAATGAAACTTGACACAAACTCAACAGTCTTTTAAAATGGAGTCAAATAGTATGGAGATTTACTGATGTGAAATTAATAAATAATTGTATTCTACTTATGTTATGGGAGAAGTAAAGGTTTTGATAAACCAATTTACTTTAAGAACCAAAAAAGATGAAATAATTTTTTGTTGTATTAACATAACTTTAGATTTTTAAAACCACTACAAAGGTAGCAAAGATAAGACATAATATGACTACAAGAAGGTTGATAAGTACAAACCTTGGACATTTCTCTATGTCTAACAACTGTTGGATAACTTCTGGTTCCTCTAGTTTCCTGCCAATCAAAACAAGGACGCCAACAATGCACCTAACTTGATGCCACAAGAAACCTTTGCTCACCAGAGTAAATTCACAGATGTCATATCCTACAAAAAGTAAATTAACCATATTACATTTTATTTCTTACATTCTGTATTGGGAACTACCAGGTATTTTAAGCCAAGATATGATTAACAGATGATTTTGTAGTCTTATTAGTTATTACTGACTAAGGCTGACATGCTAGTCGAACGACGGGCAGCCTAGGGAAGAGATTTAGAGTTGGAGGTAGGGCCTTGATAGCCTGATCCCTCTAATGACAACATCTCTTGAGAAACGGTGGTGTAGCTTTTGCCGAGAACTTTCTCAAGAGAAAGAAAATATGAGAGATCATGAGCATCTTTGATCTTCCCTCAGAGTAAATAAGAAGAAGGCTTCACATATGAGGCTCCACCTTGACGTAGTTCCTTAATCGATTCTTCTAAGGTGGGAATCAGCCTGAGATGGGTGAAAGTCCCACACACCGGGGAGTGTGCCGTTTTCCTCCCTGAAGGTATATAATAGTATTTCTGTAAGTAAAAGGCTGACATGTTCCTTAGAGACAGTGGCGGTGATAACGGGCCTGCGAGCCCTGACTGGGTTTTTTGGAAGATTTTTCAGGGACTTAAAGGATACGTGATGGGATCTGCTACACGGGTCCCCTGCCTATCAGAAAATATTGTTGATAGTATTGCCAAAAAATTACTAAATTAAGCTTTTAACATAATCGTGCAAATAAACTGTGCTTAACTATCATTATTTGGAGAGCTTGGTTTAATATTTATTATTTACGTAGCGCTAAAGAAAATGTATCATAGCCATCTAGTACTTCTATATAGAGATGTCTGATACATCCAACTATCTACGTCGCGTATCACGGTACGGCTCGCCAGCCAGAAGTATACATCCGGTCCTCTAGGGAAACAAATAATCATAGATATTGGTGATCCTTTCTTCAGTTGCAGTTGATTTTGCGGAACGGTGTGGTACACTTATTTACTATGTGGGTTTCGTGAGTGGCAAAAGTAAACGTGAGTGTGTGAACTAGTGAACAGCGTGATCAGCGATAGTGTCAATTTTAGTGTTTTTACCTAACGATAATTAATTAATTGTATTTAAGCATTTGAAAGCTATTGCACAACAGCCATATAAACACTTAAGGGGGTCTCAAAAAAGAAAACTGCAGAGAGGGAAGAAAAACCAGGTAAACTGCAATGATTGACTTGTTATTTAAAAAACCAATTATTTATCTAAATTCGCCAAATACGTCAAACATTGATATGACAGTAGTTTTCAATCATGAGGGAATGGGACCAAGCAGTTTAACTGTTGCGGAACAGAAGTTTATCTGTTGTGGTACAGATGATAACACAAAAACTTCTTTTATTTCCAACAATGAACTATAAGATGAAGTTGAAATTAATTTAAAGCTCCAAGGTGACATGGCACAGTTTCTGTGGCACAGTTAGTAAGTCCTCGCTGCCAATGTGAAGGCGCTAGAATATGTGAAATACAAAATACTATTTTAGTGATGTCTATTTCAGTTAAAACTTACTATCATATTATGAGTTAGCAGTAGAATGTTCAGAGAAAGGTCTTTGCTTAGCATCCATACTGCTGCGCTAGACCCAGGTGGAAAATGTTTTTAAATATATTATTGAGGTAAGGGGCCCAGTAACCAAAAGCAGAAAGGCCCGCAGGTTCTCATTGCCACCACTGCTTAGAGAAACAAGTAAAAGTACAGTATTTTAAAATATGTTAGGTTACTTATGTCCAGTATCATACAAATCAACTTTCAAAAATAAGTTCCTGGATTACCTCGACTAACTTTGTAGAATTTCTTTATGCCTGTAACCCAGTCTTCACCTACCTATAACTATCTAGTTTTATTCCTTTCTGTATGCAATGAATATAAATACAAACTTCGCAACTTGGATATTGATAAATACTTTTTGTTTAACTGGGAGATACTAAGCAAATAAATCAAAACCATTATGCTTTTACGTTTTATAAAACAAATTTAATATTTTTAAATGCAAAATTGTACTATTATCTCTGAAGCTTACCTGGATTGTTTAAACATGAATTTTTAATCAGAACATCTACCGCAGCATTCTCGATTGTTCGTTTGAATTCTACTACTCCATTAGCAACATCCATTTTGCAGAGATTTCTAAAGTCATGAGAACCGATTAAGAAATCTGTCCCTTTTTTCATTGTCTGAAAACATAAAATACGCTTGTAAATTGTTTTACAGGAAGTCAGAGCATGAACTATCTCAGGGTATTCTGTGGTCTGAACTAAGATTTCTTCTGAATAATGTCATTAATGTATCTGAAGTTTAGAGAAAGTTATAGAGATCATCAGTAAAATCCAAGATATTGGCTTTCTGAGAAAAAAACCTCACGATACAAACAAGGTCTGAATGTAATATCTTAGATGCTGAGAAAAGGTGAATAACTATTGTTCTGGAATTATTTTATTTTCTTAACTATCAATTAATTTACTGTATATTAGATTAGATTATTGAAATGGCGACCGTACCAAGGTAGATATTTTAAGTCAAGTATGAATGAGAAATGAGTGTAGAATGATTGTGGCACGATCTTGTAGTCTTGTTTCTGTCTAAGACTGGCATCTTCCTTAAGACAGAACTCTTAAATAATAGCCCAACAGTCAATTGCATTAAGGGACCTATAGTTTAGCAAGGAATCCGAATCACTGCCTCTGAATTACGAACTGGTCTAATTATGAGGATGGTCTTTACGGATTAACGTAGTATTCAATAGTGCATACGTTAATCTATACAAGAGAACTCTACACCCACCGACCATCGCTCACAACTATTCACAATTCATGACCTCCGAGCTGGATTACAGGACGACGACACCACAGTCCCAGTCATCTTTGAAAATTAGGTCCTGGACTTTCTCATCCTTGTGAATTTCTTTTTTCTAGTGGCTGTGGAATATTGTGTATCACTGGCCGGCTGTGCTGGGCACCCTTATCCTGTATCTAACATTTGGATAATCAGTAGGGGTGCTAACGGGTGAAACCATGTTTTTTAAAAAAATGAAGACATTTACAGGTACCAAATTGCATACAAATTGGACCATTGATGTGATCTTGAGGTCAGTGATTGGACAGACTGTTATCAGTCCAAAAATCATTTTTTATAGGAAGCCTCAAAATGGATAAAAATAGGAACCTCCATCTTCAACTCTTAATTCAAAATTTTAAAGAAAACAATACTTTCTCTGTATACTCCATATACATATAGGAGGGGAAACTAAAAATTAACCATGTTGTGTTCTGAACCATACACTCACTTCCAGATCCAAGTCTCCTCTCGGAAAATAGTACTTATAAGTTCTTCTTTTACAGTCGAACCTTGCACTGAAGCCATCAGGTACTGGTCTCCAAGCAATCACTCTGATGTCCTTAGGAAGCAGCCTGTTCAATATCTTACAGTAATCCAACTCTGGGTCGCCATCTTTGGCTGCACGAACAGTTATTGTAACTACCTGAAAAAATGTGAGAAGAGTTTAACTAAGGGTGTTGTGTGTTCATGATTTAAAATTTGGAAAACAATATTTATTGGGTTAATTATTTATTTGGCTATTTATTGATGCAAATGACGAAGCCCATGATCTGTTAACTTGGGCCTGATATATAGTGTGTCCTACATGAGTGCTGGCTATAGAGACCAAGTTGTTATTCAGTGTATATTACAGAAGGAAAATACACATTTTTGGCTTAATTTACAAATTAAATTTAATAATCACTTTATGTTTCTAGTCTTAGAAATTTGAAAAAAAACTTGTATCCTGCAAGCAAAAATGTTTGTTTAGAGCCTTTGGAATATTAGAGATTTCATAGTTAAGGGAAGGAGGTTCTGCACCCTTAGACAAAAATCTTTGTGCATGATGTGTATCTGTTTACTGTTGAATGTCATATTAAGATCAGCTGGTAGTTTTTAGTTGTGTTTTGTTTTGTAAACACAGGGATTTCAGTAATAAAAGTTTATAGAATTAATCTATTTGTGAATACACAAAACTGGAAACGAGGATTTGAAGATAAAATGCCTAGGAGACGCCAAGTGGATGTGGTTGAAGAGCAAGTGTCGCAAGACAACTTGAGGTTCAAGTGTGAGCAGTTCAACCCAGAATGCATGGACCCAGAAGTGTGGCACATTAAGTTTGTTACCAATCTCCAACTTGCAAGAGTACAAGATGTAACAACTAAACGTTAATTGTTTGTAAGTTGTTTAGATACTAATGTACTACAAACTCTGATAAACCTAAGTCTCTGGAAGAGTTCAGTTATGAGGAACTGTTTAAAATATTGTCAGGGAATTACAAGGTCAAAAAATAGCTATTGCTGAGAGAGTCAAATTCTTTTCTTGTACACAGAATGAAGAATCCTTTACAGATTTTGCCAATACCTTACGGTAATATTGTAATTATTGTAATTTCCCAGTTGAATTTTACCAACAAGCCTTAATCACAGCCTTCGTTATGGGTGTAGATGACGTTAACATAAAATCAACCCTACTGAAGAAGGACTATCTCACAGATGTTTCAGAGCTAGCAAACACTTTAGCTTTAATTCAGATAGTGTATTCATCTTCACCGAGCAAAAAGGATAATGATTGTAACGCCTTACAGTTAGGCCCTTTCGTTTGTGGCGGGAGACACTTAAAAAAATATTGCCAAAGTAAAAACCACATAACAAGAAATTGTCGAGTGAAAAAGAATATCAAAATGTTGGGTGAAGACAAAAAAACAAAGAATGTAGATTCAGTTTTTGGCGAAGTACAGGATGTCCTTGCTGTTAAACATTAAACAGGTAGTTTTCCCCTTTTAAAATTTTATATTCAGATAAATGGGAAATATATTGAAATGCAGTTTGACACAGGAAGCTGTGCCTCACTAATATCAGAGAACACGTGAAAAATGTTACAAAACCCACTCCCCACTTCTGCGCCCCTCAAAATAACGTTTCACTTCCTTCACTGGACAAAGTGTTGGCTTGCTGGGCAAAGTTGATGTGCAAGTCAACTTTAAGATATAAAAAGAGATCTAAGACTTTTTGTGGCTCACGGAGTAAACCAAAATATTTTAGGAAAAAACTGGATTTGTCAACTACAACTACATACAGAATCTCTCTCTAGTTTACATCAGAAATTGAGTTCAAATCAATATAAATGTGCACTGCAGATAAAAAATTCGGAGGAAAGGTGAATGATCTTTGTGAAAAGTATGCTAGGCTAATTTGTTCATACCAGGGGAAAATAAGTGTTCGAAAACTCCTGCTAAGCTCTATTTGTAGAAAGATACTGTTCCAGTTTTCAAAAAAGCTAGGCCCGTTCCCTTGCGCTAAGAGACAAAGTGCGCGATGAATTAAACCGTCTTATTAACAATAGCGTACTCAAAGAAGTCGACCATTCAGAATGGGCTCGCCTTGCGTGAGTGTCAGGAAACCAAATGGAGATTTGCAGATTTGTGCAGATTTTTCAACTGGACTGAATCAGGCATTAGAACCACAGAAGTTTCCACTCCCACACATGATGAATTGTTCTCAAAGTTAGTAGGTGGACGAAAGTTCACAACACACTTATCTTATCTGACTTATCTGCTTATCTTTCAATCCCCATGGAAGAGGAGTCCAAAAAATTACTTGTGATCAGTACAATTTTTGGTTTGATGCGTTACAAAAGGTTGTGTTTTGGAGTAGGACCTGCAACAGCGATTTTTCAAAAGAGAATGTATTCGATGCTATCAAATCTAGAAGGCGTTGCATTCCTCCTTGATGACGTAATTGTAACAGGAACTAGTGATGAAGAACAACTAGAAAGATTGGAAGAAGTGCTAAGAAGAATCCAAGAAGTAGGATTTTGTCTTAATCGAGCCAAATGTAAGTTTCTGTAAGATACAGTCAATTACTTAGGGTTAACTATTTCCAATGATGGAATTTCAGCTAATGATGATAAATTAAAACCTATTCTAGACATGCAAGAACCCCAAGACTTTGAACTTGAACTTGAGACATTTATTGGAATGGCAAACTTCTATTCACGATTCATTCCAAATTTTGCTAACATTTGCACATCTCTCAATACGTTGAGAAAAAAAGGATATAAAGTGGAACTGGACAATTGAATGTTCTGAAGCCATTTCAAAAATCAAGAGGGCTGTTATCTATATTTGGATCAGCAAGAGGTGTACCTATTTCTACCTCATGCAGACTCCAGAGATGGGCTCCGCTACCTAACTCGACCTTCCACTTACCTGGCGTCGCCTCCTGTAACCCAGCGTCGCCTCCCGAAGTCCAGCGTCGCCTTCCGCAAGTCGGCGTCGCCTTCCGCTACCCATCCCGACCTTCCACTTACATGGCGTCGCCTCCTGTAGCCCCGCTTCGCCTTCCGAAGTCCAGCGTCGCCTTCCGCAAGTCGGCGTCGCCATCCGATACACATCCCGACCTTCCACTTACCTGGGGTCACCTCCTGTAACCCGGCGTCGCCTTCCGAATCGCCGCAAGTCGGCGTCGCCTTCCGCTAACATCCAACCTTCCACTTACCTGGCGTCGCCTCCTGTAACCCGGCGTCGCCTTCCGAAGTCCTGCGTCGCCTTCGAAGTCCTGCGTCGCCTTCCGCAAGTCGGCGTCGCCTTCCGCTACCCATCCCGACCTTCCACTTACCTGGCGTCGCCTCCTGTAGCCCAGCGTCGCCTTCCGAAGTCCAGCGTCGCCTTCCGCAAGTCGGCGTCGCCATCCGATACACATCCCGACCTTCCACTTACCTGGCGTCGCCTCCTGTAGCCCAGCGTCGCCTTCCGAAGTCCAGCGTCGCCTTCCCTACCCATCCCAACCTTCCACTTACCTGGCGTCGCCTCCTGTAACCCGGCGTCGCCTTCCGAAGTCCTGCGTCGCCTTCCGCAAGTCGGCGTCGCCATCCGCTACACATCCCGACCTTCCACTTACCTGGCGTCGCCTCCTGTAGCCTCCGCAAGTCGGCGTCGCCATCCGCTACACATCCCGACCTTCCACTTACCTGGCGTCGCCTCCTGTAGCCTCCGCAAGTCGGCGTCGCCATCCGCTACACATCCCGACCTTCCACTTACCTGGCGTCGCCTCCTGTAACCCGGCGTCGCCTTCCGAAGTCCTGCGTCGCCTTCCGCAAGTCGGCGTCGCCATCCGCTACACATCCCGACCTTCCACTTACCTGGCGTCGCCTCCTGTAACCCGGCGTCGCCTTCCGAAGTCCTGCTGCCGCAAGTCCGTCGCCTTCCGATGACCTTCCACTTACTGCGTCGCCTCCTGTCCCAGTGCCTTCCGAATCCTAGCGTCGCCTTCCGCAAGTGGCGTCGTAGACCAACCTTCCACTTACCTGGCGTCGCCTCCTGTAACCCGGCGTCGCCTTCCGAAGTCCTGCGTCGCCTTCCGCAAGTCGGCGTCGCCATCCGCTACACATCCCGACCTTCCACTTACCTGGCGTCGCCTTTCCCGAGTGCTGGAGAAATCCTGGCGATCCGTCCCGAGTGCTGGAGAAATCCTAGCGAATCCGTCCCGAGTGCTGGAACAATCCTAGCGATCCATTCCCGAGTGCTGGAGAAATCCTAGCGAATCCGTCCCGAGTGCTGGAGCAATCCTAGCGATCCGTTCCCTGCTGAGAAATCCTAGCGAATCCGTCCCGAGTTGCAATCCTAGCGAAACCCCGAGTGCTGGAGATCCTAGCGATCCGTCCCGAGTGCTGGAGCAATCCTAGCGATCCTTCCCGAGTGCTGGAGATCCTAGCGATCCGTGAGTGCTGGAGAAATCCTAGCGAAGTTCCCGAGTGCTGACAATCCAACGATCGCCCGATTGCTGGAGCAAACCTGGCCTGACTGGAGAAATCCTAGCGATCGTCCGAGTGCTGGAGATAGCGATCCGTTTACTGGAATCCTAGCGATCTGTTCCCAAGTGCTGGAGAAATCCTAGCGATCCGTTCCCGAGTGCTGGAGCAATCCTAGCGATCCGTCCCGAGTGCTGGAGCAATCCTAGCGAATCCGTCCCGAGTGCTGGAGCAATCCTAGCGATCCGTTCCCAAGTGCTGGAGAAATCCTAGCGATCCGTTCCCGAGTGCTGGAGCAATCCTAGCGAATCCGTCCCGAGTGCTGGAGCAATCCTAGCGATCCTTTCCCGAGTGCTGGAGAAATCCTAGCGATCCGTCCCGAGTGCTGGAGCAAACCTAGCGATCCATTCCCGAGTGCTGGAGAAATCCTAGCGATCCGTTCCCGAGTGCTGGAGAAATCCTAGCGTTCCTCATTTGTTTAGGGTACATTGTTTAGTAATGGTGAGAATTCTAGTTAATTCCTTAGTATTAGAATCAATCCCCAATAAAATCTGTAGATTTGTATGGCTATGATGATCTGGGTCCGTTGAGAATCTTTGTATTCTAGGCCCTATTTCTGAGCTTAACATTTATCCTTTAACCTCGACCCCTGGAATATACACCCCAGCTACGCTTTGCTATCCCGGACATCAGTAACACGAAACACTTCGAGAAAATACGTTACACAGTTATTGGTTTGATTTTTTCTGGGAGCTTTTCCAGTAACCTTGACGGAAATAAGAGGGGCGACTGAAGAGGATCCACTTCTCCATGAAGTAAAGGCCTTTACTGTGAATGGTTGGCCAACAACTAACGTTAAACCTGAAATTTAGCCTTATGAAATGAAGAATAATGGTCTGTCTATCCATGAAGGTGCATCATGAGGGGGGTGAGGACAGTAATTCCTACAAAACTTAAAAAGATCATGTGTCATAGAGATCTGAGGAAAGATCCTCTCAGATCTCCATGACACTCACCAAGGCATTGTCAAAATGAAATCACTGGCTCGAGAATCCTCCATAATCCGTGCCTTACTCGTCGGGGAGGTGATGTGTATCTGTTTACTGTTGAATGCCATGCTAAGATCAGCTGATAGTTTTTAGTTGTTGTATTTTGTTTTGTAAACACTGGGATTTCAGTAATACTTTTTATACTTTTTAACTGAAATGGCGACCTACCCAGGTAGGTATTTTAAGCCAAGTATGAATGAGGAATGAATGTAGGATGATTGTGGTGCGATCTTGTAGTCTTGTTACTGACTAAGGCTGACATGTTCCTTAGACAGGACTGTTAATTAATAGCCCAACAGCCGATGGCAACTAATGGACCTACAGTTTAACGTGGAATCCGAACCACGGCCTCTGAATTACGAATTGGTCTAATTATGAGGATGGTCTTTGTAGATTAACGTAGTATTCAATAGTGCAGACGTTAATCCACACAAGAGAACACCACATCCACTGACCATCTCTCACAACTATCCACAATTTGTGACCTCCAAGTAGCTGGATTACAGGACGTCGAAAAGTTTCTTGAATAAATCTATTTGTGAATACACAAAAGTGCACTACTGAACTTAATTTAAAAATATTCTTGTCTGTGCAGTTAAACTTCAGAACTGTCATAAAGGTTATTGACTTGAAGTAGCTGTTTATTCGCATTTACTATTTTCATTGTTTCAAAAATATATTAATTAAAAACTTTCATTACACCAAAGTCAATTTATAAACTTTTACTATATGTTCATAATTATCTAACCTCAAGGGAATTATATTAATTTTGTACAATAATTTACAGAATAAACATCCATTATACTAATTGAATCCATTATACAAAAACGCAAACCTGATCAAAAGCGCTGACAGTTTTATCTGTCCGCCCACATCGGTTGTAATTAGACGTCTCGCGACTCTCAATCAAGCAACTTTTTGTTAGAGCAGCAAACAGATGGTGTTCTATGGTAGCAGAGCTATCCTCGATGCTGGCAAATCCCTGGTAATCCCAGCCCAGGTATAATAATTTGATTGCTATGTGCTTTTTCGGATACCTAGAACATTGGAAGATTTTTTTTCTAAAAATACTTTACAGCAAATCAAAATTCCTTCTTGGCCAGTTCAAAACATGGTTCTATGTTTGCTAACTGACCGTGGAAGTAAACAATTAATTTTGATACCGTGAGTGTAAACCAAGTGCTTCATCAAACTGTGTTCCCAACCCTGTTGATCATTGATATAACTAATCTTCCATTTGAGAGTGTGTTCAATGGATGGAAATAAAACATTAGTATCTCTGGTAAAGATTTTAAAACAATTAATTAATGAGTAACTTAGATAGATGCGTAGACACCAATTTAAGTTGGGATGAACATGTAAAATTTGTTTTAAGTAAATCTGGCTCAGGATTATTTGCAGTCAGGAAAATGTCAAAAGTATGTAACGTCAATGTGCTATGCTCCATATATTTTGCTTTGATTCATAGCTACATTGCCTATGGATTATGTGTCTACGGAGCAACAAAGAATGAAAATTTGAATGAAACATTAAAAATTCAAAAGAAAGCCATTAGAATAATTTTTAAACTAAATTATAGAGAATCCATAGGGGACTATTTCAAAAAATTAAGGATAATGACAGTTTTTGAATCTGAGATATTGAGGACATGACATCTAGTAGTTTCTACGATCAAAACTCTGACATTTTGGCTCACTCTAAACTATTTATATAAAAATAATATAAAGAATAATATATAGAAATATTTGATGGTCACAAAAACTAGTTTTACTTAAATTTTATATGAGATATTTGATGGAAACTATGCCAAAACACAATTAATTGATTAATTTTAAATATCCACCATTAAGTCTTTAGGACATGAGCTATTCTTATATTTTTAACTGACTTTTAAACAACAATAGAAAATGAGGAGAGTTTAGATTGGCATTTTATTTTCATGTTTTTTTGTATTTAGAAATACCTAATTAGTACAGTAATAATTACAGACAGACTAAATGATCATGGTTGAGAGACATCAGAGTAAAATATATTTAATGATATTACCTAGTGAAGTCAAATGGTCGTTTTCTTTTTCGATTGTCACTGTCTTTTGATTCACTAACATTATTTAGTTTTGAGACAATACTTTTCAACTGATTGTTATGGGCTTCTAACTGGATGATACGTTCAATCAATTCCTGAAATACAGTAAAGTATAAATATTTGTCAAAATCTGTCATAACGCTGGAGAAAAGTAAACATATGGAAACCATCTTCACTTTAAACAAGAAACCATCTTCACTTTAAACAAAATGTAATGCTGTAATATTATGGTTAAAGTCATAATATTACAGCATTACATTTTGTTTAAAGTGAAGATGGTTTCTTGTTTAAGGTGAAGATGGTTTCCATATGTTTAGAGATTTAAGGAAATATGTTTGTGAATATCAAAACATGGAAATTTGTATGAGATTGTGTGACAGGACAGAAGTTTTTGTAACTCAATTATACCTGAACAAATGATGGTAAACATTTTCGTCCGCAAATCTTTGTTTAAGAACTAATAATTTTTTGCATTGGGAAGAACTAAACTAAGAATATTTATTTCACTTGAAAACGAAATGAAATGAAAAATGTCTCTATTTGAGAGGCGAAGTTAGGACTAACAAGTCCTATCTACCACTTAAACTCTAATAAACAAAATTTAAATTAACTAATATAAACATCTTAAGTATTAAATAATAACATAAAATACAAAAATATAAAATCAACTAACATTGGTAAAAAAACCTAGGTCAGACAAACACACTACACTCTCTGAATCGCTGTCATCCCAGTTCCTGCCCCGACAATAACACACATCAGCTGTCACTACCCTGCCCTAAAATATGACTCTTTACCTCTGCCCTGAGCCGAGCAGTTACCCTGATATTTAAGTAAATCAGGAAGGGAGTTCCAGTACCTAGAAGCAGAGACAGAAAAAGAATTGGTATAAAGGGTTGTTTGATACTTGTTCATATACTTTGAAATTTATGTTTTTCTTTCAATTAGTCATTACAGTTGCATTTTACAATAAAGCATAAAATTGTTAAACACAGATTTATGAATCTAGTGACCTTCAATTCATATAGATTTTGTCTTCTATCTGACGTCAAAACTGAAGAGTTAATCTTTTTGGAGTAAAATTCACAGATTCCTTCTATACTGGATGGTGTAGAAGTAAACCTAGAAAAATGAAACATGAAGGATCCTTTCATAACTCCATTTCCACTTCTGATCAGATGATTCTATTTTCTTTCTATGTATCACAAATGCATCAACAAAAGGTTTCAGAGACACCAACGCTGATGACCCCAGAGTAATAACAACTCATGCATGATCAAACTACTGATTTTGATACTTCAATCTGATACTAAAGTTAATTTTGAAATTTTCAGATATTAAAGGTAAAAATCAAGTATTTACCTCCCTGTGGAAATAAGATAGAATGTTTCCAGTTCCTATAAACAGCTGTCCATAAAACCCTATGACGTCACTCACGTTTCAAATTTTGATCTTATGGACTGCCCCCCACCCAGAGCTAAGACATATCCCTGTCAAAAAAGTAATAAAATAATGGAGGCACAATAAAGTTCAGAAACTATGATACTTAAATTAATTCCCCATTTACAATGTCTAGTATTTAAATATTTATTTGGAGTTGACAAAATTTAGAATAATTCTTCACAAAGAATGACTAATAAGTGACTTCCTATATTTGGCGATTTTCAGCTATAATTCATAATTTTTCTAACCTATTTTTTTGAAGTGGTTGTAGTTTTTATTTAATAACAAAGAAAACTTCATTTTACCTTGTCAAATTATCATCTCATGATATTTTATCTGAATCGATTCTTTAAAACAAAAATTAAAATTACATCCACAATGCAGATTCCTCAACCTCATGGGTGTTATAACAACATTTTACCATGCAGAAAAAAATAATTGGAACTATCATGTTTAAAGCATATTTTAATGTATTATTTACTCACATAGAACATTAAAATTTCAATTACTAATTTCATGAACAGCGTTCATGGTATTTGATCTTGAGTCATGAACTCATCACCATATTCTATTATAAAAATCAGAATTCCACCATGTTTAAGATATTACCACCATGTGATTAACATAAATTGATTTAGTATAATTTTATCCATCAAGTATTGAAGATAAATTGAGATAAACTATGTAGTTTGATTAATTTTTTCTAAGAATTAGAGATACACAGTGAAAGCTATGTTAAAGAATCCCAAAGGGAAGTATGACTAAATAATACCGGCTAGAGTAACAATGATTGTTTAATACCCCCTTCGCAGCAGATCTGTGTACTCAGCGAATTCCCAAAGCAATAATATAATAATAATATTTGACAAGTTTTATCAATGTCTGTCGATAAATATGAGTTATTTGCCTATTCTCCTTAAGATTAACATGGGAAAAGAGTATGCAGGTTAGCTGCCATGATTAACACAAAATTTTATGATTTTTAAGCTTTAAATGGATGGATCTAAACCACATGAAGCTATATACCAAGTTTTATCCAAAAATATAGATTAATAAGTGAAAGATCTTTCTTATCCTACATATGATTAACATTGGAGCCTCAAAATACATTGTACTGTGTTAAGATTGTTTGATATCTTGGTAACAGATCAAAACTTTAAAGAACTAAATTGTGTAGTTTTTTGAGCTGATTCTAATGGTAAAAGATAAAATTTAAAAAATACATGTGAAAAACACAAAAACTCTAATTTTGGAGTACATTTTGGTAGCATTTTACAAGTTATCGTGGTCGCGGACATATACGTATAAAATCTTTAACGACTATTGTTTTTGGGATCTAGGCAGTTCTAAACGAAAAAGTAACATGGTCCCGGGCTTAAGTCTTGCCATGAGACCTACAGTAATAACTTCTACCCTATGAGAAATTTGCTAAAACATTCAAACTTACTTAGTAAAAGTATATTTTTCCTGAAAATTGTCCACATGCGCTTATATTTTTGTTTCAAAGTCTGGAAGCAAGAGGCTTCACATAATATTTACAGAGCTTTGAAAAAAAAACTAAATAATTAAAACAAAACCAACTGTGTAGTAAACAGATACGGACTGTGTAAATAAGATATCATCAAATGAGATATACTTATCACTGTTATTGTGTTTTATTGCTGTTTGTGGATTAACTGAAAGCACACAATTTTATTTCACAACAAACAAAATAAAAAAACTTCAATACACATAAACTGTATAAGTGGTATGCATTGTTGTAGTCTGAAAGTTCATTATGAAATCAGCTGTAGTGAGTTTCATTAATTCATTAATTGGAAATTACGGTTCAGGTTTAGAAGTTTAGATTATGCCAAGAGGGCTGTGAAGTGAATTTAAAGACTTGGAGATACCAGTGGCATGAGTCACTTAGGCTAGCCAGAGGTGACGCTCATGCTACTGTATAACAGGAGCCACCAGTCACTGATTTTGATCCAGTAATATTTGACTTACTGGAACAGCATGTTACACCTAAGCTAGCATGCCAGCCGGTATTTACAGAGTTTAGTAGAAAAAAGGGGGATAAAACACTAAATGTAATAAGATAATAATTTTTATTTGTACAAAAAATAAAGATAATGCTCTTTCCATAAAAAATATTCATCAAACTTTGACTTTCCATCATATATATATATTAAAAAAACTCAAAAAATAAAACAAAAAGGAATTCAGCGATAAACCTTCAAATTGAGAATTACAAATTTATTTTGGCTACATAATTTTAAAGCTACTTTAGGGAACTATCTCACTAAACAAGCTTCTAGAAATATATACAAAACTTATCTTTATCTATTCACAACTAATAAATGAATGCTAATGTCATATATAACCATTAGAAATCTATGGAAACTGATTTTTTTACTGTGCAAATAAGACTTAAACATAATCTATTCAATCAAATAAAAAAATAAGATAAAGTATTTTGGTGATACATATTTTAAAACCAATTATTGTTAAAAAACATTTAGACAAACTCTTTCTATATCATGATATTTCTGTACTCATAATAAAAGCTTAATGATGTTCTTCCAAAAATGCATTATAATAAAACATCTATGTTGAAAAGATTCACAGGAAATGTCCCCTTTCTATAATAAATCGTTACGCATTAAATATAAAGTTAAATGGAAAATTAGCCAAGTGTGCTCATTAATAATTGGTAACAGAACCAAATATATATGAAATCATTGATTCTAAGCTAGGGCAAAGCGCACCCAATACAGGTCCTGGCATGAAATCTCACCTGTTAATTATTATACATTTATTTGGAGGTCAAATTACTGTATAGTAATCATAGAAAGTCATATAGCTTGAACTTTTTCATAAACTGAATTATGTAAAGTCAAGGCACAATTGTGAGAAGTGAATAGTTAAGTAATATTCAAAGACTTGTATTATTGAGTGCATGCAAAAAATTAAGGCACTTTCACAAATTAGTATGATGTATTGCTTTGACCTTGGAATCTACATTAACAAAACAAGTAATGAGTGGTGAGTAATTCGTAGAAACTCGAAATAATCAATAATAGCTTCTTCCCTATGGGAAATTCGCTAAAAGGCCATTATTGTTGAGTAAGTAAAAAATTCAAAAACAATTAGTCAAGAATCAGAAAGAAAATTTAATTTTGGTTACGAGTAATCAGAACTAACGAGTGCGATGTGTAAAATATACTAGATGATTTTAACATCCAATCTAAAAATTACGAACCATGTAAACTGGTTCTAGTATTCAAAAACATTTCATTAAATGAGATGGTTTAATTTAATAGAATTAAATATCAATGACGCCATGTCGTACAAAATACTCTAAACCAGGAATATAGAGTTAAAAATAACTCAAAATACTTTGTGCAAGTGAGATATTATTTAAATTTGTGCATTGATATAACACAAATAATTGGTGTGATTGGTTTATCTGTGATTAAAACTTTAGCAGACAGGAGCAAAAGTGTAGTTTCCGATGTGATGTCACATTGTACGTGCTAGCTGAAACTGATATCAGTACTGTGATTCCGTTTTGCAATTTGGAGAAAGTAAAAAACCTCATCATCTATATATATAAAATTTGAGTTTTGTCTGTACATTGCTCAGAATGATTCATTTTTTTAGTTATTTTTACTTTAACAGAATAAAAAAAGTTCTTTTACTGCTATAGGTAGAAAATATTTTTCCAGAACAAAAAAGTCTTGCTAGCTTAACCCTTACCGGGCGGCTGACGACATTTCTCGCAGCACAGTAGGGTCATTTCCAAGTCTTGTATTGGCTCTAAAAGTGTCCTTCTATTTAAGGGTCACACTTTAAAAGCCCCTGGTAAAATTATTACAAGCTGTTAATGTGCTAAGTTACTTGTTATCACTTTATTAATGTAAAGTATTTTTATATCGGTAGAACCTCGATTAACCGCCACCCTTGGGACCGAGACCATGACAGATAACCAAATAGACGGATAACAGAAATAATAATAGCGCCGATACAACTTGGCACCTCAGAGTTTGGCGTGGCAACATTGCAATTCACTGCCTTGCACATTATAACGGCGGCATTGTAAGTCCTAGTTAATTTTCATGATTGCTGCACAGTACTTAATGTGAATTTATTTTAAATGAGAAAAACAAAACTATGCCAGTTCAAATGAAAAATACTTTATTAAAATATTTTATTAAGAAAACAATGAAATATCAACTGTACATGTACTTTTACTCTCAAAACTTACGTTAATGGTATTTAGTTTTTAAAATAATCCGTCATTTTCTTTTGTTTCTTTCCCCGTCAAACTTTTCAGGTGGTCATGTTTCTAATTTTTCTGAAAAGAAGCACCGACGTTTAATAATTTATTGTTTATTGTCGAGTCCCAAAACTACACGTTTCCGTTTCTCAGCCATAACGGAAGAGCATTACACACTACGTATAAACAGAACTATCAAAAATAAACGGTTACACACGTAAAACACTAGTAGGCATTGCATTTGAAATCGGCAATAACTTCAGCTCACTGTAGCAAGCACCCTACTGAACGGAAATGAAACAGTAGCAGTGGAATGCAGAAGACAGTGTGATTGATGTGTGATGATTTACCAGCTGGGTTACTACCCTTGCCACCAAAATTCACCCACATTGCAGGTGTGCAGTACAGTTATCACTACTCATCATAGAGCCTCAACAGAGGATCCGGCTCAGCGCTGACGCGGAAACATAATTTTTTTTGCGCTAGCGGGGTTTAATCGAGGTTCTACTGTATTTCTGTAGCTAATAACATAATTCATTATTTATCTTCAAAAAAGTGATACAATAGTTATATTTTAGTGATTAGAGTATTATATATAGTACTTACAAATAATAAATAAACCAATTTAATTAAAACATTACAATTTTTCATGTACAAACAGTAATATTCTCTTTAAACAGAAATAAACACTGGCAACGTAGTATGTTAAAAATAATGATGTGCCTATTAACCAAATTAAATATGTCAGAAATTTATCTTATTGAATAAGATAAAGTACAAGATATTCGAGAATTTTCAGGGAAGACTTAGAAGAAACAAGCAGTGAAACCAGCAAACAGGCAATTATAATAAAATTAACAACATAAAAATACCAGAAGGGGAATTAGCTGTTGCATTGTGCATTTAGTTTGGGAAAGAAACTTCCATCAACAATACTCAAAACATAGTAACACTAACATAGTAAACAAACCACTTGACAATGAAAAATACAACTCTAATGAACCATCAAAGTCCTAAATAGATATAATGAGCTTCAAATATTATAATTCAAACACCTAACCTACTATTTTCCAATAGTCAAATGGGGGATATGATTGGATTAGGAACTAAACTCATAGCAAAATATGCAATAAATGTTTTAACTTATTCAGGCACCGTTCTTATACATAATGACACAGCCTTGAACATTTGTCGAAATTATCTACAAAATAGCAGAAAGTCATCTAACATAAAACTAATTGGGCTACCTGTGAGAATTCATGGTATTATTACACACATCACTTTTGTTTCAGACAAAATATAATGGCGTTTGTTACTGATTCTAATCAGAAAAAGTATGGACTTAACATTATGTAACTGTAAAGAAATTAACTAAATTTATAAAACAACTGACCCTGAAACTGACCAATTCTATTGTGCAAATGAGTTGTGCCAATGAGTACCGTGCCACAGAATTGAAATTAAAAAAAATATAATAACAAACAATTGAAAATTTTTAATTCTGTGTTTGTTGGTAGTAACCTATTTACAGTATAATAAATTTGAAAGCTAACTTATATCAAGAATGCCAACCTCTAACAAAGAGTGACAAACACAAACACAGCTTGCGGGAACTTTAAAGTTCAACTCACATTCAAAATTTCTCTTTGTTTATAATCTGTTAATAACCTTTTCATTTTAATGTGAGCACAGTTATTGCTTGATTTTTAAGTCCTCGCAGGTAGCCCACATAAAACATCAATATTCCTACTAATAATTTTAACTATCTACAATCTGTCAAATCTGTACATGATATCTAGCTTTGATTTTTAGTGACTGGCAAATGTATAGTGCATCTAAGCACATAAAAGTACTTAGTACAAATTAATTTAGATTAAGATTTCCAAAATTTTAATCATAAAATTCTAAATTAACTACAAAATCAGATTAAATATTACTATCTAAAAAGCATCAAAGGTAAAATAAGAGTTTGAAAGAGCTAAAGAAGATAAACTATGAGCGTTAATATGGTCTTTTCAGTATATTTACTTTATTCCTTTGTTTTCAATAAATTATTAGGGCTATCAATTACTGTAGGGCATGACAAATTGTTAAAACTTCTTCAATGAACACTTATTGATCTACACAAAAAGAATATTCATAATAAGTATACAAAAATTGCAAAATTTACATTTACAGGGATTCTTGTTGGTTAGAATTTTAGTTAAAAAGCATCTTCAGGTAATACCTTGGCACATCTATGACTAATATCAGAAAGAAGAGCAGCTTGTAATTTTGACATGCCCAGTTTGTAAAGTATGAACACCATCTTGAATTTTTTTCCCCGAAAGCAACGCCACTCCAGGACATCTGAACGTGCCACTCTTCAAAATGTGAATTTTACAATTACAGTATGAACAATTTGATCAATTTTGAAATCTGAATGTGTTTGTTACAAAAGTATTTAAAACTGATCTGTGTGATTAAAATATGTGAACCTTTTACATTTGTCAGAGGAAAATAAAATTCTTATCAGATAGATCGTTAGACATAGTATTGTTTCCAAACACCCGAAGAAGATTCTCTTGTATGCATGTCACAATGATTGATTTCATTTAAAATTGTTCTAATAATAAATAAGAAAAAGAACTGAGCATGTACTGTGGACTCTTATGTAATTGTTGCGGGCAATATATACTATGTGTTGAAAATTCAATTATAAATTCTAAAAAGTACCTTTAATGACTGACACAAATCTCAAATTATTTATAAACCAAAATAATTTAGTCTATTTTTTAATACAACCAGCAGAAGATGTAACAGTATTTAATTATTTATAATTAACTAGTGAGACTGGAGCATTGTTTTAAAGTCAGTATATAACCAGTCTTCCAGCCTCCAAAGCATAATCTTCCATAATGACTCTTCTGACGTAAGTTAACTGTAAAGATAAATATATCAAAGGTTAATAATTAGTATGTGATCTCAAAAGTCTTACCACTAGGCTAAAGAAATATTTATATTTACTTCCCTGTGGGAAGTAGGTTAGATCATGGAAATGTCTAAAGGTAATGTTTTCATTTCATCCAAACAGCTGTTGTTATTCTTTTACATTAAAAATTAAATACAATGGTGCTGGTGGTTCTATGGAAACGTGATACATATTTTTCATCTTACAAGTCGCCAACACCCCACCCAGAGCTAAGAAACATCCATGTCAAAATTAAAAAAATAATGTGCAAATGTTTTAACCTAATATTAAGGGGTTTTTATTTAAAGAACAATTCATAGTTGTTGTTTGTTAATTAATTAGTTAGTTTAATTAATTGTTTGTTAATTAGACTCTAACTATGTATAATCTTTAGCTTTATGTATAATAATTAGTTGAAAAAATATAATTTCAGTACAAAGTTTGGAAACTATTTATAAAAAGTACACTTTTATTGTTTTCATAACATTAAATTAATTTTATTTTATAAATGGTTTAAATACCTTACTGTCAACAACATCCTTCAATCTGTAGTTTTTTAACTTACAAATGCAGTTTCAACCCACAGGAGGTTTTCATCAAGTGTGAACTACAGGGCGTCAATTTTGTCCAAAGGAATTTTTAATTTGTGTCGTTATGAGTTTGTGTTAGAATTTTTATGTGAAATGACGTGCCTTGGACAAAACTGACACACAATAGTTCACACCTGATGAAGACCCTCTGAGGATTGAAAGGAATTTTTAATTTGTGTTGTTATGTGTTTGTGTTCACATAATTTTTATGTGAAATGACGTCCCTTGGACAAAATTGAAACCCTGTAGTTCACACCTGGTGGAGACCCCCTGAGGGTTGAAAGGAATTTTTAGTTTGTGTCGTGATGTTTTTGTGTTGTCACAATTTTTATGTGAAATCCTGTAGTTCACACCTGATGAAGATCTCCTGTGGGTTGAAACTGTAGTTGTGAAGTATCACGTTGACGGTAAGGTATTAAAACCATTTATAAATTAAACTGTGTGATTCTGAAGGCTAACAACATGAAGTTATTTTAATTATTTTTAAATGTAAGCAGAATACTTAAATCGCTTGAAATGACTATTTAAATAAATAATGTTCAGTACATCTTGTTATTTTGTATTACCTTTAACTTTTATTTTGTATAACCTTTGGAGACATTTAATTTGTTGTACCGTTCAACTAATTGACTTAAATGGTACTATTTCACCCATTGTGTAAAAAAAATCTGACTTGGTGGCGACATGATAATTGAATTGATTTAGATTGAATTGAGTTTTATTTTCAGTACTGGAAAACAGTTGTATGGTGTGTTTGAGAGTGAATATCTTTATAAATATAACAAATACTTAACGTAAGAAATAAATAGCGAGCCGAGCTGTAACTAAGCATCCTGAACCATTACCAATCTGGCCTAGGATTATACTTAAATTTGAGCTCCTGGGTCTATGAGAAAGACCCAAAAGCATAATACATAATAGTCAACCATAATAAAAATAATAATAATAGTCAAAACCATAATAGCATTGTTGTGGCCAGAGCTTTTGTAGTACGGGTTTTCTGCCCTAGCACCTGTTTAGTGCAACTCTTTGCCACTTCAGTCCCTTGACATGGCATGGTTGACTTGGCATGTGCAGTTTGTCTACAGTGACTGTTTTTGCTAGTGCTGTTTCACCGTTACCTCGCTTTTTATGATAGCAAGTTTAAGTGAACAACGTGCCACTGTGAACCTCTAAAATAAAGAGCTTTTACTCACAGACCGTCGACAGACAATTGATCAACTGTCTGAAGTCAGAAGAATATCTTCGAGCTCAGTTCAGCGTATTTTAATTGAAGATTTAGGAATGCAACACATTGCAGCCAAATTTGTTACTCGGGTGATGACAATCAAAAAGCACACCGTAAATCAGCATGTGAACTGAAATTGCTTAGAACTGTTCCAAAACCGCACTTCTTTCAAAGGTATACTGGTGATGAATCATGGTGCTATGGTTACGACTTAATAATAATACGACGAAATAGTAAACAAGCCAACATTTTTCATCGATTTGGACAGTTGATGGATGTCCAGATATACTTTAGTTTTTCTCACAGCATGATCTTTGTAAGCAGTTTTTGACATTAAAACAGTTTCAGCAGCATTTTTACCAAGTAGAAAACAAAACTAAACAGTTCAGCACATTGTTGCCATCATAAAAAAATGAAGCAGCAGCAAAACAGCACTAGCAAAATTAGTCACTACAGATGAACAGAACGAGCCAGGTCAACGGTCCGTGTGCACTGAACTGGCAAAGAGTTTCACTAGACTGTGCTATCAGTAGAAACCCATCCAACACGAAAAGCTACAACAAAAGCTCCGCATGGCAATGCTATTCCGGTTATTTATGGGTATCCCCTTGTAAAATAGCATGGTATCTCAGGGGTAACACACTGGTACAGTAAGTCAAACTGACTGTTGGATCGAAACTAGTAGCTGGCGACTCCTGCCAGATCTCGAGTAGTCACCTCTGGCATAGCAAAATAAAAGTGTTGACTTCTTAGCGAATGTTAAAACTGTGATTTTCAATAAAACCATTCAAAGGTTTATTATTACTATATATAATTGCAACCTGATAAAAAAAGTACTATTCTCTGTTAAACTTAGTTAGGTATTGAAGTAAAATGAATACATTATAATTACCTTATTCATAAATGTAGCAATGCCACTTCATCTGTTAATGCTACTTCATATTTCTTCAAACTATAGTTCTTCGAAAAATGCAACTCTTGCTTTGGTTGATCCAGACTTGACTTTTTTCAAAGTTGAATATTTTGTTTCTCCCATTCTGACTTGTTCATTGTGAAGAGCATCTAATTCACTCTGTTTCTCCCCGACTTTCAATACTTCAATTTCAGTACGCAAGTCTCTCAACTGATTCTGTAAATGTTTACTTTTTTCCAAGTACTCCACTCTTTCTTTCTCGATTTCAAGTGATAATTGCTTCATGTCATTATCTGGTAGGCCAATTAGATCGAATGATGAAATATCAGTTGTTGATAATGAAGGTTTGGGATTTAGTTGTAATGCCTGCAAGTCAAGAATTGCTGAGGGACTATAGAGATTACCAATGCCATCATTATTACAAATGTTGTCATCTGGTGGTGACAAAACTGGTTCAGGGTAAAGAGTAGATAGACTGGACGATATGTAGGCATTTCTGGAGAGAAATTCAAGAAGTTTTTCCTTAGCTTGTTTCTCTGCAAGTCTGGCACGAAGTAGTTCATCCTTCAATCGGTTTGCCTCAGCTGCTCGTCTCTCTGATTCATCAACTAAGCGTGCTGTTAACTGTTCAGCTTCTCTAGTTTTACGTTCTAAGTATACTTTTTCCTCTTCAGTCTTTAGAGCAGTTAGACGTATACGTGTAATTTCTTGTTCAGCCTCAGCAGCTTTTTGACTAAGTAACATAGCTTCTTCTTCAGCAACTCTTGACTTTTCAGCTAGTAATTCAGCGGTTTCTTCGGATCTTCGTAAAGCTTCATTTGCTAAACGGATTTCTTCTTGATACTGTAATAACCTCTGTTCCATTGCTGCTTTCTCCCTTTCAGCTGCTTCTCTGAGTTGCTTTTCACGGGCTAGTTTATTGCGTTCAATTTGTCGCCGGGTTTTCTCTTCTTTGGCTTGGGTCTTCATTTGCTGGACTTCCATAGAGTCAGGTTTTCTCCTCCTCATGAACAAATCATGATTGCCTATGCATAGGTCCAAAATTAATTTATTCATTCTAACTTTACGAGAAAAGAAAACACAATTTGGAGCAGATTTATCCACAGGCTTTATGGTAAATTTCTTTTCATCAAAGCTAACATGACGAATCTCTGACCATGGAAAACTGGTTTTAGGAGTTAGTTTGTTTTCTTTTTCATACATATTTAAACCTAGGGCAGTGACCCCTAACCACAGGTCTGTGTCTTTCTTATTGCTAATTGGAAAATAATTGACCCCATACATATCTAGGTCTTGAGCTATTTTCAGATATTCCATTTCTGCCTCGTCTCTTGACATACCACGATGATCTGCATACCAAATTTTAATTCTATCTTCCCACATTTCTGGAGTCATTTGATACTGATCTATTACACGCTGCGGAAGAAGATCCTCACTTGCTAACATACCAGGCTTGTATGTTGCTTCATCATAATCACCATATTTGGCTTGCACAGCATAAGATGCGAGAAGAACTGATGCTTCAGGAGGACAGTAAATATCCATTGATAAAATTGCTTGTTTGACTTGAAGGAAAAAAAGATGCTGTGTTACCTCCTGAACAAGTTCTTCTCCAACATCCTCTGGGTAAAACTTAGCAAGGAACATGAATGCAGTAGTTCCTGGTTGCTGGAATATAGCCTGATCTTGAACTTTTTTATCCAGTTTAAGCCATGATATGAAGCCCTTGGAATCTTCATATTGGAGCCCAAAATACCATGTTTCACGAAGGCCAATAGTACGACAAACTAAATCAAATAAATCTCTTCCTGTTGCTCGCCATTCTAAGTTAAATTCCAATTCAGCATCTAGAGTACACACCTTAACTGGAAATGATTTTCCTGACTTCTTTCTTAAAAATTGTGGCATTTTTACATGACATTGTGGTACAATTATAAAATTAAAAGTATACTATAGCTATTAGAAGGATTCCATCACAGTACGTAAATGTTAATAATTGGCCTACCTACATTTTTGGGTAATTCCAAGAGTTCTTCACGAGTCAACGTTTGTTTTCTTCTTTTCACATCAACTTTGAGACTAGTCATCGTAAAAACAATTCATATAATGCCTAAAAACTTGATTTTACTATTAATAATACACTTCATAAAGATTAGAACAAAAATAATAACACTATCATCACCTAACCCAGACACAAAATCGTGAATTATTTGACTTGTTCTTTCTTCTTTTTAGAGTTATTCTTTTTCGCTTGGCTTTTAAGAAGATCACGGCAGTGTGGCCAGTCAAAAGGCTAAAACTGAATTATTCGGATATTGTATCGTGTATATAATTACATAAGAGTTGCGATGAATGTAAAAACCCAGTCAATCACTACCGACACGTTAGCTCAGCTCAGGGGTAGCACTCTGGCCTAGTAAGTCAAAGGTTGCTGGATTGAAACCAGTGGCCGGCGACTCCTAACGTTTAAGATTATGAGAAGTCACATCAACTCTGGCTAGCCCATGTGACTAATACCACTACAGTATCTCTCTAGTCTCTGTCTCTAATTCACCGCAGAAGCCCTCGGCTTAAGGTGATGGATAGTTGAGGTTAAAAAACCCAAATAAATTAACATAATTAATTTTTCATGTTGGCTGTTCATTGCATAAGTAGGAGTTTTCGAAGTTTCAAGTTTATTTTATTAAATATACATCCAGTGCACATGTGTATTTTAGTCCAATATTCATCGTAGAAGATGTAATACAGCCAATAAACTGGATTGTTCACTGCTGAACACACACTATGAAATTAAAAAGTCCAGTGTGGGAGAAAATGGGAAATTTTACCGATACAGTGCAAGCACTGCACAGAAACGATAATTTAGAAAACATAACCTCAACCTTAGAAAATCTATGCTGTGATTGTGATTGCTGTGTTATTTCTCAAGATGTCAGGTTAAGCTGAGGACGTTAGACATTTGCTGTGGTATATTTTGTGGATATTTCAGTGGTATCATATCTAGGTGTAAATTCAATGGACTTTGTCAATTTTTCAAATAAACAATGAGTGATCAAAACAAAATTAATGAACTATGCGAAGATATAGAGTTTAAAAAAAATGTCCAAGAGTATGAAAAGAGAGTGTCTGCCTTAGGTTGTGTCATTAAAACGTGCTGTGAAGGTGGTGTTTACACTCAATTAAGTGCTGAAGACAAAGTGAAGTATGATTTATTTTTGTCCTATACATTGACGTCACTTTATTGGGTATATTTAAGGACCCAAGGAGAAGACCCTGCCAACCACATTAAGACTGAACTTGACCGGGTAAAAAAATACATGGACAGATCAAAACAAATCCATGATAGAAAATCGATGCCTAGATTACATAAAGAGGTTGCTAGGAGATTTATCAGAAGTGGATTATGGGATCCTAATAAGGCAGATGCGGGAGCTAGTTCTGGTTCCAGGAAACGGAAACATACTAAATTTGAAGATGATGAAAACCAATAGCTAATAATTTTGAAATTATTTTTACCACTTTGATACAAATCTTGCTTAGTAAATTTTACCCTATATCACAACTGATGTATTGATTTATTTCTTTTCCTCAGAGCTGTTTTACAGTTGCTAGATTTTTATGGTAGGCATAAGATTTTAAAGGTCTATAATAAATTCTGTTTATATCAAATGTAAACTGCCCATAGGCCGAGGGCTGTTGCGGTGAATTAAAGACAGTAAGGTACTGTAGCGGTATTAGTCACTTGTGCAAGCCAGAAATAATACCTCATCGAATGTCAACATTCAGAGGCTCAAAAACAAATTTAACCTGTATGAGGTTCCTAAATCAAAGCAGGTATTGGTTCTTCTGGATGTAATGGGTGGGCGTAAGTACGTATAAAAGGCAGACTGATCTATGAGAATAAACCTGAAGGTAAGTCATTGAGGAATTGGTAGGAATTTTGAGTTCTTTTTTTGAATTGAAACTTAACCAAAATATGCTTAAGTATTCTAAATGCTTTTAGCTAAATGAAGAAACGGTACAGGACTTTTCAGCAAAATCAAAAGGTAACTCCAGGTACTGCAAATTTACAGAAAGCTGGTTAAAAGAAGCCCTTATCACTCAGTTTATCAAAAGTCTTGGTAGGGAAGACTTGAGGCAAAAAATATATTTTCTGGAAGAAATCAAAGATTTTAATTGGTTAATTGAGTTTACCAGGAATTTGTCTACAGTGAATGCCATTAGTATGTGCTCGTGGCTTTTATAACTTTTAACTTTATAAATAAGGGATATAAATATTTACTTTCTGAGTCAGGTGACTTAATTTAATTATTTAAGCTGAAAATCATGTAGACGAGCTCAATGAAGAGAGCAAGCCCAACTTGTATATAACGGCTAGTAGCTCCAGAGCCGCGCGCACAGGCTAATGACACCGTCTATACCAAGCTGGTGTTCATTATATAAATATGAACTTTTTAATGGTATCCAACCTAACGAAAATAGTTGATGTTGAAGAAAACCAAATAGTTTTTTGGGAGATAACCTAAAGGTCTTTTGTTTTTATTATTTTATAAACACAATAAAATAAATTTAGAAACATTTTCATGATTAATAAAAAGAAATCAACCTTTCAAAGTTTGAGGGTATACTTAGGCACAACATTTCATAAACTTTTTAAGTGATAAATAATTTGCTTCTGTTTCACCAACATATTAGATTCCAGTTTTTAAAAATACAATCAAAGTGTTTTATAAACCTTATTTCAAAATTTTGTACAGTTTTCTTTCTTGCTTCTTTCGAGTGTTTACATACCATAATTAATTTTACATTCAACATCCCAATATTCTGTGCCTTACAAATATACATTTTTTTTGTAGATTGTCAATGTCCTTTGTTATGTTAGGAAACAATCCAAAACATAGCCTTGTTATTACCAAATACTAACCTGTTAGTGGATACGTTCTCTAAAATTCTAATATTCCTATGTCGAGGCAGAAACGATAATACCTCCCTGCACTTAAAGTCACTATTTATCGTTCGTACTCATTGCTTGAATGGCTAGCAGTCTTGGACGTCAGGCTGTATTCAGTTTAGCTACAATGATCTCACAGTTCGAATGGCTAGATAACGAAATTCAAATAATACGATCAACAATGGCCAGTACCATTGGATATTTAATACGTGCCATTTTATAAATTTCATAATACCTGGTGAATACTTAAACCTAGCGGGCACCTCTAGAACTAAATAACTACGTGTTTTCTTTGTTTATGGTGGCAGTTCACGAGTGTACAAAATATAGAAATGAACTGAAATTAATTAGGAGCTGGAAGGCATACAGTGAAAATTGCTGCAGAGTTGACAAAGAAAGTAGCATGGCTAGCTACACTGGCCTATCAAGCGCCAAAGCCAAATGACGGTAAGATAAACATAAGCTTGTCCACAACCTCGGCACGGCCAAGTACTGCCGGATTTTCAAGTGGAAAGGGTACAGTTTATTATTTAATAATAACAAATAAATAGGGGTTATTAAAGCAAAGAGAATTTGCTTAGCATGTAGGTCTACTATGTAACAACTATATAAAGTTATATATTTTATAATTATGATGATATTGCGGGAACAACATAATGTGGGTATAAAAAAAAACAAATTGCTCTAGCAACCATTTATTAAATACTACACAGTCTTCAGTTTTTAATCTTAAGTAGAGGACTGAAAAAGAGATCTAGCTAAGAGTTAGGGAAAAGATAAAAAGTTAAAAATAAAATCAGATAAATTTAAGTTCTTGATCATAGTATTCATAAATTAGGACTTAAATGTCCTTTGCAGACTTTGAGGGAAGTACAATTCAAATATCATATAAAACACAAAATACACAGAAAAAAAAGTAACTTGCAAATTATCACAGACTGAGATTGCATCACTTTAACAATTATGTTTTCTAAAATTTAAGAGGCCAACTTAGCGTTTGGAATGATCTGAAAAAGACATCGCTTATGATTTAAAAGCTTGACACTTGGCAGCTTTTCGAATGAAATCCTTGGCAATGGCATCATCTAGTTCGAAGAATCCATTTGACAGTACCACTGCAGTCATATGGTTTAAAGTGAATTTGAAGCAGAAATCTTCAAGCTCCTGCAAAAGTTAAACATTAAATTCTCAAATTAAACCTCTACTAACTGATTTGGCTTGATTATTACTCTTCACTTTACTTTTATGAACGCAAATATTAATCTTAGGTTAACCTATTGAGGAGTTATGACAAATGGGCCGATTTGAGTACGCCCGTCATGTGACGTCTGTTCCCTTTTGAGGATCAACGTCATATGATGGGATGATGGATATTTGATATTTCTTAAAATATTACTAATAAATTACAAATTTATAATGGTTTATTACTCCTGAAAACATTTATTATTACATTATTTAAAAACGAATAATTTATAACTGATGTGTAATTTATAAGGCATGGTAAATTATGTTTATCAGGTTGGTATCGTCGGTTTCTCGAGAATTGACTTAGAACCAATGTGATTGTGCGTGCACTACTAAGTGTTCAACTGATCTTCTATCTGTTAGGTTATCCTAGTGATTTTTGTTGCTGTTTAGTTATTGACTCCTTTGTAATGAACAATAATGTGTGATTAATCCAAATGTTGCAAAATTAATGGTTAAACATTTGGAAGGTGGTGCCATCTGTCGTCAATTTTGTGAATGTTAAAATCGCTGGGCCGTTCAGCCGACTGACTGCCGTCTGTGAGCTAAAGCTGCAATTAACTTATTTAGTTTGATGATCTGCCGCTAGAGTAGGTTTATAGACACTTGAGAACGCTTTTTCAGACTGTGGTATTTAGCGTAACTGGTTGAGCACTTCGCTGACGAGCGAAATGTTAAAGGAAAACAGAAGTACAAGGATTCGCATGCCCACAATGAACAATCCCAATTTGGCTTGTAAATGTGTGGTACAGAGGTGGGAGGGCCCACCTTAAATAAACCGTGACCGGCTTGGGTGGAAGTTGACGGCATTTGTAGGCTTAATTGAGGGGTTTGTGTTTTTTTGGTTTATACTGATTATTGAAAGAAAAACACCCACCAGTTGTAGGGTTAACATTTCAATGAACTTGTCCACGGAATTCTTGAAATTAAATTCATTAATTGATATAATTTTACATTAATTCAAAAAATTTATTTGAATCAAACTAAATGTGTTTTGACTTACTTGGGCCTGATACGAAATAGCTGTTGAGTACAGCATTGCAGCATTCTCCACTGTAATTCCCTGTGTGATGATTTGTTCACACCTTTGTTTCAAGTGAAATTCACAATAAGAGTTTGCTAAATCCAGTAGCTCTGAAAAACCTCACTGTATTATGCACCAGTAACAAACTAATAAAAACAGAGTGGACTATAAAAAAATAGTGAAGTATACAATTCAGGTTAGTATAGGTCTAACTTAATCTCCTTAACCCTTTCCACTACGTTTTTTACACCCCAAACGCCCCTACAGATACTAGTTTTTAATTGTATTTTGCTAAACTAATTAGGATGTAGGTAGTTCTAATTATTGATTTGTCTAAAATTTCGGACATTACCTACAAATACCTCTTGAACACACAATTAGACCTACAGTATTAGGAGTGAAGTTCTAGAATACAGTTAAATGAAACAAAATAATGTTTTTTGTACTTACATATATTAAATGTGCACAATAATGCACATTTGTTAGTAATGCACATGAAGTTTGTTTCTTGGAAAAAATGTAAGGAGACAAAAAACCATGAGGGCCATCAACCATGAGTGAGAAGTATTCAGGGTTGCAAACAAAGATTAAGAATATAATTGTGACAGCTACCTATGAACAATGTGCCACTCACAATCTAAACCTTGTCCTCAATGATTCAATATATCTGAGGTGATTTAGATATATGACATAGTTCAACAAAGGTATGTGTTCTTCAGTGGAAGTCTACCTCTATGAGAAAGCCTAAGTAAAACTATGGAAGAAGAGTCTCTGAAAAAAGTTAAAATAGAAAAAACTATGCCCTACAAGGTGGGTGACGCCTGCCCTACAAGGTGGGTGACGCCTGCCCTACGTGGTGGGTGACGCCCACCTTGTAGGGCATACTTTTGGATATGATTGGTTCTTGGCATTGCAAAAGGAAATCCAGTCTGTTATCAATGTTTGACCATGATCATTCTTATTAGTGAAAAAAAGTAAGAGGTAGATGAAGCTGGAGCTTTGAGAAAACATATCGATTCGTTTGACTTCATTCTGATGTTGACCCTTAAAAGAAAAATTTTGAACACTATTAATACAGCCTCGCAGAGATTGCAGCATAAGTCAGTTGATCTGGACAAAGCCTGTTACTTTTTGGACCGAGCTTTAAAAAGTTTGCAAGAGCTAAGAAAAAATTTCTCTGAGTCAGTTTGCTCAGACTTACAATATATCAACTGCAATGAAGAAAAAGCGACAAAGAATTGTGAAACATGTTTTTGATGAACTAGCATCTGACCTGTTTGAAGTTAAAGTTTTCAATGTCTCGTTGGATATTGTAATCAATCAAATACGAAACAGCTTCTCTGGTTTACAAATGGTAGTTGATAACTTTTCTTTTTTGAGGCTTGTCCAATCTTCCTGAAGAGATACAGCAAAATTGCTTATTTTCATAAGTATCCCAATGACATCAGTGACCAGCTAACCGGAGATATATTATCGTTCAGGTCATTTTTAGCAGATGAGGTTGCCGCAACAAAACCATCAGAGATGTAGCAAAATTGCTGGTAAAGGATAATAGTTTTCTCTTGAGTAGCTTTCCAAACCTTGCCACAACGGTACAACTGTACCTCACCCTACCCGTTATGGCGGAAAGAAGCTTTTCAAAGTTAAAACTGATCAATAACTATTTGAGAAGTACCATTAGTCAAACAAGACTCTTAGAGCACGATGCTTTTTGGGCCATCCTCAGTATAGAACAGCAGGAAATGCGAGAAGTTTATGTCGATAAAATTGTGGAAGAGTTTCTTATTAAAAAAGGAAGATTAGAAAAACCTCAATAATTTAGTATGTATGTGAAAGTAAAACTGTGATGAACTGTCACTGTCCCTACTATCAGTATATAAGTTATTCGACCACAAATATTTTTCAATATAAAGTGATTGCGTAACTACATAAACCTACATAAAATATTAACGAATGATAAACAAAACTAAAAAATATTCAGTTCAAACATTGAAATTAGATGAGCAAAGGACTGGATAGGAGTTTTTTCTCCTACAGAGCCTATGCAAGAAAGAGACTAGTTTAGAAGCAGAATGGGTTTTCTGTAAGTTAACAATGCAACCATTTATTTTCATAAATTATGAATAATTTACTTATTCAATTTACTTCAATTAATATTTTACATCTTTATTTGTCATTCCATGTATCAGTATAGCAGGTGTTTGATTTGCCCATAGAGTGTGAGTAAAATAATGTATCAAAATTTTATAATGTATTTTTATTTTTTAATATTAGTGTGATAATGGGCATTGTTTAGGCCTGACACTATTTATCATGGCGTTCATGATTTAAGGAAACTTAGTGTCATATGCCTAGGTAATGAATAAATCATCATAGGGCCAAACGTTATTACAGGTACATTTCGTAAATTCACCGATAACCTTGGCCAAAACACTGTCTACTGTCATGCGGGTTGCATCAGCGGTCCTTGCAGCACACGTCAAGGTGCTAGAATAGGTTAAATTAAAAATGCTATTTAAGTGATGTCTATTTCAGTTAAAACTTATTATTATATTATAAGTTAGCAGCAGAATGTTCAGAGAAAGGTCTTTGCTTAGCATCCCCCCTCATACTGCTGTGCTACGCCCATGTGGAAAATGTTTTTAAATGCATTATTGTGGTGGGGGCGCGTTAAACAAACTTGCGGGGGCCCGCTGGTTCTTATCGTCCCACTGTCATTAGAAGTGTGGAAATATAAATTTTATGACATATTGTTGAAAGCTTCAAATTTATTGTTGTGAAATTTAAATTTGTATTGTAAAAGAATAAGTATTTTTCTTCAGTATTGCAATATATCAACTGAAGATTAAGCTGTATGTAAAAATTAAGACACTTACTTAATGCTATTTCTGGTGGCAAATCCACTACATCTGTGTACAGGTACTGGAGGAAAGCTTTGTAAACGGGATATGAATATTGGGTCATTTCTATCACTCTGAAACATTAATCAGAAACAGAATAATTAGCTCAAGATAGTTTACAGTAATAACCAAGTTAACCTCATAACTTTTACTTTCTCCCCTTGTACATAGTTTTGAGAAAGTATTGTTTATGTCAAAAAAATGGCTCCTTAAATCCAAAAAAGTGGTTTTTGGACTGGTATCTGTCTGTTTTTCTTTTCATCTGTATACAAACCCCGAGACCACACTGATCGTCCGATTTCTATGAAATTTGGTACACAAGTGCATTTTGACCTTATCTCCAGGTCAAGCAAATTTCTCAAAATCGCTTACGATTTCATTAAAATTTAATGATTAAAAACGTTTATGATCCTAAATAATATGACACCACCCGTATGTCTGTAGAACTAATAGTTCAAAAGTTATGGGCTTTAAAATGTCAATAAATATTTTTTTACTTTTTGGCAAAATAATAGTTTGATAAGATAATTTGTATTACCATTAAAACAGACTTAAAAAACTAAAGAAATTAGTATATTGAACCATTAGTCTACAACTAACAGTTCCAGAGAAAGGTTAAATTTCCTGTCCATGGTAAACGCTTATGAGGAATATTTAAAAAATCAATTTCATCCTTATTTCTGAACTGATTTCCATGAAACTAGGTATGCAGTGTAAGGCCACTACAACGTACTACACACAATAGTTGCAACTCATTACAACTGCTTGAAGTCGTGGTGGTTCAGTGGTTGTAACCTATTCAGTTACTAGTAGTGGGCAGGTAGCTCCCGATAGACGTTGCGTAGTTCGTTACTGAAAATCCACAATCGTAGCCAGGCTGAGTATAGAGACAACAATTGGGGGTGGGGCATCTGCGTTTGTTCAGCCACTAAATATAAAATATAGACTACTATTGCATTTTTTCAATGTTCCATCGTAGTAAAAAGACAAAAATTGTATTTCCACTTACTTCTGACTGGAGGCGTCCCAGTGTTCTTGGAACATGTTGTTGAAGTGTTCACACCTTATTTTCAATATTGCCTTGTGGACGTAGATGGGCTTTTCCTCCACCATGATGATGAGATCGCTGGTCTTCTCATCATTGAACGCCATTTTAAGGCTGTCTGTGACGGATGTGCCGGGCTCACAACGTACAGTGACGGGATGCCACAACACGGCAGGATTGGCGCAACAAGCAAACACTTCGTGGAGAGAGGTGAACGGCGTAGAGGTGGGCTCACATACTGTCTGACCTGGAACGGATATCCAAGGATGTTTCAAACACATCTTATTATGTGAGAGTTCCGCTGTCTCTTGCATTTTAATTCCTTTGGTATCATATAAGCCACTCCGATGTAGCAAATAACACTGGGGTCACACAGGTTGATGAAAGGGAATGGAAGGTGAATGGCATATTGTTTTCCTGAAAAATACTTGGAAGGAATTTTCTGCTAAGTACTTTATGTACATAAATGGTTTATGTATTATATACCTAAACCAATTCGTAAAAAGATGTACAATTACAAAGAAAAGTATAATTACAAGTTAATAAATTATTGATACTTTTTACAAAACAAAAATATAAATCAATTTTTAAAAATCGATATTTGTACATGCATAACAAGTATAGTATTAAAAATATCAAAACGAAAACGTGGATTTAAGCTACAATTAATTTAAATATTATGAGATTTATATGAATACACATAAATTAGCTCTTGATCTGTTATTGTAGGCCCTAAATGTATCATGTACCTTGACTCAACATTTCATGAATGTATTTTTCAAAAATTTATATTTTGTCTTTAACCCTATTAACCTGGGTGGATGATTTTTCGACCACCGAATAACAAGGGAAGTGTACGGGCGGACAGACGATTGTCCGCAGCGGTATCGACGAAAAATATGGGCGGACCACCCATCGACCGCCAACTTACCATAGTAATTGTAGCAATAAATATAATATTTAAAATAGTACTTCATACTTTATGATGTATGAGGAAGCCTGAACATTTGATTTTATTATAGTTTTGAATGTCTTTGACTTTGTAAGAATATAATTTTTCTCGTAACGTTTATAGTCAGTCTGCAATCACTGCTGAGTGCAACTTGCGAGGCAGCTGCCTTTTGTAGCACTGTGCAATGCTTTGTTTTCGTTTGTTGCTGATAGTGGTTTGTAACATTGTGGTATTGTTTTAGTGTAGTGAGACATTAGTATTCTGTTCATTAGTTGGATTATTGGTTTTGATAAAATGGCTGATGTAATTTATATTTTATAAATTTATTTATTTTTACATAATACAGTAGAACTTGGATAATTCGAACCTCAAGGGACCAGAAAAAAATTCGAATTATCCAAAAATTCGAATTAGAAAAGTTTATGCAAGAGGTTGAAATAAACAATCAAACATCATGTTTTAACATTGTATATTAAAAAAGTTAGGTTAATGAAGATATTATTGATTAAAAATCGTAATTTTTGTTAAATGTCAATAATGTGTTTGGAGGGATCCCGAAACTAGCTATTACAAACTTTTTCAAATCCCTTCTCTACCTCCTTGATCGCCGCTATTTATTCTTGCAACGTCAGAGATTTGTAGGTTCGCTTTGACGAAGCCATCATACACACGACGTGTTAACATGAAAGCAGACGACGAATATCGGAACAAACCACCACCGATGATACACACAGATGTCAATGTTGTGATTTATGAGCAGTAGTGGACTAGTGAGTGGGGTGGGCGCGTTGATCTAGCTAAAAATAGTCTGAGGACAGGAAGCCCGAACGGAACGTCGTTTCCTGGAAAATCGCACACAATGACTTGTTCACTTATACACACACTATAGATTTCCGCTGTAAAAACTTCGAATTATCCAAAATATTATTCGAATTAACCAAGATATTTTAACATTGTTTTTATATAAAATTCTGGGGACCAAGACAAAACTTCGAAATAAAGAAGTTTTCGAATTACAGAAGTTCGAATTATCCAAGTTCCACTGTATAAATATTATTTGTTATGTAATAAATTTATTATCCTTTGCACTACAGTTCTGACACATTGTATATGTTGCTTATAACTAATTGTTATTGAACTGAAATAAATAGTTTCCGACAGTAAAATTAATTACTTTTTTAATACTTGTTTTGGTTCAAACATGATAAAACAAAATATAAAAATAAAAAATTCAAAATTGGGCAAAAAGTAAAAAAAAATAAATTTCTAAACTCTAATTCCTAACATAATATATTATTACAGAATTTATTTCTGAATATTTTGATATAAAAAATGTTGAGATATCTTTAGTGTAAGAAGTTAACGATATTTTTAAATTTATGCTTACAAAACTGACATTTCAACATACAGCACCTTCGGTACCCATTACAAAACATGGCCTCAGCAGTTCTGGGCGACTATGAAACAGCGTCATCAGGATACTCCAAGAATAGTTATGTCCTCATAGAGTGTGGGTTGTCAAAAATAAATCATTACACTTTTACAACCGAATAATCCGTGCTATGTAATGAAATCCATGATAATGTAATGAAATTTTCATTTTTGACCACTAAAATTCCATGACGATATAGCAGTAAAATGGATAACCTGTTGATGCTCTTGTAATGGTGAAATATGTATTGTTAAAACACATATTCTTGAAGTGTTAAGAAAAGATTGTGATACATTTAGCCTAAGTTCTATAAAAATATGGTCATAGAAGTGTTGTTACATTATGCTAACCTGACTAAAGAAATGCCTACTATCCAAAAACATAAATTTTCAGTTCAATTCCAAGGATTTTGAGTGTATTTTAAGTACACCAGTATTCAGTCTGGTGTATTCAGTACACCAGAATTCAATTGTTGTTGGAGTCTCGGTAATCAGAACAACCTGATGGGAAAAAAGGTTACTGAGTTTAAATTAAAAACAAAGAAACATAAAAATACACATAAAATTTAATTATATACATTTTAATCTACAACACGGTTATATTAATTTTACATTACTACGTACACAACATTAATAATATACAATAACTTACTTTTTGAAGTAAGTTATTGAAGTAGTTATTTTTGGACATAAATGCATGAGTTTGTCTATTCTCCATAAGATTAACATGGGAAAGCATAAACGTATGGATCCCAACCACATGAATCTAAATACAAAGTGTCATCCAAAACTATTGGTTGATAAGGGAAATATGACATTTTCCTTATCCTCCATAAGATTAACAATGGAGCCCTAAAATAAAACGTACTGTGTTTCGATTTTTTAATATCTGGATAACCGTTGGAGATAGAGAAAGACTTTAAAGAACTAAATTGTGTAGTTTTTAAAGCCAATTCTGATGGTGAAAGATAAAATTTAAAAATCTTTTAAATTACATATAAAAAACTCTTAAAAACCAATTTTTAAGTACAAAACCCCCCCCTTTCCCATTAACCGATATGTCTGGTTTACGAACTCGTCCAAGCAAATATAGGAATACACGTCTATACCAAATTTGGTTTCGATCGGACCATTTTTACGAGGGTTATCGTGTTCACAGACACATATAATGACATATATATATATATATATATTTAAATATTTATCTTCTTATTTAAAGCAAGGAAGGCTACAATTATAATTGTTACTAAGTTCAAAAACATTTAAAACGCAGTACCCTTTTTTAAATTTTAATTAAACTGACATGGCCATAAGGTCATGTTTAACATAATTTTAAAACATTATTAAATGTTTTTGAACTTAGTAACAACATGTGCATATATATAGTTTCTTCCCTTTGGGAAATTTGCTAATAGGTATTAACGACTATTGTTTTTGGCCTCTGGGCACCTAGGCAAAAGACAAAAAAAAAAACATGGTCCCGGGCTTAAGTCTTACCAAGAGACCTAAGGTAATAGCTCCTTCCTTCCTTATAGGAAATTCATAAAACATAAAAAACATAAAAGACAGAAAGTCTCAGCAGGAACACTTGATGCCGTTGGGGCAAAACATGTAGTGGATAAGCCTATATGTGAACTGTGATAAAATGTAAGTTAATTGCTCTAAATATACCGTTAAGGTCTAAATTAATGGACTTTATTAGTTCTTTTAATGAACTTTTTACTGCACCGCGGATAATCTGAAACACTCAGTAATCCGAACATGGTTTGGTCCAATTAGTTTGGATTTCTGGGACTCTGGTGTAGATTGATATTCTTGACTGGGCTTGTGATGTTGAAACAAACAGCCAGATGGTGTGGTAAATGTAAATTTATACTACCACCTGTGATTTCTGTGATCATGCAAGACATGAACAAAAATTAACTAATTTAATTAATTTAATTTTGACTAGAGGTGTGCGGATAGTTTATGAAATAATATATAATAATAAAATAGTGAATTATTTTTTCGGATCGGATAGCTCAAGTTCGGATCGGATAGTTTGGGTTCGGATCTGATAGTTTTCGGATTCGGATACTCGCAATAACAAAGTGAAATCAGACTTATCTAAGAATAAATTAGGAAAAAATCAATGGATGAACAACAAAACTAAAATTTTTACTTCACTGCATTTAAAAGTACCAGTAAAAAATTTTAATATGGCATAATTCACAAATTAAATCAACAGAAACCTTATAATTCGCCATTAAATGACATCAACTTTCTACTAATTCATCAATTCATTCTACTACTAATTCTCAATTTTATTTCACAATTCCATTATTTTATTTATTACAATGATAAAAACAAATCACCATTAACAAAGAATCAAGATTTGACAGACGACGTTGAATTGATGCCATCGGCTATCTGCGTATCGGCAGGGGCAGTAACAGTGCAGCTGCTATCAAACAAAGGCCTGTGCGCAGGCGCAGAGTAGGAATATTTGGCAGATAAAATACCCTGATCGGCTGTATACCAATATTGAAATCCGTGAAATTATGGGACCTCGTCGTAATCTAGTTAGTTATTCATCTTAAAATTATCTAAAAATGTAAAACTAATAACGCATAAATTCATTTAACAAAGAAAAAATGTAGACTGAAAACAAGTGGGAAATTTGTTGATTATGTGAACACCGAACGATGAAATAGGCCAAATGTAAATTTGGCAACACTTTATCGTATTGCTCAAACCCGGAGTAGTTGAGAATGCGATAACTAAACAATTGATCGTCTACGTAGACGATCAGAATGAAGTAGTATTATTTTTGCTGGAAACCCTGTCGCAAAACGAGCTATTATGATGGTTTGTTACCAATAACATTAAATCAACAATTCAATTCAGTCGTGCATAGCGATGTACTACTTTAGTCATAGTAGGTACCGGTAAAAGTCGTATTATCATATTTATTTTTACCGATTAAAACATTATTAAAACTCATTAAAAATAATTAGTTGATACCTCAAGGACGTATCATCCTTAAATATATCCGTGATATATGTAAAGGAGTACTAATAAGATGTTGTCACAATAGAAATCGTGCACTAAAGGACACAGCAGCGCTGGCATTTTGCCATTATTAGCGTCACAAAAACCAGGATGCTGTAACCTTACTTTGTTTTGGTTGTTGCTACATTCGATTGTTTCATTCACTATTTCATTGTTTATTATCGATTAGTTAATTCAGAATAATGATTTTAAATTTAATTTTAATATCTAAAACAATTAAAATCATTCAAAATCCTGATCTTTCCAAACTTATAAATATACCGTTTAGTGTAATTATAGATTCACTCTTCAAGAACACATATTTTTGGGATATATTTCACGTTGTTATAATGCTTAGCGATTCGAATCGCTATAAGTGTACCGCGTCTACCAGTCAACGACATTGTTTTGATGAAAGACTACGTAATACGTCATTTAAGCAAAAATTATTCCGGTTTCGCGGGTATTAACTCGACAAAAATCTCGTTGTTTTTGTTCAAATTGCTGAAATATACAGTCTATCTGAAAATTCGGATATTTATCGGATATTACCGGATATCTTAAATACATTCGGATCGGTTTCGGATGTCCGATCCGATCCGAATCCGAACCGAATTTTCGGATATCCGTACACCTCTAATTTTGACCTTTGCTTTCTAGTTTGGTGGGTGAATTCCTTCCCCTTCTCCATGTATGAGCCAATGCAGGGTATAAATTATAAATAAAGATTCATAACTAACACATGCATACCACATTAAAATATAGGTAACACACATACCTCTGCACTGGCCCCACATGTAGACCGTGCAATTCTGAGTCATAGCAGCAGAAATGTGCCCATAGTGTGTTGCTGCAATCTCTACAACCCTAAACAATTTACAGAAAATAAATACAATTATTATTTAACTCAACCAAAACTATATAATTTTTTCTATATTTATATAAATCATTCAACATTGGTTGGATAAAAAATATATAGTGCATTACCTTCCAATATCAGCAGCAATGGGAGTGGGACTGCATGAGTTTGATTTGTTACCGCTGGCAAGTTGTCCATGGGTGTTTGCACCCCAGGCGTATAACGTTCCCTCATCAGACAACGCTAAAGTATGAGCGTAGCCACAAACCACCTGAGAGTCAAAGACTGCATGTGACAAACTCATTGTTACAATGCTGTGGAAAATAAATTGATTGAAGGAATATAAGTTAAGGATTATACTTCTCTATCCCTCTAGGTTTTGACAAACATTGAGAAAAACAGGCGTAAGGCACAAAGTGCAGTTGTAGTTTTCATTTCGACATCCATGAACTTAATTATTAGAAACCTAACTGCCTAAACACCAATGATTCTTTTTGGGTTACTGGTATGGATTCTTCTATGAATTGCTGACAAGTCTAAGATGAAACTGGTAATCTGAGTAGGCCTAACAGAATTATTTAAAGACATTTTTTAGATAGCCTATGTGAATTAAGTGGACCTTACAAAATATACGAACCTTTACGATAACAATATTTGCCAATCCAGTAACCTTGGTTGGACTTTGTTGGTTGACACTGTTTCCGATACCCAGTTGACCACTTCCATTATAACCCCAGGCATAAACCTGTTGACAGCCAAAGATAAAAAACCACATTAAAAATGTAAGAAATATACAGGTTGTTTGTTGTCAACAAAATTTATGATATGGTTTATTGGGCAAAATAAGCAAGACAAGTTACTGTAGGGGTCTTTCAAAATGGCAGCCATATAATTTTAAAATTAAATTGCTTAAAAATGGTTGATTGTTTTAAAAATTATTAAGAAAAATATTAAGCTATGTAAAATTTAACTTCCTAACCAATGAAATCAAAATTATGAAAATGGTTCAATAAACAACTGAGATTCAGTACTTTTACCAGTCTTATGTGTGTACGAGAACAATGTTATAAGCTGCAACAATGGTAAAGACGTGTATTCCTACATTTGCTCGGACGAGTTCGTAAACCAGACATATCGTTCAATCGGAACGGGAAGTTTGGGGGGGTTTGTACTAAAAAATTGGGCTTTTTGCGTTTTTCATGTGTAATTTAAAAAGTTTTAAATTTTATCTTTATTAATTAAAATCAGCTTAAAAAACTACACAATTTACTTCCTTCAAGATTTTCTCTATCTCCAACGGTTACCGAGATATTAAAAAATTTAAACACAGTATGTTGTATTTTGGGGCTCCAATGTTAATCTTATAGAGGATGAGGAAAAATTAATATTTCACTTATCAATCAATATTTTTGGATAAAACTTGATATTTAGCTTCATGTGGTTGAGATCCATCCATTTATGCTTAAAAATCATAGTTTATGTATTTACCATGGCAGCTAACTTGTATACTCTTTTCCCATGTTAATCACATAGGGAATACGTAAACTCCTTTATTTATGGACAGATGTTGATGAAACTTGAATTGGTCAAAATAAAAATTGTTTATGCTAGAAATTCCTACTTTCAGTATTCCTCACAGTAGCTAACCTGCATAGTCTTTTCCCATGTTAATCATATGGAAAATAGGAAAACTCCTTTATTTAGAGACAGATGTTGATGAAAATTTGTACAAATTGTCAAAATAAAAATTAACAAACCTACACACTCCTTCCCATGTTAATCTTATGAAGAATAGGCAAATAACTAACTCATATATTTATCGACAGATATTGATAAAACTCAGCATATAATATTATTATTACATTATTGATTTGGAAATTCGCTGAGTACACAGGTCTGCTGCGACGGGGGTATTTTTTTGGAACAAAATGTTAGTTTTAAGTTGACGACACCAATGCTATCATTACTGTATTTTTACTGTAATTGTATTGTTTACTGGAATAATGAAAATTTGAATGGTTCCTCAGATGACCTAACACAGCAGAGTGGCAATGAGAGTTAGTACTCATATGCACTTAATACTGGTAAAAGTACTGAATCTCTGTTGTTCATTGACTGATAAGTTTGATTCATAGTTTTGATTGGATAGGGAACTAAATTTAGCAAAACTTTTTATTCTTAATAATTTTAACAACAATCCTATTTATTTTAATTAAAAAAATTAAATGGCAGCCATTTTTGAAATTAAAAGTTTAATCGTGTAGATATTTTTGTGTAATTGGAAAATAACTGATGTATGAAATATTTTTACATTTTTAGTTTACTAAACTAACTTAAATTCAAATGCTGACTTTACACTTTAGGAGAAACGAGCTTGTTGTGTATGGAATATTACAAATCAACACAAGAATAACATCTCAACTCTTGAACATATTTTAACTGAAATTGTTCTCATAGTCAACATATTGTAATAGGTAGGCCTACTAACCTAGCAATTTTTAAAACTGACCTCCCCATTGTCGATAACAGCTATAGAAGATGTCTGCCCACAAGCAATGCTGACTGCCTTCTTCCCTCCAATAGATGATAGTACACGTTTCGGCACACTCTGATTTGTGGATAGGCCAGAGCCAACTTGTCCACAGTTATTCCAGCCCCATGCAAACACCTGAACAAATCAAAAGGAAAAAATAAAATAAGGGGGAATAATCTGAAATATTATTACCATAATGATAACAAAAAATATGGTCTCATGCATGATTTGCAATTATCAAATATGATTCAACCCAGTGTTTTTTGTGGTATTGACCGTGACTTATTAACTGGAACTAGGCCTAACTTAAAAGGACTGACAGGCTAAACATCATTCACTCAACATGGAACACAACTTACTAGAATTGTATGGCCAACACATGCATTATTTACAAGTGGATTTTATGTGTGTATAACATAATTTTAAATTTGCCTAAGGTGACATCCTAAGCAAAACCCAACTGTTTATAACACTAAACTAATTAATAAAGCTACATCTGAGCGTACAAATTTACTGAAAAAAAAGATATCTTCACGTTGAAAGTATCAAACCCACGAGCACCAATCCTTAGAGGCCTTCCAAAAATTCATAAGCCCTATGTACCAATCCATCCATTAGTGAATTTTATGCCGTATCATACTTACAGAATACCAAAAAATTGACAAAATCATAAGGATCATAAAAATTATAAAATCATAATAATTTTAGATTAGATTAGATTATTGAAATGGCGACCATACCACAAGAAAGGTATTTTAAGCCAATTATGAATGAGGATTGAGTGTAAGATGATTATGGCGCGATCTTAGTCTTGTTACTGACTAAGGCTGACATGTTCCTTAGACAGGACTATTAATTAATAACCCAGAAGCGGATGGCAACCAAGGGACCTGTTTAACGTGGAATCCAAACCACGGCCTCTGAATTATAAATTAGTCTAATTATGAGGATGGTATTTTGCAGATTGACACAGTATTCAATAGTACAAACGTTAATCCACACAAGAGAACACTACACCCACCGACAATCACTCACAACTATCCACAACTCGTGACCTCCAAGTAGCTGGATAACAGGACTACAATTTAGGAAAATACAGGATAATAAAATTATACACCAATGTACCTATTAAGGAACCTGTACATATACTGGAACAAAATTTATGTAAAAATTCCAAGTTATCTTCCTGTGCCATAGATTATTAATCTCACTCATTAATGTTACTTTAAAACAAAAATACTTCCAGGTTCAAGATATTTATTATTTACAGGAGGACGGCTTGGCCATGGGTTCCCATCTCTCCTGTATTCCATCTGAAATATTTTAAAATCATATTGAGAACCAATATTTATTCACAGACTCAAACCGCTATAAGAATAAAATAATTTTTTACTTCCGTTACGTAGATGATACCATTGTTCTCTTCAATGTCACAATAGACAGTTATCTTTAGTAAACACATAACTTATGCAATATTCACAAAAATATTGAGTTCACTTTAGAAGTAGAGAAAGATGAATCTATTAACTTTCTCGACCTCACAATAACTAAACAGGACGGCAGTATAAAATTTAAAATCTACAGAAAACAAACCTGCACCGATCAGACAATCCACAAAGGTTCACACTATCCTTACCCACAAAAATTGGCCGCATACCATTGCTTTGTTAATAGAATAATATCAATTCCAATGAGCAAAGATGATTGTAATGAAGAGCTTAACGTCATTAAATATATTGCTGTTTCTAATGGATACAGAAGTACATTGATTGATAAACTTAAAATAAACACCAAAGCAAAACCAACAGAGTTAGTAATAAACCAAAACAGTTTCTGTTAGTTGATTATGGTTCATCTTTAAGCTACAAGTTTAAACAGATAATGAAAAAAGTGTCAAAACAAGAAATAACTTGGGAATGTTAGTGAGCGATAAACCTAACATATCCATCACACATTACAAAAAATCAGGTGTATACAAAAATTAATTGCTCAGACTGCCATAAATATTATATAAGTCAAACCTCCCGCTCCTTCAATATACGGTATATATACCAAATAAAACAACATCTAAACAGACGTCAACCTTTGCAGAACATTTAATTTCACACAACCATAGTTATAATAGTATTGATGTAACTATGGAACTACTTCACTTTTTACAGGATGAATTCAAAATTAACACAAGTGAAGAATTTGAGATTTACAGAGCTTTTAAATCTGACAGGAACAATATACTGTATGACCAGCTTCTTTTTAAATCGAATATTATTTTTAACACTGCTATTGGAATACTGGAGGGTGAGAGAGGGGAAGGGCATACTGATTGAAACTGTGTCGAGTGATAAGGAAACAATGACGCGACACCTGAATACCAAGCAGTCTAGACGAAACATTAGCAGGAGTAGTGTCACGGGGCTGTTCACTCCACGGTTCGGCCAGATATGTGTCTTTGTTTTTTTAAAAATATTTTATACGTGTGACAGTGTTTCATAAATGTGGCGACCTTCATATGAAGTGAATAATTAGAGAAAACATACCCTTGTGCCTGATGACGGCCTATTGTAGGCGGAAACTATAGCTGTGACTTCAACTACTGTAGATTGCTCCAGATAGAGGTATTTAAATCATTGAATTTATTCTCAGCACTACGGAGGCTTCATAATATCATAATGAAACAAAAGTTGTAATGTAGCTCGTCAAAATATTTTTGCAATAAATATGGCTGTATATTTTGTAACAATAAGTGTAAAAATAGATATGGACTCAAACACATTAATAAAAACACATGCATCATAAGCTAGAAGATAACTAATAAACATAAATGCATTAAAACCCCAAATGATTTTATCACAATCAAAAAATGTGTTGATCCCCAAATGGTTTTATCACAATCAAAAAAGTGTGTTGATGTCACTAAAAAGTCTTACAAATAATGTCTTACCATTAATGCATCGAGCTGAACTTGTTACTGACTATCCTTGTGGATAGCTGTTTCTTCACCACATGTTTGGCTTAGTTTGCTATGATGACCCTAGCACACTCACGAAATCATCCTCCTTATTAGCTTTAATTAAAGCCTCCATATTAATTAATTCATGAACTTATTATTTTTTCCTTTACTAGGGAAATTAACCCTCCGATGGTTTGTTGATGACACGTCGGCAGTATTTACGTAGTTGCGGTGGTTCATTGCCGATACGTCGTCAATAATTGCTTTCATTGATTTTTTTGGGCTAAAATTTTTTGCTAAACATAGTATATTTGGTATCATTAGAAAACTTTCATAAGAACTAACATTAGAAACAGTAGATTTCACTCTTTGTAAAGGTACGAGGGGTACCCAAAAGTAACCGGAATTACGCTGCCGAAGGCATGGCCCGTGTAGTACGTATGTCTGCTGCTACGTGTGTGTAGCGCAGCTCATCCAGAGTTCAGTGCCGCTAGTGCCGTCACTTTGGGTGGACGTGTTCGTCTGCAGTGAGTATTTTAGTGAACACTGTTCCGCCATTTCATCTTTTTTTCGTCTTGGCAGACGTAAATAAACAGCGCACAGCTTTAAGTCCGGTTACTTTTGGGTACCCCCTCGTATTCTATACAGCTAGACTGTGAATGGACCGAAATATTACTCATAAGGAACGAACAGTCTTGCCACCAGTCTTGTTTGCGCTGTCAATTGCTTTTATTGATTTTTTTGTGCTAAAATATTTTGCCGAACATAGTATACTTGGTATCGATAGAAACAGCAGATTTCACTATTTCTTTCAGTGAACATACTATACAACTGGATTGTGACTGGATGAAAATATTACTTCTTGAAGAGCGAACAGCAGATTGTGAGGCTTGTTAGTTTACGTTCCCCATCGAATTGTTGGGTTCCAGGTTATTATTGATAATTAAACAGTACAGTAAACAGTATATTATTACACATATTATGTATCGATAACTACACCTTTCTCAGGCCCAAGACGGGTGGTAGAAAACGCAAATAACCAAGCAGTGAAAGTGATTCAGATTGAGGAATTCTCCCTAGAACGTGTTTATGTCTATATACATTTTTGTAAATATATTTTATGTTTTTCAAGATAAGTTTAAAACATGCAGTACTTTCTTATTCAGTATAAAAAATGGACAAAAAGTATATTTCAAAATAAAAGTAAAAATAACAAAAAAGTTTGGATTTTTTGAATTATTAATCAAGGTTCTTGGTAAATAATTTGGTATAACATTCTGAGATAGTATATTATTTATTGAATAAAATGATATGTATTAGTAAATACTTTGTTTAAAAAATACCTTTTTTATAGATATTTTAAAATAAGGTTGTAAATACTGGGAAACAGCCTGAACCATCAAGAGTGGTTCAGTGATAGTGAACCATTGGAGGGTTAAAGTTTGAAATCTTGTTTAGTAAATTTAGTTCATTTTCATTGAATTTTATTAGTGTCGTTGATTACTCACTTAAGAAAAACACATCTGAACATTTTATTCCTTTTTTGTACTGAGATTCCAATAAGCTTTTAATTTTATTATTTTCGATTCTCTTCTTTGTGAAAAATTTTCTACTAATCTGTTGCTCAATTTTATTTAAGGTGTTAATTTGATGAAATGCATTTAATTTATTTAAGAGTTCTAAGTATCTTATAAATAAAAACTTATTCCAAAGACTTTTCTTAGAGTATAAATTTTTTACTTAATTTTTATCCACATGGATTCTCTTTTATGCTTTTAAAGCAGCTTTTGATTTTACACTTACTTTAATATGGACGTAATGAGGAACCAAATTATTTTTTAGGCATGTTTTGTTAAATCTTTTTTCTGCAAAATTTTAGTTTTATATTTTTGTATTGAAAGGCTAGTTTTGCGTAATCAGCTTCTAATTTCATTATGATATTATGATTCTCTGGATTGCTGAGAATAAATTTAATGGTTTAAATACCTCTATCTGGGGGAGCGTTTCACAAAACCAAGTTTTCACTACACCGAGTAAGGCTAAAAATCCTATAAATATAAAAAATTCATTGTGCCGAGGTTTCACGAAACCGAGTACGTTATAATATTCAACTGTTTCACTACGCCGAGGTTTCACAAAACCGAGTAAGGGGCTGAGTACCGTCTGCTCTAGAAGTGACTGTAGAAGTTATATACTATTATTAGTATTATACTATTTCCTATAATTTTCTTTTTTAACATTCATCCATGGACAATTTGATCTGTGTGTAATATATTAAAACAGTACAAAGTAGCTTAAGTTATTAGATCAATCATGTCATTTACACGGATTTCAGGCAGTGAATGCCTTCAAAGCGCATGATACTATATTTTTATATTATATTATTTACATGATGCAATAATTATATTTAGCTATATCTATTTTGAAATATGATTTGAACATTTTAGGCCTATGATTGTTAAATTCTGTAATTGTAATTTTTCTCCAGTAAGTATGTTAAGATTTGAAAATAGTTTTATTTCCAGCAGTAATGATTTTAATCCCAAAATCAGGTCTATTATACATCACTTTCAGAATTATAATAATTATCCAGGGGTTTTTGAAATATATATTGACTTTCAGATTTTTAAACTGAACTTACTTCACCATCAGAAGAAAGGGCCAATGAATGATGACTTCCACATGCCACCTCGATGATGAATTTTCCAAGTAAGTTGGTGCTGATCAAAGTTGGAACTAAGACTTGATTAGTTGTTCCATTACCAAGCTCACAATACCCGTTGTGGCCCCAAGTATAAACTTCCCCACTTTCTGTGAAAGCAACCACGTGTGGCCCACTCCCATAGCTAAAACCTAAGTTGAATAAACACAATTATTGGGTACAGAGGAATACAAAATAGAATGTGCTGGGCTTATTTAGCCTAACCTATCAGAGAGTAATTAAGTCAAGCAATATGCAGTTTCATGTGATGAGCTCAAGAGTATATTTGATTGAAATGATAACAAATTAAATTGTAGGCCTAATTTAACATATAAAATAGCTAATTACAAGTAAACAAACAAAACATAAAAACATATTCACACATGACAACCTATGTCGTCTTACAATAAAGCAATAGCAGACCAGAAGCAATAATATTTAGGAATGTATATAGAGTCAAATAGGAATATAAAAAGGTTAGGAGCGCTTTATCACTTTTTCTTGATACAGTAACTATTAGCAAATCAGTTTGGTGACAAAGAAGGATTCATCAAATACAAATTGTATCAAAAATGTTTTTTGATCATTAGTTTATTGAGTAGGCCTAACCACAACACAATCATGATAAAATGACATTGTATTTGAATTATCTACTTACCAATAACTTTTTTCCCACATAAAACATCAACCTTTTGAGGTGTTAAGGTGCTCTGCAGATTTCCTAAACCAAGACATCCAGCAGTATTAGGCCCCATAGCAAATACTTCATCATCTCTTGTGATTAACAGTGCTTCATTTCCAAGACTGCCTGTCAAAAAGTAGATATTTTAAAGAAAATGAAATAGTACTGAATAAAACTTTGACACAGTAAATCCCACTGTGTGTAAAGAGTTAGAGGATGGAAGGAACTGCGCCTCTGTCAAATGACCTATATTAAATTAGTTTAAAAGGTCACCAGATAATGTATGAATAAATTAATTTGTATAAACCTCTATGCACAATTCCATTGTCATTCAAGAGTGTGTAGGCCTATCAAATGTTTAGATTAGATCATTGAAATGGCAACCATACTACAATGTAGGTATTTTAAGCCAAGTATGAATGAGGTTTGGGTGTAAGATCTTTGTGGCATAATCTTGTAGTCTTGTTACTGACTACGGCTGACATGTTCCTTAGACAGGACTGTTAATTAATAGCCTAACAGCCGATGGCAACTAAGGGCCCTACAATTTAACTTGGAATCCGAACCACAGACTCTGAATTAATTACGAGTTGGTCCAATCATGAGGATAGGCTCTGCGGATTAACGTAGTATTCGATAGAGCAGACGTTAATCCACTTAAGAGAACACCACATCCACAGACCATCTCTCACAACTATCCACAATTCATGACCTCCAAGTAGCTGGATTACAGGAGTCGCCACCCCAATGAAGTGATGAAAAAATTACTTTATAAATTAGGCTAAAGAAATATTTTGGATAGCCTACCACATTCAACAATATTAAATTAAGCATCTTGGATAGTGGCAAGTGGTTTTATAAAACAAATAAATTAGTTATTGTAAATTAAGATTTTCTTACCAAATACACAAACTGTTTTTACTGATGTCATAAAATTTGAATCCAGTAAGCTAAAGATATTCCACTTGCTCAATTCCATATTACTGGCACAGGAGGCATTAATTAGCATTCCCAGCCAAAATTGAATGATATTTCAGAAAGTGCAACCACACTACGTTATATGCAATCTTTGTACCTCCAATTGATATAACTTTGATTAGAACAACTTTCGTAGTTTATTTCTGTTTTATTTGTCTCTGATAATGATTGTTTACTTCAAATCAAACAAAAAATATCAGCTGATGCTGACAGTTGACAATCGAATGACATTATGTTAATGTTGCATGCAAGGTCATATTTTCCCTACCAAACAGCAGTTCAGTTATATTCCCATAAAGCTTAAAATCTGTTTTGCAAGAAACTTTATATACAGTGTAAAGTCACTTTATCTAATTAAACCCTCGCAAAAACGTTTATTAACTCGGGGGAAGTGGTGTGTTAGTTCAATAGCTCTTAAAAATAAAAAATAAATTTATTTGTAGTAAAGAGTCGTAAAAGATAAGCCATAAAAGTGAGTTCGTAGTGGGTCTAAAAGAAATTAGATGAACAGTGATGTATCGTCAGATTTTTCAAATGTAAAAAAAATTAATATTTCCATATTAAAATATTCGTATTATTTATTATGTTCACTTTAAAATGAGTGGTTCGGATTACAAGTTAAACTGTAGGTCCATTAATAATTGTCGCTATCGGCTGTTGAGCTAGTCCTGTCTAAGGAAAAGGAACATGTCAGCGTTAGTCAGTAACAAGACTACAAGATTGAGCCTCAATCATCTTACACTCAATCCTCATTCATACTTGGCTTAAAATACCTACTTTGAGGTTTGGTCGCCATTTCAATAATCTAATCTAATTATAATCTATTCTAAAAAATAAAGTAACTGCTAGCTCCACGGCATTTTATTTTACGCTCTTTTAGCTAAATTAGAATTATAATCATTTGGTCGATACTTTTAGGAATAGCCATTAAAACATTCAATTGGATTTTTTAACATTATCTATAATATTATAAAGAAGATGTGGTTTCTGTATGTTTGTGGGTTTGTTGTGGCAAGTAAACACAAATAAATATACTGAACCGACCGGTTGAAAATTTGACAGAAAGGTAGATCTTAAACTTATACAACATAGCATATATTGGTTCCCTTAAAATCTCCTCGGGCTACGCCCCATGAACGTCCTAAGTTTCAATGTTTACATTTTCAAAGAATCTATAATATCCTCAGATCGTATTTGACTGATAGATATTTCAGGGTCAAATTTGGGTATAGTGTAACTAGACTTCACCCAATACAAGCAGGTGTTCCACAGGGTAGTGTACTGGGCCCCATTCTATACACCTTGTACACATCTGACATTCATGTACATCCAAATGTCAGTGTTGCGCCTTTTTGCTGATGATACGGCAGTAATAACTTCTCACGAAGAACCAGAAACAGCCTCTGTAATGCTACAATCCGGATTGGATGAAATTTCAGAATGGCTCAATAAATGGAGGATCAGAGTCAACGAAAACAAGTCAACCCATACGACATTCACGACAAGGCTAGGAAGGTGTCCCCCAGTAACTTTAAACCACATTCAAATTCCCCAAACCAGCGGGGTGAAGTATGTAGGAATTACGCTAGATAGCAAATTAACATGGAAAAATCATATTTGGAACAAAAGATTTAAATTTGAAATTCAGAAATCTCTCTTGGCTTTTGAATTGTAAATCAAAATTATCAACAGAAAATAAACTTTTACTATATAAAGTGATTCTGAAACCAGTGTGAACCTACGGGATCCAGATTTGGGGCACATGGTGGCGACATCCTGTAATCCAGCTACTTGGAGGTCACGAATTGTGGATAGTTGTGAGAGATGGCGGTGGTTGTGGTGTTCTCTTGTGTGGATTAACGTCCGCACTATTGAATACTACGTTAATCCACAAAGACCATCCTCATAATTAGACCAATTCGTAATTCAGAGGGTGTGGTTCGGATTCCACGTTAAACTGTAGGCCCCTTATTTGCCATCGGCTGTTGGGCTATTAATTAACAGTCCTGTCTAAGGAACATGTCGGCCTTAGTCAGTAACAAGACTACAAGATCGCGCCACAATCATCCTACATTCATTCCTCATTCATACTTGGCTTAAAATACCTACCTGGGTAGGTCGCCATTTCAGTTAAAAAAGTATAAAAAAAGTACATCAAATTTAGAAATAATTCAGAGATTTCAATAAAAACTTTTGAGGTATATCCTGCAAGCTCTATGGTTTGTCATGAATGAAGTAATTCACCGAGACAGCAAAATTCCCACCGTGAAAGAAAAACATTCAAAATTCAGCAAAAATTATTTAACAAAATTAGAAAACCATCCCGACCACTTGGGCCTAAATCTTCTGAACAATAGTGATAATGTATACAGACTAAAACGACACAATATTCTTGACATTGAAACTCGTTTCATGTAAATAATAATCCATTTTTATCTTTATAAAATTTGTTATGTAGGCTTTTTAGTGAAATATGCCCTACTAATGTCTTTAAATTCATCATATTTACTTAAAATTACTTGAATGTCAACAGCTGTGAACACTAAATTTTGACAGTTCGGGAAGAAGAAAAAAATAGTCCGCAGATCCTAGTACTCAGTTTCCAAATCAATAATATAATAATAATAATAATATATGGCAAGTTTTATAAAAATCTGTCCATAAACATGGGAATTATTTGCTTATTCTCCATAAGATTAACATGGCAAAGAGTGTGCAGGTTTGCTGATGTGAGGAACACTAAAATTAGGCATTTCAACCATAAATAATTTTTATCCTAACATTTATACCAACTTTCATCAACATCTGTCCGTAAATAAAAGAGTTTTCCTATTCCCTATATGATTATTATGGGAAAAGAGTATGCAGGTTTGCTGCCATGATAAACACATAAACTATGATTTTTGAGCATAAATGGATAGATCTCAACCACATGAAGCTAAATATCAAGTTTTATCCAAAAATATTCATTAATATGGGAAATATTAATTTTTCCCTATCCTCCATAAGATTAACATTGGAGCCCCACAATACAACGTACTGTGTTTAGATTTTTTAATATCTCGGTAACCGTTGGAGATAGAGAAAAACTTTAAGGAACTTAATTGTGTAGTTTTTTATGCTGATTCTAATGGTGAAATATAAAATTAGAAATTTTTAAAAACTACATGTGAAAAACGCAAAAACCCCATTTTGGGGTACAAAACCCCCCCAAACTACCCGTTCCCATTGACCGATATGTCTGGTTAACGAACTCGTCCGAGCATTTGTAGGAATACACGTCTCTACCAAATTTGGTCTTGATTGGACCATTTTTACGAGAGTTATCGTGTTCACAGACACATATATATATATATATGTTATATATATATATATATATAATTTTAACGACTATTGTTTTTGGACTCTGGGCACCTAAAGAAGAAAAAATAACATGGTCCCGGGCTTAAGTCTCACCATGAGACCTACGGTAATAGCTTATTCCCTATGGGAAATTCGCTAAAAGAGCTGCCGTGACCGTCCTAGGTTTCATTTTCTAATGACAACATCCGTTTACACTAAATTTTGATAGTTCGGGCAGAAGAAGAAATGAAGTTGATTTTTCAGATAAACTGCTGGATCTAAATTAGTGAATTATTAGTTCAAAATAGTGGAATAATCGATTTTAAGTTTTTTCCCGATGACTGTCTCTATTACGTTAATCCTTATCCTCTCCCAATATTTCACAGATGTTGCTTTGTCATGTGTAGACAGACACTCGTGTTTTGTCATTTTGTAAACAATGAAGAATGACTTCAATGTATCAGTAGAGCCTACGAACACCTCTCAGCCTTTTTACTTGTGCGAAGAGCGGGTCCTTTGGTTAGTCCATTTATAGAGTAAAATATATTTACCAAAAATCACAGTAACATTTTTGAGCAATGAAAAAATTATGACTTTACAATATGGATGAAGAAATCTATAATCTACGATGTATGAAATTTTATCAAAATAGGTGTGTAGCTCTTTAGTTATAAAATTTTAAAATCAGGCGTTGTCTGAAAATGTAAAAACCGATCATTTAACCCGTCCTAAGTACCTTTATCAATAAACATTGTAAAAAATTTAAACCTTACATGATTATAGGTTGAATTAACTTTCTTGTAACTTTTATATTATAAACCTTTGCGATTGCAGTATAGTTTCAGTACAAACTCAGCTACCGGTATCCAAACTTATGACTCCGAGAGTACTGTAATAAGTGACGTCCTTACTGACGTGTAAGTGACGTGAACGTCCTTAGTTCGAAACCAGTAATGGGCGACTCCCGCCTGATCGGTAGCGATTACGTCTATAGGCCACTTTCGTGACTAACGCCGCAACAGAATCTCTGTAGGCCCATATGGTGATGGGCCGACGAAGGTTAAAAAACTAACGAAAATAATTCTTCATGAGGATAAAAAATCATTTGTGTTCTACTTAATTATTGTTGAAACGTTAATTTTATCATGTTTTTAGAGATTATCTGACGCATGCGTGATGAAGTAGACATGCCTTTTTGTCACAGCTGTTCAGTCGCATAGCAACGCCCTTTACTCATGCTATAACAACTCACTTCCGCTGTAGCTGTTATTAACTTCCTCACTTGGTCCGCGTGTCTCCCAATTAAGGAAGCTACAAAGCATATAGATCGGTGGGGATGCGAACAGGTGGAAAATTTCGGCTTTTGTCAACACTTTTTGCCTCGAGGGTAATGGTAAATGGAACTTCACAACGTGGAGTAACTTTTCTCTCGATTAATGGAAGGGATATAAGTAACTTTTGGGCGACAATAAAGACCCTTCCTTTAAATGGAAATAATTCTCATCAGGATGATGGTTTTTGTAGTATCATCAATCAGTTTAGTTTTGAAATATATATTTACTTCATTTTTCAAAATAGTTTAGATAATGGACTTGCCTAAAGAGAATATTTTTAGTTCCTTAAAACAGCTGACATTTTAACCATATGACGTCACTATTACAATTTTCGGTCTGACGGATTGCCCTCCCTCCAACAGAGCTAAGAAATCCATGTCAAAATGTTTGTATTTACTAATTCCCTGTAGGAAATATGTTATCATGGATATGTCCAAAGGGAATGTTTTCAGTTCCTCTAAACAGCTGTTCTTATGTTTCAACATTTTGGTCGTTCAAATTGCTACCACATCCTCCAGAGCTAAGACATGCCAAAGTCTTAGTAGACATGTGAGTTAAATAGGTTTTATCATACCACCGCAATAAATTGCTATTTCTGATCAGTCATCTGTGATGGAAACTAACCAATGTCATACGGCCTTAGTAAGCAATACGAAATACTGGAAAATGCATTAGTGCAGAAACTAAGCTTCCACAAATTGACGCTACGAGCGCGGCTATATACTTATTTCTTTATTTCAAAGCCAAAAAGCTGATCTTTCTAGCAATAGAAACTAATGAAACCATCGCAAACACGTGTAATGTCAGTTTACTATATTATTTGTTTGTTTTGAAAACACAATTTCAAATCAGATTAAGATGAATGAATCGAATAATGTGCCTGAATGTTTTTTAAAAAGTGGTATGATGAAAAGTACTGTTCGTAGCACGTACGAAAGTGCTATATCGGTGCTTGATAGAATTCAAGTACCGAAAGTGTATTGCGCATCGATTACAGTCACTTTCCGGACTAGTAACGAAATGTACTATTTACTACAGACCAAATTACAGCTGTGAAGTTATGGATTAGTTTTATTGTTTTACACATACTTTAAAACACTTTTTAGCGAATTTCGTATGAATGGTCCGATCGGGACCAAATTTGGTAGAGACGTGTATTCCTACATTAGCTCGGACGAGTTCGTAAACCAGACATATCGGTCAATGGGAACGGGTATTTTGGGGGGGGGATTTGTACAAAAAATTGGGGTTTTTGCGTTTTTCATATGTAATTTTAAAAGTTTTAAATTTTATCTTCAACCATTAAAATCAGCTTAAAAACTACACAATTTAGTTCCTTAAAGTTTTTCTCTATCTCCAACGGTTACCGAGATATTAAAAAATCTAAACACAGTACGTTGTATTTGGAGGCTACAATGTTATTCTTATGGAGGATACGGAAAAATTAATATTTCACTTATCAATCAATATTTTTGAATAAAATTGATATTTAGCTTCATGTGGTTGAGATCCATCCATTTATGCTTAAAAACATAGTTCATGTATTTATCATTGCAGCTAACCTGCATAGTGCATAGTCTTTTCCCATGTTAATCATAAGGAAAATGGGAAGACTCCTTTATTTATGGACAGATGTTGATGAGCACGCAGGTCTGCTGCGACGTGGCTATTAGTAACTAAACGACTAGATGACTGAGTGGTTGTAGAACCAGCTTCATAATCTGAAGGCCACCGGTTCAATATCGGACTGGGTCCGGCTGCCTTTGATTGTTGGGTTATTGATACTGACAATACATGAAATGTTTGTCTGTCAGAAAAAATACATAGCCAAATACTTCACGTTCATCCTTCACTCCTATTCAGACTAAAATACACGGGAACGATCGGATAAAGATCGATAAAGAAGTTTGAACGATCAAACTTCTTCATTGTTGGAAAAATATTTAAGTTCATAACAATCATCATATTTGTTTAAAATCATTACTATACAACAGAGCAATTAATTCAATCATTTACAAATAACTGACAGTTTGAAATATGATATTTATTTCTATATCTCACTTGAGTAGGCCTAATATTTGTTCAAACTGTAATATTCTTTCCTAACTAGTAGGGCTTTGAGTTTTCTCTTAAATACATTAATTTCTGTCTCATTTTTAAGGCGATTGGGAGGTGGTGAAAGAGCTTGATCGAAGAAAACAATGTTTGATGCTGGAAACACGTAGTTTTGTGCTGGGGAACGGATAGGATATTAAGATTTCGTATGTTGAATCTTGAGGGAGGCTGACTTGAGGGTCATTGACTCACGTGTCGATAGTTAAATTGATAATTGAAGTTTTCTGCCTGACCAGGGTTGTCTAAGACCAATAGTACGAACTATAAATGCAACTAACTATATAACTTATACATACCTCCTAAGCAGAGGTATACCTAGCAATACGCTTTGTAGGACGACCGCTATTAATACACACATATACGTTTACGTTATAGATTCTATATGACAATATTATTCTTCAACTTCTTTGCTTATAGCAATGACAAACAGCTTTATAAAAATATTAAACATATATAAAATATTGTTATGGAAATATGATTGTTTTGAATACTCAGTCTTTTAATATGATGTGTGAGTAGTGAGTCTTTAGCGAAGTCAATGTGTACATGTGCAGTTCGTCAGGTTTCAGCTGAGCCCTGAGATGCACGAGAGGGTTAGGTAAAGTAACCGTGGTGAGGTTCCGTTTATATGTTTATATTTAGATTTATTTTATTTCTTTGTCAGCCGGTAAGTAAACAACACATCAGCCGTTCCTCCCCTCCACCATATTTGCGTCGTTCTACTGCGTATCTAAAACTCAGAGGTAACCTGACGAACTGTACATAGTAATAATGATTATTTAGATGAACAAAACTAAATAGCCAAATTATGATAAGATAGGTTCCAGCTATATAATTTGATGTTAGCTATATATCAATTACAGTTTAAATTTATAAATACAATTCTAATAAATTGTAATTACTAATTAAAGTTACCGTTAATTATTAAAATTAAAATTACTAATCATAAGATCTATGATTAGTAATTTTTTTTGAGAAATCGGCTAGGATCTTCCTTACTATAGGAAACGGGTTTATTTTGGGAAAACGACAAGCGATAAGCACCCAACAATAATTTGAGTTTGAGTTTCAAACTTGTTGACGAGGGGTAAACATTGTTATTACTTCCACATTCAACCCTCCTCAGACTGTTGATCTTGTAAACATATATTTTCTGACAGACTGGACTTCCGTAGGCTCAGGTAGTTAATAAAATATGGATCTATTCAATTATCCTATAACTCTCCTAATGCTCTTGTATGTTTATTGAAATGTTATGCTGGACTTAAGCCGAAGCTATCGGTTAATTTCTGAAACTACTTTCCATTTTAAATTGGACTATTAATTAATTTTCGACCTCACATAAAAATCAAATAAAGACAGTAACAAGACCAGGGGTTGGGCCGTTCCATATAAGAAGTTAATACATAGTGTAAAAGACAGAAAATAAAAGAATGAGTTATTCTAACCTGTTTTCAAAAATTAATATTTTTATTTAACAGGTTTAATATTTATTTTAAGAATTTTAGATCGATATCTGAATTATTTTGAAGTGAAAGAATTGAAACACTAAAGTTAGTTAATTCATTAAAACAACTATAGTTTTACGAAAAAAAATAAAAACCTTAAAATGTAAAATTTGATGAATTTATACAATGGTAAAAAATTAATTATGTTAAAGATTGAACTTCTAACATGATAACAATTTTTTAAAAGTATGTTGTTAAATTATATGACAATACAGTAATGTATTATCAAATCTAGGAACTATCCGAAATTAATCTAGAGCTAAAATATTAAGGAGCACAACATGTTAGTTTTTAGAAATAAGGAGTATGTAAAAATCTTGGAATTAATCGAATAATATTCGTAGGGATAAAATATTTAATAGAATACCAACGTCTTAGCAGACCTGCGCACTCAGCGAATTTCCAAATCAATAATGTAATAATAATATTATATGTCAAGTTTTATCGATATCTGTCGATAAATATATGAGTTAGTTATTTGCCTATTCTTCATAAGATTAACATGTTAAAGAGTAGGTAGGAACACATGCCGCTGAGAGGAACACTGAAAGTAGGCATTTATAGCATAAACAATTTTTATTTTGACAATTTGTACAAATTTTCATCAAAATCTATCCACAAATAAAGGAGTTTTCCTATTTTCCATATGATTAACATGGGAAAAGAGTATACAGGTTAGCTGCTGTGAGGAACACTGAAAGAAGGAATTTCTAGCATACACAATTTTTATTTTTACCAATTATACCAATTCTCACAGCAGCTAACCTGCACACTCTTTCACATGTTAATCTTATGGAGAATAGGCAAATAATTCTCATGTTTATGGATAGATTTTTATAAAACTTGTCATAAGTTATTATTATTATATTATTAATTTGGAAGTTCGCTAAGTACGCAGGTCTGCTGCGACGGGGTTTTGTTATGCTTGTATGAGGGTTGTACCAGGTTGAGGTTGACCTAGTAGCTGCCAAATCACGACATTAAAATGTTTGCTATTGGATCAGGTAAACCGCTCATATCAAAGAAATCAAAACTTCAAGTCCTCGTAGCTTCTAAACCATATATTGAAAAACGTCCAATAACAAAAGTGTTTTATTTTTGAGAATATAATCTAAAAAAATACAGAATGTTCCGTAAGACATGTTTAAGTTATCCACCATTTTGGAAAATGGCGGCCATATTGAAAAAATCTGAAATTGTACCACTGAGTAAAACTCAAAATTTACCGAATCAAATTTAAAGTGTCGTGCCTAGTCGTGTAATTAAAAAATTAGACAGGTCTCTCTACCAACTCATCGCCACTGCCAAAGGCAGAAAGGAAGGGAAGGCGAACAATATCTCATCTATTTTTTAAATTTATATTTGTTGTATACACATAAAGTTAAAAATTGTTCAAGTAGAATGATTTGACCTCTATGCACATTGATCAGGTATGTGCTTACAAATCACAGTTCTCAAGTCGGACAGTGCGGCTTCTTCCTGTTTCTCATCGTATTTCTGCAAAAAATCAATACATCAATAAAAGTCATTAAGATGTTTATTTTTATTTCTCAGAAAATATTTTGATAAAAAAATTCTTTTACGGTAATGACAAAACTATCATTTCTCATTACAGAATGTAATGCACCTGCCTTTAAATCCTGGCATAGAAATATTTGCTATTAGAAATAAGAACAATGCCCATTATTATCACACATTCAAAATAAGAAATGTTTAGAATTTAATTTTTTGTGGCGTATAACTAACTTTTAAAGCTCTATAAACCACTCACCAGTAATCTAGTATTTCTTGAAAACTTATTAATTGAAATTTAGACTATTACGTATCACAATACAAACCCAAGTAGGATACGTTTAATCATTTTATATCTCCATTAACGGGTGATAAGAAGATTTTTAACATGAAGAATTAGTCTCAACTACAATAAAACATACAGATAAAAGTCGATGTAAAGAATTTAATAAGTCAGATCTGTAATCACAATCAACAAAAATGCATTTTTGTCGAAAATTCTTGTTCGTTCTTTAAATAATAAAATAAAAAAGATTCTGTACAACTGTTTGCTATTTAAATTGTTATTGCGGAAATTTCCATTACGATTAGTTAACCTAAGTTTCACAACGTTTCGGCATCTGGAATCTGATGCCGTCCTCAGGTGAGTGAACAGTGCTCATTGAGCTTTGGTAACGGTGATTTTCTAATAAGATTTTATCTGTGTTGCTTGGTATCATTTGTAAGTTTTTTTAACACTTTAAATATTTTTATTTACATATTTTTACTGGTCTAGTCCCGATTATGGGTTAATCTTATTAGAACCTAGAACCTTATCCGAGGACGAAATTACCACCCTACTGACACAATTTTAAACAAACAATTGTTTTGTGGGTACATTTCTCACTTGGTAGGTACGACAAGTTTAATAAAGGTTCGCTCAAAAAAGTTTTAGTTTAGTTTAAAAGATATCGCCCGAGCTCCCGTTGTTGCACAGGCCCAGGCCTCTGTCGTCGAAGTCTAAAAAAGAACCTCAGGTACCATTTATAGTGTCGTTGGAGTTTTGGTGTCTTAGATATCCATATATTCGATATTTTGTCTAGGTTGTGTACTACTACCGAGACCATGTGAACCACCACCTTTTAATACTTTACTGCCACCATACCAACATTTGTAGAGGTCTACTTTACCAACACTAATTAGCTCATATCGTTCAATTTTACTGACACTATATGAACTAAAATCTATTATGAAGTTCTACTTTACTGATACCACATAGACATAGATATCCAGTGTACTACTTCAACACAATTGTAACAGTTCACTGTAATACAAAACACATTTATTTTATATAGATCATAAAGCCCAAACACACAACGTTAAAACACTATTAAAAACCAAAACAACTTTCTCTTAAGTAATTAAAAAAAGATCTGTATTAAATATCATGTTTAATTACTAAATACCATTTAAAATTATTGAAAAATTACTAATTTCTAAAATAAAAATAAGACAAGTTAAATTAATTGTTAAATTGTATAAATAACACCAAGTTTTTAACTTTGTTCGGTGATTGGTTACGCTTCAGAAGTGAAAACGGTGAAAGTAAGGAAGATATTTTTTAGTACGAAGAATAACATTGGCGCTTTCAGTCAGTACTGCGGTTTATCGTACAATAAATTTAACTTTCTCTGACCGTTTTTAGACAACAATTCAAATACTTTTGTTTAGTTTTTTTAAGGTTTTAGTCCCATCTACTGACGTATTGTTTCGCTGAAAATTTAAAAATTTAGATAGACATTATACCCATATTGAACCGTCATTTACAGTAAGTTCCAAATTATTTAGTTCTGTACACTAAAAACTGTAAATTTAATAAAAATCAGAGCCGTTTGAGAAATTTGGATTTCACATTTTTTAAGTTTTTAGGGGGAATCCTTAAAAATCAAAAATCAAAAAAATTCGCCTGGAGAACCGTGAATATATACAATGCCATCATCTAAATCGGACCAATTTCGTCCTGTACAAAAAAGCTCAAACACACTGACACAACATCAGAAAACTTTACTACCCCAAAACGGTATATCCACTCAACTCAATTCGTTTTGACGAAAACAATATCTAAACTACATAAAAAAGTAAAAATAGAATTTACTTTCATTTAAAATTTAATTTAATGCTTTTATTTGGTAAATATTAAAATTGTTAGTGTGCGTTAATTACTAATTGTGGTATATGGAAGGGGTGTGTGAAAAAGCGAAGGTTAAAAATAGTTTTTAATAAAGCTCTTATCTAGTTAAGGTTTTCAGAGGTACTCGAGTTTTTTATGGCAACGAGAAGTATGTAACCTCAAGTACTTACATTATTGATAAGGATGAACGGAACGAAGATGATTTTGGGCTTGTCGAAGGCGGCGGTCTGATTGCGGTACCCGCTCTCCAGAATCTCACCTCTTGTTCCCGTGGCGCACTTGTTGATTTCCTTGGGCTTCAGTCCGGACTGCGAGGCGCACTGAAGCAGTAATTAGGCTTTAGCTATGTACATATAAGTAGTCACATATAAGTTAGTATATAAGTTAGTCATACTTACAAGTAAGTAAGCCTGTGTAAGTTACATATAGGTTAGTCACACATGAATAGCACTTATAGGTTAAACTGTTGTCAAGAGGATCCTTAACCGGAGAAATGCAAATGCGAAGGTATGAAATAAAACCCCTGAATAAAAATCTTCCAAGGTGGTCCGCAATAAATAGTCTTCAAAACAAGTACTTGCAGTAAGATTGGAGGTGAATCGCACTCAATAAACCAGTAATCCACGTGGAGGTCACAAATTGTGGATCGTTATGAGAGACGTAGTCGGTAGATGTGATATTCCCTGGTGTGGATTTAATAGTGTGGACGCTACTATTGAATACTACTCTCATATGCCAATACCATCCTCATAATTGGACTAGTTCGTGGTTCAAAGGCAAAAGTGGCTATGATCCCACGTTACAACTGTAGGATGCCATTGACTGTTGGACTATTAACAACCTGTCCTGTCTAAATAACATATCAGCCTTAGTCAGTAACAAGACTACAAGATCGCTCCATAATCATCTTACACTCATTTCCCATTCATACTTGGCTTAAAACAACCTACCTGGAAAGGTTGTCATTTCAAAAGGTATTAACACTCATTTCCCATTCATACTTGACGTAAAATAACCAACCTGGATAAGCTGTCATTTCAGAGGGTAATAGAAATAGCAGGGCAAAAAATACATCACTATTTGAAAAAAACTAAATTTCCTTCCGCTCTCAATCAGCCACAGATGATGTATGCCATTAGAGTATCCATCGTGGTCATACCTGGTTGCTAGCGGCTCGCTGGTCCGACTGCTGCATGACGCAGTTGATGTAGTCCATAGCTTTAGTCAACTGGTCCACTGGGCAGTGAAGGGTCGACTTGCCGTCACAAGCCTGGTCGATGGCGCACGCGTGGGCTACAAACTTTTTGGGACCGTGATTAATACACGTGAACACGAAATGGCCGTCCTTCGTGGAGCTATCAGGTGACCCAATAGCTCCAATAGCTAGCTTCCAATAGCTAAATCTTTTATTTTACGTATGACAGTAAAATTCTTAAGAGAGACTTTCTATTTTTTCATGCTGCTTTTAGGTCAATGTTGCAATTTTTGAAATTTCGTGCCATTTTTCCAATATGGTAGACAATCTAGTTTTTCTTACGGAATATCTTGTATTTTATTATGATTTTAGATAGAAAACGTGAATTTAAAACATTTTTATTCTTGATATTATTCCCATGAACCTAACCAATCACGGTCTAGAGCATTTTAAGTTTCATTTTCACTGTATCAAGAAGTGGACAACGTGTAATTTTCATTGTTTCACAGCAGTGATTTTCAAACACTTGATTATTCAAGTTTCAGTGAAATTAAATTTTATAAATGCTCTAGAGCCTGATTGGTAATTGAAAATTTAAATACATAAAAACCGAATTAAAAAAATAAATTGAGTTCCCAATTAGAAGTTTACTGTCAGACATAAAATAAACAAACGTTACCTTTTGGAAAACTTTAGGCTGGACTTACATTATATTAAGTAGAAACATTTGCTTTTGCTCGTTCACTCATGCTCAGTAGTTATTTATCAATTGATTTTCCAAGCTTATGGTAGAAAATTAAGTTTAAGAGAGTTTCACGCAGAAAAGAAAATTAGTTTTCGCCACGCTGTTGCGAAAACGACCATTTTAATTTTCAATAAATTCTTTGTGGATCGAAAGTAATCCCTAAGGATAATGAGGGAAATCTATTCATTATTACAACACAGTCTAAATGAAAATACATGGATTAAAAAAATTATTGATAGGTAGTATCAAAAGTGATAATCAATAATTACCATCGTTTACAACTGGCAGACAATCAAATTATTGCTTTCAATAAGTTTAATGAGATGGAAGCAACTCTTCGCCTGAAAAATCTTTGTTTTGTACAGAAGAACTCAATATTAAAGTATTTAGTACTGTATTATGTACTGAAGACTGAATGAATTCAGTCTTACAAAAATATAGTTTATAACACGGGTCTGAAAATACTCTTTAGTGTACGAGTATTTTCGTTACTCGCTCAAATTAAAACCTTGCCTAGCACCTATGTTGTACACCTTGACCTCGTACGAATAGATAATAGCATCACTTTTGACCCTAGAAATAAAAAATTACTATTGAAAATCTATATCTTTATTGCAAAACTACAAGCCAACAAGATTTTGTTTACACTTCAAATGTTGCAATTTGTTATGGTATGAAAGTGTTGTACAGTATTTGAAAAAACAGTTTCATATGTTTCTACTCTACTTTATTTTAAAACTACTTTATTTTTTATTTTTTCATTACTTATTCAAATTATATTTAAATAAAACTCACTAATACTGAGTAAAAAACATACCCCATAGATTGTTTAACCCTTTATCAAACATAAAATAGAGCTAAGTGAATTGAATGTAAACCATCATCAATCACAATACATCAAGACAGAAAACTTATCTTTCAAAGTATTTTAATCTGAATAAAATTGAAGGAAGATTTGAGTTGATATTTTGTGTACTTTTGAACTTACTCCTCATTATAATTTCAATTTAAATCCAAAAACTATTAAAATGGGAATTCTACAATTATGTAACTATTGAGTTTTGTTGTTTCCTCACCTTTGCGTTTCCAGAAGGTACCAAGTCTAGCTGCATGTGGTCTTTGAATTCACCCCATGTTTTGTACAGCTGATTCACAAAGAATTCCATGCAACCATGACAGAAGCTCTCATAGAACAAAGTTAATGTCACCGATTCCTGAAATATTTAATCCATTATAGTTCTTGTGTTCCAAAAATGTTTTACTCTATAAAGTGATGCAAACACAAAAATATCGTAACATGATCCTCTCCCTGCCTTAATACTATATTAAAATAGGCAGAGCTCTAACATTATCACTAGTAACTAAATTAATTCAGGATTTTTGTAAAAAAATCAGAAAATGATTAAACATGTTTTTATGATAATTATTTTGCGAAATGAAAAACAAATCAAACACAATTAAAATCTGATCGTTTAGTAAAATCATTGCTTTCCATGAGTTTTACAGCTTTGTAGCCTTTATTGTAAAACAAACAGAGTATGTAGTTCAGCAGTTAGCCAAGAATTTACAACAATTGATTGTTTTATCTAAAATTAATTATTCAAAATACCTTTCCGGTTATTGAATTGGATATTATACCATATGGTTTTTATTGAAATGGCGAAGAATACAATGGCCCCAAAACTGAGCCCTAGGGAACATCTAAACACGTACAGTACCGTACCTAGAATATATCGTATTTATTGAGACATTTTCATCAATTGTTTCGTTTAAAAATCTCTTCCCATTGCATTACCATCATTAAAAAAAAATGAAACAAGATCTGGGGGCGTGATAGTTAAATTTGAGTTTGAGGGATGGTTCGCCACATCAGTAGCAACTGGATTGTTTACAAAAAATGATTATTTTTTTCTTACAAAAATATAGATTACTAAGTAAATGTAAACCTAAATAAAAAGGAACATGTTCGTACATACATACTATTAACTTGTCTCTATTAGAAAAAATATTGTTACAGTTTGATTAAATCAAGTGTGATGAACGAACCTTTCTCTCTACAGGTGACGATGTAGCTCCATGGAATAGGGCTATGCCAAGAATAAAAAATATTATTGGTAAATTCATAACTTCCTCGTTTTTACCTTTGGTTTAGAGTGAATAATAACTGAAACACAAATTACAAACTGAAAACATCCAAGATTTAACTATACAAACATTAAGTTAGGTAAGTGAAAAGGAAAGGTAGTATATATGTAAACATACCAAGTGTGGAACACTTTATAATTGGTGCTCAGTTGAGATAGTCATTGAGTAGGGCCTATTATGGTGAATTGGTTGGTTGGCTGTTTTAGTCTGTTTTATTCACTTCAACCACATGTTCTTCACAGAAAACGTATACCACATTCATTGTTTGTTCACTATTACACTAAATTGTACGTTTGTAGCAACTTTGATATCCGTTTTAATAAAAAACAAATAAAATTTTCTTTCATAATATGATAGTTAATTTTCAGTAATAAGAATAATTATTGATCGAAAAATTAAATAAAACTTGTACTGCAACTTAAATATTTATTATTATTGTTATATTAACTTGTTTGAGGAAACGTATACTTGGTAAATTTCCATTACTATGATAATCATTTATGATTATGATTAAAATTTGAAAATACTGACCGAAATTAATTCAAAAATGTTTGTTTTTACTTATGAATGGGAAATAGGATATGTCAAAAGGTAATTTTTTATGTTCATCTAAACAGCTGTTCTTATAACCAAAAACTATAACGTCACTAATCAAATGATGTTACTGCTTAAAATTTTGGTTGTTCAAATTGCTAACACCCCCCAGAGCTAAGACATATCCATGTCAAAAATGTTCATTAATAAATTAGTAAGTTTAATGTAAATAAACGGTATCAATGGACTGACACATACTTTCTCCCATAGTAAATTTAGAAAAGACAATCTGTAATAAAACTATAATATTCTTCAAACTTTATCTAAATATCATTTAATAATTTATTTTTTGAAAAATAGTCATCCAATTTCTGAATAGCAACAAGAAACACAAAGTTAAATTAATTTTTAGAGTTTTATGAGGAGGGAACCCCCCCCACCCCCTGGTAATACCAAGCCTTTTGAGTTGGTTTTGTTGGGTGATTTGACCTTACGCTTCATACCAAGTTTCATGGAAAATGGTTGGAAAATAAGGAAGAAATTGATTTTTTAATATTCTCCATCAGAATAACATTGGGAGCTTTCAGACAATTTACTGCGTTTATCATGGACAGTTATTTAACCTTTCTCTGGAACTGTTGGTCGTAGACAGATAATTTAAAATACTATTTTTTTTAGTTTTTTAATATGGTTACAATAGTAATAGTCAAGTTATACATTACTTTTATTGTTTTCGCTGAAAATTTAAAACATTTTTGGACATTTTAAAGCATTTTAAAGCCAAAATTTTGAACTGTCATTTTTACAGACATGCGGGTGGTGTCATCAAATGCACTATCAAATATTAACCAAAATCCTTAGAGTGGTTTTTGAGAAATTGGAATTTTTCATGTTTTTAAGGGTATTTAGGGGTGAACTACCCTTAAAAATCAAAAATTCTAAAAAATTAAAAAATGTCTGGAGTTATGGTGAATATACACATACATCTCCACTTATCATTATCTGATCATAGGTCAATGGTCTGAACGTTAATATTCTTATGTTTTTTTCATCAAACCTGATTGTAAAAATTAACCTGATTACCGTTTGTAAAATAGTAAGCTGTTTATTTAACGTGTACCAACCACTACTTCCATTCCCCAAAATTTAATAATTTTGGTTACGACACCCATAGAGATACAAGAATTTGTCCTGGCATCGTGGGCTATTTTTCATCCACTTATCAGATGATTATATCCATTTATTGTGAAGAGGTTCAAATTCATATGAGTATCTCGGGGTTTAACCCTTTTCCAACTTTTCTTGCAGTAGATATAGCAAGAGTAATAGTCTAATTTAATAACATTATGACATTTTTATTGACCATTAAATAGTTACATCATTACAAGTAGTGATATGTTAGACTTAATTGAACATTGAATATCCTGTTTATTATTGAATAGCCTTTGCCAGTCACTCAATCCTAATTTGTTGGTTAAGTTTACGCTTTGGCACTATGCTATGGTCTAACATTGAATTCATTTTTAGTTCGTATGACTGGCCATCGTTTTGACGTGGTACATGAAGATCAAAGGAAACCTATTTATAATCATGCTTCTAACCACAACTAAAATCTTGAAGGCTGATAAGCCCTTCACAAAATTAAACCACATCAAAATGTGAAAAGCAAGCAACTAATTTTGAGAAATTCTGAATTGGCACACCAGTTGGTTCTAAAATCAAAATTTCAATCTGGTTTAAACTTGAGGTAAAAATTATTAATCATACAAACGATTCAACTCAATTGGAAATAAAATAAAAATAAAAATGTTTATATTAACTTCCCTGTGGGAAATAGGTTAGATCATGGATAAGTCTAAAAGTAGTTTTTTCACTTCATCTAAACAGCTGTTCTTATTATTTTATATCACAAATTCGATACAATAGCTCTGGTGGTTTTTATGGAAAACCTATTACATATTTTTCATCTTACCGATCACCAACACCCCCCTAGAGCTAAGACATATCCATATCAAAATAAAAATTACATGTGCAGCCTTATATATTTATTCTTTATTAGTTAAAGATTTCATTAGCTTTGATCAAATCATGTGTTTAAAATTGTAAATTCACTGAAAGACAGCTCCCACACACTTCGTGATGAGTGGACGTGTGCAAATTGTTTGTTGGTGAATGGTATTGGTTGTAAGTTTTTTTACTGCTTAAACTTTTTCAGATTTATATCGGCTTGGTCCGAATTATGTACTAATAGTGCTATGTTATAGGTACTAGCTCGCCTGAGGACAAGATCAGATTCTAGATCCCAAAACGTTGTGAAACTTTGTTACACTTAAAATCATGATGGTAAATATCCGCAATAAGAATCTAAATAACATAAATCCACCATCACCCATAATGAATTTCAAACAAAGGACCATAACAGTATTCTAAGAAGTCGTTTTTATGTATTTTTGTTGACAAATCTTTAGCTACACCCAACTATTTTTGTTTTCCAAAATGTTACTTTAAGTAAACACATTGTGCTTGTTTGTTTGAAATTCATGATAGTAATGGTTTTTTAACCATTAATTACCAATTAACTGGATTTTTAAAACACAAGAACGATAGTAAAAGTCTAATTAATTGTAAAATAAATATTGTGCCTATTCTTAGTTAGTTTTAATTGAATAACAAAAGTCTACAAACAATTTCTCAGTTCAACTAACAGTTGTCCTTTAATTTACTTAAATTTTAAATTTACAATTTCCCATCTATTTTGAGTTACAAAAGTATCCACATGGATTACTTCCACTGGTTTATTATTTGTAGAAGTAAAGCTTGTTAAAAGTTTTAAGTAGGAATACCAAAGGTATTCAGCCTATGAGGATAGTTTGTTACTTACCTGGGAATGCAATGAAGTATAAGCTATGACATGTACAGCATGTATGAGCGGACTATTTATGGTACACCTATTTATGGTACACCGTATAAATTACGGTGCGCCATGAATAATCTGCTCATTAAAAATATTTAGTTCAGTATTTTAAATGGTTTTTAATGACTTTTCGTGGGATTTAAATTAATAACAGTTTTTCTAGAGTAAACAATTAAGGTGTATTCAAAGTGCAGTTAAAGATTAGGTGGTAAATCATTTTATACTACCAAGAAATTAACTCGAGCTCCTTATGTTGTTAAACGTATAAAAAATAGTGGATCCTCATTAGATTTTTGTTATTCAGGCTTATTGTATGTATATGTAGTTTAGACCTATATGTAGTTTTGGTTGAACCATTTAGACGGAAAATGTATAGATTTTCTAGGTGGATTATATTGATGATATCATATATTTGAATTGGAATAAAAACAATGTAAATTCCGAACCACTAATACTATAAATTAGATTTCAATCTCAAGGAAAAATTAAGACAAGTAATGAGAGTAAAATAAAAAATGTATATTGAAAACTTACAAAAGGTTATGAGACAACAATTAATGGAATACATTTATATGAAATATAATTATACTAGATGACATAATCAGAGATCATACGGAGACAACTTCCGGTGCGAGAGGACGACACAGTTCCGGCCGCAGCTTGCAGATTTCTCCCACGAGGTCTTCCTCAGCCTCCGCATCGTAACTCTCCTAATGCTCTTGTTAGTTTATTGCAATTTTATGCTGGACGTGAACCGAAGCTGTCGGTTAATTTCTGAAACTACTTGTCATTTTTAATTGGACTATTAATTAATTTTCGACCTCACAAAAAAACAAATGGAGACAATAACAATGGCTGTTCCCTATAAGAAGTCAATAAATAGTGTAAAAGACAGAAAATAAAATAATGAGTTATTCTAACCTGTTTTTAAAAATTATAACTTTTATTTAACAGGTTTATTAATTATTTTAAGAATTTTAGACCGATTTCTGAATTATTTTGAAGTGAATGAATTGAAAAACTAAAGTCAGTTAATTCATTAAAACAACTCTAGGAAAATAATTTATGAAAAAAACCAAAAACCCTAAAATGTAAGATTTGATGAATTTATACAATGTGTACAATTAATCTAAATTCATTTTTTTATTTTTTGTGTGGCCTAGTGTTCTTACAAAAAGTGTTAATTAACCTAAATTAGATTTTTAGAGGAGGAATATTTAATAGTGCAACGTGTGTCGTGCATTCTCAGAAGTTAGGGGTATTTTAATTAATTTAAATCCTAAACAATGATAAAAGGTGAATGTGTATAGGAACGTTACTGCAGCCTTTGCATCCCCTAACTTATTGACGAGGGAGGGATTATATATCTGCTAATTTACCACAGAACTCTCCTGTTAAGCCGATATTAGTAAAATGGTGATACAGGCCCGTAATAAATTTCACCCGTCTTTCTGACCAATGAGCTGGCTAATCTCAGATTATATCCGGGTTTATTTACACCACATTATTTATTGGTGTTCGTAATATTTCAAAACTTAGACTCATCTTACCTTATAGCTATGATAGTGATCTTTGATGGCAAACTATAGGAGAAAGCTGATAGAAATTTGCATAGAATTGCTGGAGTTTGATTGTTATTTATATTCTCAAATTAAATTAAAACCAAGAAAAGTACAGCTCTTTGAAATTATAGCATGACATTTTGACATGGTTTCCTTTGATACCACCGAAACTCTTGATGGGTTAAAATTTGGACCAAGAAAATTGCCTACAAGGTTTATGTAAACTAGTATCCTATATGAATGAGAGGAGTTAACAAAAGGAAAAACGTCTCTTTGTACGACAAAGAGCTTCCATACTCATAACCTTCGCCATTTTTTGGTTTGAAAAACAAGCCCCAATGTACCAAAAATGGGGGTTTTTACATATAATGGATTAGAAAACTTTTTTTATGTATGCCATTGGAATTAGCTCAAAAGATTTGTTGTATTTTGAATATTTTCTCTATGTCAACCACTCACTGAAGTATAGAATATGGAAAACACAATATGCTGTCTTTTTGAGCACCAATGATAATCGTATGGGGAAAAGGTTAAGGTTTATATTTTGCACATTATTTGAAATATTGTGAAAAATCTTTTGTACGGCTATGAACGATTATTGCTGATATTGTACGGTAATATTGTATATATTGTAATATTGTACGGTATGCTGAAAATTGGTATTATTCCTTGTGGCACAAACCTACTCACTCGTCCCCTTATTGTTGTTTTGGGGATAAACTAATTTATATAAGTTCCTTATTACTTAAAATATTTACATAAATGCAGTTGCTAGCTGTGTGGTAGTAAGGCCACCACAAGATAAAACAATGTCATTTGTAAGCCTTTTTTGCTTTTCACCTACTTCCCCAATAATTATTTCCCCAGTTATAAAGTATAAAGTTGTTTTTGTTATGTCGTCAGACATTTTTAATTTGTTATCGTAATAATTTTTTTAATTTTATTAGAATTTTCACAAAATTTGTTTCACGTTTGAACTTAGCCAATTCAGCTAAATTTACATCTTTTAGGAGTCTGGCCAATTTTGAAGTCTGTACAATTTCATTTAGACCATTCTTTATTGATCGGTTTCTCCAGATGTTATGATCTAATCGTTTTATAAAAGTGATTTTAGGAAAAGATATATTAAAACGTCCCTTATAAATTTTGTATAATACTAAATATTTCTCCTCATGTTAAGCATTAAACACTTCTTCCCAGTTCTCTCTGTAAAATAGTTTTAAAATTATCTAGGTTTTCTGTTGAAAAATTATACTCAATATATTTTATGGTTTTATTATTCCGTGATCTTTTAGTTAATTTATTCAGAATTAGTATTTGGGCATCATGATCGGAGAGACCGTGTCTAAGCAGGACATCGTTTAAGTCAGTAACACTGTTATCATTTACCAATGTGTTAATATTAAGATCACCTGCAACTATTACATTTTTGTTTTTAGGTAATATAGTGTCAAATAATAAACTTATATTTTCTAATAAAATAGATATTTTTGATATTGGTGATCTATAGATAGCAACCAACAAAAAGGAATGTTTATCGGTATTATATCTAACCAAGCTACACTCAAACTGTTTATCTTCTTGCAAAGCTATCACGTCAGAAATGACCATGAGTTTAATGAGCTCCATTTATCCATGCTAATATGGCAACAACACCTCCAGAAATGGTTGTGCGGCAAAGTAAGAAAACAACTGATACTTCCTAATGTGCAATATAGCAATATCATTTTTGTATAATTTGTGCTCTGTTAAAACAGTTATATCTGGATCTATCTCAGCTAAAACTACTTCTAGAGGTTCAATGTGACTTGCTAAATGCTGAATGGTGAAGTACTTTTATTTTACCTTTGGTTTTATTAGCTATTTCAAGGTTGGTTATGTGTTTCCCATTGTTAACATGCGAGGGGAGTTTAAACTAGAGCCCAGTGTGCCATGAAGGGCAGGTAGCACTACATTCACTTCACTACAAAAGACATCTCTGCTCACTTCATTCACGGTATTGCTGCTTCTGTAGGTGCCAGGCGTTCCTTCTGGGTCACTGATGGAAGGGCTCCATGAGCAGTTAGCGAATGTGAAGTTGGACAGTTGTTTTGGCTCAGCTCCTCAGATATACCACATCTCAGCATGCTCACAAACTCCTGGAGTTTAAATCCTTGTCTCATATATAAGGAAGCTCATTCATCCTCCACAACTATTGTAACTGGATCATTTGTTCTCCGATAAAACTGTACAATATTCTTTGAAAATAGTTCTATGGGAATATGGTCTCGTACACATCATAAGGGGGGACACACCAACTCCTTCAAGTTGTTGATTCCAAGGTCTTTAGTTAATTCATTGATAGCTGCTGTGTAGTCTGAAATACTGGGCTTTCCATAGTACACACTTTTGGTTACTAAACCATATACAGAAGATCCATTTTCTGTTTTCTGCAGGGTTTGGTAATTGTTTAAACACTGAGATAGTTTAGGTCCGGAAGGTAACAGCCACCCCTCAGCTCATCTGCCTTTCACCGAGCGAAGGTCATTGTTGAACTGCTCGCATACTTGGCTATATAATCTTCCATGTTTCCGTGAACTACTTTAATTGGATCAATCAGATCCATATGTAGTATCTCTTCTTTATCAGGAGAGGTACATTTCGAGAAAGACAACAAAGCTGCAGAAGACGTTGCACAGCTATTATCAAATTGTGTAGGTTGCTTAAGTTGTTCCTCGTGTGAAAAAGATTGAGTAATTCTCACTATTTCCTTGAGACGAATATTTCCCCTCTCCTGTTAATATGGAGGCCATGTCGAGTGTGATACCACTTCTGTAAAAGATACAAGTCCAGGATTTTGACATGAGACTGTCGCATCATTTCATTTGTTTCCTTTATTAATTGGTTTTCAGGACTTCCTGATTGTAAGTCATACATATACGGTATTGTGGCTAATATGAGGTTAGTATGTTCAAAGGAGGGCAATGTGTCACGTAAAAATCATTTAATGAACTGCAATGTGGTTTGTTATTGGGAGTGGTAGTGATGTTATTTGTCCCTCCTGTAATAACAATGTACTCTTTTCGTAATATCCATGTGAGTGATGACACTGTGAGATTAGTATAAGACTTCGGTTTCTCCTAAGATTGTAAGAGGGTTGTTAATAATTCATAACGATACTACAATGTTCATATAATGGCTAGTTTTGGTCATTGCATGTAGTTTTGTTCATCTTGAGTTGGTATTAGTCCCTCCTGTACTATATTTTTAGGAAAGTATTTTGATATGTTAATTTTGTAGTGTGACACTTGGTTCTAAGAGCAAAAATATAATTTCATATGAACGACTAGGCTCTTTTTATGCTACGTCTTCTTGGCTGTTTGCTATAGTGGTCTCTTAGCTTCATCTTGAGTTGGTTTACAGTCCCCTATTGAACTCTTATTTTATTTGATGTGGATCTTTTATTTACGTAAAGCCTTGCCATCTGCTTGATCAGCTGTCTTCAGTCATTAGTCAGAAAAATATCACCCCTCATCCCTCACACCATACGCATGGGTAACGTTATCAAATGGTAACCGTTTCCAAACACGTTAATTATTATTTTTTGTATGTTAATCATGTTTCAAACTCAGTTTGTCCTCAAGCCAGTTTGTACTGCCCACGCATTCTGTAGGAGAACAGCGGAACTACGAGAAGTTAAATGTAAATAAATAACTTCAATACATGAGTTTCTGAAGTTCAAAAAGTTATCAGTGAATCTGGGATTCGAACTATCGTTGTTGGACAGCGCAAACTGATAAGCCGCGTGACGGCAAGCGCGAACGAGCGAGGGTACACGTGCCTGTGGTCTAGAGTTGAGGGTTAGACCTTATTTGAGGTTAGGCACATCACACAACGAAAGTACATCACACACGCTCACCCGCAACAGAACGAAAAATTAGTGGTGATTGTTGGTCACTAATACTCACAACATCGATGGAACGTCTCACTGTCTAGATAAATTATTGAATTTAAGATAATAATCAAGCTTCGCAAAACCGGCGTTACATTTAATTGGCCGTATCGTCGACAGGCCGCCATTACACGATTTCAAGTTCATGTTTATCTAAGGAATACAATAATTACAGATTGTTTCAATATGGCCGCAATTTAAAAAAATGGCGGCTAACATTTTTTGAAACACTCTGATTTTTTTGATTCTGCTATCTAAAATGAAACATTTTTGATGTTTGATATTTTTGAATTTGTTTTTTTTTGTTATGGTTGTATGAGGTTTTTACCAGGTCAAGGTTGATCCAGTAGCTCACGATATTAAAATGTTAGCTACTGGATCAGTTAAAAACCTCATATCAAAGAAATCAAAACTTGCCAAGTCCTCGTAGCTTCTAAACCAAAACAGATATTTGAAATATACTTAATAAGAAAAATATTTTATTTTTGAGAGTAGAATCTAAAAAATTACAGAATGTTCCATAAGAAATTTTTAAGTTATCCACCATTTTGGAAAATGGTGGCCATATTGAAATAATCTGAAAGTGTACTACTGAGTAAAACTTAAAATTGAGCAAATTTCCAATTTAAAGTGTGGTGCCTAGTCGTGTAATAAAAAATTAAACACGTCTCACTACCAACTCATCGCCACCGCCTCATCTAAGGCTAATATTTGGAAGAGAAGACAAACATTATCTCATTTACTTTTAAAATGTATATTAGTTGTGCAAACATAAGGTTAAAAATTGTTCAAGTGGAATGGTTTGATGTCTATGCACATTGATCAGGTATGTGCTTACAAATCACAGTTCTCAAGTCAGACTCTGCTGCATCTTGCTGTTTCTTATTGAATTTCTGCAAAAAATCAAAACATAAATAACATTAATAAAGAAGTTTATTTTTATTTCTAAAAGAATATTTTAATAAAAATAAATAAAATGATTTTACGGTAATGACAGAAATTAGTGGAGTATTACTCATTACAGAATGTAATGAGTAATAGGTAACTCTCAACAAAAATTCATTTGTTGAAATTCTTCTTCGATCTTTAAGTAAAAAAAATTAAAAAAGATTCAGTACTACTGTTTGTTATTTAAATTGTTATTGCGGACATTTCCATTACGATTAGTTAACCTAAGTTTCACGACGTTTCGGCACTTGAAATCTGATGCCGTCCTCAGGTGAGTGAACAATGCTCATTGAGCTCTTGTAACGTGCGGACATTTTGTTCTTAGTGATTTTCTGATAAAATAATGTGTGTTGCTTGGTATCATTTGTGAGACTGGGATGGTAGCTTCAATCTGTAATCCAGCTAATTGTAAGTCACGAATTGTGGATAGTTATGGGCAATGGTCGGTGGGTGTAGTGTTTTCTGTGTGGATTAACGTCACTATTGAATACTACGTTAATCCGCAAAGACCACCCTCATAATTAGACCAATTCGTAATTCAGAGGCCGTGGTTCGGATTCTCAGCTAAACTGTAGGTCGCTTCGTTGCCATCGGCTGTTGGGCTATTAATTAACAGTCCTGTCTCAGGAACATACCAGCCTTAGTCAGTAACAAGACTACAAGATCGTGCTATAACCATCATTACACTCAAACCTCATTCATACTTGGCTTAAAATACCTACCTGGGTAGGTTGACTTTTCAATAATCTAAGTATCTAAGTCTTTTGAAAATTTAAAACATTTTTATTTACATATTTTTACTGGTCTAGCCCCGATTACGTGCTAATAGTATTGGAACCTAGAACTACCTTACCCGAGGACGGAATTAACACCCCACCAACAATGAATTTTAAACAAACAATTGTTTTGTGGGTACATTTAGCGCTTGTTAGGTACGGACAGTTTTATAAAGGTTCTCTCGCTTCGCTTGAAATTTTTTTGTTTTGTTTAATAAATATCGCCCGGGTTCCCGTTGTTGCCCAGGCCGAGGTCTCTGTTGTCGAAGTCTAAAAAAGAACCTCAGGTACCATTCATAGTGTTATCGGAGTTTTGGTGTCTTAGATATCTAATTTGGTTGTTGGTGTATTTCGTCTATGCTGTGTACTAATACCGACACCATTTGAACCACAATATTATAATTCTTTACTGCCTTATACTAAAGTAACGTAACACAGCAGCAAAATATGCATGAAAAAATCAATTCAAAGAGTAACGCTATCCAAAGGTGATGGAAAAGAAATATGAGAAAAAGTCAAAAGACTATATTTGTAGATCTTGCAAAATCCGTGGGCCATGGAGCCCTCCATTTTCTAATAGGACCTTTCCTTACAGAAAAATAGTCAAAAAGCGAAGGTTAAAAATAATTTTTAATAAAGCTCTTTTCTAGTTAAGGTTTTCAGAGGTACTCGAGTTTTCGATTACAACGAGAAGTATGTAACCTCAAGTACTTACATTATTGATAAGGATGAATGGCACGAAGGTGACTTTGGGCTTGTCGAAGGCGGCGGTCTGGTTGCCGTACCCGCTCTCCAGAATCTCACCTGGCGTTCCCTTGGCGCACTTGTTGATTTCCTTAGGCTTCAGTCCGGACTGCGAGGCGCACTGAAGCAGTAATTAGGCTTTAGCTATGTACATATAAGTAGTCACATATAAGTTAGTCATACTTACAAGTAAGTAAGCCTGTGTAAGTTACATATAGGTTAGTCACACATGAATAGCTTTTAGTTTAAACTGTTTGTCAAGAGGATCCTTAACCGGAGAAATGCAAATGCGAAGGTATGAAATAAAACCCCTGAATAAAAATCTTCCAAGGTGGTCCGCAATAAATAGTCTTCAAAACAAGTACTTGCAGTAAGATTGGAGGTGAATCGCACTCAATAAACCAGTAATCCACGTGGAGGTCACAAATTGTGGATCGTTATGAGAGACGTAGTCGGTAGATGTGATATTCCCTGGTGTGGATTTAATAGTGTGGACGCTACTATTGAATACTACTCTCATATGCAAAGACCATCCTCATAATTGGACTAGTTCGTGGTTCAAAGGCAAAAGTGGCTATGATCCCACGTTACAACTGTAGGATGCCATTGACTGTTGGACTATTAACAACCTGTCCTGTCTAAATAACATATCAGCCTTAGTCAGTAACAAGACTACAAGATCGCTCCATAATCATCTTACACTCATTTCCCATTCATACTTGGCTTAAAACAACCTACCTGGAAAGGTTGTCATTTCAAAAGGTATTAACACTCATTTCCCATTCATACTTGACGTAAAATAACCAACCTGGATAAGCTGTCATTTCAGAGGGTAATAGAAATAGCAGGGCAAAAAATACATCACTATTTGAAAAAAACTAAATTTCCTTCCGCTCTCAATCAGCCACAGATGATGTATGCCATTAGAGTATCCATCGTGGTCATACCTGGTTGCTAGCGGCTCGCTGGTCCGACTGCTGCATGACGCAGTTGATGTAGTCCATAGCTTTAGTCAACTGGTCCACTGGGCAGTGAAGGGTCGACTTGCCGTCACAAGCCTGGTCGATGGCGCACGCGTGGAGGATGTTGCCTACACACTCCTTGGGACCGTGTTGGCACGTGAACACGAAGTGGCCGTCCTCGTAGGATTGCTGTTGCAAGAAGGCGATAAAACACACAGCATAAACAACTAGTCCAGTGGACAGTAGACTATATACACCGTCTTCAACTAGTAACTAAACCATTAGTAGACACACGCGAATCTTTGCGCAGGAAAATATTTGGGTACATAATTCCATTCCCATCCTCGTGAATATGTGACATTAGCAGAGATAACATTTCACACAATATCGAGTGTCCAGCCTGGAGTTTTCCAATAGCTAAACTTTTATTTTACGTCTGACAGTAAAATTCTTAAGGACGGAGTCTATTTTTTCATGCTGCTTTTACGTAAATGTTGCAATTTTCGAAATTTCGCGCCATTTTTTCAATATGGTGGACAATTTAGTTTTTCTCACGGAATATCTTGTATTTTATTATGATTTTAGATAGAAAACGTGAATTTTAAACGTTTTAATTCTTGATATTATTCCCATAAACCTAACCAATCACGCTCTAGAGCATTTTAAGGTTCAATTTCACTGTAACAAGAAGTGGACAACGTGCAATTATTATTGTTGCACAGCAGTGAAAGTGGACAACGTGCAATTATCATTGTTGCACAGCAGTGAAAGTGGACAACGTGCAATTTCCATTGCAGTGACTTTCAGCCACTTGTTTCTTTAAGTTACTGAGAAATTAAATTTTATAAATGCTCTAGAGCCATAACTAATTTTTTGGTTAGGTTAATGAAATAAATACCAAGAGTAAAAACGTTTTGAAATCATGTTTCCTATCTAAAATCGTAGAATAGAGTGTCCAAAAGAAAAGACCAAGCTGTTCACCATTTTTGGAAAATGGTGGGATATTGAAGGGTAACTTACCTTAAAGCTGCATTAAAAAATAAATGGAATCCCCGATAACAAGTTTGCTTTCAGACATAAAATAAAAAATCGTTACCTATTGGAAAACTTTAGACTGGGCATACGTTATATTAGGTAAAAACATTTGCTTTTGCTCGTTCACTGTGATAAATAAAATACTCAGCAGTTATTTATCAACTGTTTTCCCAACGTAAAGCTTATGGTAGAAAACTAACTTAAGTGAGTGTCATGCCGAAAAGAAAATTAGTTTTCGTCATGCTGTTGCGAAAACGACCATTTCCAATAACTGCTTTGTGGGTCGAAAGTAATCCCTTGGGAGGGAAAAAGTAAGGTGATGTCGAGATCTTCAGCTATTCATTATTACAATGCAGTCTAAATGAAAATACGTGGATTTAATAGAAAGTTATCGATAGTATCAAAAGCGATAATCGATAATTAGCATCGATTACAACTGGCAGACAATCAGGTTATTGCTTTCAATAACACGAAGGAAACAACTCTTCGACTGAAAAATCTTTGGTTTGTACAAAAGTTAACACAATATTAAAATATTAAGTAAGTCAAGTATTAAATAAATTCAGTCTTGCAAAAAATATAGTTCATAACGCGGGTCTGAAAATACGCGTTAGTGTAGGAGTGTTTTCGTTACTCGCTCAAGTTTAATTATCACCTCGCCTAGCGGCTATGTTGTACACCTTGACCTCGTACGAATAGATAATAGCACCACTTTCGACCCTTGTAATAAAAAATTACTATCTATATCTAGAAACTATAACTAGCAAAAATTATTAAAATGGGAATTCTATGATTATGTAATTATTGAGTTTTGTTTATTGTTCTACCTTTGCGTTTCCAAAAGGTACCAAGTCTAGCTGCATGTGGTCTTTGAATTCACCCCATGTTTTGTACAGCTGATTCACGACGAATTGGATGGAGTACGGGCAGTAGCTCTCGTAGAACAAAGTTAATTTCACCGATTCCTGAAATATTTCATCCGTTATAGTTATTGCATTCCAAAAATGTTTTACTCTATAAAGTGAGATAAAACACAAAAATATCGTAATATGATACTCTCTCTGCCATAATACCATATTAAAATAGGCAGAGCATTGCATTAAGATCATTAAAAAAATATAAATGAAACAAGAGCTGGGGGCGTGATAGTTAAATTCGAGTTTGAGGGATAGTCCCCCCTCATCAGTAGCACCTGGATTGTTTACAAAAAAATAATTATTTTTTTCTTACAAAAATATAGATTACTAGGTTGAAAAATTCAAACCTAAATAAAAAAGTGTTTATATTTACTTCCCTGTTGGAAATAGGTTAATCATGGATATGTCTAAAGGTATTGTTTTCAATTCATCTAAACAGCTGTTCTTATTATTTCATAATACAAATTCAATACGATAGCTCTGGTGCTTCTATGGAAACCTGTTACATATTTTCCATCTTAAAAATCGCCAACACCCCCCCCCAGAACTAAGACATATCCATGTCAAAAGAACCTGTTCGTACATACGTATTATTAATTTGTCTTTGTTAGGAAATATATTATTACAATTGATTAAATCAAGTGTGATGAACGAACCTTTCTCTCTACAGGTGACGATGTAGCTCCACGGAATAGGGCTATGCCAAGAATCAAAAATATTATTGGTAAATTCATAACTTCCTCGTTTATACCTTTGGTTTAGAGTGAATAATAACTGAAACACAAATTACAAACTGAAAACATTCAAGGTTTAACCATACAAACATTAAGTTGGGGAAGTGAAAAGGAAAGGTAGTACATATGTAAACATACCAAGTGTGGAACACTTGATAAGCGGTGCTCAGTTGAGATAGTCATTGAGTAGGGCCTATTATGGTGAATTGGTTGCTTGGCTGTTTTAGACTGTTTTATTCACTTCAAACACATGTTCTTCACAGAAAACGTATACCACATTCATTGCTTGTTTACTATTACACTAAATTGTATGTATGTATTAGCTTTGATATTAGTTTTAATAAAAAACCCAATAAAATTTTCTTTTACAATATGGTAGTTTCTTTTCAGTAATGAGAATAATTATTTATTGAAAAATTAAGTCCCTTAAAATAGAATATTTTTTTAGTGTTTTTGGCAACATCAGTGTATTTGTTGTTTAAAAATAAATTGTAACTAATATAAATAAAACTTGTATTATAACCAAGTGTTTATTATTATTGTTTTATTAACTTGTTTGAGGAAACGTATACTTGGTAAATTTCCATTACTGTGATAATTATTTATGACGTATTATACTCTAAAGTTTATTTATAAAAAAATTAGCTCATACATATTTAATTTACAAATTATGTGGGTTTTTCGTATATAATTTGAAAATACAGCCTGAAATTTAATTCAGGCCGCTTATGAGTGAATTTGTATTTACTTCCCTGTACGAAATAGGATATGTCTAAAGGGAATATTTTCAGGTCATCTAAACAGCTGTTCTTATAACCAAACTAACCAACGTCACTAACTAAATGACGTTACTGCTTTAAATTTTGTCGTTCAAATTGCCATGTCAAAAATGTTCATTAATATGTTTAATGGAAAAAATGGGAGTTTAATAAAAATACTATAACAATAAATTTTAATAACAATAAATTGTATTGCATAATATTGCAAAATCAGGGCAATTATGCATTAAATGTATTTTATAAATAAATATTTTTTATTAGAGCTTTTAAGAACTTAAATATGTAAAGGTAGTTTACAACAGGCATTATATTTTATTTGTTATTCATATTTATTTATTAATACAACAGCTCTCTACTCATGTGTTCTTTTTTATACGATATTTCAACCCAGATAAAATCATGTACCATCAATAGGTGACCAAACCAAACACGAAGCGAAACAACGTTATATTCCAATAATAATATAAACACAATAGATGCCAAGTTTTATTATTTCAAGTAATTAGTCAGTTAAAATTTTTATCCTCCTCAGTAATTTAGATGAGTCGGTAAGAGTATTTCGGTAATCAAAAAAACATTGATGAATAATAAAAGGTTCAAAATAAAAAATGTTTTTGAGTTGGTTATACAGATGAAAAAAGATTATATTAATCAATTTTACCAGTACTGGGAGTTGTCTCCTGAGATGAAGTAGTAGACAACGTCAACACCTGCACTAACCCTTCACCAGAACTAGAAAATGTTATTGGTTTCTTAGAATTAAGTGGCTGATAGTACATATATCAATGTCAATCAAAACAAGCAGTCAAGGGGCTCTCCACTTATCACTATCTGATCATAGGTCAATGGTCTGAACGTTAATATTCTTATGTTTTTCATCAAACCTGATTTGAAAGTTGGGAAATATTTTTGCTATTTGTAAAACAGTAAGCTGTTTATTTAAGGAGTAAAAACCACTACTTTCATTCCCCAATATTTAATATATTTGGCTACAGCATACATAGATGTACAAGAACTTGTCCTGGCTTCGTTGGCTATTTTTCATACACGTATTAATATCAGATGATTAGTTAGCAAATTACATATCCACTTGTACTTGTAGATCCCTCGAGTAAAATAATTCGCTAAACGCTTTACTGTGCGGAAACTGAACAATATTTTTACCTAAATTAATCGTAGATATTAGCCTCAACACCTATATAACTAATTAAATTATTTACATTTTTGGTATCTTAAGGTGTCAAACGTTGTTTATCTCCTGCAAGACGCGTTTCGCATCATTTACGATGTATCTTCAGTCGCACTCAGGTCTCAACTTCGCCCACGGCAGTGGATGTCATATTTTTTCAAACACACGAACACAATAACATATAGGACATGAAACATACATATATTCAGTTTTAGCAACCATAATCACATATATACGCGTACATTAGGCAAGTGGGAGACGACCCGCCATACCGCACAAGGTTGTAGGCCTATTGGTCAGTCAACCCTTGTCTTAGAAACACCTCAATCAGCTGTTGTGTTATCACTGGTGACGTCATCCCCCTCCAGTCTGCTGTACATTCGATAGATGACTTTATCAGAAAAATCCTCTTTAACATTTCATAGATTATATTTGCCCAATGACGTCACGTTAAAAAAAATACTCCTACCATATCCTAGACTTTTGAGCATTATCACAGGTCTTTAGTACTATTAGAGAGTCTTCGAAATTTATATTGTGAGAAGGATTTTCTTTTAGGTGCTGGGCCACTTAAGATGAAGGGTTTCTTTGGTTACGGACATTATGCTCCTTGAAACTCTTAAAATGATCTATTAGTTTGGCCAATGTATATTGTGTCACAAACATCGCTCCCATTGCATTTAATAAGATAAACACCTTTGTCTATGTTATAGTTTTCTTTTTGTTTTAAACCAACATTTCTGTTTATTTAATGAATTGAATTGAATTTATTGAATGTTAATTGTAATGAATTTCAAACAAACACAAAAGTTTATCTCTTTCAAATATGTAAACAAAAGTTCATTTCACTTAATTAATATATTTAAGAAGAAAAAATTCATTATTGTTGATGGTGGATTTATGTTATTTAGTTTATTATTGTGGACATTTTCCATCACGATTTTATGTAAAACAAAGTTTCACGACGTTTAGGGATCTGGATTCTGATCCTGTCCTCAGGTGAACTAATATCTAAAACATAACACAATCAACAGATAATCCGGACTAAGCCGGTATAAAGCTCAAAACATAACAGTTTGAAGAAGTCAAAAAACTTACAAACAAACCATTCTTTAACCATTACACACATAAGAAACAAATCTCGTCCACTCGTCACGGAGACTCAAAGACAACTCCTTAAAACGCTTTAAACTGTTATGTTTTCAGCTTTATACCGGCTTAGTCCGAATCATGTGTTAATTGTGTTATGTTTTAGACATTAGTTCACCTGAGGACGGGATCGGATTCCAGATCCCGAAACGTCGTGAAACTTTGTTTTACATAAAACCGTTTTGTGTTTGTATAGTACTTTTATCTGTTTGTGGCCTTGATAATTTAAAATTAGTGTTTTTTATCACACTATAAACTAAATTTGCATAATAGCCATTATTATATGAAATTAACTTTTATTTTTGAAACTCTGCGGGCGACAAATTATAAGTTAAAAGCCTGTACGCCATTCCTGAAGGCAGCCATTTTGTAGGTTATGGGATGATTCGATTCCATTGATATGGCTAAATCTTTTTGAGTTTCCTTCCTATAAATACCAAACTCTATCCATTCCATCTGATTTATAAATGTTCACATTTAGAAAATGAATAGAGTTCTACTTACTTACATAGTTTATCATTACACTTGCCTGCCAATGCATACCTTTAATGATAATAAAGCAGTCATCAAAATACCTTTGGTAAAATACAAACTTCTTACTGTGGGGATTTACTTCGTTAATAATATTGTTTGATTCAAAATGCTGTAAATAAACTTCGGCAAGTAAGGCAGACAGAGGACCTACCATAGGTAGGCCGTTTGGATCCTGATAAATAGTTTTGATCCATTCCAAATAATTTTGATCTACGATTACCTTACCATACCGATAATATCATCAATTTCTGCAATGGAAAATTTGTTACATTCTATTAGCTTTAATTGTAAGACATTGACTGCTTAAGACCTGGGAATGTTACCGTACATATTATCTATGTCCATAGTTATTGAGGTATGAATCTTAATTATATTTACGTGCCTTACATTGACATTTAAAGTAAACATATTGTGCTTGCTTGTTTGAAATTCAGGATAGCGATGGATTTTTTAATTATTTATTTTACAATTAATTGCACTTTTAAAACGCAAGAGCGATAGGAAAAATCCAGTTAATTGTAAAATAAATATTGTGCTTATTCTTACTTAGTTTTAATGTAATAACAAAAGTCTACAAACAATTTCTTAGTTTAGCTAACAGTTGGGCCTTTAAATTTTTTTAAATTTTAAATTTACAATTTCCCATCCATATTGAGTTACAAAAATATCCATATGGATTACTCCCACTCGATTATTAATAATTGTAGAACGAAAGCTTGTTACAAGTTTTAAGTAGGTATAATTAGGAATGCAATGAAGTATAAGCTATGACATGTATACAGCATGTATGAGCGGACTATTTATGGCACATCGTATAAATTACGGTGCACCATGAATAATCTGCTCATTAAAAATATTTAGTTCAGTATTTTAAATGGTTTTTCGTGGAATTTCTAGATTAAACTATTAAGGTGTGTTCAAAGTGCAGTTAAAGATTAGGTGGTAAATAATTTTATATTACCAAGAAATTAACTTGAGCTCCTTACGTTCTTACACGTAGAAAAAAATGGGTCCTCATTAGATTTTTGTCATTCAGGCTTATTGTATGTATATGTAGTTTAGACCTATATGTAGTTTTGGTTGAACCATTTAGACGGAAAATGTATAGATTTTCTAGGTGGATTATATTGATACATATATTTGATCTGAATAAAAACAATGTAAATTCCGAACCACTAATACTATAAATTAGATTTCAATCTCAGGGAAAAATTAAGACAAGTAATGAAAGTAAAATAAAAAATGTATATTCAAAACTTACAAAAGGTTATGAGACAACAATGAATGGAATACATTTATATGAAATATAATTATACTAGATGACATAATCAGAGATCATACGGAGACAACTTCCGGTGCGAGAGAACGACACAGTTCCGGCCGCAGCTTGCAGATTTCTCCCACGAGGTCTTCCTCAGCCTCCGCATCGTGTTTCTGAAAATTTTTAAACTTTATTTGAAATAGTCTTGTAAAACACAACAAAGGTAGTAGTATATGTCATAACGAGAATGTTTCTACGCCGAGAAGGATGGAATTTCTAATAATTTCAAAAAATGTTTATTGGATAAAAATAATGTAAATTTTTAATTCTAAACTTTGATAACTCTAATGATAAAAAATAATTAAAGAGGATCCATTTATTTCTGGGAGTGCGACTCTAGTGGAGTTAAAGAGAACTATATGTGCATTGTTGTGGCTGGAAGGGCTTTGGTAAAAATTATATTAATCTGAGGTTTGGTTAAATTTAAAGGTTGGCTGCATTTTTATTCAAAGCAATATCTATTCTTATAATGATTCAGTCTTAAAAATATTTGTACAAACATGTCTAGAGTTCCACTGGACCGATTTTATTAATTAATGTGTCGCTAGAAAGCTTTAAGCTTAATGTTTTTAGTATTTACGGTGAAAAAGTGAAAACCCATATTTTTCATAACAAATACATAGGATAAAGTAAAAACTCACGTCTTCCAACACTATTTAATATATTTACACTTGTATTGTAATTATATACAACGGTAAATATATACAAAAGTTGTTAAATTGGCGATCGATTTCGTTCAGTTACACCGAACATCATCAATGGAGACTGTCTCCATTTGGGCCTGATGAATGCTCGTGATTGACTTTATAAGGGGTGGCGAACAATTTCAAGCTTTGAAAACCCTTCTCTGGAATTTAGAGAATGCATGAAATAAGTTAAATTGTTATCAGTTCTTCCGTTTTTTTCTAAGAAGACGGTGTAAAATGCCTCATGGAGCGTCACAGACAAACAGACACAAATTGAGATCAGACTTGTTTCGGCTTTTCTAACGCACGAACCGTAAAAATAACTAAACAATAAAAACTATGAAAATATTTAATAAAGCCTCAAACACAATTATTAGTGTTTTAATAGTAACATTTTAACAAGGGTTATGGAGCTGAAATTTTACCAGAGTATTTTTAAAACGTTCTTTATTATTACTGTTAATTTTCAAGATGGTCGTTGCATAAATGGCTAAGCGATGAAAAAACAAACATTTAAACCTTTTCGTGGGACATCCGGTACATTACTCTATAGATTCTTTTAATCAGAAATAACCATCAGAAATGTCAATACAAAAATTAAATATAAGTTTGGAGCTATTATTGTGTTACTAAGCAATCTTAACACAAAAAGGGGGTTATGTAACGGAACACGATTAAAGAGGTAAGGCCCAATTTAATAATTGCAGAGGTTTTAACTGGATCTTCAGCAGGTGAAATTCCGATGATATAGCATGACTATTATAGTATGACTGATATAGCACAGATGGACACAGATGTGCCATTTGTTTTGGAAAGACAACAATTTCCAATAAAATTTTATATCAATACTTTTTCGGAGGGTTAAATTCCCCATAAGTTAAATAAATATCTTGTAGGTGTGCTCAAATGAGTTTCGCAGTCCGTTGAAAAAAGTCATAACGTTTCACGGAACCAGAACATCATTTATCCCTGACTGCAGAAGCTGGTTAAGGATAAATAATTTAAAATAATGGATAAAAGATTAAAATGAACATCTAATTTTCCCGTACTAGAAGGTCATACTAGAAGGAAATGAAGGTACAAATCAGCTGATAAAATATATATTCTATGAAAACACAAATACATCCTACATTTGCAGCGAAAGTTGAACATAGCGGTTCGAGTGATTTAAAAATATTGCAGGGAGAGAAAAATACTGGACCTTGAGCAAACATAATTTTTTCCTTTCTAGACCTAGGTCTGACTAACCATGGCAGTCCACATATTTTTTAAGCTATCATAAAAATTATGCTCCCCTCTACAAATCAATTTATAAAAATAATATATACCAGGGGTTTTACTAAGGCTTAATATATTCAAATGCATTAATGTTTCACTTCAATATATTTTTGACACAACGAATGAATTAGAATCGACGGGTCATAATTTAGCAAACACTTATATTACACTAGTTTTATGGATTTAATTTATCATAAGTAAGCAATATGACATTGTACTGTAAATTTAAAATAAATATATTTTTATAAAAATTTTACAATTGTTTTTGTTGATCTCTTTACGAAAGAGGGAATGACTTTATTGACGGCGATATCATCAATTGAAAGGTCATGAACGCTGGTCTTTGCATCAACCATTTATTTTTATCTTTGATACTATACAACCGCTATTTTTTTCTAAGATGGTATGTATTTTTTCTTGTCTGGGAAATTTCTTCAGATAAATTGTTTTAAATTCTAGTTCGTACGTTAAGAAAGAAAATTATAAATCTCTTAATTTTGAATATTCTAGGATAACTCATAATTTGATTGATACAGATCTTTTTTATGGATAAATGTACTATAAAATGAAATTGCAGCAGATAATTTCATTAAAGCTTTTAATTAGTTACTTCTATTAGGTCAGTAGTTTACTTGTATAAAGTTGTATGCCAAATACTTTCATATGTGGTTTGCTCTATCGGTTTTTGTGTCTACATGTAAATGGTTTGGTATGAATAATGAACGCCACATGACTAGTTTTTTACGATGTTTGGGACTCCAATATTTTAGGATTTTGTTTTTTCTGTTATTATTGTATAGAAACATAGGGGTTTTATTTATGATTTTTGATAATTTGAAATTGAATGAAAACGATATTTAATAATACAGTGATAGATAGAGATGTGTTGGAGGATTAGGGAACCCCAGTCTCCCTGTACGGAGGTACGTGTCTCCCTGTGTAATATTGTACAACCATAGGAAACAAGGTACTCATAAGGATGGGAAAAGTAGGGCATGAACAGTCTACCTAATTGCCAGAGAACATTTTAACAAATTGAGATTAGATTACCTTTTGAATTGACGACCGACTCATGTATGTATTTTAAGCCAAGTATGAATGAGAAATGAGAAAGATCTTGTAGTATTGTTACTGACTAAGGTTACTGACTAAATGTTCCTTAGACAGAACTGTTAATATATAGTCCAGCAGTCAATGAATGGTATATCTAAAATCTAAGGGACCTACAGTTTAACATGAAGCCCAAACCACTGCCTCTGAACCACGAATTAGTTTAATTATGAAGATGTTTTTTGAGGATTAACGTAGTATTCAATAGTTCAAACGTTAATCCACACCAGAGAAAACTACACCTAACGACCATCACTCATAACTATCCACACATTCGTGACATTCAAGTATCTGGATTACAGGACACGTCACTGTCCCAGTCCAGTAATGATAGAAACATTACCCCGTTGATGGCTACGGTGGGGACGTATTGTATCTTCGGCTGGAAGGCGATTGTTTGGTTCCCGTAGCGATTGAGGAGGACGTCCCCAGAAGCTCCGTGGGCGCAGCTGAGGATGTCGTCAGCGTCTAGGCCCGCGGTCTTGGCGCACTGCAACCGAGAATGTTGAAATTTGACTCTGAATAGTAAAACCTTATACTTTGGGGTTTAAAATAGCAGACTATTTAAACAGGAAATATACTTCACACCCCACGTTGGTGCTAGAATATAAAATATAAAATAAATAATAAAAGATAAAACCTAATACCTGAAGCAGTTTAAAAATATTTCATGTCTAATTGTTTATTTTGTATTTATCAACGCCAGTAACATTATTATTTTACTTGATAGGGAAGTATTCAGGCATCCTGGTCTTGTCCTAACGTGGTCTTGGCTCTGTTGATGTAGTCAAAGGTAATTACTTAATAATTACAAATGACGACTGGATTATCACTAAGCTACCCAGCTGTTAATCCAGCACGTTTGTGAGATAAAAAATCGCCTTAGTTTGTAAAATATGTTTCTGCTAGAAGATAAATACCATTGCTTCTGCTTGGAGAAATTAATTCAAAGTTAATTTTTCTCAATAATATTGCCATTATTTATTAATAACAGGTAGACAGAACAGCCAATGAGCAAAAGCATATAGTATACTTCTGCTGAATAATTTCTTACTACAACATTGTAATTGATGGATTGCTTATTTTGTTTACAGGATAGTTTTTCACTGATAACAGTATATATGAATGAGTTTATAGAAAAATCATTCTTTGTTGAATTGGAAAATTATTCCCCGTGAGCGCACAGTCATGCGTCACTGACCTGGCTAGTGGCACGCAGCTGGTCCGGTTTACGTAGCAGGCAGTAGACAAAGTCCATGACGGGCCCGAGCTTGGTGACGTCACACGTCCGCGTACCCTTGTCGCCACAAGCCTGCTGTATGGCGCACGCGTGCAACTTGTTGGCCTCACACTCCTTAGGCCCGTGCTGGCAGTGGAACTCCCAGTGGCCGTCTTTGTACTGTTGCTGTTCAAACAACCGCAAGGATGTGTAAACAATAAACTCATCAAGTCTAATCTAAGTCTAAAGTCTAAGAATGTATCAACTATCTCGGGTTATTTGTTCCCTCCTTTTCTTCATCCCCATTTCCACCCTTTGTTTTCCAGATCGTTTTAGGACAAACAAAGGCCGAGCTGACCGTGGAGGAGTAGATGGTGTCAAAATGATACCTGCAAGCCATCAGACGCCTCCAGCAGTATACAGCCTTGTTCGAGCATGTGGGTCTTTCAATCTGTGAAACGTGATGAGAGCAGGTTGCTTCAAAGCCCATTTGCCATATGAAGCCGAAGACTCAGAGAACGCAAATACAGGAGGCTTTCAGGGGGAAAATCACTGAAGGTTTGGTTGGCTCAAGGGGAAAAGCACTTCAACTCAGTTCAATACAGACCCCTAGACAAGCCCAGAAAGATTGTAGAGCAGTCAATGAACCAGCCGGAAACTAAATAAACGGTATCAGTGGACTGACACATACTTTCTCCCTTATAATAAATGGACATGGAGGACACTTGGGTTGTTTCTGGTGGTTGGGAACGTCAAAAGGAAAAAAATCAGGGGACAAACTAGCCCTCCTGAACAAAAGTCAAACCTGATAACCCAGGTAACCAATTATCCAAGGAGTCCTTCCAGGCAAGGATAATAGGACAAGTAAAACGATCACGGTAGTCTCAGAAGAATACTGGAACACAAAAAAGGAAGGACGGGTGGTACAGTCGGCTCTAACAGATGCTATTGCAAACCTAAACGAAAACAGCGAAATCTTCTTTGCTGGTTTATATTTGGAAAGAGACTCTCCTCTGATCCTCCTTTCATGTGAGAACAAGAGGATGGTTCTCACCAAAATGTATCCCTTGGGAAGGTGCTAAGTTGCCTGCTGGAAAACGAAGCGTCCAGGTGCGAGCAGCAAAGCCTTCCATAGAAGGCCTAAGCAGCTTACAAGTTTACAGCCATATAACACATCAAAAATGACAATCATGCCAAACAAATAAAAACCCCTAAATTGATGTTCCTAAAAGTACTAATAAAATTTAATCTATGTTATGGCAGTAGTAGGTCAAGTAAACTTACTCTTGCATTCCCAAATGGCACCAAATCGAATAAAACGTGTCCCTTGAAGGATGTCCACGCACTGTAGAGTTTGTTGACGATATACTGTATACAGTCTGGACAGTAGCTCTCATAAAACAACGTCACTGTTACTGAGTCCTAGAAACATAATATTATGAGAAGTAGAAGTGATGGATTATCCCATTTCGTACACGTTATTTGAAAAAAATAACTGTACAGTGTTATAATGATGAGTTGACATTATGTACTCATTGTCTATTTCATTTATTAAAATAGCCTGTAATAATTAATTTACAAGCGTTTAGTTAAAAAATTAAACTATATATATTACTATCACGCAATAACTTGGTTATAATGTATTGAGGATTCTTTACTAGTAGCCAAAATCGAGCCGTGTAAGCTGTCCGGCAGCATGTGTCAAATGCTTCTCATTAGACCCGCTCAGTGAACCTAAAGGCCGACGCACATAGCAACAGACGCACGTATGCAGACGGACCCAAGCAAAATCGCTCAGCATGTGATTAAATGTAAACATCTACATACGGCAGACATACGGACGTCTGTGTGCGTTGGAACTTCTAATAACATTGGGAGCGATTTTTCCTCCGTCCGTTTGCAGACGTCTGCAAACGTGCGTCTGTTGCTGTGTGCGTTGACCTTAAATAGGACTATTCCGGGGTTACTATTCCAGTTGGCAGTTGAAGGGGGGTATTTTTCAGCGTTGTACTATTCCGGATTTATAAATAACTATAATAATTACTTTACTAGACTTGTTACGCTACAATTTTGTTAGACCGTATTAAGGGTACTTTACTAGTTGTAGGCTAAAATCGAGGCGTATTTAGACCCAGCCCATCGTGTTGTCAAAATAACGTTAAAACTTTTTACTGGGGTACTATTCCTATGATACTTTTCCAATAGTCCGCTTTCTAACAATGAGACGTGTTCGTTGGATGTACAAGGACGGACTTACTGCTAGTATATAACTGTAAATGCTATATTGTTGACAGTGTTAACCTTTTATATTTACATACCTCATCTATTTCTGCTAAGACATTTGATCCTCCGATGAGACATAGGAGCAAAGTGACAGCGGTGTACTTCATCATTGAAATGTAACCTACAGTAAAATAAAAACAATTTATGCCAGACTTTTAAGTTGAATAAACTTGTTGACTATAGAAACTAAGGTAAAAACACGAATTTCCAGTACACCTAAAATGTGAATATTTAAATATTTTTATTGTTATTTATCATCTAGATCCCCATTATTGTTTAAAAAATGAAATAAGATAGATAAAAATCTATTTAAAAAACTTTAGACAACCAAATGATAATAATCTGTGAATTACTGACAGGAATAAATGTTTTGTAATAAATTTAATTTCACATCATTCTAAAGTCTAGTTCACGCCCCACAACTAAAGCCTAAGATTGTAATTTTATTAAAACATCTGGTAGCCTAAGGTTTTTTAAAAAGCATCACCATCAGTATGCAAAATTCTGTTAATCGAATAAATTTTACAAAGCATAGTTAAAAATATTCAAAATGGATACATTTTTTCATATAAGCTATATTTACTGACAACAAATATTGTATTTAAGTATCTAAGAAAAAAATCAGCCTCGTTTATTTTCTCTGCGACACCTCTATTTACCTCTATGCTATAACTTATTGCTGTAAAATTAATATAAGAGAATGGGTGTAAAATATTCAAGAATTAATACAATGTTCAAAAAGGAATTACTTTGTCAACTGTAAACATTTAATTAAATACACGTAAGTTAAATATTATTTTCAAAAATCATTTCAATCGTTTTAATTTATTAGCTTTAATTTGTTACTTTATTACTCCTTAAAAAGTAAAATGAAAAGTACAACCAATTCATGGGAAAATGAATCTTTGTGTTGAAAAATATGTCTACAGCTGTTAATGAACATATGTTACTAAAATAATAACTTACGATGAATCAGCTGGATGAGCTAAAATCACTCACAAGTCTTATTTGACACTGTAACGTTGGTACATCGTGATTCAACGTTTCACTACTACCAACCTCACATGACTAAAATCGTTGTCAATTTGTTCAATTGCCGCTGCCTCATTTTATCGAGGCAGCGATAAGGCTCACTGTTAACAAATGTTGACGCTCCATTTATCTAATTAGTGTTGCACGTCACGGTTCAGTAGTAACTATTATTTCTGAGATCAAAACTGTTCTGAGTCTAAGTAATTGTGAAATGTTTATGGAAGAAATCAAAAGATTTGACCATAAATTATGATAAAGATTTAAGAATGTCACGTTTTTGCACAATTCGATAACAGCCTCTTGTATTTTGTTTGTTTAAATCTTTCGTTGAACTGAATGAGGGTTTACCACATTCAAGTTCTTGTTTTTTGAGACGATGCAGTTGGCTGACAGTTCCTCTTTTACCTATACCTCTCCTGCCCACATAGGCAACGGGCTATATGCAAAGTAAATATTTGAGCATATACTAAACAGTTTAGATTGATAAAAGCTGACTGCCCACGAACCAGGGCCATCTCTGACGATGACACCAACTCATACACAGACCCTAAAGCATTGTAAACATGTCGTCATTATTAACCCAACTTTAAAAAAGAAGTATGTAGAACACAAATTAACTATTTTGTTCACAGAATACTCTCGAAATAAGCATAAAATAAAAATTCACATAGTAAATTATACTCTTCAATATGACCCTTACAAGCTTGACAAGATTTGCCAGCCTGCCAATGCATGAACAGTAGTCAAAGTGGCCTCATAAATTTCTGAAGGAGAACACGTGGAAGTAATCCAGATATCTTCTTTGACGCCCCTAAACGACGCAGCAGCCCCAAATTGCCCCGAATTAGTGGCTTTGCTGTGAACCGAAGCGGCGAATTAGTGGTCTGGCTTGACGAGCTCTGCCTTGCGATCGCCATTGCTGAATTCCGACCATTTTGATTTGATGGTCGGTTTTGAGAAGTATTTTTATCAATCCCAAAACTGGTTACTGATTTCTATCTTAGTTATTTGTATTTCATAATAACAACATTTAAGATAACAATTTTACTACGATGTACATTTTTATATATAATTCTGAAACTAATTATTATTTAACCTTTAACATAAGTGTTAAGACAGAAAATAAAAAACTTATAACTTGCATTCATCAATCATAACTTCTTAATGGTATTGATTTTTTAAAGCTGAAAATTTATTACAGTTCATTTATGCTTTAACTAGTGGAGAGAATTACCCGAATTTTCGACTTAAAGCGTGTGTTAATAGGTTAAGATATGCACGTTGATAAACAATTAGGGAGCAATAAAAATTTAATGTACGAATATTACATTTAATGTACAAACGTTAAAGCACTATGTAACGAAGTTATTCGTTCTTCTATACACAAACTATCCCTCCTATTTTTCATAGAAAAGGTTTCTCAGAAACCCGCAGTACTCCGGTCCTTTTCAGTAAATATATAATACTGTAGAAGTTTGTTGTAAAATACAAGTAATAAGTTTCTATTGTAAATTATTGAGCCAAGAAAGGTTCATACATAAGTAAAAAGTGTTTGAGTAACGCTCTAAATAAAATTTTTAACTATGGAGTACAAAAAATATGGATGTTGTATGAAACATATCTTGACTATAAGTCATATACTTCTAATTGAATTAAAATCATTAATTAATTAATTGTATTTAATCATAACTATTTAGTATGTACTAATAAGATGAAGAAAGAAAAAAGAATTAGTTTAACTTAAGTAAACTTTTAACTAAGTCTTTTTTATAAATTTCATAAAATTTATACAGTAAACACATGTTAACTTTAAGATTTCCATGTTCTGAAGTCGAATAGCAATACGGCTTCATTGTGAACGGTTATATATTCTGGGTCGCTGCATAGTGAATAACAATACTGAAACGATAAAACATATTAATATCATTCCCATAAAACAAATAAATCTGAGTGGATTAATTCACAATTTTCAAATCCAATCCAAACCCAAACGAAACCTAACTGTAATACGGCTTTTATAGGAAAGATATACAACAGCTGATTATTATAATAAACGTAATAATATAAACATTGTAATTATCATATAAACATGACTTTAATTAATCAGACAGAAAATAAAAATATAAATACATAATCCCCTAAAACCGTTAACTATTAACGTGGTGATTAAAGCTGTTCATTTTTTACAGTACACATTTACTTCATAGTTTAACATTAATGAATGATTCAGATGGCATTGGATAGTAAAGCATACGGTATTGCTAATGGAAAGTAAACCAATCAGCTGTAGCTAAGAAATCAAATGTTTTCATTGTAGACAATTTGTAAACAAACTTACTCTCCATAAGGTTAACATTAGAAATTTAAAACGCCATAAAATGGAAACTTATGGGGTTTTCGAAAATATTTTTTCACTAAAACCTTCCCGGACACATATAGAGCAACTTCCTAAAATTTTATGGCGATCGGATGAGTAGTTTGGCAACGCATAAAGGAAGAAAAAAGACTTAGAAGTAATAAACTAATTTTTTATAAATTATTTTTTCAGGAAAGAAAAAATATCAACGTAAATAATGAAGGTTATTTTTATTTATTTTCCTAATTTTTCACTTATCTTAGTTAATACTTACTACGTTAGAGGGGTTCACAAAGGAATTAAGCTTAAAATAATGATAGACAAATTTACTTAGTTCTTTATTAATAGTTTTATCAAAGTACCACAGCCTTATTGTAAATATGTTATAGTTGATAAGCAATATTCCGCCATATCTCTTTTCTAAAGCGTAAAACTAATCTTACTAATGTTTTCCACAAAATTGTGCTGCTCCTGCTAAATGCATGTGTCAAAGATCTATCAAAGTAAATGCTAAAACTTAATGCAATTATCTGATATAGTTCTTAATCGTTCTTAATTATATAGTTCGGTTGGTGTAAATGAGAATGAGCCCTTAGAATAATCCTTTAATTCATGACTCAACACATTTTGAAACGAAAAGTGAAATTTCTGACTCAAGGAAAAGAACTAAACAGTTAGGCAAAAGTTCTATCTTTTTTATGCATCTTCATTTAATTTTTTCACCTGTTTGTAATAATTTTAATTCCATATCGGATGAATATAATTATAAGCAAAAAATACAAAACCACTCTTTTTAGTCTTCAAATTTTCAACCAATGCTATTTTCAAGTAATATATAGGAACTGGGCATGACAGACAAAAAAAACTGTATTACATTTTAAACAACGTAGTTTCACAACGTTCCTTTATTCTTAACTACTTCAAAACTACACATATCCATATATTATACATTCATACTATACTCCGTCTCAAACGTGAAACTCGCTGTTTTTCAATCAGAAAAGCGTAAATGTCCCCTTTAGTGCAATAATAAATGACAGTGAAATGGTAAAAAATATAAATTAAAATGTGTACTTCAAACTTCCTACATAGAACGGTATACATATAGAGTATTGAAGGAAACCTCCTTTTCCGCAATTATCTTTTAGCAACCTTTACAGGATGTTTACAGTGGTTTTACAGCTTCCTTACCCAGCTGCTTTTACAGATGATTTCTTAGGTCGATATTGCATACTAAAAAGTAAAACCTTTTGTTCCTAGTTTAATATTGAGGTCCGTTTCATTTGGTATTGAAAGCAGAAACTCCTCAAGAAATCTTCTGAAGCTAGCTAAAGGCCGCATACCTCGGTGTTATCGACTACATAGTATCCTGTATCAGTAGTCTCTCAATCACTGTGAAAAATCGCTACAACGACCATACCATGGATTTTCCCGCTAGAGGTAGCCAATATTATTTACATAATTCTTGAGCTCACCTAAGCTCTGAGTATTTCTGAGGTCCCTGCTCTTGCGTGTGACACGCTGCTGCGCGTGCCTCTGTTACTGCTATAAGCATCCGTTTCCCCAGCATCCACACCAAGGAACCTTCCCACTCTCTCTCCCAGTAGTGCTAAGTTTCCTTTTACAAATGCTCAACCTGCTACTGAGGTCACTGTTACTTCTCTCTCGCTCGCTGCAGGTTGTGGCGTCATATCCCGTTCCGTCTGTCTGATCAACGGATGTGGTCCTGTTCAAAATGCTAGGTGAAGACTTCTGCTTGAAGTTCACAGTTGATGGTCTCCTTCTACCTTTTTGTGGCGAATCCTGATCGGACGAAGACGTTTCACCGTTGGTTTTACGAGAGTCAGTGCTGATTTTGGAGATTTTCCTGGTCGCTTTGTGCCTTGTTGAGGCTTTTCTCGTGGTGTTGGGCGATGGAGGTACACTTGTTTGAGCTGCCTCGTTGTCAGCTGATGTGGTGGGTGTTTTCAGGTAGGTCGTCGGTGGAGAGCTAGCACTCCTGGCGTGGGACACCTCCGGAGTCGCAGCTGCTCCTAGAGACATCGTCCCCATCACGCTGTTTATTCTCCTCAGCCCTGCAGTGTCCACTGTTTGCGAAGGTGAAGGAAAGTAAAATGGGGATTCTTGAAAAATATTAGGCGTCGAAACACTGGCATTGGCCAAGTACGTTTGACTATCCGTTGTGTTGGGAACGACAGGAATGGACGGAACCGACCCGCAAATGAACGGATTAGTGCTTGGGAATGAAGTTTTAGGTGGAGTAGTATAAAAAGGAGTCGTCGAGTTTGAGGATACGGGTAACGGTGGGATGGAAGGAGACATGTGGCTGGGAAGAGGTGGAATCGGAGGCGTGTCTTCGGCGACTGGCTTGAGTTGCACGTTGATGTGGGAGCGGAAAGACTTCCGCCTGGTGAGGGACATGCCCGAGAGCTCTTCGTTGCGGAGGATCTTAAGACACACCCTGCAGCCCTCCAGCCAGATCCACCGCGGGATCGCCAGCCGCGCTCTCAGTCGTACCAACCGCTCGCCAGTGTCCACACCCTTGTACAAGCGCCGCTCCACCGGACCTGAACACCAAACAGCAAACCGTTCACATTTTCAAAAGTTCGTTCAACATTTTTAATACTCTCATAGGAACGACAGACACAGTTTAATTTCCACGAACCCTTGATTATTTCCTTGAAATTTCGCATATTACTATAGTATCTATTAAAGTATCTCATCTTAATGACACATTAACAAAAATAAGTTATTTTCCAGGAAATTTTAGTTCTGAATAATTAAAATAAACATATAGTACGTACGTTTTAAATTATAAAATAAAGGTACAAAATATATACAACATACGCTGACAAGACAATAAAATATTGTTTGCATTAATTTATTCTACAGTGTACTGTACTTGGACGCTCTAACTTCCCTGACATCCTCACTAAAGTTTATCAACATCATTCCAATAAGGGAAATAATAAATAAAATGAATTGGAAAATAAAAAAATAATTTAAATAGATAATTTGTCAAAATCTGTTGATAAAAAGGAAATTATTTGCTTCTCAAGATTAAAAAAAGAATATTTGCTGCTGTGAAAACAAGAAAGTATATACAAAAATTTATTAAATTATACCAACTTTTATCAACAATCTTCATAAATAGGATTTGCCTAATCTCCATATGAAACATGGGAAAGAGTCGTGCGCCAGATAAACACATACTATGATTTTTAGCACAAATGTATGGATCTCAACCACATGAAGCTAATATCAAGTTTCATAAAAAAATATTAGATAATAATGACTTAATCCTAATCCTCCATAAGATTAACATTGGAGCCTAAAAAAACAACGTACTGTGTTTAGATCATATCTCGGTAACCTTTAAGATAGAGAAAAACTTTGTCTTAATTGTGTAGTCTTTTAAGCTGACCTCGGTGAAATATAAAATTAGTTTTTTAAAAATTATGTGAAGAATCACATTTTGTAACCAAACTAGTTCATTACCGATATCTTTTACGAACTCGTCCGAGCTTCGAATACACTCCTTTGTTATCACCATTTTTCATCGTGTTAGCAAGTTTATATATAACTTTTAACATATTTGTTTTTTTTGACCTAAATAAGTCATTTCTTTAACTTATAACAGTGTATGTTTTCCCTAAAAATTCGCTAAAATAATGTAAAAAGGCTTAAAAGGATCTAGTATATTCTCAATCAGATATTTGTGGAAATTCTTCGAAGCCCAATAATAAGGAAATGCTTTTAGCTTACAATTCAAGAAAAAGTAAATGCTTGATTTGAACTATCTGTCTTTGATTTCGTGTACGTGTGCTTAAATCTATAAAATTAGACAAGTCTAATATGCACATACAAAAATAATATAAAATTAATTCGGCTACATATACAATCCCTCTCACCCACTAGTGATCCGAAGTGTGCCAAAACCTCTGCAACGGTGTCGTCCGGCACGTCGTGCGGCACCCCAGACAGGGCGACGACGGTGGCGCCTACAGCGGCGTCCTGCAGAGTCAGTGGCATCCCTCGCAGCGTCAGGGACAGTGTCAGCACGGCGTCGGCGTCCTGCTGAGACGAGAAGCTGAGGTAGCAGTTGCCGCCCACGAGACGGACACCACGTAGGGAGTACATCAGCTGGTCTGTCAGCTGATCCGACATCCCGTCTATCACCTCTTGCACCTAAAAGAGATCGGAACGACGTTTATAAACTAGTGTCAGCTGATCCGACATCGCGGGTATAATCTCCTGCTCCTAAACTAGTGTCAGCTGCTCTAATATTATGTCTTTATCGTCTCCTGCACCTACGAGAGGTCGAAAAACTAATGTCAGTTTTAACTAATCACAATTTTTTCTCATTTTATCTGTTACTTAGCTTAGTTGATTTAATATCTTTTAACAATCCTTTTATTTCCCATATTTATGGTGTTAATTATTTATAAATAAACAACAATGGTTGTTGTTTAACATAGGTGACTAGTTGCATCAAAATATGACGAAGAGGAAAGTTATTAACTTAAAGTTTGATAGCTTTGATTACATTATTATATTGTATTTAGCGAAGAATTGTAATAGTCGTACTACTTGCTAAGAAAGGTGGAAACTAAAAACTTAAACTTTATCCTAAAAAGCTTTTAAAATAGAATCTGGATCATTATGATTTTAGAAAATATAAAATGCAAAACAAACCGAAAGATTAGTTAGCTGGCTGTCTGTGACCGAGAACACAAGCGTGAAGGGCTGGACACTGTTGAGCCTGAGGAAGCTCGGCGACGACCCGCTGTAAGCCTCGCATTGTCCTGTTGTGGCCTCAGGGAAGCCCTGGTGGTCCGGAGGATCTGGGGGGTCTGGGAGGGGGAAGGCAAAGTTCCCCGGCAGTGGAGAACCAGTGGTGTGCTGGGTGGTGGCGCATGTAAACGTGTCTTTGGTCTGGTCACCACTCTGTGCGAAGGACTGTCTCCTCTGCAGGATAGCTGTAGTCACGACTTCCGAGCCTCCTGGAGTCAATACCTGGACAACAACCAGACAACATGTGTAGGATACTATCTCGATAGCAAGTTAAGCCCCCATAGTTGACTGATCATCAGTATGTGAGATTTGGACTGCGCTGGTCAAAAAACTGGACTGATAAAGTTTTGTTAAATGAACTGATGTCAAAAAACAGACCATGTTGAGCATTCTATGGGTGGTTCTACTTTATTTAGTATTTAAGTTGTTTCATCTACGTTGAGTTTTACCTATGAAAATTATTATATCTTGTCTTGCATGTTTCTTTAAAAGCTGATGTCCTCATTGCAGTTCCCAATTTACACAGGATTTCGCATTCGCATGTTTCAAGAATTTTTGAAAATATTTTGATCCTTTACAGAGAATCAAATCCATAGCCTCGTATTAACTCAAATTTGTTAGCAATTACAACTTATGAATGGTCACAGTTAATTATAACCATGAATGAGTGTGGTGTGTAATAGTACGCGAGGGAGTGGAGCCAACACTCCCGGCGGGAAAATAACGGTAACTGTAGAGAAAAGATCACCAGGAGAGCAAGGGTTGCCAACTTTACAACAATAGCCACTAACTTGGCCAGAGTTTGGCAAACTGAGAACGAAACTCAGCGTGAGCGTGAGCATGCTTTCAGAAAAGGGGGCAAAGCACTAAATTACATCTCCTAAAAACTGGAGGAAAGTAGTTTAGGTAGTTTAGTTAAGTAGTTAGTAAGTAGTTTAGTTAACTGTACAAATTTCAATATTTAAGAACAGAACACTGTTCTCTGTATTAACATTATATAGCTGTATTTACATGTATATACATTAAACAAAAGCAATTAAATAGTTTGAGTACAACAAGACTTTTCTATAAATATAGCGGCAGTCTCTTCTGTATGCTTTGTACACCCACATAGACTATAGATATGTCCGTGGGATGTATCAATCAATGATAGCGGTGAGCCAACCCAGGACTAGATGGACAGTAGTGATAAAACCGATTGGCGACTTAGAGATCCGGGACCGAGCTAAAACAAGATGTTTAATTTCCATGTTATATATTTCCATGTGTTAATTTTCATTTAATGTTTAATTTTGTACGAATGGAACACACATTTAATGAGCACTTTATTTTGTACTAGCCAAAGTACCCGTTCTTCGCACGGGTTAAAAAGGCTGAAAGGTGTAGGCTCTACTGATACAGTTAAGTTATTGGTAATTAATTCTTCATTGTTTACAAAATGACAAAACACGAGTGTCTACAACATTTCAAAGTAACATCTGTCAAATATTGGGAGAGGATAAGGATTAATGTAATAGAGACAGTCGGAAAAAAACTTAAAATCTACCATTCCGCTATTTCAAATAATTCACTAATTTCGATCCAGCAGTTTATCTGAAAAATCAACTTTATTTCTTCTTCTTCCCGAAATGTCAAAATATAGTGCAAACGGATGTTGTCATTAGAAATTGTAAACATTGAAACCTAGGACGGTCACGGCAGCTCTTTCTTCTTCTTCTCCTTCTTCTCGAACTGTCAAATTTTAGTATTCACAGCTGTTGACATTCAAGTAATTTTATGTTTTCATTCTCTAAAAATGTAAACATTGAAACTTAGGACGTTCACAGGGCGTAGCCCGAGAGGATTTTAAGGAAATGAGTATGTCTATGTGTTGCATGAGTTTAAGATCTACCTTTGTGTAAAATTTCAAACCGGTCGGTTCAGTATTTTTCGCATTTACTTGCCACAACAAACCCACAAACAAACCCACAAACCCACAAACAAACATACAGACACCACCTCTTCTTTATAATATTATTTTGTATTACGACATATACTTAGGGCGTGGGGGGGTTGGTAATTCGTGCGAGCAAAATTTGAAACAGTAAAGTTATTTTGTAAGTGACGTCATAGTAGAACAGCTGTTTAGATGAACTGAAAACATTATCTTTGGACCTATCGATAATCTAACCTATTTAACACAGGGAAGTAAATACAAACATTTATTAAACGATAAATGATCTTCATCAGCTCACTGTAGGGCAATTGGGCATACGAACTCTTTCATGAAAGTATTATTTGTTCGAGTTGTATGATGGGGTTGTGTGTGTCCAACAGCTCAGGGATCAACAATATATTCGACATACATATTTGACTGTGACTGATTGTCGTAACTATGTTCACGAAATCGTATGCTGTGTGTTAATAATACTACAAGTACAAGAAACATGATCCCTTAATACTCTCAAGGGAGGGTGAGGGAGGAGAGAAGTATATAAAAATTGAACAAATAACAATAGTTGCTGATCTCAAGAAGTCTCGTACTAAAAACATTAATCAGGATAGAATTGTATAATTGAATAGGTATATTTTTCTAAAACAAATTTAAGTTGTAATACAACATAAAATAGTCAAAAATGTTCGGAATACTTCGTCTTGTAAAATACATCAAACTCAATCAGTAGTAATGCAAAATAATCACCGTCACCAAGAATAAATAAGAAGTCTATTAAAATTTGTAAATTTTATACAAAACAATATTTAGTTATTCATTTATTAGCTTATTAGCTAATTTTAATTAGGTGCCTTTTATAAACTTGTCAGAATAACTAAACTTGGTTACGACAGTATGGTACTTGAACATGATAAAGAAAAATAAAAACTGCGGACCCCAATTCTACAGAACACAGTGTATCGGCGATGCGTATTCAGAAAATTTAAATACTTTTACTCAAAATTGAAAAAGTTATTTTAAGTCACTCTGTACAAAGTCAAAATATATAAAGTTTCTCCGAAATTGATTCATTATTAGTGTTTTCCCTGTTAAGTTTAATTTATATTTAGCCGATACAATTATTAAGTACCAATACCGATAAGTACGATAACCAGTTCAATAACAAAAGTCAAGCTGCTGGTCTGCTAACAAACAAGTATCAAGCAGAAGCCGTACAAAATTGGTCTCAGGGGAGACTTTGAGAGACATGGTCCATGAATCACCCTTAACTACAACAACTATAATCACCATGCGTCAACTCTAGGTCTACATGGAGATATCCTGCCAGTTACGAGTACAGTCATTAAAACATATACATGTATATAACGTAGGAATTCATAAAATTTGCTATTAATTAGTTGGATGGAAATAGTTTTCAACTGAAACCAGAACAAGGTTCAGATAACACATAGGTATTTAAAATTACTGAAGTCCAAAAAGAATACCTTTCATTTTCAAAATGTTTTAAAATATTTAGTTCGATAGTTTTGAAAAAATATTTAAGGTCTGTGTTTATTGTACAGCTCTATTACAAAGATCTATACAAGAAGATTTTTAGTTAAGTTTTATGGTTACTACTTATGATTACATTTAGTAAAGATTATTATATGTAATCTTACTGTTAGTTACCATTCTTACATTTAGTCTTAGTTTCAGTTACATTTGTTTATCTTTGACTACCCAAGATTGGTACACAATATTCAGATTACACTTAGACATGGAAAATTCAAAGTCTAATCAAACAATTACCATTTTATTTTTAATCAAGGATTTTTGATGTACGGGGGATTTGAAGATATACTTAAAATATTTTTTGGCAAGTACATAAACATTTTGGTGTTATTATGTGGCAGGTGTGTAGAATCGTTTACCTTTCTTGCAATTTATGTTTTGGAACGGTAAACATACTAGCATTAACGCAGTTTTTTAAGCATCGTAATGTTCGATCGTTTTGAAATGCTATTTAAATTCTGTGATTATTATACAGATCAATAGATAAAAAGTGACTTTTATCAAGTTTTAAACGTAGTGTAGTTAAACACTTGAAGCGGAAGGAACAGTCAAAAAAATTAAATAAATATAGTTTTATGGTTACTGCTTGAGATCACGTTTGAAAACGTTCTGGCATAATTAGCGTTCATTCAAAGAGTTTTAATATCCCTCATTAATGTAGTTGGGATTTTTCATTATGCGTAGTTCAAAACTTAGACAGTCAGAGGAAACGTAAATGATCTTTATCAGCGTTAAACTCTGAAGAAATATGCTTTGTTTCTCTTCTCTTGAAATAAAATAATGGTATTTATTTTCGGTTAATTGTTCCATTTAAAAATCAATATATTCCTATTTAATTTCCCCCCTGTGCGATGGTAGAAGGAGAAAGTTTTGTTTTCTCCTGGAAATTTCTCCATTAAAGGCTCTAACGATTTTGATGAAAATTGTATGATTTATGAGAAAAAACAAACTGACACTACCTACAAATCAATCGGGGTTTATAAGTTATGGGCTTTTTAATGTAAAAAAATAATTTTTTAACCTTCTGGCATAACAATAATTTTATAAAACAATTTCACTACGACCATGAAAGCCAGCTTAAAAAACTAAAAAAAATTGTATGTTGAATCATTAGTCTACGACTAGCGGTTCTAGAGAAAAGTTAAATTTACTATCCGTGGTAGATGCAGTACGTTGTCAGAGATTCTTATGGAGAAAATTAAAAATCAATTTCTTACTTATTTCTCAACAGTTTTCCATGAAACTTGGTGTGCAGTGTAGAGTCACATCAACACACAAAACCTACCAAAAAAGGTTGATATCACCTGTGTTTTTCGTCCCCAAAAATTCGAACAATTAATTTACTTGTTTTATATTGTTGTTAATTTAAGAAAATTGGTTTTTAATTTTAAAATAATGATTGAATTTGTTGTTTAAACAAACAACAAAGCATATGTTGCTTTATTAAATGTTGTATTTTTTATACTCGACCTAAGGAGTGAGCCAGTCCACTCATACTGTTTATTTCTCATCCGTTTTACATTGAACTTGGTATGCATCTAATAAAACCCGATCCAAAAATTTGTTATTGCCCCGTGCGTAGAAGGCAAGTTGGGCATCTCCCTTCAAACTTTAAGAAAAGGGATAAGTGAAAGTAATACTATAACTACTTTCCAAAAGGATTTTTAAAATTGTTTTTTACAGGAACTAAAGAATACAATGATGCAATCAAATGTATGTAATATCTTGATTAAGAAGAAATTACTAATTTCAATGGTTAAAGCTATATTCTGTGTACTGATATAGTTTTTTTATTAAAGCATTTGTTTATAAAAGTAAAGTATTTCAAATTTGATTTAAACCCTGTTTATAAATTATACTATACTAAATGTTTATCACAACACTGAGTCACACAGCTCAGATTTGCCCACTGATCTATAACATTAGATCGATAAATTAACTATTTACCTTCGTAGAGACGAATCTTTTACTCAAGTAACGCACCATTGAGTCTCTACATTGGTTGCAAAAACACTGTCGAACTTTCGAGGCCACGGCACGCAAACTTGTAACTATTTTAAAATTATTGTTAAATGAAATTACGCGTACTTATTAGTCTGGGACTTGGGAAAACCCAACATAAAAATGAAAACGAATGACAATAGAACAGTGTCAAGCTGGACACTATGTGATCCTGGTTGAGACTGGCATGGACCGCTAGAATTAGCTCATTGTATCGTCTATCTAAATATATCGCTGGTCCGAAGTGTGAGTAGTGAGGAGTGACCACTTGCAACGTTTTACAAATTTAAACTCAACGTTTTCTTGTTTATGTATTACCTTTGATGAATAAATCATATCGAGAAAGTGAAACTTTTTCTCTTAAGAAATAAAATTACTTTCTTGTAAAGAAACTAGGTCATTGGGGAGATATCGGGGTGGGTACGCATACAGAAAACCCCCTTTTGGATTGGGAGAATCTCACAGGTTATTTAGATAACAAAGTGATAAATTATAGCCTTATTACTTTCTTCCCGTGTAAAATACGGCATTGATACCCAACTGAATAATTGATTTAGAACTCGCAGTAAATTTATATAGGTTTAGAAGTATTAAATGTAATAAAACAATCAAAACATCGTATTTATTTATTAGTTTTTATGTGTTGACTGTGACGATTGAAGCACAGAAAAAACTTTTTGGCTATTAAAATTTGTGAAGCTTAACTCACAACCGTAAAAGGAAAGCCCGTAACAGTAACCATGGTCAAGACAAAACGTCTACAGGGTGTGTCGAAATGTGAATAAGGAGTGAGAGGAAAAATTATTTTTGTATAAGATTATAAAAATAATTGGCTTCTCACAACATCACAGATTACTATGCACGTGTTTCTCTTCAGTACAAGATGTATGAAGCTCGATCAGACACAAGAAAACAACAGTAACAAATCTTCAAAATTAAAAATGTATATGCAATTTCTACTTTTTGGATTTTGAATAGTGCACAGTTTGGACAAGAGTTAGACATGGAGATAAGCCAATTAAGGTACACGTCCTAACTATACGACACGCAGTAGCGACGTCTCCGTGTTTACATGTGGGGGTTTGACGCGTCTCTTATCTGTTCGGAATTTGCGTGGGCCACTACGATTTGTGGTTCCGGCCTAATTTTGAGATCGAGAGACAGATTTGGAAGGTTCAAAGGGTTATCTTGAATAGTGCAAGAGTGTTGATTTGATTAGCAGAAATTGTAAAAATTTTGTGATGTAAAAATTATTCTTTACGAATGTATGGAAGTATATACTCTTCAGTATATTATTTATAAATATAAACTAACTAACTATAGCTATTCAAACTATAAACTAATATTTCCCGTTTATGAGGAGTGTTTCCTAATTTACAAATGAATTTGTATTGAATTTCACTAAAACGATTCAAGTCATTAAGGTAATTTGTATTCAAATAAAACCCTTCAAATAAATCGAGCGGCTCTACCCCCGAGATTGTTTAGCACAAAAAATGACACTGTATTTCCTATAATTTCAAAATAAAAATGGAGTATTTCTCAAATGTAAAGTTTAGTGATCAATAATTTCTATAATGGTTAAATTACAGAAATTTGATAGTTTCCAATATCAATTATAATAAAAATTATATATATTTTTCATTGATTAATTATAATTATTAGTTATGGACCCTAACATTTAAAAACAAGTTTTAATTTAATTTAAAATGGTTCATATTATTAAAAATGAGGAAACGATTTACACGTAAAAGCATGTTTAATGAAAATGAGTTTTACGATTTTTTAAAATGAAAGAGTGGCGTATTCTGGAGAAATATAGGGCGGAGGTTATTAGCAATCACTATAACTTATGTAGATAATTGAACTTTTTAAATTTAAAATAAAACTGTTTATTATTATATACACATTTTATCAATATTAATAGTATATTGAGCTAACTATTGTATAAAAAAGGGTGGCTCCTGTCCTGTTCTTGCCATTTTCAATGATCTCTTTTCAATGATTCGTCTGATTCTCTGTCATTTTTGTACTAATCATGACATCTGTTGACTCTTTATCTATCTAGGGGGAAAGGATTACTTGTGACTCGCAAAGCGTATACTAGAAAGGTCGTTTTCGAAGCAGTATGACGAAAATTAATTTTTATCTCTGTCACTTATACTTTTGACAGAATTTTGGAAACAAACCTTTAGTCCTTGTGATCAGAGTTAAAATATACAACAAATATTACCCGTCAACGTAAATTTAAATTTAAAACATAAATCCAGATAAATAGGTTTTCAACCTAAACTCTAATATTTCGAATTTAAAAAGAATTTTTATGTGAACGGTTTTTTAAGAAAATAAAGCACTTTAATTTCATTACAAATTGTAAAAACGTATTATGCTAGTAGCTCAATAAAGAAGTCCTCACCAAGTCATAGCTAGTGTTCACGTTGATAAGGGGCTTTTAGCAACAGTTTTTAGCTGTTGGACTTTGAGCTTAAGGGTGTCAGACACTCCCAAGAGGACAATACAGCCACTTAGGGGGTTTAATGCATTTCAACAACCTTTCTCTCTAAAAAAAAACTAAATTATAACAGTAACTCCTGAACGAAACAAATAGGTTTATTGTTATGTTAAGGGGCTGGTACACCCCAGTCTCGCTATCGTAGAACAATGTTTTGAGTATTCCTGTTTAGAATCTAATTAATTTATTAAAAACGTGAATTAGAGTTTTTAATGGAGTAAATTGATCATAAACATTATTTATTATCCTTAACCTCTGTAAAGCTCGTTTTCCGAGGGGGGAGGCAAAGCGCCGAAGAGGATTTTTCTGATTTTAAAGAAAAATATTTTCTCTCATTTTTATTTATTTACCTTTGCCTCTAAAAAATAAATTTGTTAGTATGTTCAAGGCTGTGAACATTATTTATGAAGACAAACGTGTTTGTGGATTTGCTTTACCTATAGTATAGTGACCTATATTTTAGTGTTTCATTTTCCACTATAATTACTCAATAATTTTTGCTTTTACTGCTCAAATTTGTAGATGATATCATTCAGAACATTGTAAACAATTTGACCTGATGTCTGACACACACTAAAGAGTTATTAATTACACATGAAATAAAAATGTATAGTAGTTTTGTTTGAGTTTCCCTTAGAAACTGAGATGTAGTGATGTAATATAAGTCAATAAAAATACTGAATTAAATGTGTGCAAAGGTTTTAAATTTTATATATGTAAATTCGTTTATGTATGCAAACCATCCAGGTTCAGGTATAGAAACTGTAATTTCTATGAAAATCGATATTAAATAAACAATCTAACGTTGGGTGGGTTTCTCATAAGCACTTCCAAATAATTAATAAGAATCTTTGAAATTCATAATAGCGTTGGATGTTAATTACTTATACTATTTTATTTGATTTTACCAATGCTTCTCTTTTTAAACTAAACAACGTTTCTGGAGGTGGAGATTCTCTTCCAATTTCAAGTGATACTATATACTTATAAAAATATATCTATAGGTATTTTTTGGAAGGGTCTCATTCAGTCCACAGGCGTTCAGTCCATCGTTTTCCCACTTTTGTCTCATGGGGGAGGGGAGGGAGGGTTTAGCTCTCAGAGAGCGCTCTGCGGAGTTGACTTAGGTTGGTTATTGGTAGTATAAATAAATAGTAATTAATGGTGGTATTTACAGAAAAAATCATGGTGGAATAACGTAAAAAACCTGGATAAATCGCCGCCTGAACCGATCGCTTGGGCCTCGTTTTTATTTTTTGACAATAATATTAGAATATATATAACTAAAAATTTTAATCTAAATATAAATTTTAGGCAATGACTTGAAAAAGGAAGGGAATTATTCACCTGCAGAAACGTTGTGTAGTTAAAAGCACGGACGCGTTTTTTAAGTCCAATAAATATTATTAAAAATTAATAAGAGTAAAAAACTTACCATGAATACAGTTCGACAAATAGAACAATGGCAATGGCGCATCGAATAGAAAACGAGGAATTAACGAAAACTGGGTAAACCATGAAAAAAATGAACAGAGAACAACACCAACACCAACGAAACGGGCGAGGCGAAGACACTGTGGAGGCGCTGGATTTAGAGCATTGTATCGTCATGGAACTAAACTAAATATACCGAGAATCGACAACTTCTCCCACGCCTAGCTAAACACCTGTGTGTGCTCACAGCACTCGCGTGTGCGCGATAAATAGGCTTCGAAAAAATATACAGGGTGGGTAAATAGCTAGTGTGTGGCCTGCCTCGCAAGGGGACGGTAGACTAAGTTTGAAATTATTATCAACGTACATTGTTGTAGCGTATTTATCTATTAATGATTAAGTTAAAAATCTATTGTGTCAAAATAAAACGTAACTATTTTGTCAAACATAATGGTCAACTAACACCAAAGAAAGGAATATTATTTCTGTTCAGTTTATTTTCATATAGTAAAACTCAAATAACACCTTTCTCCACATTTCCATAAAATCTTTTAACTCTTTACTTAATAAATGTGCATAGACTTAATAATATAATAGTTTATGTATAAAAATTCAAAGATAAAGCAAAATAGATTAAAGTAACCTGTTTCATAATATAAGTGATCACTAGATGTAAGTTGAATGATTACTTACTCTGTAAAATGCTTAAGATTACGTCGAAGTCATTTTAGCCCCTTAAGATTAATGTTAATTTGGTGACAGTATCACTGGTTACATGGTAGTTGTAAAAGATGGTTGAAGTATCAAACCAAAGGTACAAGGTCATATAGGGAATTAAATATTAAATATTTTATTTTAATTTCAAGAAAATATAATAACCACGCTGTTATATCTGATAATTAACAAGTACTCATCTTTTTTAAGATAGAAAAAATGAAAATATAATTTCCTAGATAGCCAATTTATCTTCAATTTGACACCTCAACCATTAAGACAATCGAGTTAATTTTAGTAATTCTGTCAAACAATTGATATTGTTCTTATAGGAGCGAAATTCAAGATGGCGGAGGTACTGCAGACTCTTAAAGAAGCTAGTAAGATTAGGGAAGAGTGATTTTTTTTAAATGGACCCGAAATCTCAGAGCTATATTAACGCAAACAACGCGAGTGCTGTTGTACTGTAGAGAGCGCATTGTTCTTATTTTTACAGCTTTAGAAGATAACTTCCGTGAACTAACGGTTACTAGTAAAGATCTTGATCGGACAACTACCCTTCGCAGTATTACCTGCTCAGACAATTAATACACTTTTGATTAATTGTATCAAGAAAATCTTTTAGTTTTGTAATTTTCTATATAAGCATTCTTTTATCAAATGAAAGACAAAACTAAACAATTTCCGAATATATTGTAAAGAATCAACATATTTAATGAAAAAGAGAAAAGAATATTTGAGCCATAATCTGACGAAACCTAGTTTTCTGAACATATCTTGGTAGCTTCAGTAGTTATTATTTTCTCCTGTTGAGAGAATCAATTATCTGTGAGCTAGTTGAGCTCTCAAAAATATGGTGCCGAACTGATCTTGGTTTACCTTGGTTTGATGTTGTTGTTATAGGATGTCAGAAAATATTTTCATGATTTTTATCTCTTAATTAGCCAAATATCGTCAGATTAATTACAACTCAAAATTAGTTCAAGAAAATGGAGGACATTACAAGATGGCGGATATTGTGAGTTTTAAACAATTTCACGATAAACAAAAAACACTCTAGGAATATGAATCACAAATAAAAAACTAACTATTTTTCTATTCTAGCTCTGAAAAGGTACTACAAATGGTTTTTAACTAATTTGTTCGATTAAATTAAAAGTTTATTAACAATCAGGAGAATGTAGGCTACAATTAGAAATACTTTAAGTTGCCAGTAAATGTTTTAGACTATTATAAAAAATACTTACACATTTCAATTAGTTTAATTGACTTGTAAATTGACAATTTTTATCCTCTCTAAATATTTATTTCATTTTAACAATTGCAAAGAAACTATTATATCTCGGATTGAATTCCACTTAGTAACATACATTAAACCTCTAAATAAATTCTTTGAAATTTTCATAGAAATTACTTTCAACAAAATGTATCTATGATGTAGCATTAAAAACATTTTTGACGTGGTCTTAGCTCAGGGGGGAGGGTTGTTAGCAATTTGTAAGACCAAAATTTGAAACATAAGAACAGCTGTTTAGATGAACTGAAAACATTCCCATAGACACAGGGGAAGTAAATACTTATATTTTTATCACTCACATCTAGTGATTTCACCTACTTTACCTTACCCAACCTTCTCCTTCAAAGTTAGGTTAGGGAAGGAGAGGTACATTCCCACACCTTAATCCAATTGAATTTATCTAAGTGAATTCAATAATTGGATAGACAGTTCAATAGCACTGGAAAGTTTTTAAACGCTTCACCTGATGTCTAAGGCCGAAGAAAATACGTAAACATTAGTTATACTGAAATACTGGTCACAAAATTATGCAGGTTGATTATTTTGAAACCTTGTAAAATATGTGATAAAAAACGTAAAGAGAATGTTCAGTTCGCTACAGTAGTCCTAAAACAAATAACTAAATTAATGAATGAATGATTAATCAACCTAAGGTTATAAGGATATCCGGACTTCATAAAACTAGAAAATAGAACACAGTTATTGATCATGCTGAGAGTGGAAGTACATCCCTGAGGACGAATGGTCTGTAATGATCCGAGTGACGGGACTGGCTCCCCGACCAAGAATAACCTCCACTCTAACCGTTACCCTTTGTACGCCGGCCAAATCTCTCCAGTTTTGTCGACAAAACATAATTGTTGGCATTCTTTATCTCACTTGACAGACTGGCTAACTTTCGCTGTGAATTAATCTCAATATTGTGTTTGTTTACAAAGATGATTCCCTTTGACAGTCTGTGAGTGTAACTTGTTTGCTTTTCTAATCTGTTGGTGCTATTCTCTGTAAATATTGGCATTAAGACGTGAAGATTATTTGATTTGCTACGCGCTATTGCGAGTATTATCTTGTTTGTGTTTTTAGTGGATGTTTAATGTGTTAGAACATTCCAAACCATTGTTATTTTACTTTTTGAACTATAACGTTTATTTTAGAACGAAAGTTAAGACGGGGAGCTATCGAAACGTATAAGGACATTGCCAATTTGGCATGTTGATTTTTATGAAGTAAAACAAACATTTATAATAATTGTAAAAGAATAGCAAACTCAGAGACGAGAGTTGTTAAGAGAGTTTTTTGTAGAGTTTTTAAGGTCTGTGAACTGAGTAAATATATATATAGTTCAAATCATTAGCCAAAAATAGATTAACTGATGTTAAATAGTATAGTCTCAAAATATATTCCAAGAAATTTTTAATTAAAATTTTTATGAAATGTATAAGATAATATAAAAATTTTCTGTTTTAAAGAAATTTGACTGCCAAAACTTTATGATTACAATTTTAGAAAATAGGTTATCTGATTAAAATTTTCTTTATTTTCTAGTTTTAAATATTCAGGTGTTTTCATTGAAGTTGAAAATTTTAAGAATGGGCCTAGAATTTTTTTCACTAGGAGTAAAAAAGTTTTTTACTGTCAGAAAATACAAATTCATAAAATTCACGTCTTAGTAAAATCATTTATTTTAATTTTTTTAACCAGACAAATACTTGTTTTCACCATTCTTACGTTAATTGGTATTTGTATAATTTTTATGCATAAAAACATTTCCATATGCTACTGCTTTGAATGAATTATTGATAATGACCAAAGGTAAACAGAATCATCTGCTGAAGTATTTGAGGTCCAGACATATTACTGTATTTTCGGTACATTTACATGATATTTATAGCTCTTTGGAAAGGGAGTAGGATGTAAATGATTCACGAGTGTTCTACTTCTGTCCACTATGATTAGTTTCCTTAACTGCAACTAGCAAGTTAAAAATGGTTAAGCTTATCATTAATTACGGTTTCGTAAAATGAGTTATAATTTATCCAAAAAATATTGATTAATCAACATTAAGTCCGTTAAGAGTCTTCATATTACTCTATAATATTAAAAGTTGACTAGGCCTATTTTCAATCATGTGCCGGCCGACGAAAGACTCTGACTCAATGTGTAGTCTTTTGTGAACTTTAAGTTGTGTTTTTTTTAAATAGTTCGACGTGTCTTTACGACAAAATTTTGAAATGATCTATGACCTGAAGATGAAGTCTTTTACTTCTAAATGTACATAGTTGCATAATATAATAATAACTGTTTGGACGGATAAGGTTAGTAACCTAATTAATTTTCAACAACAGTTCAGGAGGCTATAATAAAATTGATTTATTTATTGATTCAAGAGGAACTATATAAAATATTATAATAAACTTTATGAAATAGCATTATTCGCAGTAAAAAAATCAGCAACCATGCTGAAAAATCATTTATATAATTAAGAAAAAATATATTGCAAAAGTATTCTTTGTTTTAAAGCAACCTACAATGGTAGGAAGATGTAAATAAATTTACTTAAATATGACCATCTTATTTATTTTAGTTTAGTTATATATTTACTTAGATAATCACCGGATAGTAATAGATAATTTACCGGAACTGTAGCTCAGGGGTAACACTCTGGTTCAGTAAAGTCATAGGTTTGCTGGATCGAATCCAGCGGCTGGTGAGTGGTCACCTCTGGCTAGCCCATGTGACCATGCCGCTACAACAGCTCGCTATCTTTAATTAACCGTAGAGGCCCAATGGTAATGAGCAGTTGAGGTTTTTTGAAATAAAAAGATCAATAGTAACTACCTTAATTTAACGTTTCAAATAGATATTATATGAGGGATGAGTAATGAGGAACAATTTGAGGAGTTTAACGCTGCTATTGTGGGATTAAAACCCGATGCGATGAGCTAATGAATACTCCCAAATACATCTTTAGTCTTCAGCTTTTGATAAATTTATGTTAGTCAGTCCTTTAAAGAGAATAGCAGTCTGTTTCCTTATAGGCTACTTTGCCCGCCCAAATAGACTACAGATCTGTTCGTGGGACGTATCAAGCAGTGATAGAGGCGAACCGACACAGTGCAAGGTGGATAGTATTGATGATTCCCATTGGAAACTCCGGGATTCCGCGACGCTAGCAACTGAGCCACCAATATATTAATACCAATATACTCGTTGTAAACACATCACATTATACTGTTGTACTTTACAAAGTAATTATTTTCAAAAACAAATTATCGTCTCATTCTTTCCAAATGCTTATTTTACACTATTTAAAGGTATACATCTATATTTATTTATGCTTCATATAAGGATTTTAGACAGGAATTTAGAAATTTGTGCCCTCCTTGACATAAATATCTAGCCTTATCACTAGCGTTACCTAACTATATAACGTAAATGTTTTAAAGATTATAGAGTACTGTGAACGTTTTTACGTTCACACTCTCCCAGCTGTTTTAAGTTTACTCGGTGGATTGTAAGTTGCAAGGCATGCTGGGAAAGCAGGCCCAGGGGAGACGTAAGACTTACACTCAATAACTCAAAGTGCGTCGACTTTTATATCCTCTGTGATCAACAACCCTTGCAAAAGCGGCGCGCGGCAGCGCCTAAACTGCACTGTAAAGTTTAGGAGATGCTAAATCAGCTGGATATTAAATTATGGTTTGTTTCAAACGATTTTCATTGAATGTCTCAATTAGTTACGACGTAATAAAAGTTTTTAAATAGTTCACTATGAACTATAGTGAACTATAGAACTATTTATAGAACTAACCGGAGTTAAAAATTCCTATTGCAGTGGCGTACGCTTAAACCGCACGATTAAAACAATGCGTACAATGAAAATGCAATTTTTTACAGATTTACCAGCAGTTGTGCCCTTACATTAAAACACTAAATCTCATGATAGAAACTATTATACTTTTGAGCATCCGTTCAAAAGTATATTACCAGAATAGTAGTTCAGTTGTAGTCCAGTATTTCTTATTTATGTATTTATTTATTTATATATACTTTTATTTTGTAAAATAATAAAAAATCACATACTTTTTATACTGTATTTTGTAATATATTTTTAAAACTAGAGTACTGTTTACAGTTTTGTTTCAAATTTTCTTCCATTTTTATAATGATTTTCAATTATTTGTATACATTTTTTGCTTACCGCTTATGTAATGGTTTCTAAAATTATTTTATTTTGAAAATTTAAAAACACATCAAAAATACTTTGTTTTGGTTAGTAAACTATGATTTTTTGCTTGAAACTTTCATTATTTTTGTTTGGTAAAATAATTACTGTAAATTGAAAATATAATTTTTGTCTAGAATTTTAATAATTTGTTTATTTTAGGAGTACAAGAATGATGTCACCAGTGGACTTGCCAACAGGACAGACTGTCTTATGACCATTGTTTTCTGTGCTTAGAAATGTAATTTAAAGCACAATTCTATTCTATGAAAACACTATAGATTGGTATTGTAAGAAATATATGAAATAGATATCCGGCTCGACCTTTGTTCCCTGTGTCAATGTCTGTCTCTGCGTCTACGTCGTATCATCACTGTTTGCGTCGACGTTGAAAATTACTTCAGGCTCTTTATTCTCAGTGTATAGTTTTTATACAAGGTACTACAAGGTAGGTATTTTAAGCCAAGTATAAATAAGAAACGAGTGTAGATGATATTTGTACTTACGTAACTGTAAGATTTAAATTATACTCATGTGTTATGTATACTACATAGAAACTATTACACTGGAAGAGACATTTCAGAATGTGCCATAAACATTCTCCTATATCCGATAAACGATAATCACGTAATAAAATGCTATACTGAAACAAGCTAACTTTAAACAAGCTACTTTGATGAAAAGTAAAGATTGGAAGAAGAGTATTCTTCTATTCTAAGAATTCTTTGAAATGTATTACTGAAATAACTAAATCCAATAAAAGATATTTGAAGACAAACACGAGAACAGTTACCGCTAAAATAATTAATTGTGGTCTGGAACAGAATTAGTTTTTCACTAAATGATTACATTTTTTCATTGTCACTTAAATAAAAGATAAAATTTCAATATACCCAGGGGTTTCACCTAGAAGAAAACCCATTTTGAAAACGTTAGTGCAAACTATGAATGGAGAAAATTATGTTAACAACTAAAACATAAAAAAGGCTATGACAGAAAGGTGGTTGTTTGCAAAAACATGGTATCATATAAGGACAAGAAACCTAAAACAATACAAATAGTGATAGTAGTATAATCAAATTATTGTAATAACTAGATTTACCAAAGTACACCCACTACGCATTACCATTGTAAGTCCTGAGCGGTTTCACTTACGTCCACCGATGTTGATTTAATCATAAAGTATCTTATTTTACTATAAAGTATCTTTAATAATGTTCACCTTCAACCTAGATTCAGCAATGTTTCTTTCCGTAAGGTACAACATGACAAGTCAGTTCGAGGTACATATTACATCTCACACCGGTTCAGTCGAGGTACAAAATCATTCCTTAAAATAACATGGTTCACTTCGAGTTTGGGTTACAAAAAAATAATTAACTATCAAACGTATTTCGAAGACTAAATATTTTTGTTAGTAGTCACAATTTTCCACTAATAAAATAAAAAATAAATTCATTCGAAACCTGAAACACGTACCAGTGTCTTGGAGTGACAGACCAGGACACATTGTGGACGTTGCGGATAAACGCACTTCCGCATTGACACGAACACAACTACACTACAACTGGGATCACAAGGTAGGCCTACAACAAAGGCCGTGATGACGGAGGCAGCTGGAGGCGGCGCGGCGGCGGCAGCGGGGTTAACTGTTCGTCTCCGTCGCTGGATTTAGAGCATTGTATCGTCAAACTACTAAATTTATCCAACCATCCAACATTCTCCCCTCTCCGGCTGAGATACTAATTGTCTTGTTTTGTTTTCGCTCTGAAAGGTTTTGACAATTTCGGTCGAGTGTAGAGTGCACGTGTTTGTGTGATGTGTATTGTACCTGGTACGTTCGCATTGGCTTTATTTTAGACAATGTTGTCAATAAGACAAGTAACAGTGTATTTTTTTTGGAAAAAATAAGACAATGTTGTTTACAATGTAATAGGCCAACTCGAATTTTTTTTGTTATTATGAATTTTTTAATTGTGATTTACGCATCACTTTTTTCTATTTCAGTCTAACAACAAAACCAGCTTTAACTAAACTTTTCAAACCGATCTCAAATCATATGCAAAAATAGTATTGTAATTTATGTAGCCCTAATAAAGTATTTATTTAAGGATGATTAGTTAAAAAAAGTAATATAATTGGATAAAAAAATTAAAATCTGAAATCAATCTACTTATTAACCAGAAAATAAATTAAAGTAAGATTCATTTGCTAATGATTCAGATTTTATGAAAACGTAAATAATTATTGCCATCTGAGGCAGATTTTCATTAGTAAAACTTCAGTAGTAGTATATACAAGAGACCGGACTTAAACAGTACATTTAAATTTCAGACGTTGGTAGTAAACACAATAACCATACAACTGTCGGGAACATTGAAATTTGAAGTAGAAATTAATTGAAACATATTTTACTAGAGCCATGACATACATTTCATCCAATTGCATTTCCTACAGCATACAGTTTTTAGAGGCATTGTACAGTTAAAATCGACTTTCCATTTCCAAAATTCATGGGTAAATATTTAAAAAAATTCATATATACATTTTCATTCGATAACACATTACTCTGAAGTGAAAAGAGTTTTTCTTAAACCTCCTTCAATTATAACTCTTTACAGTATTAGATGAAAAATAACTCATTTATGATATGAAAATTTGCGTTATGTGATGATGTAATAATATTTAGAAATAACAAAAATTAATACTATAGAGATAGAGTACAAACGAAATCGGAGACACAGCCAAGATTCTGAGATTTTAGGTCACCCTCCATTGTTTCCCTGTGTCGAAAACTCCTCTGCCTCGAAGTTGACACAACAAAAGACCACATTTCTTTTCTCTAATGATATTCTAAAGACTTTAAAATATGAACCTTGTTTTAAAAATTGGCGTTTGAGACAAATTTTTTACTGCCTTGAAATGGAGCCTGGTAGGTATATTTTGGACATTCCTTCCCATTTATTTACAGTATTGATGTACGTGTGTTTAATTTAATTTACTTTCACTAATTTAACTATTTTGAATCCTTGTCTTACCTGACTATGGTTCCACGCTAAGCCGAAACTATTTGCGTAAATATGGACTATTATTAAGAGATAAATCATTATTTCAAGTTGAAATAGACATTTCCACAATTATTGCATCAGCTGATTCAATTCCTAAAGTTAGACGTAGTTTCAAGATCATGAAAGATAGGTAATATGGTTTATGATGTTATTAGTTATACTCTGTTTTAAAGTCATTATTATTGATGATGGATTTATGTTACCTATTTAAATTAGTAGCATTGGCATTTGCTGATGATGTAGCCCTAGTAGGAGGAACCAACGAAGTCCTGGAAACATTGCTTTCAATACTGAAGGTAAAAAACCTAGAAATTTAGTGCTTAAAATCAATGAAGAAAAATCAAATACCTCTTAATGTTAAGAGAAAAAACAAATCCTGAATAATAATCTACAGATTATTGAGGCGAATTTCCCAACAGACAGAGAATTCAAGTACTTAAGGGTAAAGGTTTTCTAAGATAACAAGGAACAGGTAGAACAAGGAAGTAGAAGTAGAAAGCAGACTAGTAGAAGGAAGAAGAAGTCTCTATTTACTATCCAAATTGATAAGCTCCAAACAAATATTGAAAAAAACGAAACTGAGAACGTACAAAACGTTATGGCATTTGAAAATCTAGTTTTAAGAAAAATATTTGGCCCAATCAATAAAAATTTCCAGTGGAGGATACGAACAAATCAATAACCAAGAAACCTATACCATTATCTGGAAATAGTAGCAATTATGGTACCCCCGTCACAGTAGACCTGTGTGCTCAGCGAATTTCCTAATCAATAATATAATAATAATACGTGTCAAGTTTTGTCAATATCTGTCGATAAATTGAGAATTATTTGCCCACTCTCCATAAGATTAACATGGGAAACAGTATGCAGGATTGCTGCTGTGACGAACACTGAAAGGAATTTATAGCATAAACAATGTTTATTTTGACCATTTATACCAAGTTTAATCAACATCTGGGCGTAAATAAAGGAGTTTGCCCAATCTCTCTATGATCAACTTGGGAAAAGAGTATGTAGGATAGCTGCCGTGATAGACACATAAACTATCATTTTTAAGCTTGAATGGATAGATCTCAACCACATGAAGCTAAATACCAGATTTCATCCAAAAATATAGATTGATAAGTAAAATATTAATTTTTCCTTATTCTCCCTAACATTAAAATTGGAGCCTCAAAATACAATGTACTATGTTTAGATTTTTTAATATCTCGGAAACCGTTGGAGATAGAAAAAACCTTAAAGAATAAAATTGTTTAGTTTTTAAGCCCATTCTAATGGTAAAAGATCAAATTTAAATTTTTTTTAATTACATATAAAAAACGCCAAAAAACCCATATTTGAGTATAAAATAAAACCTTTTAATTTTATTCTTACCAGATATATTTTAAAGCATAAAATTGTTAAATTGGCCCACGTCTTAAACCCATACTAAACCTAGATATTATAACAATGTGTACTTTCGTATTATACCGACCACATTCATAAATTGTATCGTACATTTCGACATCCTGCGCTCTGCAGAGTTAGGTTAGGTGGGTTATTGATAATTTTAACGTAACTGCGAAATTATAATACAAAAGTACTGACAGTTTTATTGTATAGACATGATACAGGTTAGTTGCTTATAGTTGGCAGAATCGCTTGTTGTAATCACTAATTGTCGAAATAATAGGCCACAACGCAAACTCAATCACTTATATTCACTAATTATTAATTAATTAGTTTCACTTTATGCGTGAAATTCAGCTGGCTTTGAAAGGGTTAAAATTCGAGACATAAAAACTCTTCTTATACGTTCACTGCAACAATACACTCTTCTATATCTAGAGGATGTTTGTATATATATTTGTATGTTTGAAGTTAATGCGCTCGGACACCGTTGGACGATTTTCCATGAAAAATGGTGCATACATATAAAATTTCATGGAGAAGGTTTGTGGATCATCGATTTTGTTGTAGCTCAATTGGGTTTCTCCCTAGAAGCCCAAAAAGGTTCCCATACTATGGAACCATAACTTGTAAGGAATAAAACTTAACAATGAAATAAAAAAAAACATGAAAACAAACCATTATGTATCTTAAATTATTGTTAACATAATCTTGGAGAGACAAATTAATGAGTAGTGATTTGTTTGTACAAAGATTAATTTATAATAATCCTGTTACCAATTTACAACCTCTGGCCACTTCGAAATAAGCAGTGCTTTTCGACTGATGTACGAACTCAGGCTTCATCAAAATCAGTCGCTCTCGGTGTTATTTAGACATTTAAAGCGCATAACTGTTGAACCGTCATTTTTACAGGCATACGGGTTGTATCTAATATATTCAAGGGTATATATTACTGTATTACAAGGGTACTGTTTAGTTTGTTTGTCCCAGTGTTATTATTAGTTGCTTTTTTCTTTTGCACGATTGAAATAAATGAAAGTTTACGCGAGTATTATTATAAAAAATGCTACGATTCAGAAAATTTTATCTTTCCCATAAAAGCCTTATTAGAGTTACGTTTGCTTTATATTTAGGTTGGATTAGAAAACTGTGAATCAATCCACTTAGATTTATTTGTTTTGTAGGAATGTCTTATCGTTTCAGTATTGTTATTAACTAAGCCGCGACCCAAAATATCTAATCTTTCACAACGATCCCGACTATTCTATTCGACTTCAGAACATAGCCAATATTATAGTTAATATGTCTTTACTGTTAGGCGTTACGAAGTTCGCCGGGTCAGCTAGTTATTATTAAAACCCGTATATCGAGGAAATCAAAACTTCAAGTTCTCGTAGCTTCTAAACCATTAGATATATTGAAAAATATCCATCACAAAAATGTATTATTTTAAAGAGAAGAATCCAAAAACTAAATATAATACAAAGTGATCCATAAGACATTTTCAAGATAGCAGCCATTTTGGAAAATGGCGGCCATATTGAAAGAATCTGAACATAATATAAATATTTATGCAAAACTTCTATTCACATATTGTTCACCATCATCTTCCATCAGCAACTTTAAAACGGTTATAAACAGATGTTTTGTTTTGTAATGTTTACATTTTACTCTCCATAAGCGTAATGTTAATTTTTTACATTTTAAACTTAATATTACTAGAAAATCGGAATTTTCCTGGACATTAGGCCTATCTAGAACTTATTTTCTACTCGGAAATTAGTTATTTCCAAAATTTAAAGAAAATCGAAGAGCCGTTTTCGAGATTCGTGTACAAATACATATACAAACCTTGCTCGTATTATAGTATTGGATAAAACTTTTTCGTACACAGAGCTATTGTCTAGAAAACGATATCATTGTAAAGCATGGAATTTGCTGTTCACGGCAATATCAATTTCAATCTAGATCGAAAACAATCGATACGAACTGAGCGTCTATACATATACGCTACTCCATCGACACGGGGGTGTCGATTGCCAATTGGAGGGTTTTAAACGCAACAATTGGTGTACCGTAAATGAAATTAAGTCACAATAAAGAATGTTTGAATTAATTAAAGAGTATTTTATATTACCAAATGGATCTTTTTATGTATTCCGCAACCCACGCCTTTCAATGACAGCGACAGATTCATATTTTTAACCGAGCACGGGACAAATTAATCTTCTGGGACAATTAATCAAAATCATTGATTAGAAGAAAATAAATATTAATCTTACGTTGGCAGAAAATCTTTGTAACGACATTGTTCAACATGCAAACGGAGTTTTCTGGTTGACTGTTAATTAAAAAATATAACAACGTGGTTGTATTTGCGTAATTTACAAATTAAAAAAGAATTTTCTTTAATATTGTCCTTTTAACGTCTAAGTAAACCTCATAAAAACAAATAACTGTGTGATATTTGTTTGGAAAGAGTAGATCATTATATCCATTAAACTAAATATTAAGGAATGTTTAGTTTGGCAACGTTCTGCCTTAACCTTGATCTTTATAATGTTGATATTGAACAGGCAACGTGGTTTTACAGCCAATAAGACCCAGTCATTAACCAGAGTTTAACCAGAAACACTTGGCTAGCGGACGGATAAACTATTTTTTTCATACTTCTTTGAAAACAACCGTTTTTAAATGATATGCCGGTCAAAACAAATACTTTCCCACCTTTGGGAGGATAAGTTAGTCAATGTCTAGGTCGCCAGCTGTTCGTTATTACGTTGTATAGCATATAAAAAATACGTGGACGTAACAGATAAGTTGTCGACAGTAACGAAAACGATAATCGATCATTAGTATCGATTGTAATTTACGACAGACAATCAGTTGATTGTTTAAAATTGGAACAATATTATGAACCTTGGGCGTAACAAAAGTACAACTTTTGACTCTTGTAATGAAATGTCCTATTATATACAAAATGCTTAAGGTAAGAGCCAAATGCCTTGAATCTATAGAATATCAGCTGCTAGTTTTAAAAATAAAACTAACACATAACAAATTATAAAATTAGATAGTTATGTATACATTGGCAGATAACTTTGGATGATATAATATGTATATTATGCGATAGCACAATTTCGGTAAGTCGATTTTTTAGTCAACGACTTTGTTCACCCAACCGAGTCATTTATTCTGTGAAATCTAACTCTAGTACCTCAATTCGCAATCACAATTCCGGGATTTATCCTTATCAATCATTAATAACTGAATGATAAACAACTAAACTTTATGAATATTCTCTAAAACTTAATAATAATTTTCATCTCTGACATAAAATGTATTACTTATGTTTGCAAAAAATAGCAACGATTAAAAAAGTATTTACTTCGGATGGATGGAGTAATTACTACTAAAACGTACGTTTTTATGTTTGGATAAATTTAAATACCCAATAACCATAAAATATTTTAAAATAATCATTAATAATAAATTTCAGAAATCCATTCCATATTTTACTGATCATTAAGCTTGCTTAATTCTCTACACACCCTTTGTAACATCGACAGTCTAAGCTAAATACCTTATTCAGATATTTAATTTTCTCACCTATCTCGAGATTTTCAGGGTATTTTTCATTTACAACTATAAAAATTTGTTGTTAATAGAATACAGTTTTTCGGTTTTGTCGGCACTATTTCATTTGAAATAACCAAAAAGGGCAAGTTTCGACCGGTGTCAGAGCAGTAAAGCCAGTTTACAAGTTACAAGGTTGCAAGTTTACAAGTTATTGGCCGTAACAACGCAACTGGCTCGGGCCGCACTTTACTGCCAACCCTTTGACCCTACCCGCCTAATACCTTCCGGAAACTGGTCGAAATTTCCGCCATAAGTTCAGAATAAACCGGGTTTAGTTGTAAGCCATTTCGTACATCAACAGTAAACTTTGCAAAATATTTTCATTAATTTGTTGTGAGATCTTGTTGAGATTTTACGAAAATTTAAATTCATTTATCAAACTGTCAGTAGTTTATTTTTACATATCAATAGTAATAGTGATAAGTGAGGGTGTTATATTCAGAGTGAACGATGGAAAAAGTCAACGTTTACATTTTAAAATAATAAAAACGTAGGAAAATGACAAATCAAATATTTTTATCATTTAATTTTAATAACACCTTTATCAAAATACCACTGGAATAAGTAACAAAAACAAACCGAAACGATACAATAAAAATTCAAATCAGCTGAGTATATCACAGCTGAATAAATCACAACCACACGCCCCCGTGGTGTTAACATCACTTTAAAAAATTCTCATGACATCAGCTATATTATGGGGACTGCCGCTCACCTCAATGCTCGTTGACGAAAGCTGTCCTGTAACAATTCCTTTCTTCAATCTGGTGTTTCATGAACACACGTTCAAAATTACTGCAAAATTTGCCCCTTCACATTCTGAGCATTTCATAGGCTCGCCTATGCATCTCCACTACTCGGCGATGTCTCACCATTCAGTCCTTCTTTAGTAGTAAATCAGCTGAGTAAATCACTACCACAGAAAACATAAAATTACTTGAATGTCAACAGCTGTGGACACTAAAATTTGACAGTTTGGGAAGCAGAAGACACAGTTGTCCTAGGTTTAAATGTTTGCAGATTCTAATTTTACAATCTTTTTAAAGTACTTTTCACATTCCAGGAAGAAGAAGAAGAAGAAGAAATTTCATTTTTATAGTTAAGATGCGGGATATAAATTAACATTGTCGAAAATGGTAGATTTTAAGTTTTCTCCCTATGCCTGTCTCTATTAAGTTATTCCTTATCCTTTCCAAATATTACTTAACAGGTGCTACGTTGTCATATAAACACTCGTGTTTTAAAATTTTTGTGATCATGTTTAGCATACGATTAGTAAATGTGTTTTAGTGTCTATAGTATTTTACCACAAATAAGTATTTTTTTCTTAATCAAATGTTTATGTTTTAGAACATTTATTTCACGCTGAAGAGAAAAGGTAACCTCTCTTAAACATTTTTTACCCGTGTGAAGGGCGGGTACTTTAGCAAGTATTAAAGACGTATCTAGGCTACTTATATAAACACATGCACGTCTGGCCTAAACCGATACCACAAACAGGCAGAGTCGCTTTATGTAAAAAAGGGGTTTCTCCCCTACACAGCTATGATCAGGGGCTCATGGATTAAGATGGATGGATCCAAAACTGTCATTTTTCATCCACCACGTTGGCGTCAGCTGTTTGTGTTGTATTATTTCAATTTGTTAATGAGCTTTTCATCGATTATCACCCTTTCTACAGTGACAAGCGGTTCTGTAGATCCTTTTTAATTAGCTCGTCCTTTTCCTGAATTAAAGGGATGGTTTTTGGGTGTGAAAATCAATTTTGAATTTTCAAGCGACAATTTATTAATTAATATTGATTACAATTTAAGGTATTACGAAAAAGGAAATCGTTCGTATTTTAGTTGTTTGTCTTATGAATATACCTCTATATATTGAATAATGTTTATATTTTTAGTGAAAATGGTTTCATAATAAATATATTTCGTAATGGCTATAACGTTAGAAATATAAGTGAGACAAAACTTTATTTTCCCCATTTGTTTTCAAATTAAGGGATTGTTGTCAATCTATACAAATTTATTTTAAATATGGCGTATCAACGATGTATCTTAGTATGAGTAGCAAGGAATTTCCATTCTAAACTTTTCACACAAGTTTGGAACCCCCTTTTAAATCATAATTGCCATGGCCGGAACAGAGAGATAAGCCCCCTCCTAGTTCCCCAGACAAGCTCTTCGGATAAAGATTGATCGTCAGGAAACCTGTCATTTTTAATCCGCCAACGGAACGTCAGCTGTTCGCGCTTCGATACTCTTACCCAGTTAAGCCCCCAGACGATTGGTTCGTACTGACAGTTGAAACTAATAACCTGTATGCAAGATTTGGACTGCACACAGGCCAAAAGCTGAACTGATAGACTGCCGACATTTTGTTAAATTTAGTGGTTAAATGGACTGATGTCAGTTAAACCTATCCTTATGGGAAGCTTTCAGAGCCTTCAGTTTGAACTGATTATCTGAAGAGGGCTTTACAGAGTTAAGCTGCTTACACTTGTTTGATGAAATCTAAATAAATAGTCATAACCAATTCAGATAAAGAAAATTGAAAATTGTCTGAACATTATAACATTTATAAGATTCAAGAGCATTATTGCCAGAAAATATACATGACATATAAAACATATAATCTAACTCGTCCAAGTTTACAGACATTAATCTACTAAAAAAACTATTCTAAAAAACTCTAGTTATACATAATTTTTATCAAATTTAATTGTTTAAAATCAGCACTCTTCATTCTCCAGAAATATTCTATTGCACAATTTATACGTTTTGTAGTGGAAGATTTAGAGTTGGTTATAACAAGTTTTATTTTAGTTTTAAATTTAAAAAACCTCTTATTTTATTGGTATTTCATTTAATTTATAGTTTTAGTATTATGGAACATTGCCAATGCTTGCCTTCTAGGACTTTTTTATGTCTTCAGTCAATTTTTAAGATATTGCTTTAGTGTGTGTTAATTCCATTTCGGAGAGAACAAGGCGGTGTTTGGGGGTGCGGACATCACTTCCATGTCTAGTGGGAATTGATGGTGAGATCCCACAGTCTGGACATAGGCTTCCCTACCGATTGTGTAGGATCACTTCCATAAATGCACAGAGGACAAAAAAAGGTTTTAGTTGCCGAATTGGTTCTCTGAAAGGTGTTGTTGGCAGGAGATCTATAATAATATTAACCACCTTTGCTTTGTAAATGCCTTGAAGGAGTGTAAACTCAGGGCCTCTGACATAGTCAAGAATAATGAAACATAGAAACTAATTTTACTTTAACATAATGGTATGAAAGAAAGAAAACTATTTGCTATAAAGTTTTATTTTATCATAAAGAACTATCAATTGGAATGCCAAGAAGTCCTACGTGGGTTGTCACTCTGGTTTGAAATGCAGGAAGAGCAGACGTTTCTGATGTTTACTCCGAGATAAATGATGGACAAATCATTTTTCGGCATTTATGTATCTATATAAAATCGATTACATTAAAAAACATAGCATTTGCTCATATATTTTAAAATGACATGGAGGAGTCAATCACAGTTTGGATTTCATTAAACAATGAAACAACCGTGCCTTTCTCAACTGCAGTAGTAGCGGACTCATTACAGATTTATCGAGACAATAAAGCTCCAGAACCGGGCAGTTTACCATAATACAAACATGGGAGAGAGATATTGATGGTATTATTTGGCAAACAAACAAAATATTCTGGCTCCAACACGACCATAAATATTTATAAAGCGCACATTTTCTGCAGTGGGGTTTAGAAAAGGAGTAACGTTCGTCATTTCTTCACTTTAATCAATGCGTGCAGTTGACTTTGTTATTTTAATGCCCATCGTCAATCAAAGGAAAAATAAAAGATTTTGAAAAAAGTTGTTAGGAATTACTCATTCAAATAAAAATTCAAAACTTAGTTTTGAAGAATAATAATTACCATAGTTCACCCTAGTCGACTGGTTTTTAGTAGCTCAGTTGGGAACATTACAAATAAGCTGACAAATTACTGGTAAGTCTTTTGTCTTTCTAATTTGACGGTCATCCCTATGGAATTGGGCTCTTCTTGTCTTCCTAGGGAATCGATTAACTACCCGGCTGAGCCTCAACTCCCAGTCTGACCAGAATTCTCGAGGGGTTTACCTCCTTTTTCGACAAAGGAGAGGTGCACAGGAGTAAGAATGTTTGGCTTATTCTCTGGGGTTTCCGTGTTGAGTGATGTACTAGCCTAGGACGGGTGCCCTCAAATTTAAAGTCGAGAGCTTCCTGAGGTAGATTCTTTCCTTGTCTTGAAGAGATGGGAGCTGTTGATAAGGAGTATGAATCCTCTTAGTGGTTTGCGTACTCTGTGCCTAGATAAGAATTGGTTTGAATTAAGAAGCTCTTCTTTTCGGCACCTATACAATATTTATCTGAAAGACGTGCCTAACTGGCCTTTCTGAGGCCTCCTTATCCTCCAGTGTTTAACATATAACGTATAACATCACAACCACAGATAGTGTAATGGACGTGCAATTTAACGTATTTTTACAACTGGACTCCACGCTCAGCCCACGTCACAAGGCACAGCATCTGTCCCACATAGGCTCATAAACAAACGCTCGCCAAACGTCATTCTAACATCTCTGCCATTGTCGTTACTGCAGAACTGCCATAATGTAATGAGACATTGATTGACTCATAGGTCCAACATTATCTTCATGTTTCTGTTAAGCTGATTTAAATTAACAACAATAACGTTCATGATGTTCTTCTTTCTTTCTTGGGTTTTATCTCTCAGTCTCTTATTTCTTTCTTGGTTTTCCTTGCCTACCTATGAGATAGGAATAAAATGCGTTAAGGAATGGAAATGGAATAATATTAATAAAACGCAGGTATTAAAAGACAAGTTATGAAAGAGAAATGGGTGTAAGATGATTGTGTCACGGCCTATATCAGACTTTACCAGTTTAATTGACGAATTGATTATAGGTTTTTTCTAAACCTCCGTGTAATCTAATAACGTTTATAACCCAATCTGATAGTAACAAACGATATTGGGGCAGGGAAATCGAACGACACCAGATTTTTACGTATTGTTACAACTACACTGCTCATGTATTAATTTAAATTTGAAACCAAATTGAATTCAGTTTATTCAATTCAATTATCCTAGAAATCACATGGCCGTATTCCGTTAAAGCTGACAGAGCCATTGACTGAAGTCGATTGAAGTTGTACCCGGTATATACCATTTTTTGTAAAAGAATCCACTCAGACTACTCACAGGTTCCCTAGGGTCCCCGGCGACGTTGACCGTCTGCAGAAGAGAGTGCAGGTTCTGGTCCAGCCCGGGGAAGTAGCTTCCGGTGGCCGACATCTGCCGCAGGGGCTGTCGACAATCGTGCTGTTTAGTTTTTATAAAACCAATACTAAAAATACGAGCATTTTTACCACTTTATAGTACAATTTTTAAATACACACTACTAAGGTCTCTTTTAATTTTGTTTTGTCTTTGTTCGGGATGAAAGCTTACGTATTATCTCCAAAACCACACAACATAAATATTAAATCTGATTAGATTCGACAATACTTCGTCTTCAAAAGTAATCAATCATAATGGAATATCAAACCTATGATAAATGAGTGGAACTGAACTTTCTCCATGGAAATTTTAATCTTTAACAGAATTCATGCTTACTACAGAATTAACAAATGCTTCTGATGTTAGTAGACCCACGGGCTCTATGGAACAATGGAAATGATACGGTGGTAAGACAGAAATTCTTTTGGAACATAACAATAAGGGTCTTAAATTAAATGCATTTGCACTACCACACTCGGTAATATATGATCTATCAATCACAATATTATAAACGTAGGGTTTTCATAATTTACTGTGTTTATTTCCCGCTCCTGCTTTTTCATGACCTAGCTCTTTCCCGAAATTAATCTGATGGGAAAACTGAACTTTGAAACCTTTGAGGCTTACTCGTACGTCCAGCATATTGATTCCTATTGCTAATTACCGTCAGATCATAGATCATGGTTTCACTGCGTAGGATGTCCACAGTAGTACATCCGAGACTGTAACTGTATGCTTTATAGTCTTGCAGGGCATCGCTATATTTAATTTCCTCTCATAGTCTATTCGCTCTTGTATAGGTGAGGTTGTAATTCTTACCTCTGTGAATTCACCTAAATATCATACATAAATACTCATTTACCAAAATTCTGTAGGATTTTAAAAAAATTACCAGAGTTGATTGAGCTCCAGCAGCTAGTGTGATCGGTGTAGCGGGCACTCCAGACAGCAGAGTGTCGGGGGCCTGAGGAACGACGATCTGGGGTCCGGGAATGTATGCATAGTCGGGCCAGGAGAGTGGGGGCTCCGTCCTGGCCACCTGGGGCTGACCGGGAACCCTCAGTGAATCATCACTACAACAAGGAGCCATATGTAAATTATAGAAGGATAAGCTTTTGAAAAATTGGGAAACCCAGAAAAGTCGGAAAACCTCGTTTTCTTAAGGGGAATAATGTACATCCAGAAGGAAGGATTCATAAGGATAAAATAGGGGATTTAAACCACCCCCAAATCAACGTAAGCCCGAGTTCTAACGATAGAACCCGTTGTCATAAGAATACCACCCTTAAACCAACTCATTGAGTCTAGTAGGTAGTGCAGGGATTCGCTTTGAGTCATTTTCGTGATTTGAGTTCATCCCTATTTGCAATACACCACCATGGCCAGCAGGTGTTAGAATAAGCCAAGTTAGCACTCTCCCTCCCTGGTGGACCTACCGACGTCCTTGAATTGTGCTAGGACTGAGCAATCGGGCCGTAAGTTAAGCCCTTGAAAAAATCAAGGTGTCAGAGAAGCCACTCTACAGAATAAACTATAAGGAATTATTTCTTTGAAAAATAAAGGTGTCTCCCTGTATGTTAAACCCCCTTCCTATCAAGTAGACCTAAGGGTGGTGTTATTGTATGCAAATCGTATTTTGTCTGAGCCCGAACCTAGATTAGGTTAAAGGTTCTTGACGTTTTGAAGATCTTGTTCATGTCCAAAACTCACACATATTCCTACTGTAATTTACCTACATTATTCGTCGTAAAAGCTGTCGCAGTGTTATTTAAATACAATAAGAAAATTTACTGTACAGAGCTGTAGCATAGAAATAAATTGATAGGTCAGTTGACTTATCCTCTAAGCTCGTCCTTATACCTGGGTCGGTTTCCCACCTGAAGCTGACCATCTTCGGCTTGTCCTCCGCTGTGTCAGAGCTCTCCTCCGGCTCCTCCTCCACCACACTGAGCTTATCAATGTCCTTGGTGCGGCCCTCGGCCACATCGCCCTCGTCTGCCATGTCTTCGCCCTCCTTATTTTCTTTCTCTTCATCTTCACAATCCTCATCCGACTCCTCCTGAACAGATCGTAAAATTAATGTGGATTTTATATGACAGGATCTTATGGTCGTACGACTGGAATTGTACTTTAGATTAAATTATTGAAATGGTGACTGTACCACAAGCTATGTATTTTAAGCCAAGTATGAATGATAAACGAGTGTAGGATGATTGTGGCGCGATCTTGTAGTCTTGTTACTGACTAAGACTGACATGTTACTTAGACAGAACTGTTAATTAATAGCCCAACAGTCAATGGCATATCTAAAGGACCTACAGTTTAACGTGGAATCTGAACCACTGCCTCTGAATTACGAATTGGTCTAATTATGAGGATAGTCTAACTTTGCTAGTCTGAGAAATATGGGTTTACTGGAAGAGTGTGGTTGCTCCCGTGTGAGGCAATGTCTGATACGTAATTACCATGCGAGTCCGGTAAATATATTTCGGGTAAGTGACGTAAGCTATTTTACACCAAGCAACCCTAACCTAATAAACTATCAAAAACTACCCAAATCCGTTATATGTTCTCATTGCCTAAATATTTCTTACTAACCTTACAATTAAAGGGTATGTTTTCTGCGGGTGATTACACAACCAACCAATAATCGCCATCAAATTGTTTTTCGATAAGCTAACAGCCCGATAAAAATATTGCCGGATAGTTTTGGTAAACAGCTGTTTCTAGGTCCGCAACACTAGTTGTTTACACACACGCACAGGTAATTCATTAAAAGGGAACAGTACAATGTAATAATATTTAAAAACCATTAGGCCCTACTGCAATTATTTGTTTAGTATCGTGCCATTTCTATTACAATTGTTGGTAGTTTTCCATTTCACCATTATAAAAACTGTTTCGATATTAAATAGGATATATCAAGATCATTAAAGCTATACGCTGGGATTTTCCATTTTATGTTTCTGAATTACGGTAGAAGCTTGAACCCCCTTTAAGAAATAGAACGGAGAGAATACTTTTTCTCTCACCTACCTAATCATGTTGGTTGTACACAGCCGTATGTTTGAGGGAAAAGAAACTGTGAAAGAAGAGATATTTGAGAGGGGAAGAGGGCGATTTTGAGGGAAACGTGCCTCACACGTGGTCGTGGACAACCGTAATTGGTCAAATACTACTGAGCGGAGTTCCTCCCTTTTAGGATGAGGAAAAATAATCCCCTCGTGTCCGCAGACCTGTATACTCAGTGAATTACCATTCATTAAAACAATATTTTTGAGATGATATAAACTGAGCTTGATTATAGGGTAAACCACATACCAAAAATATTATCACAGTATGTCTATAAATAAATAAGTTATATACATTTCCGTTTACTCTATAAGAACTTTACAGGATCTGAGTAAGAGGGTTCTCTACCATGAAAAATATTAAAACTAGGATTTTTTGTAATTCATAAATAGACCTATATATAGCTGTTTAACAAGCTTTATCACAACATTACAAATAGTTAAGAATTTATATAAATTAGCTTATTCTCCGTAAGTTTAACATTGAGTGTGAGTAAGTAGGTTTGCTGCCACGAGGAACAAAAAACATTAGACATTCCATCATTAGTTTTTAGATCATAAATATATGAAGCTGTATGAAAAGGTTTATTACAATCTTCCAAATAAGGTCAACATCGGAGTTCTAAAGTCATCTTACTTTGTTTGCTGGTTTCTGTGTCTAACCGCTTGATCAAAGCAAGTTTCAAAATAATTTGTTGAGCTTATTCCAAAGCTGCTTGTAAATAATTCAGTTTTTTTATTAATCCTATTCAAACTCCCCATTTTAGGGACAATACTTAGGGGGTATGAAGATGGTTTTATGGAAACTCACTTGTATGAGAACAGACCGATTGGCTGGATCCCAAACTGGTTGAATAATTGCACATTTACATTTATAAATAAATAAATATTGTATCGAACGAATGACATGTTAACTTTTTGGCATCTGGGGACCTCAAAAACCCCCGAAAGGTTCCGAAATTCACCAAAATTTAAACCGACTAACGAGACTAACTGTTAGATCTTTGCAATTCTATGGGCTGAAAACAGGTGGATATTGCAGCAAAATGTAATTCCTTTTTCACTCAATAAAATATAGTTTTTCCCACACCTACTATGTAAAGCCGTAATTTACTCTCTAGAATAGAGTACTAAAGTAATACTTTAGTCCCAAAGGAGAACATGTAATCCCATAAGGATAACATGGAGAAAACCTGGGAACACCCTGTAATGAACCATCAGAAATATTAGTAATTGATTGCTTTGAGGTTATGTTAGTCAACTTCGAAAATTATAGAGATTAGGGTTAGCTAATATTGATAATTTGTAGCTTGTGTTACTTGTATGTGTAGGTGGTGGAAAAAAGTTGTGTGCATCATTGGATTACAGTCCTTTTTTATCCCTCAGGAAACTGTTGCCTTCGGCTATGCCTCGTTTGGCAACAGTTTCCTTCGTGGACAAAATGTATCACTTTAATCCCTTGTTGCATAAATAACTATTTCCATTATTTCAATAAAAAAATGATTTAATAATTTACCCACTTATCTATGAATAGAACTTAAATGGATTAAAATTAAGCTTTAAGTGAGGTTTACGCCCCAAAGAAAATATGTTAGACATTTAAATAGTTTAAAATAAGGATGGGGAGTGTTTAAAAAACGACTTCACGTATTGTTTAAAATAGTTTGATTTTTACTATACAAATGTTGATAAATTGATTGCTCATTATGTAATTTAATTGAGAGTTAAAAAATATCGTAAAAAAGATTTTTCAGAACAATAATGAGGTATGAGGTTTTTTAAATAAGGTTTTAGGAGTTCCGATTGCCGTCGGTCGTATCTGCATAGCGGGTGAGTCGCTTCTGGTTTGCAGGCGCTTGCTAAATTCAACACTTTGCTTACGTGATTTTGTATTCTTCTAAATTTTTATGATAAAACAAAATAATAAAATAAATCACAAGGTTAATTAAATGAAGAATTTTATTGAATACATTGTGAGATCCAAGTATGAGTAGTAGTATCAGGAAAATCTTGCAAAATATTATACAAACATATTGCATATTTATGCAACTTTTGACTAAACTAAATTTAAATGACATATGTTTTTAAAAACGTTAACTAATGTTAATTGATCTACATATTAATCTGAGTATACTAAATTATTTAAAAATACAACAAAAAAGTTGGACTAGTGGTTGGAAAACTGTAATAAACTTTATAACAATTTTAATCGGTCTATTGGCAAGTTACTACTAACCAAAGCTTAGCTATTGATTAGATGGTTGATTATTATGCTACTTACAAATAAAAAACCTAATTTTGAATTTATTTCATTTCGTTTTGTTGTGGTCATTGAAAATAATAAACAAAATATTTAGCATTCATAACGTCTGAGAAGATACTTAATTGCTTTTTCTTTGCAATATCCAATACCCAATAACCAATGAAAAAGTTTAACTATTGCAAATAGTTTGGTAGTCATTGGGTGGCAAAATTTAAATTAGATTTTGAAATAATTCAATACATAAAAGTTTATGTAATGCTGTTGTTGTAAATTAAGGATTGTGTATTCTTGAAAATGAACAAAAATCTTGTGGAAACTGGAAAACATGGCAGCAAGTGATAAGAGGACAGCTGATGGAGGAGTTTAAAATATCCTTTCTGCTGTCAGCTGTTTGATAGGAACAATTGTAGTGGAGGGCGATAGCAGCGCCCTGGTGACAGGTCCATTAACTACTGTCAGCTGGTGCAGATAAATACACACTGCTTACAACAGGTGGAGAATCGTTCTATTGTCCGAGAAGGCGGGAAATACGGCGAGGTGTTTGACATGCGAGTAAGGGGCGAAGGGTTCGATTTATTTGTGTTAAAAGCTTTACCAGATATTCAGATACTCAATTAAAATTCACATTACACCCACTTAAACTTGTAGAAGAGGGTGCAATTAATTACTATATTCATAAATAAGGCACCACCCCTATCTGGTGGGTATTTTTGCCATCGATATGTCTTAGCTCTGGGAGAGGGGTGTTAGCAAATTGCGCGACCGAAATTTGAAACAGTGACGTCATTTGTTTAGTGACTTATATATTTTGTCTGGGTCAAGTAATTATCTTGTGTGAAGTTTTGAAGCGCTCCAATCAAAAATGGTCATCCCATAGGTCATTCAAGGTTGTGGATTGTGCAAGAGAATCTACCAAATTATTAGTTGTAATCTGTAAAAGTTACTAATTTTATTAGTAGACTTACTTGTAAATTGTAATCTGCATTTTTGGAATTGTGCAAGAGGAAACTACAAGTGGTGACTAATAATGTTAATTTTTGCTAGTATTATTAGTTGGTAAACTACTGTGTAAAAGATCCCAGATTCATTTGTCAGGACCATTATATGTAGCCTAATTAACAAAAACAATTCACAAAATTGTTTCAAGGTTTTGCTTAGGATCGAACCGTTGACGATTAGATCATGAAACAGGTGCTATAGATAATCATGAGTTGGTGTGTATGATCGCTTTGGGTGTAATGTGACTAATAGATAACTAAAAAAACAAGGGAGCAGGGTGTCGTACAATAAGAAATGTTGTTTTAGGATTTTATACAGGATCAAACCGGTTACCTGTGATTAGCATTGCTCGCTAAAACGCAATTAATTATAAAGTGTCTGTGGACTTTTTCATAAATAAACATCAATGAATATTTACCTTTTTATTAGGTTCATAATTCACGTTCTTAAATATTATATTTACATAAAAATCTACTTCCAAGTACTTAATCGACTTTTCACGTCATGGCTCATATAATATTGAACAATGAAATTTATTTTTAATTTCAAAATTTGAATTAGTTCAAATAAGTAATAGTTATTTGCAATGTCGCAAATAAAATTAGAAATTAGACTTATATTTCTATATAAATTCAGAATTTTTTTTAAATTAGTGAAATTTGCACAATCGATTTATAGGTTATTGCAATGTACAATATAGAAGATACTATCTACAAGTTCACTACCTGTCATTCTCACCTCCTCAGTGTCGGTAGAGATGTTTTTGGACTTGAGTATCGACTCCAGTCTGTCATACTCATCTCTCAGGTTCCAAATTTCCCTCCGTAACTGATCATTTTCCCGCCGCAGTTTCTTGATGTCATGTTGACCTGAAATATAATAGAAAATGTTAGGAACTTACTGAAATTTATGTTACAGGAAGTCTTGAATGAAGTGAATATCTTCGAAAATGGAAAAACGGTTTTATGGTCAAGTTGTAGCAGTAATTAAAAAATCTAAGAATAACATAAGGATAACTATCCTGTACATTAAGAATAAGTACCTGGTGACCGAGCTTTGCTCGTATAGTATGTACTATAAATATTAATTAGAAAAATTAAAACACATTTTTTACTCAATGAAAACATTTATGTGGTTTAAATAAATCCAATTTAATACACCATAGCTAATATAGCAAAAAATATTGCCCCTGATGGGGATGGAACTCGCGACCGAAGCTAGCGCGCTACCACTGGACCATGGCGTCTGCCAAATGAGCGACGCCTTTTAAGGTATTTTAGCCAACCTCAACTGTTTTAGCCGATCATTTACTGTATATACAGTACAATAAGTATTAAAAAATTATATTTTTAAATACGATCAAATTTTGCAGGTCTGAACACACGTGTCAAAGAATGTATATACTGTACAGTACAATACACAAATGGAGAATCCAACTCAAATAAAAAGGAATACAGCCTCTGAAATTATGTCTTATTTCAATCCTTACAAAACACATTAATGTATTTAATATACCTCATATACATGATAAATTTTTACTTTATTGCGAGAAACCGATGAGTAGTTAATTTCCAAAATTTCAAGACCTGGTAAGTTTAAAATTGAATTGTAACTTTACAATATGGTAGTAAAAGTCCATGTGGATAAAAATTTGAATAAAATTTAGTTTCGACAAAATAATTTGTTTTGACAGTATTAATAGAGTTATCCGACTATTTTTAGTTTAGGCAATGAGTATTTTGGTTTGCACAGTTAGAGACACAGTTTATACAGTACATGGTCTATACTAGTACCTCTCACACAAACACCGGACTCTGATCTATCGATTACTTAAATAACTGAGACCAACAGTTTAAAATACCTTCCAAGACATGGATGCAGTCCGAGATACCAGTTTCATTTGTGTCACCGAGAAGTAAACCCGGGTATATTGGGTGCTAAGCCAGTACTTTATTCTCTTAGGTGTGGCCGATACAGATAATGTAATATGGAATTCACATTGAAAATGTATTCATAGGTATAATAGGTGCTAGTGAGATAGAGAAAGAATTTATTTCAGGTATTATCACAGTCGTTTTGACATGGATATGTCTTATGCCATGGAGGGAGATGTTGGCAATTTGCGCAACAAAAATTTGCAACAGAGACATCATTTGGTTACTAACGTCAAATGGTTAGTGACGTCATAGTTATGTTATAAGAACAGCTGTTTAGATGAACTGAAAACATCCCCTTTAATCTCTGATATAACCTAATTCCCACAGGGAAGTATACAATGTGTCCATGAAAAACGTTTCAGGACTTCGGTGAGTGATTAGGTACATTAAAAGGAATAAAAAAGTTTCAATGGAGGTATGGCCTAAAACGCCTATTTTCTCAGATATCCGCCATTTTGTATTTTTCACAAAATATTTTTTTACTTTAAACATTTTTGAACGGATTATTTTCAAATTCAGTTTGTGTGTAACACTAGTACTACTATTATTAAAAAAATAACTAGCATGATCAAAGCTCAAAATTCAAAATGGCGGTCATTAAAAATTTTACAACTAAAATACTTTGAAAACAGTAAAAATCTAATGGCCGCCGTTTTGGATATGAGCTTGGATCATGCTAGCTATTTTTTTAATAATAGTAGTCTACTAGTGTAAAACACATACCAAATTTAAAAATAATCCGCAAAAAAAGTTTGAAATAAAAAATATTTTGTGAAATATACAAAATGGCGGATTCCGGAGAAAATAAACATTTTAGGTCATACCTCCATCAGAACTTTTTATTCCTTTTAATGTACCTAATCACTCAAAGACGTCCTGAAACGTTTTTCATGGACACTGTATACAAACATTTTTTGGGTGGATTTGTCTGATTCAGATCGAACAGTACATGTAATATGACACTAAGGCTCCTTCCCTTTATAAAACCCCTTGTGAAGCAGCTCCAGCACATGTCCCTCTTTACCTTTCTCGACCTCCGCATTGATGTTGATCGTGCGCAGTCTCAGCTCCTCGTTCTCGTAGATCATTCCCCGGGAGGAGTTCCGGTCCAGGACGCGGTTCGGCTTGACGTTGACGTCGCGCCGACGCGCCCTCAGCATGGAGGAGGTTCCCGGCGCCATCGAACTGCGGTCTATGATCACTCTGGAACACATCGACGAAGTTAAGACGGTCTGTGGTTACTCTAGAACAAAACCGTTAATGATAAGTCGGTCTGTAGAGCACAACGGTGGAAGACAAAACGATCTATGGCTGTACTGGAACAGGAAAAACCTGAATATAATGATCAGGATAAGTCGGTTTGAAGACACACAGGAACACAATAATGGGAGATAAATCTGTTTGTGGTTACACTGTACAACAATGAAAAATGACACGATGTTCGGACTCCACGTTAAACTGTAGGTCCCTTAGAATACGCCATTGACTATTGGGCTAAATATTAACAGTCATGTCTAAGAAACATGACAGCCTTAGTCAGTAACAAGACTATAGTCGATGATCGCACCACAATCATCTTACACTCAATCCTTGTTCATACTTGGCTTAAAATGCCTAACTTGAGTTAGGGCTGCCATTTAAATAATCTAATCTAATCTAATCATGTCACTCTGCAACTATAGACTTGTTCACTATCTACAGAAATTATATCACAATCATATTTTTCAAAGATAAAGAGATTATTGTTTGAGGCACAAAATAAACCACTTACTAAGTAAGTGGTTTATTTTCAATAACTAGTTGAAAACGTTGAGGATTTTGCTTTATTGAGTTTTTCTACTTTTTAATAGTGACTCAATTTTTTGATTTAGTGGCTTATTACTTAACCATCACCATCACCATCATCAGGCTCGGGCCAAAATCTCAAAGAAGTCAGCAACAATTGAATTTTTTGCACCCCCAATCAGGCGTAATTACTCTGTGTATTTTACAAATCGTCAAAACTACACCAAGAACGTCAACTTAGGTCCTTTCAAATGCACACATGAGCTAAGCGTTCTTTGATCTTGAGCTATCATTCAACCCTAGCCACGGTTAGCTATTGAAGTCGTAATCTTTTGTTCCAGTAGGATTGATGTATTCTTCTGTTTTAGTCAAAGCTAAGACAGCAATTGTTATGAAATGAGTGAAACACTGCCTCTAAACTATTTCCTTTCATTATACCTCCTTTAAGGCGGTTTTTATTATTGTTGTTAAAAATAACAGACACACAACAGTATCGGTCAACATTTACAGAAACACAGTTTTGGTCGACCTTATTGATTTGATATCGGGTAAGTAATGATTAAGGGCATAGTTCACGTAAAATATTTAATAGCATATCTTTATACCATATAATTTTTAGAATTTAGTGTCTAAGGAATAAAATAGATACGAAAAAGGAAATCCTCTTCTGTGGAAATTTCATATCAATAAGGACAGATTTGTATAAAAACACTTATGAACGTTAATTAAGTACATTCGAAATTTCGATTTTATCATGCACCTTTATCTGAAAAACTAATTAATTGTTGTGCTCTAGCATTATGACCACTGTTATAATACTAAAGCATGCTTTATTGTTGCTCTTTAGGTCCTTCGATGTTATGATGGATGATTATTTCAAGATATGTCACAATATATTACTTTAAATTATAAATACACAGTGACAGCTCTTTCTTGTTTTATTTGAAAAGATAAATAAGTTCTTCAGTTACCAGTGGATGTCTACCATTGAAATGTCGATACTCTAATACCGGTACCCGTTCTCTACCAAAAGTATCAATACAAAAGAAGCAATAAAAAATGTTAATGACAAAATAAATATTTGTATACAATATAATCCGTGAATGTTCATATATAAAAATATTTACATTTGATGCAGATTCCATTCTAGATTGAGTTGATAATTTAAACACTACTTAAAACTGTTGTATAAGTATAACATTGATCCTCATCCCCTTCAAAAGAATTTTTTATGGGTTTAAGTGTGTATGGGATCGTTGGTGTTTGAAACGTTCGTTAAAGATTCTCTATTGCAAGCGATGAAACCAAGTTTATTATGGTGAAAAAACTCGTGAATGATTTTGCAGCATATGAAGATATATTATGCTGAAATAGAAAACACACTTCCATACGCTGTAAAAATATTAAGATTCAAAACTACTTTTATGATGTAAAACGTAGTACTAAAAATATTAGTACTAACAAAGCACACGTTCAAGGCTATAGATACAACAATATAATATTTATTACAACATACGTACAGGCTCTAAGCTAACTGTAAAGCGTAGTTCTAGAATAGTTAGCAATAAACAAATGCATAATGTTAAATATTATTTAGAGAAATATTATGTATATATTTAAATTTAAATTATGGTTATAAGGACAGCTGTTTAGAGGAACTGAAATCATCCCCTTTAGACATATCCATAATGAAACCTATTTCCCACAGGAAAGTAAATACAATCATTTTTATTATTGATTTTTCAGAAAAAAACCTATTTAAAATTGCAATGGCAACCATTATAGAAAAATCCAAAACTAATGGGACGAACTTTTTTGGTTCAGTGGGTAGTAGTATTTTTACTAAATTCACACAATAAATTGCAGCACCGGAAAGACTCGTTATGTTTATGTGAATTTTCTGTTTTTACGGACTCCATCATCGACTTTTTCGAAAAGTTCAGCAGTCACCATACTGGAACTTTCACTTCGCTCTTGACTGAACGTTAGGTGGGACATTTTTAAAATTTAGGAGCCATTGACGCACTCACCTACAGTGATAATGTTGTTAATGTGATAATGTACAGTTATTTTGCAATCAGAAACCTTAGTACTCCACGCAACTGAAAGTTTGTGACGTTTTTCATTAACACATAAATGTCCACCAGACAAAACCCTTGCGGACGTAGACGAAAACGTTCTTCTTTCTGGCTAGCCCTAGTATGTATGTACCTATACATTGAGTTGGATTAGCTTTTGGCTTTGGAAATATTTGTGGATTTGAAATACTACTGTTCACTGAACAAAAAATGGTTGTCCCAATGATTTTGGGGTTTTCCATCATGGTTGCTATAGCAACTGCAAATATTTTTTATGAAAAGATTTAATATGAAACAATATAGCTTATTATTTTGTTTTAACTATAATTTTATTGTTATGTACCTTTTTAAACCTAAATAAAACATAATGATATAAAATTAATGTTTTCATTGTTAAAAATATATTTTAAAATGAGTGGGAGCCCGTGGGCCTTATTCCCTTGATAAGAAATAGCTTAGAAGTATGGTAACGTACCCTAATGTAACTGGACATAATAAGAACAAACCAAATGAATATTTTTGACGAAATTAGATTTTTAGTCTCTGCGAGGCTAGAATATGATATGATCAAATATTTGATGTTGACTCTTTAGCCGCTTGAATTATGAGTCCTAATATTTCATGTACAATTTTTAGGCTATAAAGTTAACATGAAACCAATAACTGAAGAGGCGTCCTAAATTACAATACAAAAATAATTACAATAGATCTTAATTGTTACCTTACTTTAGAAGTCACCTTATGCCAAATCAAAGTTGTACTAATTAATTGATATGAATGTTCGAGATGATTTTTACATTGATGTAAATAATGCATTAATCTATTCAAACAAACAGATGTGAACAATGAAAACGGAATTTTAATGATATCCAGCTTACTTGCAAGTAACATCTAGTGCTACCATAAACAAGCTGTTCGTCATTCCATACGTTAGACCAATTCAACATCCCAAACGATTTTAAAGCTGGCGGTTTCCTACAACATTGACTTGTGACAGTGTTAGTGAGGAAGGCACAGAGAAGGTGCAGGGTGTAACAAAACCATTTTACAACTGGTTTATAAATAGGTTTGGAATATTCGTCCCACACTAAACAACTGACAAGCTACAAGCAAGGTGGTGTTGTGTGAAGCTTTTCTCCAATCGCTCTATGAAATTTTAACAAAATTCAACTTAAAAATTTATATATATATATATATATATATATATATATATATATATAAATTTAGTCTAAAACGAAAAATTTTCGAATATTAGCTATTTTTTATGTATTTATAAAACCAAATTTATTTTGATTTTTATTGAAAGATAATATTTCAGAGTTGGATAAATATTTGGATACAAAATACATAATTTATTGCAAGGTTTAGCGTCAGAAATTTACACAAATTGAATGAGAATTATTTAATTTTTTATAAGGAAAAAAATCAAATAATATATACGTCAAATTTCTGAAATTCCTAAAAAGGTATTATTGTTTCATAAAAAGAGGTTAAAACACGCAAGTAACGTAAAAAAGGTTTGGGAATTATTACATGCATAAAAAGTATACAATTGAGTTCTCCTTCTCTGTGGCCAGAGTTATCCTTACTGGGTCAAAGTAAGCACAACTCGTGTGTAGTGTACGCCTTACGTGTGGTAGGTCCTGGCTCTGAGGTAGTCGCCGCAGCCACAATGTTCTCGTCTTCTCCTGGTCCTCCAGCTCTCCGCCTCAAGGTCCCGCCACACACTCCTGGTTTCCATGCGCTACCAACACACACACTACTCACTAGGCTACTCTACTCTTATACACGAATCACAAATGCACTTCACCTTCGGTGGTCTTTGATGTCACCCGGCAGCGAAGGACACCATACTAATAGTCACAATCAGAATTTTCGATCAAGGTTGAAGCACTAGAGGGGTGTGACCCTAGGGTTTCGTGAACCAACATTTTCTGCAACATCCTTCAGGCTAGAGACTAGAGTAGAGGCCATGGAATTAGATGTGAGGATGATTTTGCGATGTTGTCATTGTTAGTGACAGATGGTAAGCATATAAATATACAGTACACACGCACCTCTTCATTATTGCTAAAACTGTACATGGCATACACACGTTTGGTTTTTATTTCTGACCTTTCTATGCCGTGGCCGATGACGCTGCATTCGTAGTTCCACTACGGGGATTAAATGTAGAACATCGCACATTTGTGAGCAATATCAAAATAACTATTCGGTTCGAACTACAAAGAGCGTGGTATGGAGTCGTGCAACAGAAAACTCAATATGTTACGAGCGGTATTCAGAAGTAAAATACGCCATCTCCAGCCTTAAATGAGGTTATTTGGGTAAACATCCAATTATTAATTATAGTATATAGCAGTATTAAAATGTAAAATGTAATGAGAGTATTTGAATGTGTATTTTTTAGTATTTGTAAAAACTAAATACAAATAATTACATACTTTGTTGTGTCTATTTTCATTTATTGATGAATGAGAACAAACTAAACATAAAAATAAACAATATGTGTTTTAGTTGACCAGAGGTATTGACTTCTTGGCAGGAGGATCACATTCAGTCCAGGGGAGTTCCGTCCAAAGTCTCCCAATTTTGTCTGATGGGGCAAGGTGAAGGGGGAATTACCTTAAGAGCGCTTTGCGGAGTTAAGTTAGGTCGGTTATTGGTAGAACAAATATATAAATATATTTAGGGTGGTATTTTAGGAAAAGGAAGAATGGTGGAATAACGTAAAGAGCACTTAGTATCGATCGCCTTGTCCCCGGTGACACTCATTGTTGTCAGATCTTGCAGTGAGATGAAGGGTTTTCAAGTTATCCAAAAAACTAACACGTACATGTTTTATGGCACACGCACACATCAATGAGCAATTAATGTGTAATTAACTATACAATTAAATAAACATGTTGTAACAAGATTGTAGTTCTAATATTACATTAGACATATATATTTCTTACGTCCAATGAAATGTGGTTTCCTTTAAGTTTTTAAAACAATATTTGACAACGTTGTAAAATCACTCACCCGCCAAATTTAGTGGCCCCTACTTTAGTACTGTAGATTGAGGTTTCTGGATTAGTAGAATTTCCGTTAGTTAGGAGGCTCGTATCCCCCAACTTATTCCTTCGCTGCCAGACATTTGATGTTCATATGTTAATGTTATGATAATTACTCATACAAAAAATGTTTGTATTTAATTCCCTGTGAGAAATAGGTTAGATCATGGATATATCTAATGGGAATGTTTTCAGTTGATCTAAATAGCAGTTCGTCTTACGAATTGCGAACACCCCCTTCCCACAGCTAAGACATATCCATGTCAAAATACTTTTCGTCAAACTGTTCCAAAAACAGCTGTTTTAGATACATGTGTTGAAGAGAAAAGGTTGTTATTTTTCTTCTTAAGACTAAACCTATAACTGTGATGATATTTTTTTCCTAGGCCACAAAAGATCATTGTTGCTAATAATTGACGTCAGCATTCGATTGTAAATAATCGATATCGTAACTGCAACAATTACTAAAGATTTTTTGTGTATTTGTGAAACCGATAGTAAATTTTTAATCGAACTATCGATAATAATAACTAACACTGACATAACCTAAACGGTTATGTTCTAAGACTAAACGGTTCTTAAAGGCTCTGGTAGGAATGCTGGTCAAAGTCCTTGTTACGGAATTCTTCACAAACCAGGGAGACCCTGTGGCCCGCCGAAATTAGGGACAAAGTGATGGTAAAAAAATATTTTTCTGAGTATCTGTTATTTATTCCTCAGATCTAATATCAATGGGGAGTCGAATGTAATTTTTCCTTCCTTATACCGTGGAGCTTTTCCACATAGAGTTGTTCTGTGAACCGGATATTGAAGGCACTCTTTTGGTGTCTAGTGTTTTAAAGGTGATCTCACCTTTAGGTGATTTTCCACTAAGAGGCTATTATGATTTTTAAAATTTAATACTTAAAATAATTAAATGATATTTAGACAAACATTTAAGAATATGTAACGTAAGTAATTTCAAAAAGATTTTGAGTGCTGGTGGGAGAAGCACAAACGGGTTTTGGGAAGGAAACATTCATTTACCGAAGCCTAGCTCAAAAGTAATTCGTGAAACAGAAAAACAAGTTGAGAGCCAAGTTGTAACAATACAAGTTGCTGAGATACTATGCTGAACACGAACACACTAACCGCGCTTTCACTGTCAATGCACATCGCGTTGGCTTCTGTTGTTACAGGAACGATTTTAATTTATTCTATTTTATTTGATATCAGTAAATTTTATTTAGATTCAATTATAATATTAGTAAACGAATATCAAGTGGAAAGGTTTTTTGCAAAAACTTCTCGTTCATGACTTAACATGTTTTAATATTTGTCAACAAAATCGTTTTCGATTGTAGGTTCGAGATGAGGATTTATTATTTTAAAATTATTTTTGTGCTAGGTGCAGTCAGTTTTTCTCCAAACAGTTGACAGTTTAGGAAGATTTTATACTAATAAAATCTAAGTAGGGGTAAACATAGACACCTGGCAAAAGCACAAACTGTTTCTGCTGAATATATTTTTACTATATCAAGATCGATTATATTATAGGGTGATAATTAAAGTTTTCACAGGTTAAAGTAGGTTTTTGAGGGGATATTATTAAAACATTATCTTCCCTCATACTTAAGTGAAATATTAAAAAGGTTATTATTTGTTGACTAGAAAAGAAATTTGTTCACTATCACTGAATATATTTCCATATATATAAATTAATATATATCTATGTATCAATAGATATATGGCACCTATTTCATCTATTTTTAGAGCAACAGTTATATTTATAAATAAGAACAACTGGTTTGAAAAATATTTTATTTTACTACAATTTCATACTTTTATACAGTACTGAAAGCATATTCCTTTACAGCAGCTGTTTTCTAAAATTGCGTGTAATTTAAAATCAGCTGATTAAAAACTTTCCGGACCAAGCTTATTTAGAAGGCTGTGAACAACAATACATCACCTTGTTGGAGTTTGGGAGTCCGGTTGATTATTAACATCTGTAAGTGTTAACGTCGTGTTCCGAGATTTTTTAAGAGATTTTATTTTCAACCGTTACTTCAGTGTATAATTCGATTATGTCTTTGTTTTGTAACTTGAATTTGAACAGTTGTCAATTGCTCCTAATTAACAGTTTTTAATTGATCCTTTACAATTGGTAAGTTTACATTCTTATCATGTTCCAGATTCATTTATTCCTCTGAAATATAAGTTACTATTTACCATGTGCTGAGTATTGTATATCAGTACATAGCTGATTATAATATTGGTTTCGTGTAATTTCACTTAAATCGGAGGTCTGCCATTACTGGTGTATTTTAAATATTCCGTATTGTTTCTAAGTATGGGAAAGGTTTTAGACGGGAATTAAATAACACTAGTAAACATTAAATTTGAAGCAGTGACAGAGGAAGGAAGTTGGACGTTCATGAATGTGTTACGTTATTCACGCCTATAACGAAAATAGACCGCAGTTATTCGTCGCGGATGTTATTTTTGAGCATATCTCCGTGACGAGCTATTTAAAGCAACATGTTGCGGATTTTAATGGTTTCCTGTCCCTCAACACGCACCGACGTCGTGATCAGGTCAACTTCCGGTGATGAGTAATCATTTCGTTAAAAGTATCTACGAAATTAGGTTCCGTATTAATTGCTGTACATATCCTAGTCATAACTAATTATGCTTAAGTATTTTTTAAACCTTGTTAGACTGCATAAAATATTGAGCTAACTACTGTGCAGACCAAATATTTTACAGGCGTTAGAGTTTCTTCTATCTTCTTGCTATTGCAAATAATCAGCTGATTATCTGTTATGAATACAAATCGATTCTAGTAGCCGATTATTGCTTCGATACTATCGATAAATAACTCTAATGACATGCATGTATTGTATTTTCAACTGTTTTACATTGTAATAACAAATAGATGAAGGACCAGTTGCCTCTTTCCCTACCTAGGGTGAGAAAGGATTACTAAAAGAAATATTACAATAATGTTAATCCCAATCTGTGCATTCAAACAAACAAAGGTGTTAACACGCCTGATTTTTTCTACAATTTATATTTATGTAACACCACTCAACACACTAATCACATCACACTCTTCAAACCCACCCTTCGGGTGAGTATTATGGGTGTACAGTAATGGATTTGATGGAATATATGTATATTTTACTCTGAAAAATACCAGGAAGTGCATTTAACAGGATCATGCGACATAGTCCAGTGAACAAAGTAAGTTAGGGTCAGTCAGTATCGAACAAATTTTATCGAAGTAAAAAATCTAATTGGTCGGTTTCTTTTCGATTATACCTCATACCTCGCACTCTCCTTTCATACTTATCGATTATGAATCGAGTAAAATAACAATCATCCAGAAACTGAAATAAGCACATTAAGGTTTGCTTGTCCAATTGAAATCTGAACAGTAAAAATCAATTCATAATAAAACTTCATACTGAAATTTATGACTTGAAAATTCCAAACACTAATTTATAGATGAAAAATATTCTCTTTGCAAAACCAACACTGGTAACGCAATGAGTTCAACGCAGACTTTTCAAATTCGCATTAAAAACCACTTATTCTTGTAAACTGATTGAAAAAGCTTTCAAGGGAGCAATAATCAAAAGATATTGCGTTCTGGAGAGGGCGTAGACCGTGAAAGTGGGACAAAACAAGGAGGCTAAGATTTGTGCGGGAAGAACAAAAGATTCCCTCGGAAATTCAACCTCTTTCATTCTCGTCACGCGTCGTACACGGCGAAGCACCTCTGAGATCTTATGTTTCATTACACGTGATATTTTATTGTGATGTTTATTTTCAACAATAGAGGGCGTTTGGAAGTTGTAGAATAAATTTATGAAAGTTACAGTTTAATCTTATGGTGATCTAAGATGGCCTAACTAATTAATTGACTAAATTTTTGGTAATTAATTAATCTCTTTTTCTATGTACAGGGTGTTTCGTAGCTCTAGCATCCTTTCGAGGTATTGTTCCTGGATTTATATAAAATCTAAATATCACATTTTGCTATGTAAAAGTGTTTTTTTCAAAACATCTTTTTCCGAAAACCGACAAATAAAAGTTTATAGTTCAAAACTATTCAATTTGAACCACATGTTAATAATAGTGAAGGTAACTTACCGAAAATATTTTGAAAATATCCAACATACAAATTTAAAATGGTGGCCATTTAAATATTTCAAATAAAAAATGTTAATGAATGAAGAACAGTCACTTTATGGAGGGAGATTATTGATCCTGAAGTAGTTATTTGCCCAAAATCAACTGAATCTAGAGGTTCGAGAGGTCTAAGACCGTTTGAAGGCCAGGGTGAAGGAAGGAGTTGAACCGATACACAAACGCACCTACTCAGCTGCCGGTACTCAGCTATTTGTGGATTTATGTAGTGTGGAATGGAATAAATCAGCTGGGGAACAATCAAATCTATCTATAGCCGGCTACGTCGACAATATAGGCAGTGTGGCTGCGGGAGACCGACCCGACGTCTTCCATGCGACGTGTGCTAGCGCAGCAGTAGCACTAATGACAAGGGATTTGGGATTTAGGATTTGTGAAACGGTCAACTTGCATAGTTTTAGACCAAAAAGGATCTTATTCTTATTGGAGGATTTATTCACTCCAAACTGGAAATACTTGCGGAAGTCAATATAATTTGCATTGCCATCAGATGGGTAATGACTTTGAAGCCAAGATGTCCACGATTGATTGATGTATTGAAGGAAAGAGAAGAATGGGATAGGCACGAATAGTAGGGGTAATCGTTAGAGGTTCAAAGTTAACGTTCAACTGTCGCATTTCTGTGAAAACTGCTTTTTAGGACCAAATCGTGGTCTGCTATGTCCTCGATTTGTCTAGTACACTTTCAAATCAGTCATCTTTATTGCCTACTAATAAAATCTAAACAGAGCGTCCAGTGTTTTCTCTTTCGTCGAAGGCAACCAGGATGACTAGATAACATTGACTGGTCATCTAAAATAGGTTGGATTTATACTTTATTCATACTTAGAAATTGTTACTTTGTTATTTGGTAACAAAATTTCACTCTGCTAAGGAATGGGGAATCTATAAGCACGTAGATAATCCAAAATTGTTTTTTACTGCCAAAGTAGGCTTTAAAGATCGAATGTTACGTTTACGTATAAACATTTCGTTAATTTGACTTTGTGGTTGCATATACGAGTTATTTTAGGCAGTTTAAGGCCTTAACTCAGCATAGTGTACAATTTCTTAGCGATAGGCATATTATTTTACATGAGAGTTTCTGGAAAGGTGTACAAATGTTTCATATTAAAATCTTCCAGATGTATTCCATAAAATATTCTAAATACGAAATACTACTAAAAACAGTTCCAAAAACTGGGCAACAAACATTATGAATGTAATTCTTGCTACACGTAACTAATATTCTATCTGTAGTGCATTTAATTTCTACTGCATGTCATTCCAATGAAATATCTACCTACGGAATACATTTTATAGATATATGTTTAAAATTAAGTCTATTTATTAGATAAGTGTTCCGAAATAGAAACTAACTGAATAGTAAGTATATAACTAAATTGTAAACAACGTTAGAAATATAAAATATATTACGTATAATTTTTAGAATAAACGATGATAAAACCTAGTAGATTATAATTTCTCAACAGGGGAAACATAAAGATTTTGTATAGTTAGATTATTATGTGGTAAGTAGAATAAAAATCAAATATTCGTAAGAACCATCCATTATAATATATAGGCCCTACTATTTGTATTGTTTCATATGTGTAAAAATCAGTGTAGTTGGATGATACTAGTGCGTTTATCAGTTAGGGAAAAATTCTGAAGATGTTTGTAGGCAAGCGTAGGTGAGGAGGGAATGTCAGGCTCGAAGTTATCATTTGAAGAGCGCCTATCCCACGGGGCTTGTTTGTTCCCCTTCTTCTCTCCACTCTTGTCATTGTCTTACTTTCTCTTTCTCTAATTACTCGACGCGGTTTGTATCTTAATATGTGCAAAGGAAACACACCGTCTTGATTCACTGTTTCAAAGGTGGCGACGAATGAATGACAGGCTAACAAATAATTTTTCGTAGTTGTTATAGTTTTATCATAGGAACATTTAATTGTTGTTGTAACAAGTACAAAATGAAGAAAAGGAAGAAATCACCTAGTAATAAATGAGCTAGTTTTGATAAGAAAATCTATCAATTGCTGGTAATTCGTGTGCCAAATAAACTAATTTTCCCTCATACTGTACCGAAACGGACCGTTTTTAACAATATGCTTTTTGTTTTGAAAGTAAACCTGACCCACCCTAGGGAGGAAAAGAGTCAGCTGGTTTCGAGATCAACTATTCGTTACTGCAACGTTGAACAGATCTAAGAACGTGCATGTCAGTGATAAGTTATCGATAGTATTGAAAGTGATAATCGATTATTAGTATTGACAGATGATTAGCCGATAGTTTACAATAATTGTAAACTTACTATTGTAAACTAACTATTGTAAACTATTGTATTCTTGCAATTATTGCAAGAAATAGATGGAAGCAACTCTTTTGTCAGTAATTTATTTGGTTTCTATAGTCGTTAGCTCAGTATATTGTGCAGTATGGTGAAAAATGTTGTTTAATAGTGGGTGGGTTTAAAGTAAAGTGTCTTTTCGTTACTCACGTAAACCTTGAGCTTTCTCATGTCCACGTCACACGTTTCTCTTGTAATGAAATATACTGTTTTTGCAGTTTTGATTTAATTGTAAAAACATTTTAACTTCAGCGGGAATTTACTTTAGCTTGTTCCCATTATTCTTCACTCAAAGTTATTTGTTTTATAGGCCTAATATTTCTTTCGTAGAACAGCTTACAGTAAATGATTCATTCGAGGCAGTTATGTTTCATTTAACTATTAAAAAACTGCAAAAACACAAAACTTTTCATGTATTTGTACTATAAAGCCTATAAATTTAAATTATCCATAGTTAATACAATAATAATCATGCAATTATTATATAGGTAACCTAGTTTATAATGATGCATTTTATTAGTACCGACTCTTAAGGCGATATGCAATATTAATACAACTACTCGTTTATTTCTAGCTTTATTATTGTGTTAAAACCACGGGTTTGTGAGCTAGTTATTTCATTTTCAAATAGTGTTCGGTTTAACGTATTTAAAATCTTCTCAAAAGCGTTTACAATGAAAAACCTTTTGCCCTTTTGAGTTTTTGACATAGATATGTCTTAGATGTGGGGAGGGGGTGTTGGCGATTTGAAACAAATTTTGAAACGGTGACGTCATATGGTTTGTGATTACATTTGGTTATAAGGACAGCTGTTTAGATGAACTGAACACATTCCACTTAGACGTATTCACGATCTAACATATTTTCCACAGGAAAGTAAATAGGCTACAATTATTTCTTCTGAAATGTGCTTATAATTCATTGAGTACTTATTACTATAGTATAGTGAACTTCGACTTATATCTTGCCTATAAAGTACTTATTATGCCAGTAGCTATCATTCCTCTATCACCCAACTATTGTAAAGCCTATAATTACCCCTATTCTTTTAGTTTAGTTCCATCCAGGGTTCAATCATTTGGTTTTACAGTGGGTTTTAATACATTTCTTGATGGGTACATACGAGTGGAAATAAGTCCGTTGTTACTTCTGATAGAGATTAGGTTCATGTAATTTTCATGCATGAGTCAATGAGGTATTTGTTTTAGGAAACTTTAACCCAAATGTCTTCTGAAGTGTTGCGGACAGACAGAAATTTTAGGTAATACCTATCCCGGTTTCGTAGCGAGTAAAACATAAAAAATCGAACTGTTTATACTTCCTAGTGTTACACGTAACATTTTAACATAAACAAAATATTAAACAATCTAGATAAACGAAGGAATATCTGTAAATTTAGGGAATAGAAAGAAATAAGTTGAAAAATTATTGATGTTAGACCAGACGGATATTGCAACTGAATGGGTCAACAAACTGGAAAACGACAATAAACCAATATCATCTTCGTCTTTTCACAGCTGACAGTGTCTAAATATTCCTGTTGACTGTGATTCACGTACGTGCAAAATTAAAAGTTTTCCAGATATTTATCAATATTTATTAAAGTACTATATCATTCACGTGTAAATGTTGATTTAAAATAAAGTAAAATAAACAACATCAGTAATATTTTTTCAAATTTCTGAGCTGGCCTTAGTGTTAATAATGTATTTAAATCCTTTTACAAATTTATCTATTTGCAAAGACATATATTGAAAAGCCCATATCCTTTGCAACATCATAGTTGCAGACATTTAGGCGATGTTATATCATTTACCCTAAACACTGTAAAATTGTAAAAACCCAAAAATAAATTTTTAATGAAAAATTAATCATAATAGTAAGAGCCATTTTATTCCTTATGTCAGAGATTTGGATTTTTCCTATTTTTAAGGGTTTTAAAGGCAAACTACCCTTAAAATAAAATAAAAATATTTAAAACACGATCAATGGAATGTAATTTTTGGGCTGTGTTTACACTCCATCTCAAAATACACATACATTCATAGAGAAATCAATTCAAAAACATTTTTTTGTACAAGGGAACTTTAAAAGGATATACAGATATATGGATATTCGTATCCACTGTGAACTCAAATTTACAAATTTTTGACGAAGACAACATTTTCTTCTTATACTAGGGGTAAAGGTGGGAGAAAGTAAAATAAACAAGTCGAAAAGAAAAGTTTAAACCAATCGAATTAATCACCTGAGTAAAAATTGATTTTCAAGTAAAGGGTTGCCATTTGTGCTAATGGCTGTGAACCCCCCCCCATTATCACGCGTGTTCCCCAACATTAGCGAAAGGGTTCTGGTCAATGTTAATCTGAGGGAAGGCCACTCCCTGAGTCTCTTGTCACATCCAATATATGCAGGGGCGGGCCACCCATCTGTTAGACAGTTTATATATCTTTAATATCATTCAATTTGGAATACAAGGCCTGTAAACCCATCAGGGCTAGTATACCACAGTCACAATAGCGTAAAAAAGGTAGACATATAGAAAACTCCTTTTTACTAATGAACACTAACAGTAATAGCAATGAGTCCGTAAAAAGGATTTGATAGAAGATAGAAAATCATAGGACAAAAATCCAATGCCATTTGGTTTGATCTATAAGATTTGAATGAGTAAAAAACATGTGTTTATTCGTTTACATTATGGTTTTTATTTTGTCATGGATTTATAAGTTGTACTTAGTTCAAAGTTTTTTAATAATCAAGGTAAAAAGTGTTATCATTTGAACTGGAATCTTTTCATTTGACTGTGCTATGATGTGAACCAGAATCTTTATATAACTTTCAACTTTTAGTTTAGTAAATGTTTGTTGTGTACAGTCGATTTTAACCAAAATCACAAGAAAACTGTTTAATATAATTAATTTAATAACCAAGGTAAAAAAGTAGTATAATGTAAGGTGGAATCTTTTAATTTAGCTGTGCTATAATGTGAATAAGATTCTTTTTATATACTTTCAAGTATATAAAATTATATAAGTATAGATTTGTTATATTTTTATTGTTATTTATTCCATTTCATATTTAAGACAGGACAACGCCTGTTGGGTCATCTTGTCTGTCATTAAATGTGAGAGTTTGCCTATTCTCCATAAGATTAACACAGAAAGAGTATGGAGGTTTGCTGCTGTGGGGAACATTGGACGTAGGCATTTTTAGCATAAACAATTTTAATTTTGACCATATACAAAGTTTTAAGTTTGCCTACACTATAATGAACATGGGAAAGGAGGATGCAAGTTATCTCTCATGATAAACACATAAACTATGAATATTAAGCATGATAATTACAAGATGATTACAAGATCAATGTAAACAAACTAATATTGATTTTAATTTGACAGCTATTTTTGAGAAATGTTTTTTTATTTTCATAGTGAGTGGATTAGTTTTATAGAAAACATAAATTTTCTTCAAAAGCTATGGAATAAGAAAAATAAGTTTCATAACTGCGGGTTCTCTCGTTTTCACTGGAAAGATGAACATTGCGTTCGTCTACATAAGCTAATGTACGAAGCCTAGTTTAGTGTTACAGAAAGAGAGATTGACAGATAGACAGACGAAAATTGAGATAAGTCCCATTTCGGATTTTCTGTCTTATAAAACGTGAAAATATCGAAAACTATAATATTCCAAGCAATGTAAAGACAAAACTCTAATTTTATTTATGCAGAGGATTTATTGAGCATAGGCTCTACCTACAAATCCTTTTCTACGTAAATTTCCCTTTTCAAAAAAGGAGTAACAATTTGAACAGAGGGCAGGCACAAAGCCGTTCAATCACACTGCGTAACATGTCGCCATAAGCGGTTTACATGGGGAGAGGAGAAAGACTTCTCGCTGCAACTTTGTGGGCCAGAGGCAATATTAAAAATTGAGAGACGTACTTGGATATGCAGCTCTCAAAAGGAGATGCGTACAAGAAATATGTATACTTTGCACTTTGCTTTAGTTGTACTCACAACTACTTGTTTTGGATAGAAACCTCAGTTGTTCTCTTTTACGAAGTATACTGTCAAAACATGGACGAAATAATTATTTTAGTAAACCAAATCTGGTTCAAACACGCATCAGTAGCAATTCATGTTGTTGCAGACGCATCTATCTTCAAGCTATTTCATTAAGCAATCATCAGGCGTACAAGAATATGAATTTGTTTTCGAAAGTAGTTTTTTTAATACCACATATTACGTGCACACAAAAACACATAAACGGTATCATTGGACTAACACAAACTTTCTCTTTAAGTAAATTTGTAAACTATGAACTTAAAAACTATCAAACTCTTTAAAGTTTGTCTAAATATAGTTTGCCTTAGTCAGTAACAAGATTACAAGATCGTCCCGCAATCATCCTACACGCATTTCTCATTCATACTTGGCTTAAAATACCTACCTGGGTAAGTTTCCATTTCATTCAGAAGTAAAAAGTATTTAAAAAGTTATCAAACAAAAATCATCCAATTTCTGAGATTTACAACGAGATCATATACTTTCAAGACAAATATTTGCTAGGTATTTATCACAACCTTTTGGAACACACCCGCCTATCAGTTAATGCCAAATCTTTTTGGGTATGTTTTGTTGGGTGTTGAGATCTTATACTTCATACCAAGTTTCATGGAAAACGGTTCAGAAATAAGGAAGAAATTGATTTTTCAATATTCTCCATGAGAATGACATCATGCGCTCTCAGACAACGCATTGTGTTTAACATGGACGGAAATTTAACTTTTCTCTGAAACTATCAGTTGGAGACTAATGATTCAAAGTAATAATTTGTTTAGTTTATCAAGCCGGTTTAATAGCAATGGTTAAATTATTTTATAAAATTATTGTTTTTCAAAAAATTTAAAACACTATTTTTCACATTTAAAACCCCATATGCCCTGCGATTGTACCATTAGTTGAACAGACATACGGGTGGTGTCATACTATTTGGAACTTAATAAACCATAAAATTGTAATCAAAATCGTAAGAGCAAATTTTGAGAAATTTTTACATTTTTTAACTATTATTTAAGGGGGGACAAAAAATAAAAATAATATGGAGATATAACCAAAGTGCACCAGAGTACCAAATTTCATAAAAATCAGGCGATCATTGTTTGTCGGGGTATGTACACAGACAGTCATAAATACGAAAACCACTTTTTTGGATTCAGTTAGTCTCAAAACGGATGTATCCACTCTCTACTCAAATTAAAAAATTTCGACGAAAACAATACTTTCTCCATATACTATGTCTAAGTGGAGAAAGTAAAAATAAATGTTATAGAGAGCTGGTTGTACAAAGGATGAGCTGAGCGGTACTGCAAGAATAGCTCTGAGGAGACTTAGTCTAGATTTTGTATTTAAGTAGTGTGTTAAAGAAATTAAATACAAATATTTTTAATTAGCGTAGTAACTATAAATTATAGCAAATCTCATAGTAACATGGTGAAACAATGGTAATTACTGTAAAATATTTCTGGAAACTATTATTATACTGTTTTCAAATACACTAAAATATAATTAGACTATCGAGTTGAAATGTAATTTTTTTTACTTACTAAGGTTTAGTAACTAATAAAATTAAAATACTAACTTGTAATATTTTAAAAATATTCTACACTTTCCTCATCACGTTACTATTTAGAACAGTTTACTTGATGCAACAACTGTTTCGCACCAACTGTTTGAACGTTAACCAGCCTGCCTCAGACTGATACAAATATTTACCCTCCAAAATCATGTGTTGGTAGAACTGCCGACACTGGCAGGCCGCTGAGTAACAACATGTACGCATGCAGTGGGCCGGTTTTTGCTTTGGTGGCAATATGAATCTCGTAATTACTAGGTTATAGAAATAAACGGTCGACCGACCCTTAGTTGAATAAAAAAACTAAAAATCTTTAATAAAGGTATCATACTCCTTAAAGTTTATCTAAATACAATTTAAAATTTACAGTTCAAAATTAATCCTCAAATTTCGCAACTAAGAACACGAAAAAATGAGTTAAATTAATTGTTAGAAATATTTGTGGCCATACCTTACCTTACTTAAAAATAAAAAAGACACTCCGTGTAACCGTGCATTGTTTTACATACCGAATTTCATCAAAATCAGACCAATATTCGGGTATCTAGGCTTCTGCACATCCACCAAACACACTCATACACGGACAGACACACAGAAAGACATTATTCTAAAAATCTCTTTTTTACTAAAATGGAAATATTCATAAAAAGCTAAAATTTGAAAATCCTGACTAAAACAATACTTTCTCCTTTTATAGGGGGAGAAAATAAACGGTTTCAGTGGACTGAAATATCCTTCCTCCCTGAGTGTGAAATAAAGAGCAATTATTTAGCATTAATTTAACATTAGCAGATGAAGCCATAAACAGCCACATAAAAATAACATTAATCGAACATTTCACTACTTCCTAAAAGAATTAAAAATGAAAAGAGTATGCAGGTTTGCTGCCATAGGAATCTCCCAAAAGTGGATTTTTAGAATAATGTAAAACATACAACCCTTGAGTTATTGGCAAACTAATCTTTCTATATATACATTTTGGATTAGTAATAAACTACTTAGTCCTGTCATTTATCTGTATCTTAAAATACGCCTTACGAGACTATATTTTGCCCTTATACTTTTAAAATACATATTAAATACATATACATACATAATATACATATTCGTGTATACATACACGATATACATGTGTTTGTAAATTATAATTTTAACTAGCTATTGATTTAGAGTAGCTACACTAGTTAGTTGTGATAAGGCCCTTTTTGATTATAAACGAAAACCAATAAGAAGTATTACATTTGAGTTTCATACTTATAAAACATCGTACGGTTTCACAGTTAAAGATAGGTTACAGTTTTTCATGAGTGTCTAGTTTTTTGGCGGGTACTCCTGACAGGTCGAGGACCACCTGTGCCGTGTTGGCGCCTCATTCTCCCGCCAAAAACAACCTACATAATATCGACTCTATAATTACTGACCACTGACTTTTTTTAAAGCCTTACTCCTTACCATAAATGTATTCTACATTACATTTTTGATATGGATCAACAACGTGTTGAGAGAGTTTCTCGTCCGTTCGTTGGATGTAATTTTTGAATTGCTGAAATTTTGCTACTATTCTAAAGTTACGCGTAATTTTACAAGTGATTAAGGATTTTAGGGTTCAGATTAATATTTTTTCTTACAACCGCACAATAACAGGCACATTTCATGCTGTTGGCAGAACGTATAGGTAAAACATTCCCGCACTAGAGCGGATATGATCTCATTCCCACCCTAGTGCGGCGAAGTAACCGACCAATCACATGCGCGGAACGCTCCAATTCAATATGAAAATAGCCAACAGCAAGCGCTAAGCGCTCAGTCAGCTGATAGACAGTCATACGGCTATAAAGGTTTACATGGCAGCACTGAACTGACGCTTCGTGCTGCCATAAGAACTACTCATGCGATATGACATCCTTTGCGCACTTGTCACACAAATACCTATTACACATTTATTATATATAAATATTAGATGAAACATATTAAAATCTAAAGAAAATTTTTTTTGAATGGACATACTTGAAGATGTTTGTTTTTCTTTACAAAAGAGTATCGGTGTTGATATACAAAATTATAATAATAGAATCTTAATTTGCATTTAAAACCAAAATATTTCCTAAATACTGGGAAACTGGTAGGAAACAAAATCTTTAGGGCAGTTATAAAAGCTTTGTGTTAGTAGCTTTTGCTTGGAAACTTCCACCACGATTGGTCTTTTACAGTGAAATGGTTGTTTTCAAACATTATCCAGAATGTTTGCGACTCTTTTTATGAGTATTCAGTAACCAAACATCCTTTCCGTGACTTGAGCGTAAATATTATCTGTTGATAATTCTCTATTATCTGATTCTGTTGCTCTACATTCGTGGCATTACGTAAATCTGAGCAGGCCACATAGAAATAACAGGCATTACTAGAGCAACATGTAAACATTTCAAACATACTACAGTCAACATAACATGTAGGCTACACATATTATCCAAATAATATAAACAACTATTAATAAGCTTGTCCTTTATACTGGTTTATACGGGTTGTCTCAGGGTTATGAAGAAAATACTTATTATGACACAATAAATATCCTAATCTAAATTTTGTAAAGAAAATAATTGAAAAAGAGAAACCCAGTTCAGTTATTAAGTAATTAGTTTTAAATTTGATATCCTTCATCATTAAATTAGGCTTACTCTAGTATTTAAAAATATCCAAGTTGAGGTTACATTTTAGTAAAAATATATAAAATAAAATCGTGTTAGTTACAACATCTATAACTCGAGAACGACTGGACCAAATTTAATGACCTTTGCTTTTTTGGATTCTTCTCTGCTAAGAGTAGGCTAACAAAACTGAAAATTCCTAACATATTCAGTTTTCTATTTAACGTTTGGGATAAGCCCCACTGGCCTTTAAATGGTTTATATGGTAAGTTTATGAGGAAAATATGTGTATGTATGAGAATAGAATTTTGATCATATGTTATCATCAATAATGTGAATATTTTATAAACAGCTGATTTTGTGTCGCTTTATTTTCACCAGTCAACTGCTAACGTCATTAAGCGTCATTTTCAGTAAATATTTCTGATTGTTTAAAAAAAATGTATAAATTACTGGTTGGTTAGTTTGCCTGAGTGTAATCAATTGTTGTTTTTTTTGTTTTGTGTGAGTGGATATAATGAATGTTAGATTACACGAGTATTATTATAAACAATTCCGCGATTCAGAAAATTTAATCTTTCCTATAAGAGCCGTATCGCAGTTAGGTTTGTTGTGGATTTAGGAATAATATATCTTATCGTATCAGTATTGTTATTAACTGTGGCGCGACTCAGAATATTTAATCCTTCAAAACAAAGCCGTAAAAATAATTACAAATCATTTTTAGACACTTTAATTTAACTATAATTTTATTTATTTGAATAGTATTTCAACGCCTACACGTTGTATGCTATTCTTGAGAAAACCTTGGGTGATCGACCTTGCCAGTGAATGTATACAGACATATTGAACATACAACTATATCCAACTGTATGCTATGTATATAATCAATTTGAAATATTGAGTCCCAAAGAAAATGTTCGTTGAAAAGATAACTATTTCTTAATCAATGATATAAACGATGCGTAATATAGTATTCTTCAGCTTATTTTATACAAGTGATTATATTATAATTTCCGTTAACTGTCCAATATTTAGACTATGAATTGATAACAATAATCTAAAATAATAAAAAAACGTGCTCTTGAACTGTAAATTTTATAAAAAAATATATTTTTTATAAATGTGATGTTGACATGGATATGTCTAAACTCTAGGGGAGGGGGTGTTATCAGATTTGTGTAACGCAAAAGGTTTATACGGAAAAGTGCAGCGGCAGTGTTTCGATGCCGTTTCCATAGAAAAAAATCAGAGCTATTGTACTGATGTTTTGGTTGTAAGAACAACTATTTAGATGAACTGAAAACATTCCCTTTAGACATATGCATGATCTAACCTATTTCCTACAGGGAAGTAAATAAAAACATTTTTGACATAGATATGTCTTAGCTCTGGGGGAGTGGGTGTGTTGGCAATTTGTAAGATGAAAATTTGAATCATTTATATTGAAACTAGCAGAGATATTTAATTGAATTGTTAATATATAAGAATAAGAACAGCTGTATAGAAGAACTGAAAACATTCCTTTTATACATATTCATGATCTAAACTATTTCCTTTGTTTTAATTTTACCCACTTGTGAAATAAACCATTATATTTTGTTTCTAATATTTCATTGAGCAAACTCACAGTTGTACTCGATGAGCAGTTTCGATAACTACGTTATACAGTTATCTGTCAACAGCAAGTAATTGTTATAACGTAAACAACGGATGTATTTTTGGCAATAGAGTAGACTGCGGTAGAGAGCCAGTGGGTGGTAAATAGCCAGTCGACAAGAACCGTGGTTTGACATTTACTGACCAACAAATACGTTTAAACGTGTAGTCTGGTCATTGACCCCCAGGGAATTTATACCAAATTAAAACATCTGCTTCCATTCTTGTTTAAACACATTTGCATTTGCCGTCTAACTAGTGATATGCAAAGTATTTTTATAAAATAAGAAAAATATCATTATTGTTTATTGATGGACGAAAGAAGTGGACTAACAAGATGCAAGTAATGTATCGTGTTGGTTTTACACGAATATTTTAGCGTACCCCAAGTGTACAATTAGCAAAATGTGTCAACATTTATAGTATAGCAAAATTTAGGATATGTAATTTGAATTTCCTGAAAAATAAAAACAATTCGATAACTATTATTAATAAATTCCTGATTCATTCGTAAACTAAATAGGATGTAGTGTTAAGTTTTATACGTTTGAAATTAAATGAGTTTTCAAAATCTTTATTGTTACATATTTAATATAAAATATAAACTTAAATTTAATCCATAACGGTGAAGATGGCAGCATCGTATGATGTGTGAGGAGAGCCTTAAGTTGTAGACCGTAATGAGAATATGACAAGACGAGAGATAAAGAAATACAAAAATATAAACAGCATATATTATATATAAAGATATGTGCAATATTTAAAAAAAATATCTGTATCAATTCGTAAACCTAATATTAGGCTAACAAGGGTAAATGCAATAATTGTTGAGGGTCCATAGTCTAATAGCATTAGAATTAAATAGTTTATTATTAACTTAACAAACTTTTTAAACGTGTCTTATCTTATATATTACAATACAGGGTTTCTTGAGGAAGAGCTGCATTACCCCTTCAGGTTTTATATATACATCTACATTAAAATTTTATCTACGCCTAGGGGTTTTTGCAAATTTAGATATCAATCACTAAAGAACTGAGTGAGGGGGAGGTTTGGTTTGAACGTTTTCAGAACCCTTTCATTGGTATTAAAACACAAGACATTTTAGAAAATACCAATAAGCTAGAAGTAAACGATTAATAACCGAAACTATAACTAAAACTCTCCGAAATGTATATTATAAGAGTACAAAGAAGTTACGTCAGAGGTTCTGAGGCTGCCTGAAAACTCAGGCACATAACTAGAACAAGACAGGCTGAACGTTATAAGAACCTAGCTTCAAGAAGAGCCTTAGTAATGCTCCCAGAGGAAAAGTGAATTGGAATGAAGAACTCTTTGTCATAGAAATAGGTTTTAAGTTTGTGAACATTTTTTTGTAGAATAATTCTAAAACAAATGAAATATATCACAGATGTTTTGGAAAAAATTATTAATGTTAAAAAAACAACACGTACTTTTGTCATACTCGTGGCGGTGTCGTTTTAGCACCTGTGGCGCTATCTGTCAGCTAACAGCCGCCGCCAAAGTGAACCATCCCGTATCGGAACAACCTATTTTACACCGCCAGCAGATGCCAGCTGATGAAAACTTTGAGCTTAAAAATGTACAATGCTGCCAACATGCAAAGAAAGAAACAATTGGTATGCATTGTCAAGACAAATTTTGTGTCTGTAATATATTTGCACAACAGTTGAAATGTAACAAAATTTAGTTCTAGTGAGTTTAAAGCTATTGCCAATATTACAATCTTGAACCGCCTGTTTTACATGGTTTAAATTGTTTATTAGGATATTCTTTTATACATTTTAGATTGCAGATGGATAAAATCTCTGAATCCAAGTATCATTACATCGTTTATATAAAATTTAAAAAATAAACCTTGTTTCAAGCTTTGCATCGTTCATTATGAAGGTGAAATATTATTCAATTTTGTTAGGGCTACTGATAACCTTAAGTAGTGAAAAGTTTAAGATTTATTTTTTGTATTTTTTGTAATCTGATTTAAATTATTAAATTATGTATGCCTAATCTGAATTAGCTTGTAAATGTAAAAAGTATTGTTTGTGGCTAACCGTACAAAGCCCAAAAAATACAAAATTAGTTTTATAAAATGTTTTAACATGATTTTTGTCACCTAGTTAAGCGTTTTAATTTTAATCAATAATCAATATTACGTGTTTGACCACGTTAAAGTTATGGTTTTCGCGTGTTTATTTTTTGATAAGAAGGTTGATTTAAAGTCGGATTAATACTTAATAGCCTACACTAAAATGTAACTTGGAATATATGAAACTACTAAATTCCTAAATCTAATAAAAGTTTTAGGAAGGAAATAGTTTTAAAAACGTTTAAAAATAAACTTTGTTTCACCGATAAAAGAGCTCTGGTAAATCTCTAGGATTCCACTAAACGAATAACCAAAATATTGAGGAAAACCGATGTAGAATTTCACTTAAAGTAGTGATAAAACAAATTTAAATTAAAAAAGTAATATTTATGAAAAAATAAAACAAAAAATGTAACCGTCAGGTTATTTTGCATAGATCCAAGGTTCCTGGTAAAATACAACATAAATCATAAATTATTCATACCAATATCAAAGTTATCCTTCAATTGTCAAAAACCACTTTGAGAACACTTGTCACTGTCTTGTGAACCCTTCAGCTTCGGAGAACTGTGTGCGACTCCCGCCAAAAATAACCCCTTACTCCCGCCTGTAGTCAGCTGGTGTTCAGGTGAGGAATACAATGACATCGATTAACTGATTCATCTTAAGTGGTTACTAAACCGAAACCAATATCACAAAATAAAAATATATACTAGTATATGTGACTGTTTAGGAGTACAACACAATATTACTACTTTTTATGAAACGGCTTTTAATATTTCACTATTTTTGAGACACTTACTCAACCACAAATGAGTATTTTAAGGTGAATATGAATGACGGGTGAATTTAGCGAGTCTAAAGGATTCTATGATATGTAGCTCTGTTACTGACGAAGAGCAGATAATTTCTTTCGTTTCTAAGGGGCATTAACTAATATAGTCTAATGAACGAAGGCAACTTTTTCCAGTATCGAACAAAACACAAAATTGTGTCAAGATTTCTCTCAGGATCTATCCGGCACAACTACCCAGTCAGCTTTATATTATCATGACATAGTTATATGTTATACTTATAACGAAACATAATCCAGTTTGTTATAAAAATGTAGACACCTTTTAAAAATATAAATGGAAATCGTTTGGTTTAAAACTGCATAATCCTGATGACTTGTTATATGAAATTGAACCTCAAGCTGTCTACAGTAGCAATTGAGCCAGACCATTAACGCCTTGTAGTAATCCCTCACACACATCCAGGGAGCACTTGGCTTAGTCTAATGGACCGACTAGCCACGTCTAATGGACCCGACTAGTCTAGCTGAAGACTCAGGAGAATATTTAGTGGTGTACAAGCATAGATAACGGTAAACTCTGGCTGAGGGTTTATTATTAAATCATGATTTTCACTATAAAGGATTTATATCTATTTTTCGTCCATACAACTCAACTTAGTTGATACTTAAAAGGGGGTAGTTCGATATAATTAGAATTTTTTATCTAGTTTTGTTCTTATTTTTTTAGCTTCAATACCAACTATATCAACTTCCTTAATCTAGTAACAGAGTTGTTAAACCTTTTGTGAAAGAATGTCAAACAGAGTTATTAAACCTTTTGTGAAAGAATGTCAAGCCATGCAAGCGTTAAACTGCCTTGCGACATTCCAAAATCTTGCAAATCAAAATTTCGTTGCCCGTAAACCTATTTTTTTTATAGTTAGGCACACCTTTTCTCTCTAACCATAACAGATATGATTTTGTACATAGCTCAATGCTTTTTCTGCTTTGTAGATAAACCTATTCTTAATTAAATGAGTGAAAAATATTTCAGTTTTTTATTATTTTATATTTTAAGTCTGAAATCAAAATAAAGTGCCAAATTTAAAAAAGAATAAAATCTAGCATTTGTTAACGTATTTTCAAATGTAAGAATAGGAAAAATAATTTGATAATAAAATTATATTTAATTTTATATTTTATATTAATTTTTATATTTATTTTATATTTACTTATTTTTAATTTTTAATTCAATCAAGTAAATTTATAAACAAAAGATTCTTTAAAATTTAAAAAACCCTTCTGTCGTTGGGTTATATTTTAAAATATATATCTAATTTTTTACCGAGCAAAGCTCAATCATTAGGTTCTATATTAACTATGTTTGTAAATTATTTGGATCTATAAGATAACTTAAAGTGTAAAAAGTATTTATTAATTTGTTTATTGAGCCAGATTGACAATTATATGCATGGACCATATCTTAACTAAAAAGTAATTTTCTTTTAATATTTAGTTCCTAACTAAAACTAACTAGATTTTTTCAAAAGTTTTACAAAATCAGCAAAGACCTCCAGTAAAGTCACAGACGCTGTCGTAAACCGTGTCTATCAAAAGAGACTTGAGACTGCTAAACTGTGGTAACAAAATTATATTATGTTAATGGTGAATAAACATCTGGCAGTGATGACGTTTGAACATGATGGATAAATAACAGATCCTAAAACAACAGACTCTACAACAGATCCTTTTTGACATGTATATGTCGGTGTGAGGGGGTGTTGGCAATTTTGGGTGTTGGCAGACCAAAATTTGAAACGGTGACGTGGTTTGGTTAGTGACGTCATAGTCAGGCTATAAAAACAGCTGTATCTAAACAGCTGTTTTTATAACCGAATTGAATTTTTAATACAAAAGAATAAAAACAGCTGTCTAGATGAACTGAAAACATTTCCTTTAGACATGTTCATGAACTAACCTATTTTCCACAAGGAAGTAAATACAAACATATTTTCTTCTGGTAATGGATAATCACACGTAATGGTATAAATTAGTCTTTGAATAATGACACTTGAAAATAGTTAAGCTGGAGAAAGTTGAAGTCTCTTAAGGGAACATTATATTCGTTTAAGTAAAAGAGTTTCAGTGACATTAAAGAACACAGTCCCTGGCTCAACTGGGCCCTGAGGATCACTTGCAACGCGCTATGGGGACTTAATTTTCTTACAAAGAGAGTGAAAGAGGATAATCTCCTCTTTTAAGCACTTAATGAGAACTTTAAGCTTACATATGTTGGATATAATGTATTTCATTATAAGGAATCATAGTCTTGATGAAAGGTGGATTTACTAATCGTACACTGAAGTAACGTAATATTAGGTAACCTATGTTAATCTTACTAAAATTTGAACATTGAACAAAGTTAACGTCCAACAGAAATTAAATTTTAAAAATGGAGAACTTTATTTCTGTAGCATTCCTTATGAGGAGATATTACAAATACTCAAGTTACTCTCTATAAAAATAAAAAATTATATTCCTTCATTTCTAACTTCATCCTAATTTAAGAGTCAAATTCAAAAAGTCAATTTTTAAAATAATGTGTATAATGAGCCCTTCACAATTTATTGTGAGTTATTTTAATTACACATTTTTTATTACCTGTAGAAATGTAAAATAGCACAATCCCTATTTTTTATTTATACCTTAGATTAATAATTAACCATCCAGGTGCTAACATCTCACTGTGAGATGTCAGCGAGGTGCAATTGTATAGCACTATTGAAGTCAAAAATTACTGTCACGGTGCTGCCATCTGCTAGCTAATACATGCAACTACTCTTTAGTTCCCTATTCTGACGCTTGAGTTCGTTATTTTGCCACGAGAGTATTTTATAGCCAAATAAGTGCTTTCTCAGACGGTGGTCCTTTGTAGTGTAGTGGTCAGACTACTTTGCTGACGAGTACAACAGTTGAAGCCATTCGGAGGGACGAGGGTTCAAATCCCGACCATGAGCAATCCCAATTTGGCTTGCAAATGTGTGGTATAGTGGACCTTAAATAAACGGTGACCGGCTTGGGTGGAGGTTGACGGCATTTGTAGACTTAATTGAGATTGCAGTAGACACCTATTTTGCTTTTACGGTTATAAGGGGGGCATGTTTTGTGTTTTTTTTTGTGTATGATTGGTATTTTATGAAGAGTTGCATAAAAATAACAAAATTTAAATAGTCATAGCACTTGCAGGGTTAAATATATTTAAACTAATTATCATCCAAAACCGTGAGTTACATGGACTCTGATGTATAGATTCTAAAGACAAACTTTCACTCCTATATCCTGCATGGAATTTAATGCCAAGGCTCTACCTATCATGAGAACTGGGAAGGTTTCTAATTGGTCAATTTGACCAAACGAGAATACAACAGAATGCAACAATCCCCTCCTCTTATTTTGCTTAAGATTGCGTATTTAATTTTACTTCTGTCACACTAGCAAAATAATACTCGTACAATACTGGATAAAAATTATTAATACATTTGTAAGAACTAAAATGATACTAAGGAAAACTAGATTAATCGACTTATACAAATATCCATTCTTCTTTTAAAACTGATGTGTAATGCTGAATTCAAACTCATATATTTCACATTTAACAAAAATATTACATAATTATAATATGCTGGATTGCAACACCACAAACTGAGACGGTGTTGTTGACAATTCAACTGTAAAAATTGATTAAAGATGACGATTTAAAATAATCTTCTTACGTAACGAATTAACGTTTTAGGTAAAGGTTGTAACAATTTTAAGATAGTTAAAGTATAGATTTTGCAAGTTTTTTTATCAGTGAGAATCAGAATTTAATTTTGTGGCAACCACTCTTAGGGAGACGACAGTCTAAATTCCTGTAAATGCAACCTTCCAGGGATGAAAATGATATTCACAAACCTATTATAATAAATTATAAATTACATCAACCTAGTCTTTAATAGTCCAATATTCTTAAAATGATCCTCTAAATCTCAATACCCCCAAACCACGGCAGACCTTTACACATCACATCAAAAAACCCTAATACTAACAAAATAAAAATCACTCAAATTTAAAAAACAACAACTCTTTAAAAATAACAGTATTGTCAACAACCTTACTCCACTGAGCAACTCAGAATTCCTCAGCAGAATTACACACGAGACACATATTCTGATTTCTCTGAGGGCCAGGGGTTTTGTCCCATAAGATGGTAAAGGATTACCTACCGTGAATAGCGAACACCTAACCATCTGGTTAATTTTGCTTTTCTATCGATGATTACTTGAAAATATGTTTCCATTTCATGAAATCTAAGATATATAATACAAAACTGAAAATTATAAATATTACTAAAATTTCATTAGGTAAAATTGCACAAGGTCCAATTGTACTCAAGAAACTATACTATCGTACACTTACTTGCACAAGACATTTTTGAAATTTTAAATCAGACCATTCTTCATATGAAATTGAATCTTTCAAAACAAAGGTAATGTTTATATTTTGCAGGTTTCAACCTTACTAAACATTCTTTGATCGGTGCTTGAATGATTTATGATGCGTTATTTGTAGCAAGGGTTAAAAATTGACATTTAATGTGTATTCACATTAAATGTCAATTTTACAATTCTTCAGATTCATTTTAAACTTTGTTGCTAAGTTCTCGAAAACTGCGTAGTGAAATTTATAATCAGATGTATTTAATACTATTTTGCAACGAATATACGCGTAAAAAAGAGTGGTTTGATGCTGTGGTTATTTATTAATATCAATGAACTTTAGTCTATAATATTACCTCCTCCTTACCTTGCAGCTAAAACTGTACTTTAGCTGCAAGGTAGGGAGTCCTGGACAGTCTGTTCTGTATTAAATTTATTTGGATTGACTGATGCGAGTATACAAATTAATAATTTGTTAAAAAACTTTCAGTTTATCGTTAAAATGAACGTATTAACAGAAATAAAAACCATTGCATTTGTATTTGTGTATGTATTTAAACTCTATGTGCCTACAATTGTCTTTTTTCCACTCTTAAACGTAAAAAATTTAAATTTACTTGAAAATTTTTTTATTTATCTAACCTACTGATATGGCAATTTAATTCTGGTCAAAAACTTATTCAATAGGCTTATATCTAAGAAATATTCAAGGGTGGTGAAACGTCCCGGGACGGCTTAGTATTTATATTAATTATCCTACAACAGAAAAAATTTACAAATTGAGTTGGGACCTGAAATACTACTACTGTGTTTTAGCTTATTACTGACTTTCAACCTCACATAATATGCGAGACGGCCCATGAAGAGTCACTACGAAATCTTAAATAAAAGCATAGGTTGATAAGTACATCTAATTCAAGGTATTTCTAAGCGAAGTAAAATTCCGCAACCCCCGCTTCAAAAACTTGTGAGCACCTAAAAACTTCAAATTCAAGCGACCTTTAAATGGCTGCCATTTCCAACTCGGTTTTTCTTTCGAAGTCGGGTTTGGGACATTGTACTCGTGTAAAAATCACCTTTAAGTTTTACTTTAGTAAATTAATAATAAAAGTATCAAGCGGTCCCGGGAATTTTCACGTCCCTGTGTTTTGGTTTGATTGATTATTTTGTAGATTCCATCACTAAATATTTAGAAATCTTTCAGTTTATCGTTAAAATGAACGTATTAACAGAAATAAAAACCATTGCATTTGTATTTGTGTATGTATTTAAACTCTATGTGCCTACAATTGTCTTTTTTCCACTCTTAAACGTAAAAAATTTAAATTTACTTGAAAATTTTTTTATTTATCTAACCTACTGATATGGCAATTTAATTCTGGTCAAAAACTTATTCAATAGGCTTATATCTAAGAAATATTCAAGGGTGGTGAAACGTCCCGGGACGGCTTAGTATTTATATTAATTATCCTACAACAGAAAAAATTTACAAATTGAGTTGGGACCTGAAATACTACTACTGTGTTTTAGCTTATTACTGACTTTCAACCTCACATAATATGCGAGACGGCCCATGAAGAGTCACTACGAAATCTTAAATAAAAGCATAGGTTGATAAGTACATCTAATTCAAGGTATTTCTAAGCGAAGTAAAATTCCGCAACCCCCGCTTCAAAAACTTGTGAGCACCTAAAAACTTCAAATTCAAGCGACCTTTAAATGGCTGCCATTTCCAACTCGGTTTTTCTTTCGAAGTCGGGTTTGGGACATTGTACTCGTGTAAAAATCACCTTTAAGTTTTACTTTAGTAAATTAATAATAAAAGTATTAAGCGGTCCCGGGAATTTTCACGTCCCTGTGTTTTGGTTTGATTAATTATTTTGTAGATTCCATCCCTAAATATTTTGAAATTGTATGTGCGATTACTCATAATTCATGCCTTAAACATAAAAGGAAAGTTCGAACCCACTTTAAATAACGATCTATTTTAAAATTTCACCTTCTAAACCTCGTTAACATTGTATAACAATAAACAATAACGTTATCAATCTGCTCAAGATAGACAAGCCACGCCCCTAAAGTGCAACTGCTATGAACCCCTCCATGGACACATTACTTTCAAGAGTTAAGGACATTGTGGTCTTGGGGAAGATGGGATGTAAGCGGAAACGGATGTGCCGGATCATTTACCATGTGACCTGCTGAGAAGGCAGGCTCAGTGCCAACAATGTGGCTGATAGCCGTATGCGACAGATATATGCGCGACGGATATACTGCGGCACCAAATCCCGATTGTGAAGGGGCGGACACTCAAAAGAGAGCTTTTTAGGGCGCGACCTTACCCTTAAAAGTATGACTGAATAAATTTAGAAAATATATAATGTTTGAAAAACCCCACTGTTTTTCAAACACTATATAGTAATTAAATAGATCTCTCAAATGATAATTTGCATGGTTAATAATTAAAAATGTATCACATTATTTATTCATCAACTTAGTTTTATTTTACAATTAAGTATTTTAACATGTTTAAGTACTTTTTGTTACTAAGTATTTTATTTTTAGTTTTTCCTTTTTACATTATTTTTTTGTATTTTGTCACTTCCGTTTTACTTATAGTTGAAATACCTTATTACATTTTAAATGGGTAGGCTAATATTCGCAATATTCAATCTGACAGCATCTAAACACATAATACTTTTCAACATTATTCACCCAGTGTTACTATTTGATCCTACCAACTTTTTACGAGTAAAGTTTCTCTAATTAAATAATTAAAAATTTAATAAGTAAATAATTTAAACAACTCAATGTTCTGAAGAATGTCGCATAATAAATTATTTGGCAATGACTTGAAACCCGATTTCGTTAATGTCACATTCTGTTTAGAAGGAGTATTTTTATTAGGGGTGTATTTTTTAAAATTTAAATAGTGTAACGGGCGTGAATATCTTGCACGAGCGTCGTATTCGTCTCTACTGGCGCTGGCAAGGCTCGCGCGCGGCGGAAGGCTTCACAAGTCGCAGCGGGAGACTCCACGCCCCTTGTAAACCGCTTTTGGCGACATGTAGGCCTACCCCTTATGATTGAACAGCTTTTGTACTCTTTCCATTCAGATTTTCTCTCCAACATGAACAGACGTTATTTAAAAATAATTTTCTGTTTAGAACGAATTCTGGCACCATATTAAACAAAAATGCTGCTTGACAGCTGATTTTTTTTAAATTCTTCAAAGTAAAATTAATATTTCAGTGTTCATAAAAAATATAACTGGAGATCAGAAACAATTCATTTTGTTGTGAAAAGACATTTGCTCTTGAAAACGAATAATAATGATCCAAGAAAATTATAAATAAAAAAGTGTATATTATCAAAAGATATGCTATTCAAATTTAAGATCTATCCTTGACCTTCACTTAAATTTTGGAATTTATATAATCAACTGGTATAAATACGCAAATTAATTTCATTGTGATGAATGAAAATATATATTTGAAGCATTTTCAATACAAAAAGTATTAAAAATGAAAGCTACAATAAAATAAACACATTTTAATTATTCTGTAAATTTAGAATATACTTACGAATAGGTTATAAAAGAAGAGTCGTGATAGAAATATAATTTTTTTACTACCTCAAGAACTGGGTTCAACATGATGGGTAATATATTACCCGAGGTAATCTAAAAGCCTTTGCACATTTGGCACCATGATGGTGTGACAATGTATAAGCGATAATGGAAAGATGTGGTCGCGCCTTGATGGCTAAGATAGATTCGCTTTGATTTTGATTCAAACGGAGCATTACACACTAAATGACTGGTGGCGCCTCCAACAACTCAGTGACTCGGAGATGCGGTTTACAAAACCACCAGTTTGTTGTTGCCACCACGTTGTTCCATTGTTGCTGCTTATCTTGTAACAATGGGACCAGTTATGCTGCCATACCATGTCATGTCTAGTGTGTTAAGGTCCTAAAGACTATCCACATTCCATCTATTAGTTTCGACAAACATATTACATGTTAAAAAGTTCATTCTTATATGTTATCAATGGTTTATTGATTATCAAGCGCGAATATTTAAAAAACATTTCTAGAAGAGGCTGGCATTTAGATATCAACTTTCAAGAAAGTTTCTGTGTTAAAATAATTTGACTTATTGAAAATACGGCACTAAACTGATGCTATAAAATTGAAAGATAAACTGGCATGAATTTGAGAAGAATCGAAACATTACTACTTAAAAATAACCAAAGCATGTAGTCGAAATAGAGGAATGTCGAAACGTGAGGTCAACGTCTTGTTTACAAGGGGAATCCATTCAAGTCGGCGACACTTTGAAGCGTCCATCTACAAAACCGTTGGCAACCCTGACGGTATCAATCACTCCCGCGCATTCCTGCAGCGACGTCGTCTGCTAGCGTCCCGCGCCGCCACAGCTGACCGTATTGGTTACTGTATTTCAGTGTTTGGGGAGAAATATGTTAGAAGACGTTCGCTTAACCTGGTTTAATGCGAAGAATGTGGGAGATGTGTTTTATCACTGTAAAATATCAGCTGATTGATTTATCAGGACCGTTAATTATGACGATACCTGGGTCTAGAATTATACCATTTTGATGACTCGATTGGTTTATCAGCACCAAATTCCACCTTCTCAAGAACAAAGTATAGTAAGGGCTTATTTTTCAAATACCTTCTGGGTTGTTTGTGAACTTTAAAGAATCTATATTTATTTAATGCAATGAATTAAAGTCAGCTGGTTTCAGCCAGGGAAAGTATAATGAATAATCAATACATATACTTAATTAGAGCAGTCTGCAAATAGTAGAATGTATGAGAGGCCTTTCAAGTGCCCTGCGTGCATGATAAAACATATTGAAATAATTTTGTGATAGTTTACTACTGAATGCATCTGTCTTTCATTAGGTCGGATGATATATTACGTTAACAATCAATATATATTCCCATACACTAAACTTATCACACTTGTCTCTTACTTTTACTTTAGAATACATACAGAGTTGCGTCAATGTCTTGAACTCAACCACGAATATATTTTAAAGCTGAAGATTTTAATGTAAATGAAGTAAAGGGTAAATGTGGTAAGTGTAGTCGATTTATTGATATGTTGCTTTTTAACTGACATAAACCAGCAGATTAGTCAGTGCCAGGGTCATGTATAACTAGTCCAATAAACAAAGAGTGGTGAGTGTTCAATATCGAGCCATCGATAAATTTTGTTTAAATTTATCTTAGGAGGATCCGGTGACCTTCAGATTATAAACCAGCTACTAATACCCCTGAACCATCCAGTAAAAGTATTTAGTGATAAATGGGTATTTTGTATGGGGTTTATAATCATCCAAAGTATGTAGATATTTACACACACCTTACCAGAGAAGCTGTTAACAAACCACTGTCTGATGGTGGTGAGCGTATGATCATGTCTCTATGATTACCATTATAGCCAGTTCGTTTCGATTCTCCTTTGTAGTTGGACGCAATGTATCAAACTGTAGTTCATACATCTTGCCAGTGCATAACGTTTAACATCGAACAGTTCTCGATACACGGCCGGATGTGTCGACGAGTAACGCACGTGGTATCGAGACAACAATGGCCGGCCATTGGCAAACAAACTTGTGTTGATAAAATAACCACGTTAACAGCCGCTGTGTTTACTCCACGTATAAACATTGTCTAAATATAATGGAATGACTAATGCTTGATTTTTGCCAGAGTCAACTTTGAATTAACTCGATTGAAATTCACAATCGGTTGGAATTGAGTGGGATGGTGGCGTCGTCCTGTAATCCAGCTACTTGGAGGTCACGAATTGTGGATAATTGTAAGCGATGGTAGGTGGGTGTATGTCCTCTTGTGTGGATTAAAGTCCGCACAGTTGAATACTACCTTAATCCGCGAAGACCATCCTCATAATTAGACCAATTCGTCATTCAGGACTTTGGTTCGGATTCCACGTTAAACTGTAGGTCAACTGTAGGTCCACGTTAATGAACATTGGCTGTTGAGCTATTAATTAACAGTCCTGTCTAGGAAACAATAATTCAGCCTTAGTAAGTAATACAAGATCGTGCCACAATTATCTTACATTCAATCCTCATTCATACTTGGTGTTGATTAACGATATGCTAAAGTGCATATCCCTAATAACAATATGGCTAATAAATGTTTATCTTATTTATGTTTGTTTTATATTTTCTTTTACTCTCACTTCTACATGATAAAAATTACTTACAAACCAATCTATGAAATGAACTGTTTGACTCATGAAAACATTACAAATTTGGTAATTGTTTTGTAAAAGTGGTTTTGACGAAAACAAGTGATATAAAACATACAAAACAGAATGAATTTTGGAAAAACTAATTTAATTGTAAACAATTATTGTTTTGGCGAATTCGGAAGCTTAAATTGTTACGATGAGAAAACTTCGATAATTATAATTACAGTAATACGGATAACGAAGCCCGCAGAGGCTTTCCGTGCCATCTAGGTTGCGGTCCTCAAACTTCTAATTGATGGCTGGAATAAAATCAGAGGAAAGTAAAAAGCCTTAATTTTAAAAATAACTATTGTGAACAAATCATGCCTAAACAGCCTGCACACCGAGGCTCATCAGAATTTAGCGAATAGTGTATCTCCTAACTGTCATCAAGTATGAATGAGAAATGAATGTAAGATGATTGTGGTGCTATCTTGTAGTCGTGTTACTGACTAAGGCTTAAATGTTTCTAAACACAAAAAAGTATGTTAATTAATAGTTCAACAGCCAATGGCATCTAATAGACTTGCAATTTAACGTTGGAACCAAACCAGAATTTTGCCTCCGAATTACGAACTGGTCCAAATTATGGGGATAGTGTTTGCATATAAAAGTAGTATTCAATAGTGTGGACTTTCATCCACACAAGAGAATATCGTATCCACCGTCCATCGCTCATAACTATCCACAATTCCTCCACATGACCTCCAAGTAGCTGAGTTACAGGACACGTCACCGTCACCGGCTGTACAGTGCCTATTTGGCGTTGCTGCGGTCCCTAATCCTCTAGTATCCGACTGTTAGATGTCTGATGTAAGTGGGACGATGGTTGGCAGTTTGCGGGGAGCCGCGGTTTAGTTAGCAGTGACAGAGGTTTACGGTGGAGATGTCCCGCTTCTGGGAGCCCGCCAACAGATGGCTATTCTGGTCCATATCGCCTGTAAACCGGCCATTTCCACTGTCTCTTCCACCCGCGTCGGGTTTTTGTTTATTGATTTTGTGAAAGATTTGAAAGATATACTATTTTGCTTTTTCAACTTTTTTAACTTAGAGTATCTTAAATAAAAGATTCTAGAGCTTAAAAGAATGTGGAACTGTCATATTAACTGTTTTGTTTATTAACTAGTTATTTTGAAATTGATCTAACATTTTACAACGAGAGTGCATGCTTGTTTTATTTATACAACAGTAGTGGCGGTAATATAGGCTAAAGAGAGGTTTGCGTAAGAGAAACCCCGTCTTCCAGCTGCGTTGACGGTCGAGGACGCGAAAAATAGTGGACTAGAAGTTAAAATATGTCACATATGTTCGTAGTTACAAACCAAATTATTAATACATCCTCAGCATCACTGGGGTAGACTTTTCCCCGGCATGTCTCAGCTGACGTCGGTCATAATCCGAACATTTTGTTAGATGTAAAGTGCTATACTCATCGACGAGTTACTCTTACCGATTATTAGCAACTCTTACCTTGATTATTACAAGGATTTACTTTCCTGTAATGCTACTTGGACGTCACGAATTGTGAATAGTTAACAGTGGTTGTGATATTCTCTGGTGTGGATACCGTCCGCACTATTAAATATTACGTTAATCAGTTCGTAATTAAATGCCACAATTTTAGTTCAGATCCCACGTTAAAATGTAGAAACCTTAGATTTCATTATCTGTTGAGCTATTAATTAACTAACAGTCCCGTCTAAGGAAAATCACCTTAAATCATCTTAAAATACTTTACCTGGGTAGGTTGTCATTTCGGATCGGTGGTAATAACTGCTAATAATACTAACGCAACTTTAGACTGCTTCACAAATTACCTGATATAAACCTTTTGTCATTTCCTAAAATCGGCTTTCTTTATTCCTCTTATGTGTTACAAATTCTTGATACGAAATATCTAATTCTGAAATAAACGTCTTATAACATTTCTGTTGATAAAAGTATTCGATTTTTAAAATAGTTTTTTTTAATTTATCGTATTTACAAGGTAATCGTTGAAAATGAAAATGAAGTCAAACTAAAGGGAAAAGATAAAAATATCAAAACATTTTTTGTCGAATCTATGATAGATCAATCATTAAGTTGATAAAAAACCGAAGGAAAATGTTTCAAAACTTTATGCGTGAAATGTTTTGGAAGTAGAGGAACTGCTGTTCCATGCAGGACAATAGCAAAGTGTGGCGATAACAGGAGGAGCCAAAGCACACGAAGGAGGGGAGAAAATGGAACCGAACTTGGGGTCTGGAAGCGAAGCCTAGTATGTTGTAACCGACGGGGAAACGTGGTTTCTGTGTTAAAATAACAGCTCGTCGCCGAACTATAACAAGGCGGCGGCTGGTTAGGTCGACCATCATCAGCGTATTAATGTCAGTGAATATTTTTACTAAAAAATATAAAGTACATGTAAACAAATGACCTAATCACAAGACAGCTGTTTAAAAAATGGTTAGGCTATTTCTTTACTGGACTGATAAAAAACATTTCATAATGTTTATCGATGCTTATAAATAAAAAGCTCTAAAAACCCTCTGCCTACTACTCTGCCCTAATATATAAAAATAAAATTTGAAAAACCTTATATTTAGGCCTTACCCAAGAAAAATTTAGGGTTCATTAGAATGTTGAAATATGCCATGGGTAAATTTTATAAGGGGGTTAAAAATAAAACAAACAACCATTGAATATTGATTTGTTTTCTTTTTAGCTGGAAACAACACGTTAGGGTGAATGACTTATATCATAAATTCTATCTTATATCGCACATTCTTCTGATTCTATTAAATATACGGGGCTATAAAATAGAAAAAAAACACAAATGAAAACATAGGGTTTACAGGTCAAAATTTTCACGTCCAAAAAAAGTGAACTTGTAAGTAAATCGAGCAAGAATTCATCCTGAAATACATCATCTATTGAAATAACTATCACATTTTTTATTTTCGTGGTTAGCAACAGCATTTTTACAGAACAGAATACACTATTAATTTTTTATGTAATATTCCGTATGGTTATTGCCTTGTATACGTGTATTTTATAAAATAAAAACAGTATGTGGTTTGATTATGTTTACATATATCGACTGTTATAGTAGCTATGTAGGTCTACTTTATTTTGGTCCGATCTATTGTGAATTCAAAGACATGTCAAAGATTAAAGGGGTGTTGAGGCACTTGCATACTTATAATCGAAAAAAATAGTTTAGTACGTTAGGGTGAATGTATGTGTAGGTCATTCATTGACTTAGGGACCTGGTAACTGGTGACTGCTTGAGTACTGTAATCATATGTTTGATAATGTGTGGAAAGAAAAACAGAATCTCAACAAAACAGTTGTGGCACCGGCATTAAAAAAATAAAAAATCTTTGTACTGAAAATTAATTTGTACTTTACATTATCAATTTATTGAACTTTGGTTTATATGTATTTTGTTAATGCATCATATGTAATGTACCTTTATCTTAAAATACAAGTAAATCTGTTATGATTGACTTACTATTAAAACTTACCGGAAACGAAAATACTTTCCACAGTAAGTACTCCACTTTTGTAAGAAAATAAGCACGATTTCATTAATTCATAGAGAGAAAAAAACTTGCAGCTCCAGCGACGGAGCGCCGCGTTCAACTCCCGCCAAAAATAACCCTTGCCGCTCCCGCCATATGACAGAGATAGTCAGCTGTGCCACAGGTGAGGAGGCATCAGGGTGAGATCAGCTGATAAACAAACAACAGTGTTGACACCCGTACGACAGTACAACTGCCAACAGGTGGCTCGTTAATTCGAACGTTTTGGTCAGGGAAATAAAGATTAAATTGTCATCGTTCATTCTTGTTGTGTTAAGACGTTTCATATTTAGAATAAATAAAGTAAATGCTTGTAAAGTGAGAATAAAAATAAAAATGACTATGGAGATTAAAAAGTTTAAATAAAAGACTATACATTGAAATTTGTGATATAATGAACATTTTTTCCATGTAGTTTTATTGTGGAGGGAGTGCGGGTTTACTGGTGAAGATAATTTTCTGATTTATATGAAACGTTGACTAATCACCGGAAAGGAATATATCTTGTGGTAGCGAACAGAATTATCTTTTAAATAAAAAAAACTGTAAAGTTATAAATAGTTAAATGAAAATATTAAATTTAAACAAACTTTCAAATATCGAATATACTTTCATATGGCGAATATATTCATAAAACACGTGCTTTTCCTGATTGACTGTTTACTCCTATTCACCTTATTAAAACTTTTCCACATCGTTTAAACGTACGAAAATAATTTTTAAGCAAGGCTCATCTCCAGCAAAAAATTATTTTGAAAATCGAAAGCCTTACAAAACTACAAACCAAGTCAATTTTTATATGACTCTGCGTAATGTGTCTCTACGAAAATACAGCCAAGCGTAATAGTTGCGATTAATAACATCAGCTGAGTTTTGATCAAAGTTTCGCAGATTATTAACGGCGGAGAACTAGTTTATTGAGATTTATTTGTTATTTATGAATATTTAATCAAATTACCATCTAACACCAATCCACCTATAGTAACGGCCACGAATTTAGAATAGTTACAGGGTGGATCCGATTGGAGCGATCCCGATAGTGTTTTCATTGTTATTTTGATAATTAGTTCCTGTAATAAGATATGCATGTAGTACCAATTGTATTGATCAAGAAAATAATTAAAAGCAAATTTAGAAATTTTATTTTGTAATGCTTGTAATGTAATATTTGAAGTTAGTGAAAAAACGTGTGCTTTAAATTGTCTTTGTTACGAAATAGTAAATTTTATTTCGTATATTACGCTTTTGACCCTAGATATTTTTCTGGATGCCTTACAACCAGAAAAATATCTGAAATTATCTATCTGAATTATCCTCTGAAATTATCTTCATAATTTCAGAGGTAAAAGAACATTGTAATTAATGAAATGTGTCAGGTTTTTTGATAGGCTATTTAATCTTTCTTTTGAAATAGTTATTTTTTCTTTCTATAGATTGACGTGTAATGATATTGACGTACTGTCTGATCGTAGAGCGTGTAGGGTATCGTTTGTATAGGAGATCAAAATGATTATTTAAAAGTCATAAAGGATCCAAATGTTCTAAAACCAAATCACAAAATGAGGATCTTAACTAAATCAGAATTGTTTGAGTTTAAAAGTTAAGGGCCGGTGTCTCCTGTACTTTTATTGACCCCAGCGGAACTTGAAATTCCAAATGGTACTCTTTTGGAATATATTAACCCTACATAGTATATCATTGTAAATTTGAATATTTTAAAGAAGATATTTTTAAATAATCTATTGTAATCGATGGATGAATGTGTATTTATTTGAAATATATTTACTGAAGTTATTCGTTAAGTGTATGTCGTTAAAGAAGTTTTCATTGGTTTTTAAATTTATTTAATAACAAACAATAGGTACAGTATGTTTTTGATGCTGTTACTTTTGTACTATACCAAGCGGTTGACGGCTCTGTCTATAGGAACGGAGAAGATAGGGAGGGACAAACATGTGATGGCCGCTGCGTCGAACCGACTTGAGGCTGGTTTGCAGATCATGCTCCTTGTGAGGAGGGTGGCCACGCCCTTGGCACCCTGGGCGACGACGGCGGGCAGCAGGAGGGTGGCGAGGCCCTGCCAGGCCAGGCTGCTCAGGACTCCCTTGTTCTTGTCTTCGCCCTCCTTGTCCTTGGTCCGCAGCATGACGTCGGCGGTGACGAACCCCAGGGAGGAGATGGTCAGCAGCAGCTTGGTCTTCTTCAGGGAGTGAGGTAACACTGTTGCTACCGCGAAGCCGTACCCGAGGTACCGAGTCCACGGATTTCTGAACACTTTCGGGTCCGTTTTTTGAAAAGAGCGAATTTTCTCTTTCACGCTTTCAACACCGGAATTAAAGTTCCTTTGGATATTTTTCGCCTCCGCAGAGACTATTTCCGGCGCCGCTTTGGCATCTTTGGACTTGTCACCCATAGTATTTAGGAAACTAAAATTTAGAAAATTGACCTGTCCCGGGAACGTTTACTTGAGAAGTGTATTTGTAAACAATATGTGACAACAGCTGATTATTGCATGCTATAAAACGGAGACGAAAAGGGAAACGTTTATATTTATGTGAAATTCGCTTTTATTTAAGATCCAGGCCTATGGGTTAAAATTGTTCTTCATGGATTCGATTTGTGATCATTTCAGTTATATGAAATTATTATGAAATATTACTAAAATGTTCAGTAAAAGTGTGTAGAGTATATATTAGAATTACCACAGACATTTTTATCTGTTACTTGACCTAATGCTTAAACAGAAACAAAAATATATAAGAAACCATATTTTGAGTATAGTTCACCTAACTCGGACCAATTATTGTTCTCCTCCGTTTAATGACCTCATTTTTCCGTTATTAAGAAAATGTACTTGTCCCGGGAATGTTTACTTGAGAAGTATATTGCTTGAGACAGTTGTTATTTGAAGCCGGTAGCCCCGAATGACTAGCGGGTTCGAGACACCTAGGAGCATCGGTCCACGCGACTATTTTATTATTATTATATTATTTTTATCTCAAATTTTTATTTAAATCTGAAAGTGTAATTGGAATTATTGAAATGAAATGATTTTTTCGTAGTGGCTATATGATCCGTTTGGACGATGCCAAGTTTGTCCTAATCTTGTCTTCACTTTTTCAGTTTAGAATATTCCATCAACTATCAAAATACCATCCTTATTATCATTCTTGAGACCCCTGGCCAAATTACATGGCTATTTTAATTTGAATATAAGTGAAGGGGAGTTTGATTAATGTAATAGCTGTACTATTAATTTATATATTCCACATTTCCTAATTCAAAGGGAATAAATGATGTGGAACAGAACATAATTCTTTCTGAGTAAATAAAAGTTAAATTTGCCACTATTTCACTTAAAACTATACATGAATCTTCATGAACATGCCGTTGTCTTACATTATAATAAGTAAAATACACAAACACAGTAGTACATAAAATTTTACCGTTAACAAAAGTACTCTTGCAGAGATTTCATACAGAAAAGAAAATAACACATATTTGAAAGGTTGAACCAAGTATCTCGCAATACTCTTACAGAATCTAGTGGCAATATGCATTGTGCACTCCTTTTGCGTCTGTAATTTCACGGCGTTGAGCTGAAGTTTTTAGTGAAAGGACCAAGCAGGATTTTTATATAATGTAATAATGCCTATTAAGTGATTTGCCAGACCGATCTCTGTAAAAATGAAAGGCCCACTTGATTCGGTTTATTTCGCCACTTGGTAAAGGCGTGACTGATGGCGTATGCAATTTATATTATATTTATAAAACGTTTGGCGTTTTAATCTGTCTGTTTAGACATTACTAGCTGCCATTTATAAGTAAATAAATTCCCCACGTAACTTTTATGGGAAAAATACCTTAATAGTATCCCATGTCTATCAGGAAAAAATACGGGGAAAATAAACCAGTATGCACAACTACATGTGCACCTCACAATTTTAGACACCTCAGTAATTGAAAGTGGTCAATTGGTAACTTACAAGTTCCTTTCATAAAACGGCCTTCACACATTAAAGTAGCTATTTTAAACGCTTATTTTAGTAGCTTAACTGGATTGCAATAACCTAATTTGGAGAGAAGTAACAAACGAGTAATAGTTCACCATCGTAAATAACGAAAAATAACCAAAACAAAAACTTTGTTTAGCGACATTTTACTTTGAAATCTTTACCTTTACAACCTTTTTTTGCAGAGGTCTTAGTACCACATTGGGAATTCGGAGGAGGTTCCTCTTCCTCCTCATCTTCCTTGTCATACTTATCGGGTTTCTTTTCCTCTTTGTAAGATTTCTTTTCCTCTTTGTAAGATTTCTTTTCCTCTTTCTTTTCCATCGGTCCACATCCGCTACCCCTGTCCTTCTTTGTCGGTGATTTGCATAATTTCAAAGCGTTTTTTATGCACTCACAAGGATCGTCTTTCGAGTACACTTTTTCCTCCTCCATTTCCATTCCACCAGAAAGCTGTTCCTCTTCATCTAATATTTTCTCTCTCCCTACCTCTTGTTTTGCCTTACAACTGGAAACATCTGCCTTTAAAGGAGCAAAGCTGGATGTTTCTACCTGGCAACATCTCACATGCTCACTTACCTTTGGTTTGCTTTCTGTTTTAAATGGAGATCCACACTGTGGAGGCTTAGCAGCTTTCGGTTCTTTTTTTCCGGGTTTCTTGATATATGACTTCTCTCCCTCTTTTGGTTTAGCAAGAGCCGACTTTATGCACGAGCACATTTCAGTCACAGCTTTTTCCTGCTTTTCTATCTCCTCGATGTCGATTTCATTATGGTCACATTTTATCTTTGGCGTCTCCGGTTCACTGTCTGAACTAGAACTCGAAGAACTAGAACTTGAAGATTCTTCTTTTTCAGCAGTTTCTCTTTTAGAAGATTCTTTTTTAGTGGTTTCTTTTTTATCAGGTTTAGGAGAAGTACTTATTGACATTGAAGAGCAGGACGAATCTTTTACCTGCGACTCATTTTCTTTATCTTCATTTTCACAAATTACTGTTTTAGTTTTAGCAGCATCGTTTTTCGCTTCTGATGTGCTGCATGAGCTACCACTATGTTTCAATTTCCTTTCAGATCGTTTCCCTTTGAGTTCAACTGGACTACATTGTCCTCCTTTCTTTGACTTACTCTCTCCTCTTTTACGTTTTACAGCAGAGCACTGTCCTCCCTTTTTTACTGCGGAGCACTGTCTACCTTTCTTAGACTTACTCTCTCCTCTTTTACTTTTTACAGCAGAACACTGTCCTCCCTTTTTTACTGCGGAGCACTGTCTACCTTTCTTAGACTTACTCTCTCCTCTTTTATTTTTTACAGCAGAGCACTGTCCTCCCTTTTTTACTGCGGAGCACTGTCCTCCCTTTTTCCTCTTGTTCCCCCCCTTCACAGATGAACATTGCCCACCTTTTCTTTCTTTCGCGACCTTCTCTTCCTTCCTAGAAGATCTGCTTGGAGGACAACCTCCTTCTCCGCAGGAGAATTTCTGCACTTGTTGGAGGCAGGGCAGTAGGGATGGTAGCTGGGGTGGAGACAGAGGGTGGAGGGGTAGAAGAGGTTGAGCGAGGATCTGCGGGGATGGACAGAGCCGTGGGGCAGCGAGGGCCTGAGACACTGCCTTCAGCCTGTTGGTGAACCGCAGTGTGTTCTAGAAAGACAGATTAAACACAAAAGGTGAAATAAAAATCACTTAGTTGTTATTGGTTTGCGTAAATAATGTATAATGTAAGAGCTAAATTTATACTGTAAATTATCAATATACAATTAAAATAGTTTCCATAGATCCCTAGTACACATTATCCTATGTACACACTTTCTCCTTTTTTAACTTCAACTGTGAAGACCTTTTCCCCGTTAGTTTAACCCAATACGTCTTGACATTTTTTAATTTCTCTGAACATTTCAAAATAGGAAGAAACATTTGTCCCAATCGCACTTACGTTTTGTTTTGATGAGAAAATGTTACACGATAGAATAATAGAAAAAGTAAATTAAACGTGATTTAAAAAATAAATGTATTATTACAGAATAATTTTAGCAGATGTAAATGCCGCATTGATGCGATTAAAATAAGTTTTCACTGGAATGACTCACATGCATGTTTTATGGAGAACTGTTTGTTGATGTGCATAAATACTTGTGATTTAGAAAACTTGATATTTAAAAATTTTACAAGTAGGCCATGTCAAATTTGGGAAAGAAGCTTGTTTCTATAGAAACCCCTTCCATTAGGTTGAGCAAGAAGTTTTTATTTATCAGAGATTATGTAACATTAAATAAAATATAAATAAGTCAATCTTTTTACAAAATAAACGCATTTGGTGGTGTTTCAAATCCAGACACTGTCACCATTTGTAATTAATTAGGCTAACCTATTTTAGGTCGAAGTTAAAACTAGTAACCATTATAGGGTTTGGTCAATTCCCTAGCAAAAGTCGAGCAATGACATTGTAATTAAGAAATTCTAAATAGTAATTTTTGTTTTACAATACAGTTTACGCAAAATATTTTTTGGTATGGTAAGTGAAACTCCAGTTCCTTCAAGACAAATCAGTATATATTTTCTCACTGAAACCTTTATTTATGGTAGAACATAGAGATTATCAACAAAATAATATTTAATTAAAAGAAAGGATTGGAAAAAATATTTTAAAACATTTCAGTTTTTAAGAAATATATTCCACAAAATTATGTTACCAAAGAATTTCAAAATGTTCTTTCAAACTGAAAATAACGCAAATAAAATTTAGTGCTTTCCAGTTTATGTATTTTAAAATTAATCTAATAATTATTCAAGGCACACCGATTAAATTGTTTTCGTCTTATTATCTTTGCACATTTTCGTTCTGCTGGACTGTACCAATGTTTGTTTCATCATAACCTTAGATTGGAGATCTACCCAGAAAGCATAATTAATTATAATACTTATTTAGAAGATAAGAAAGTCGCTCAAACGTGAATTAACTAAAAATAACGTCTAGTCTGTTAGTGAAAGATCTTTCACATGTTATGCTAAATGATTTTGATTCTGAAACTACAACAACACAAACACCAAAAGTTGTTCGTGGATCTCCTTGGCTTCTCAAATATATCGCCCTCCGGAGAGGTGTAGCTAAAACAATTTCTGCCTTCTCCCAAGGGAACCCTTATATTTACTGAGCATCTCAAGCCTGAAGTGTGGTTTGGTGGCTTTTCATATGGTCCATATATCTTGAATAGAAACGTTTTAATTACAAGGAGAATTTAGATTTGACCAATTTGTTTTTGTATTTTACATCCTTAAAGACTTAATTCCTTCATTTTCCTTGACATATACCTTTATCTCTTCTAGGAGTAAAGAAACGCCCAAGAAAATAGCTAAACAAAAAACACTTTCTTTACTCTTTTTTAAGGTATGACATAAAAATTATCCATTGTTGCAAAAATATCAGATTACTGGATATATGGATATATTTATTTTATCCACAATTCCACAAACTTTACTTCTTAGTGCAAATACTATTTAAAATGCTACAAACATTGAAACTTTGTATGTTTGCGTATAAGAGGTGTGTTTTTTTTAATAAGCCCGTCTTGTTATACACTAGTAGTTGCATTAAGCTAGCGCGTCACAACGGCGTGCGTCGGGGAAAACTGCACTCATTTCAGCCTTATAGCTAACGTGTATGGTTATGTACATTCAAAATGGTTAGGATTATTAAATCACCCACTGACACTAAAATATTTGGTTTTTTGTGGGACTGCTTTGTGGGGGATCTGGAAAATCACGTTAGTAAAGCATCGCAAAACGTCAGCAAGCACATTAAAGCTCCCGGAATAATTATGTAACAGTGTCCCTGGAGTTTCATATTTGTACTTTCCTGATATTGCCTTCTGACAGAGACACCTTATTGTTCATCGAGTCTTTATGTTAAGACCGCTATATACTAGGACACGCGGTCGCCCGACGATGGATATCTTGTTGGTGAACGACCAGATCGCACGAATATCGCCGTGTGTAGGGCCTATTCAGCCAGATTGAAAGCGATCTTTAATTTTTCAGGTGACGATTTGGTGTCCAGTGTTACAATGGTAGCCTGTAGGTCTCCGAGCGTTCTATTTATTGCCAGGTGACGAGATTCCTCATAAAAACTGTGTGTGTGGGGTCCAGCGACCAAGTTGATCAACGTTTAGGCGGCCTGAGCATGCGCAGTTGTGCAAATAACTGCACTGCTACTTAACTGCAATTAACTGTGCTATACTTATATCAATTTTGTACCCACATCTTAATCCACAAACTTCTTGCAATCTTCTTTCTTTTTTTGTCACAAGTGATCATATTGATCACTTGTAATAGCGGCAGCTATCCTCTTAGGTAGTGACGTCCTGTAATCCAGCTACATGGAGGTCACGAATTGTGGATAGTTGTAAGTGATAGCGGTGTGTGTAGTGTTCTCTTATGTGGATTGACGTCCGCACTATTGAATACCACGTTAATCTACAAAGACCATCCTCATAATTAGACCAATTCGTAATTCAGACCATGATCAATAATCAATAATTCAATAATCTAATATAATCTAATCTTCTCCTAGCTTAACATGCTGTCACCACATACAGGACAAATTCAAGTGCAACTGAGACTGAAGCAAGTTTAAACTATGTATTTACCCCTACCACATTTTGACCCATTGCCCTATTCATCGAAAGAATTGCTCGTCTTAGTGTATGGCATCAGCGACAAAGCTTTCAACCATCGACCAAGTCACTCATCAACCAGGTTGCCGTCGTCGGGCAACTGGGTGTCATAGTGTGTAGTGAGTGGCCTTAAAGCACTGATCTAGACATACCAAGAAATTTGTTTGAGGCTCTTTTTTGAAACTTTTATCGTGAAGTTCCTATCCTCACAAACCCTCGCATTAACTGAAGCGACCAAATCTTCTGCAATCAAATAACAGCGACCACTCCGACATTAATGTCATCACTGATTACGTCACTAACGAATTATGGTAGCTTCTGTTATCATAAACGTTTTCATAACCACATTTGAATTCTCGTACTGACCTACGCACTTTGCTGTCAGTATTAACAGCACTCTTCCTAAACCGGTCGATAAATGTCTGAAGCAGACAGGTTCCTTTCTGACAAAAACTTTATAAGATTGAGCTAGCCTCACGTACGGTGACCAGTCAATAATCTGAAACCTTTTGAAAGCACAGCACAGCCGCACGGGTTAGCTGCAGAGCTTGAATTGCACGGTTGTTCAAAAAGCATACCAGTACATGACGCAAGTTCTCTTTGTGGTATGCGTGCGAATTACTAGTATCAACAACAAAATTAACCTTACTTAAAAACACGCCTCGTATCAAATTTAAGGAATAACGACAATTTTTGGATTCCTTGAACCAATAAGAATTTGCGCCATTGTAACCATTACAAAATGAAATGACCATAACATTGCAGCTAAGTAAAAGCATTGACATACACTATATTAAATATGTTATGTATATGTTTATGTTAAAATTTTAATCTATGACATAAATATTAACATGGTTAGTTTTAAAATTTTAAGAACATTTACTTCTAATTTCCTATCGTATAGGTTAGTAAACGTAGATGATTCAATACAAAACCAATTAGTAGAAATAATAAACTTTAGTCTGTAAAGTTCCTTTTAAGTCTAACTCATTTATTAACAAAGTTTAATCACCTCGCCGACACCTTGCTTCCAATACGATTCCACTCCGAAGTTTCTACTCAAATAATGAGATGGAATTTCTAATTGATAATGCTTTTTATCGCAATTGCTATTATTCCAATTAAATTTTATGAACAAATTATTTTCAGATCAAAATGTGAATTTAATTAAAGTTGTATTTTTAGTCTGTAAAGTAGGCCTATTAGTTATTTTAGCTACCTCATTGTGTTAACTTATATATGATTTATTTAAATTTCTTTTTGAAAAAATGTTTATCTTCTAGATCATTTCACAAATAAATGTTAAATGATTTCAGTTAATTGATTTACAAAAAAAATATTTCAAAACCAATGCTTGAGGAAAATGTGCATTTAAATTTAATGGTACTGATAGTTCTAACTTTAGGTTTTAATACTAAACATTATTGTTATAGACACATTTTAGGCCCAAAAGTCCATTCATATGTCACTTTGGCATTGTTGAGGTAATTTTTCTTAATCTATTTTAAGCAGGTTTTGACATCGATATAGCTCGGAGGGGGTCTTAGAATTTTGCACCACAAAAATTTGAAACAGTGACGTCATAGTTTGGTTATAAGAACAGCTGTTTGGATGAACGAAAAAACATTCCCTTTATACATCCGTGATCTAACCTATTTCATACAGGGAAGTAAATACAAAAAATGTTTTAGTTATTTTTTTCAACATTACATATTTAAGCAACTGTTTAAAACAGAAAATATTGTATGACGGCATATAGTTTGCATGTAAAATCTTCTTAGTATAATCACGTTAAATAAATTACGAGAACTGTCCTAAATATACATCCGATTATTCACCCGCCATATACAAACTGTTAATGAATGAATATCAATAGACGATGTCATAAGCATCCGATAAAAAATGTACAATATTTACTTCCCTGCGGGAAATAGATAACCATTCCGCCTTCCATTACACGTTTGCATCCCGCCAACAGCTAACCTCCCCTCATAGAGCTTAGACATATCCATGTCAAAACGAAAACTATGTCAAACGAAAATTATGTCACCTTAATAGAAAACGTACAGAACATAGTAATTCGATTCTAGTAATTTGTAAAACGCGACTAAGATTTGGTAAGCCAATGTGTGTACTGCCCAACTGTACACACTTTTTTTTATATGCGTATGTTTGTTCAGATGTTTGATATTTATAGGTATCTGACGATATAGAATCCCCTCATAGAATTGAGGCAAAATTATAATAAGTTATATGTGGCGTTTGATAATAGGAATAAACTTATTACTTTATTCATTTTGTTTCTTGGTACACACTTATATCCAACGATACTGTCAGGGGCAACTTTAAATTTTGTAACATTGTTGTTTGTAAACTTTGTTAAATTTGCTAATTTCCTCGTGCATACCACTTAAAAATAAAATCAGCTGGACTAACAGACTATTTATCTTAAGTGTTATTATTTTAAGGTAAACAAAACTAACAATTTATAGAACAAATCCAAATTCCACTAGCCCCCGAGTTTTATTAGTCATCTAAGCGTGAAAGTGTGACCATGGGACTGGACTTCTTCAGGGCGCCCCCGGGACGCTACCTCGGCTACTGTCACGCCCTGAGCAGCTCACTTCCAGTATCGCCCGTGACCAGCGTGTGGATGTCGCGGGTCACCTTCGCCTACATCACCTTCGACGTCGTCAACAAAGCCATGGACAAGCGCCGTCCCAACTTCGTGTCCAAGTCGATCGACTGCGTCGTGTGGCAGGGTATCGCCTCCCTCATCATCCCTACCTTCATCGTCAGGGGTGCCGGGATCGTGTCACAGAGGATCAACACCGGGATGAAGATACAGAGTCCCACTAACCGATACGTCTCTCTAGGATTTGTGCTCCTGTCCCTCCCGTTGCTCGGAGGGATTGTCGATCGCTCCGTGGACCTAGTCCTCGATCATACCATTAGGCCGATTTTGTTTGCTCTGTAAAATGTGAGACAAATTAAAAAATACGGTAAGCTTTTTATAGGTTACCGTCAATTAATTATATCAATAAGAACAAAAATAAGCAAATTTACAAGAAAATAATCCAGTTTTACTGAATATTTTCAATATATTATTTTTTACTGTGTCGTATTTACCCAAATATTTTGACAAGCATTCTTCTGGAATCGTTCAAAATGAAAATTTTGACGTTTATAAAATGTGGTTCCCGAACGTAAACGTTATTTTAAATTTAAATAGTTTTTTCAAAATCAATGTATTTATTACATGGAATAAAACACTAACTGAAAGTATTAAGTATTATTATTTACACACAAATTGGAGTTAAGTTAAACTATTCTAACGAAAGCCTCAGCGGCGCGGCACAGAACTGTCTACTTCATCAAGAGACGACATATGATGAATAGCTCTAGGCCTAACTTATGACCTCGTCGTGTTTTGTTTCAACTTAAAGAATTAAGATATCCCAAAAGAACTGGCTATGTAAGTTCCCATTTGTAACTATTCTCTCGGTATACATAGTATGGAGAAAGTATTGTTTTCGTAAAAAATTTCGAATTTGAGTTTAGAGTGGATAATCCGTTTTTGGATCCCCTGAATCCAAAAAAGTGGGTTTCGACGTCACGTCTGTCCGTACGTCCGTGTGTGTGTCTGGATGTATATAGAGCCACAGTCTACCCCGTTGGTCCGATTTAGATTAAATTTGGCATGTATGTATATATTCACGGTATCTCCAGGTGTTTTTTCATTTTTAGAATTTTTTAATGTTAAGGGTAGATCACCCCTAAAACCTCAAAAAATGAAAAATCAAATTTTATCAAAAATGGCTATAACGATTTATATTAAAAATTTGATAGTTTATAGTCCACGAAGTACTAAATAATATGACACCACCCACATGTCTGTAAAAATTACCACGGTTCAAAAGTTATTGGCTATTAAATGTAAAATATTAATTTTTTAATTTTCAGCGGAAACAATTAAGGTAAAGTATGGTTTGCTTATCACCATTAAAACTACCATAAAAACTAAACAAATCAGTATTTTGAATTATTTATCTAAGACTAACGGTTTCAGAGAAAAGTTAATTTTACTGTATACGATAAGATAAACCCAGTACGTTGTCTGAGAGTGGTCAATGTTATTCTTATGGAGAATAATAAAAAAATAAACTTCTTTCTTATTTTCAAACCATTTTCCATGAAACTTAGTATGGTAAATTCACCCAAAAAACCCACTCAAAAATACTTGACATTATCGAGTGGAGGGTGGGGTTCCCCCCATAAAGGTCTAACAATTAATTTTGTTTCTTTAATTAACTTTGTTTCTCATGTTGTTATTTTCAGAATTTAGATAATTATTTTTGAATCAATGCATTCAACAATTATTGTTGAATGATATTTATATTATATTTAAAACGTATGATTGTTCAGATTGTTGTTTTTAAATTTACTTAGGGGAGAAAGTATGTGTCAGTCCACTGATACCGTTTATTTCGAGGAAAAAACTCAGAACTACTGTTCACATTTTTAATAATACAAAGCTGCAATAGATAATGAAAGAGTATCAGTTTCAACCAGTGAAATCTCATACAAGTCACATGAACACAATCGGTCTAGTGGTGAAATTAAGAACTAAATCAACTGTGCCATCAATGACGTCACCGAGTAGAGGAAGAGAGAGAAGCACACAACTGACGGAGACGAACCGATTGATTGGACTTCTCAGCTTCATCCGGTTGTTGACATTTTGAGACAGAATAATAGCACCTCTCACTACGATAGCGGGAACGACAAGAGAGGCGACCCCTTGCCATATAACACAGTCTATTGCCTTGCACAAGAAGTTGTGTGGTCGCTTGTCCGTGGCTTTGTCAAAGATGTCGAAGGAGATGTAGGTAAAGGTGGCACGCGACATCCATCTCCGGACGGGGGAGGGCACCTTGAGCGCGCCCCCCAGGACCAAGGTGTACCCGAGGTAGCGCCCCGGAGGACTCCGGAAGAAGTCCACTTCCGTGGTCGTAGAACACATCCTTTCCACTACCTAAAATCACACTTGAATTCAGAACTAAAACTTAACTAAATGAGAGTTTCCATGACGTTTTTTAAATAAACGTTCAGAGCAGGATTTAGCCTACGAGTTTTAGATCGGTTGTTTGTGTTCAGGTTATTTTAAATTTGAGCTAGATTTGCACAATTTGGTGGTCAAAATAAGGTATTACGGAAAACTATTTATTCAGCTGTTTTGAAAAGAAAAAAAAATTACACAAGTATCTGTACTCAAAGAAACCTTGGTCCTATGCTATTTCATATTTATAATATTAACTCGTGAACGCCAATTCCTGTGTACGGAACTCCTTCGTTAACGCTGGATCAATTGAAGTATCAAAAAGTTCCTTTGAGTCTAGTTGTTCATAACGAGGATTTCCGTAATTATATTCTGAAAATTCATGGGATTCTTAGGTTATTTTCCCTATAAGAATAACATTGGGATTAAATCTGATTATAATAACAGATGGCATAAGTAAACACAGTCAATAAGCAAAATCATATGTTCTTACTGACCTTATTTGTTGTATTATAATATAAGGGATACATAAATTATTATGTTAATGGGGATGGAGAGGTGGAGGATAAATAGCCCCTTCCACAATATATAATCCTATTGAGACACATAGAGCCACGCACTTTGGTCAACTGATCCCTAAGTTCTAGACTCCCTAACTTGACAATATTTCGTATTAATCTTATAGCCTTTAGTTGGGCTGTACAATCTTTAATTATTGACTAGAAAGAATTTTCTATACGATTATTTTTCAAATTAAGAATCTTTTCTCAATAACTACTTTACTTTGCTTGTAGATTATTCATTTCATTGAAACTGAAGTTCGTTATATATAACTATTAACGATTAGTTTATAAGTTAAAATGACATCAAACATATCAAGAATATGGACCAAACATTCCATACTCCGAGTAGTCGTGGTTCATGTAATCCGTCACTAGGAGTGCTGCGATAGACTATACACGAAACCAAAATACCCTGTTGGAGCAGTAAGAAATCCCCACATTTGTCTGCAATATAAACACGTGGCACGCATTTAAGTTTCCAGGTCATTTACTTAGATTTCACACTAGATCGTTAGTAAACGAAATGTTCTGTCCGCTAAAATCCATTGAAGAATACTGTCGTGATCAGAGACAATTGTGTAGCCAGACTCCAAGTTATCATATTTCCCTCTCGAGCGGAGATTAGTGCAGGGTTAGTGTAGTGTGTAGTATTAGAGTTGGTTAGGGCTCTACTTGGTATGATTAGATTAGTTTACCTTTTCAAATGGCGACCTTCCCAGGTAGGTATTTTAAGTTAAGTATGAATGAGGAATGATTGTAAGATGGTTGTGGCGTGATCTTGTAGTCTTGCTACTGACTAAGGCTGACTCGTCCTTCGAGTCAGCCCCCATCCTTATCCTCCCATCTCAATATTATCTTGCGTACATAGTGATAAGAGAGCTTACATTCCTTCTGGTAGCTAACATTATAACCCTCGGTTTACATATATCTGCAAGAAATGTTTGCGTGGGTTTGATTAATATCTCGGTCCCTAAATCCCCCTAATTAACAAGTACAACAGCCAAAATCTAAATTGGCGTAGGAAAAAAGGCCATGGCACATCGGATTCATTGATCCATACATACTACAACTAGCAGTATGCAGTATGCTCGTACTAAGTACGTGTAAGGGTTGTAGGATTCAGTTTAAGGAAGAAAGATCATTATACCAAAATTTAAACCTGAAATCCTCAACAAATCAGTACAAAGAAGATAAATAATTACGCAGCTTTATTATTTAGCATTAATTTACAATCAAATAGATTTAAACATTTTTAAACCATTATTAAAATTAGTTATACAGTAAAATGACTTTTTAATATAGTATGATTTTGAAATGGGTTTAAAATCAATGACCGATATAAACTACCTAATATTGATTTTAATTTGAAAGCTGATTGCTTTTCTTTCTTAAATTATTAACTACAAAGACAGCTGATTTAAGCTTACCAGTAGGTGATTTATTGAAAAATGAAAGCAAAATGCGACTAATTTCGCGTAAAAAGTGGGTTTTTAAATGCTCGTTATTTTTTGCTTTTCAAGGGGCGGCGGACGGCTTAAAATGCCTCCTGGAGCGTCACAGACAGACAAAAGGCAGATAGACATAAATTGAGATAAGACTTGTTTCGACTCCTCTATCGCACGAAATGTAAAAATAACTAATTAATGAGTAACTCTGAGCAGTGTACAGACAATATTCTCATTTTATTTATATAGATTACACACATTACAATTTACAATCTCACATTCATCCATAAACATTTATTGGACCAATTACTACAATCTGATTCTAAAATAATGTATTTTTGAAACCAAATAACTAAATAGAAAATTATATTAGATAATTTCATTCAGTTATCTTAGTTGTGCATTAGTGTAAGATGATTGTAGCGCGATATTGTAATCTTGTTACTGACTAAGGCTCACATGTTCACAGCCTTTTTAATTTAATAGCCCAACAGTCAATGGCATATCTAATGGACCGACAGTTTCACGTGAAGTCTGAACCACGGCCTAACGTAGTATTCATTTGAGGAGATGTTAATCTACACAAAAAACACTACACCCACCGACCACCGCTCACAATTATATTATCGCTCCAAGTAGCTGGGGACACGCCATGATTCCCAGTCTAATACTTGTTTGACTTTGATGCAAAAAGCTACAAATACAAATCTTGGGATGTGCATTTCGTTTTGGACCAATAATTTACATGACGTCAATTAATTTACTAATTAAAATTTCTCTAGCGTTAATACTAGCTAAAAATACCACCTGAAATTAACTAAACCTTGTCTTACATTATTATTTTTGATTTTTCAATGTTTTTTTGGAGTTTATTCTTCAAAAAGGTATTTTCAGCGATGTAAATACTTAATATTAATCAAGCTCACAAAACATGATAAATTACATGAAGTTTTTGGTCAGATTGCCACTAGGCATCACTTCACGTACAATGAAGTACAGAAAACTAAGTTTTAATTGAAATATTGGCGCTTGTTGGTTAACCTATAATAAAGTTTGGCACGAGCAGCTGTAGTCTGATTCGTATAGTATTTACATTGATTATCATTAAAACCAAGCAACTAAGACATTTTGGTATGGATATGTCTTAGTGGTAATCTGCCAGACCAAAACTTGAAACAGTGACGTCATGGTTATAAGGACAACAAAAGTTTAGAGGAATTGAAAACATTCTTTTTAGACATGTCCAAAATCTAATTTATATCCCATATAAATACAATTATTTTTCCTATTTCCATTATAGTTATTGATTTTATGAAAATTGTTACTTTTTACAATTTAATGACCACATAACTCTAAACTCTCTCTAAACTCTAATTATGTATCATTATGAAAATTTCCCATTGCATTTATAAATTAGCTCTTATCATGAGGACAGTTTTTAAGAATGTATATTTACTGAATTTTACATATAAGGTATAACATATTTCAACAGTTTTATCTGTTTTAGGCAAGTAATACATTTGTCATGAGCTTTTTTTGAAATTGATATTTTTTAAATTTAATTAGAAATATCCACTCGAATAAGGAACCAGGAAAAGACTCAATCTTTAAAACAAAAATAGTTAATGCTCTATCTTTTTCCATATTTTAGCTACGTGTCTTTAAGTTAACCTTAGACTCTTATGAATATCAGACTACCCTTGTATTAGTCATCATGAAAATATAAAATGACAAGTTAAATGACTATCGAATAAAAAATTCCGGTAAGCTATCGTTTCACTTGCTACACATTCTCAGATCCACTAAACATTGAGGGACCTGATCTGAGGAAATCTATCTAAGAATGATACAATATTGATTACAGATCCGAAATCAAACTCGTGTATGTGAATAAGATAAGACGGAAATACATTTGCCTAGTAAACTGATTTCCTGTTATAAAAGTTCTAACTGGTAAGATTCACCCAAGTTTCTCGAACGTGTGAAAGGCGTTTAGTGAGGAACTTTAAATCGCTCCAGCGACAAGTTGTACGAACAAGGAAGTTAACTCTATCTAGCGGAGAAATTCCGCGTTTAAATGGCTATTATAAATTATTAATATTGAACTCGACTATAACCCAAGTTCAAAACATTTTAATGACTTGTATCTACGGTTAATATCTTTTACCTCAATCTTGAATTAAGTTTTACTAGTTCCTTAATAAAAATGTATCCATTGATTTACGTCCTAAAAGGTAAGAATTGCAACCTTCTTTGACAAGATGTACTAATTAAATACAAGAAATATTACAAATTCATAACTTTTGTAAAATCCAGTCAATATTTTTCATGAACCATGTTAACCAATCGTTGTTTGAAAATTAATTTGCAGTGTAAATGAAAGAGTGCAATTAACTTGATAGGATTTTAATTATTTATAAATATAATATTAGGTTTACAATTTATATCGGTAAGGTTAATTGTTTGTTAACCTACATTTCCTTTACAAATTCCCTTCACTCGTATAGAAATATTTCGAGTTTGATGAGACTATAATTTTGTAAAAGCAACTCCTACGTTTGTTACAATATTTCGTTTTTGTTACCAGTGGACTTCTTTGTGCTACTCAACAAGAAGTAGCTGTTATAAGATGTATAACGTATTGTTTTCTTTAATTTATTGATATTTGAGTGACTAGTCTAAATATTACTTTTAAATTCTTAAGTTTTGGCCATATGATTATTAGTTATTGGGGGAAAATAATATGACACCACCCAAATATATTTCAAAGGGATAACTCAAAATGTATATGTAAAAATCCATTATATTATGTTCAAAAACAGTTTATCCAGAAAACCATTTACTGATCAAAATAGCTAAAAACCTTAAAGTAATAGTGCTTTGAATACTATGACAACTGGTTGAAGAAAATAGTTAAATTTTGACATGGATACTTCTTAGGTCGTGGAGGGTGATAGCTATTTGTATGTATAAAATTTAAAACAGTGACGTCATTTGGTAAGTGACGCCATGTGGTTAGTGACTTCATAGTTTGGGTATTTGAACAGCTGTTTAGATGAACTGAAAACATCCCCTTTAGACATATCCATGATCTAGCCTATTTCCCACAGGGAAGTGAATACAACATTTTTCTCAAACACTTTTATCGAAACTTTGATATCATGCCTAGAAACTCATAGAAAAATCTCTTTTGTCAGGAGAGTAGAAGTAGGGCATTCCCTCCACATTGTGTTAGAGAAACTTAGCAATTTTATAATATGAGTGTTGTTAAATGTATACAATTTTCAAGTAAAGAAGGGTTTTCTGATACTATGCATTTTTATTGAAACACAAGAATAGACTGGAAGAATATGCAATTCTAAACAGGAAGAAGTTATTAATCTAAAGTTACTAATTACGTAATCCTAGGACAGTACTGTGAAATAGAACTTTCATTTATTTTCTTATGAAGTTATAAAAAGGGTACACTTTTGTTTTTGAGTAATGCTATTTTTGACATAAACATGTCTTAGCTCTGCGGGGTACTGGCAATCTTTCAGACCAAAATTTTAAATGGTGACGTCATATGGTGGGTAACGTCATATTATTATAAGGATAGCTGTTTAGAGGAACTGAAAACATCCCCTTTAGACATATCAAGGACAATGAAAGAAAAGTAAATGCAATATTTTACATCGGATTTTCTTAGTTAACATTTTTTAGTTAACATAAGTCATTTTATAAGATGAATAATCCGCAGGTGAAATAATTCGATAAATGTATAAGTAATTAAGGAATAAGCCTATATTACATAAAGAAACGCCAATTACGGTATACTTTAAGGGTAGCACTTGCGTATATTTTGCCAGGCAAGAATATTTTACCACCGTAAATTGAGCTGAAATGTTTGAGAGCACTTAGGAAAGAGGAAGACGCGAAGCGTTTGGTTTCACCTATTGAATTATATATTTGACAAAACACTGCTCGTCGCAAAATTACTTTGAACAAATACTTGAGGGACACGTTTCACCTTATTCATACATAATAAAGAAAATAATAAGGAAATAAGAGGAAAAATAATTTAGTAATATGATTCGCTTAGATTATTTTTATCCAACCAAACCCTGTTACAAAATTATATCACACTCATCCTTGTAAGGATGGTTCTATTAGTTTTAAAGTATTAAAAACCTTACAAGTTCAAAATGTTTACCACAATGTCATATAACAACGTTTGGTGTTCATTCTTCAGTCATTGTAGTAGAATGGGTTTGTTAAACTGTGAGAGTATTTTATCACAAAGTTCCTTCCCTGATATAGACTTGGAAACTAACTTGAACCAACTCGGGAGGAAACAAGTTGGATGCGAAGTGATTTAAAGTTGTCCACAAAACGCAGTTCACACATACCTACGACTTTGTGAATATTTTTATTATCAAATTCATAACAGTAAAACTAAGTATTTATAGTTTTAAGGTTTACTGCCTCTTAAAATACAACAGTATAAATTATATCTGATATAGTAGAGGTATTTTTCGTCATACTGCTGCTAAACGACCGTTTTAAATATGTTTTGCGGGTCTAAAATAATCTTTTCCCACCCTAAGGAGGGAAAGAGTCAGCTGTTACATCAGCTATTTGTTATTACTACGTAGAATGGATTAAATTACGTTCAATTGAATCGTAAGCTATCGATAGTATTGAAATCGATGATTTGTGATTAGTAATGAGATAGAATCGGCTGATTGTTGTAAGATCTATATTATACTTAATACGCTAGGCATATTTTTGTAATAATTATTTTGTAGCGATGGTGCCATTCAGTGGTACCATTCACCATGTCCATTGTCGTTTTAAGGTCAGCATGTAGTTTTGCATAATTAAAAACATTTTAAAAATTTACATGGATATAATGGGGTCAAGTCGTATTTTTATATAAATAACGACGATCGATAAATAGCTGATTTAAGGAATATTAAATACAATCAAATTAAGTTAAACATGGTTCTTTTTTTCGTTTTAATAAACATCATCGAACTGCAATAATCGATTTTTATTAAAAAACCAAAACATAATAAGGAAAATCTGTTGGGAAAATCTAAACTTAGATTCTAAACATAGTTATTGGTGGACAGATTGTCTTCTTGACAGCGCACGACTTCGTGCGCCATGTACGCTATATTATACTTAATACGCTAGGCATATTTTTGTAATAATTATTTTGTAGCGATGGTGCCATTCAGTGGTACCATTCACCATGTCCGAGGTGTCGTTAGAAAGCATATCACCGAGAAATGTCACCATGGAAATGGAAAAAGATGGGGTCAAAATCGCGATTTTCCCCATAGACTTAATATGCAGGTACACACTGATGAGTAGTTAAAGAACATGGGCGTTAAAAATCAATTTAATCTTGAACCATGGTAAAACGAGTTTTAATACCCCAATAACTTTAATTTAACATGGTCCGATGTATTAAAATCAGTATCTCAAAAATTTATCGATTTTATTAAACCACAAAGTAAAAACAATTGTTTTTAGTACCACAAGATTTAATTTGAAATAATATTTATAAACAAACACAAGGAGAAAAACAAACACAATACATTTTTAAGAAATAAAATGCCTGTAAAACTTAAACGGAAAAAACTTATTAAAACGAACCTTATAGTGATTTAATATTTGAATATTCGAAAATGAGGCATCACAATGCCGAAATTAAACAAATTAACCTTTTTATTCCTGTTATTTTAACCAGTTGAATTATTTTCAAGATTCGTATTTTTAATTGAAAAATATTCAAGGTGAAAACTAATAACGTTCTTTTAGACAAACCGATTTATCTTTTAACAATTATAATATATTTTGTGTAAAAGCCCCAGTGCTTTTCAGTAGGACTTTGTTTTGAAATTGACGGCATATTCAGCAAGCCGCGAACGGTTGGCTACTCTTAGCATATTTATGGCAATGAAGACTTCATTTAGCGTCTATTCATACAAAGTACTGACAAGGAATATAAATTGTGATATTTTATTACTTCACCGTGAACAATGATACGGTGTAAGAGATTTTCCTTCAGAATTTTTAATACTGAACATATAGTTAATTACATTGAACGAGTTAGTACAATAGTGGTTAATTATTACTTTTTAACCATAGATTTTAACTTATATTTTTACTTACTTTACTACTATATTATATTATACTATATTACTATACTATATATTGTAGCTTATACGAGTGGTGATAAATTAGCTTCACCAATATTAAACATGTATTGAGATTTGATGACTATGTATGTTTTTGTGAAAATGTTAAAATACAGTACCGTATTTATTGTTTTCAGATTGTATGAAATAGAGGCCTAGTTTCTAAACTGTAGAGTACTATAGTGTCATGCTATTTGTTTCCCGGTATAGAAATTTACCTTAATAAAAATACCATTTTCTCATTAGTTTTATTTCTCACTAGCCAAAGTACCCGTTCTTCGCACGGGATAAAAAAAGGCTGAAAGGTGTAGGCTCTACTCATACATTTAAGTTATTGTTAATTAATTCTTCATTGTTTACAAAATGACAAAACACGAGTGTCTACAACATTTCAAAGTAACATCTGTCAAATATTGGGAGAGTATAAGGATTAATGTAATAGAGACAGTCGTCGGAAAAAAACTTAAAATCTACCATTCCACTATTTCAAATACGTAGTTCACTAATTTCGATCCAGCAGTTTATCTGAAAAATCAACTTTATTTCTTCTTCTTCCCGAACTGTCAAAATATAGTGCAAACGGATATTGTCATTAGAAAAAGTAAACATTGAAACCTAGGACGGTCACGGCAGCTCTTTCTTCTTCTTCTCCTTCTTCTCGAACTGTCAAATTTTAGTATTCACAGCTGTTGACATTCAAGTAATTTTATGTTTTCATTCTCTAAAAATGTAAACATTGAAACTTAGGACGTTCACAGCCCGAGAGGATTTTAAGGAAATGAGTATGCCTATGTGTTGCATGAGTTTAAGATCTACCTTTCTGTAAAATTTCAAACCGGTCGGTTCAGTATTTTTCGCATTTACTTGCCACAACAAACCCACAAACCCACAAACACACAAACCCACAAACAAACATACAGAAACCACCTCTTCTTTATAATATTATAGATAATCAATTGAAAGAACTAAATATTACATAATAATACAACATAAATGTATCCAAAGTAGGAGTTCGGGAATAGCTATCCATAATATAAAAACACGAGAAGAATTTTTCTTTTAGAACTCTGAGTATTTTCAAGTTAAAGAAAAGTCCCACCCATGTTTTAAAAACAGCCCCAATAAAATGCTTATTTTGAGGTCGAATCGACTTTCAACAGGGGAGACCGTTATGGAATATTTTATATAAGAAAGTTAAAAGGGGAGCTTTTGTTGTAAAAACTACCTTCAATACAGCACGAGGAGCGATGGGTAAGATTTTTTCCTATCTAAAAGTTTTTTGGAATGGTGATACGAATAATTCTGTTTCATTTGAATTACGAATAAACTGAAGTGTAATATTTCTATACCCGGTATGTCTATAAAAGTATTGAGGTGCATAATAAATATCATTATATTGCTTTTATGAATATAGATGCACTTTAAAAGGTTTGTAACTAACTATCAAAAATACCTAACCACCAACAATATATTTAACGTATATCAGTGGTGAAATACTCATATAATATGATTTTATTCAGCATTTTTAAACTCTAAATTTAAGGATATTCAATAAATATGTAAAGCTAAAATGAAAATCTAAGGAAAACTCGTAGTATTTGAACAACACCTATTTTTTAATTATAAAAAAATCAAATGCCAGAATTATTTATTTTTAATATGTCTTTCAGTACCTACCATATCATTTTCAATAATTTCTTTGAATAAAAAAGGACTAAAATACTGTCTTTTGAATTAACATTCAGACTACACTCTTTGATGAATCATTCTGTCAGGAAACAGACTTCATTTGTTTCAAGGCTCCCCCAAATCTTTCCATTTCGTTGTTTCCCCTTTTTAACATTCTGTTATTTGTCAGGCCTCAACTGAAATCCTGGCTTTTCCTGCCATACTTTGACTTAATATCTGCATATAGATCACAACTTCGCAAGATATTTTAAAATTACATGCGGTACTGACTTTTACACATTTTTCTTTTGTTCCCTAACCAGATAAGGAAATGAAGACATACGAGTACAAAGAATAAAATGGATGGATAGAATAAAATGCTATTCTTATGTTTATGCTAAAACATTGTTGGAAATTTTACAATAAACTTAATCTTTGTTTAAGTTTTAGTTTATTATTGGTAATCAATGGCCAAAAGGTTAGCCAAATATGAGTTTTTTATTGCTTGATTTTTATAAGAAATGAAGATATGTTCACGGCTTTAGCTAATTAACCATACTTAAAATAATCAGATACATCGAATTCATGACAGACCTTGGGTTTACCATTCGTAATTTTTTTAAATGAAATGAAATGTCATTCTGACAAATAGAAGATAAGCATTTATGTTATGAGCTATATACACTGTATTAATTTAATAAAACACGTGATTGGAACCACTAACAGGTAATTTTATTACACCAAACAAAGAGAGAAATTTCCATTTAGTTTGACATAACTCAATCCGGGAATTTACATTATCAAGTTTAGAAACTACCTTTACCCATGTTAATCGAATGAACTTTTTTATTCATTTCTATTATTATTTAGTGACTATCGATATAAAATTCACGGTTTATAGTTCGGCATTTAACACTGACAATGAACGTACGAGATACACTTTGTTTATCCACCTAAAGAAAAATTACAAAACATAACATGGATAAACTATTTTAAGTAACCTTGTTATCTTTATTCACTATTTTGAACTCTAAGTTAAGTCATTGATTATTTTCTGGATGAAATTTGTAGTTGTTATTCGCAAACTCCTTAAAACCAAATAATGTTAATCCCTGACACAATAAGAAATAAAGAATGTTTAGGAATACTGTAGAACATTATAAATATGGCATTCAATTTATAATGAGGGTTTGTGTCAACGTTTGTGTCAAGAATACATTGAGAGTGTGATTTTGATGTAAAGGCTGTTTTAAGTAGGTTATTTTTTTATATAAAGAATATAGAAATAGTATATTACGTCAAAATATTTTCCAGTACTATATTATTCATATCATATTATTACATTACTATGAACGGTTTTTAATAACGTTAATCTATTTTATAACCGTTAATAACAACTGTTTGTTGTAATATGAAGCGTTTCGTGTAATAATAGGAGAAATGTGTTAGCTTGTTTGTAAGGAAGAACAATATGTTTCATCACACGATTCAAAAGTGTCAATTTCATTTTCACTCCTATTCAACTTGTTCAACTTAACCTCGGATTAAAAAGCGACACGTAATGTCCAGGTGACGAAATATTCTGTTTCATCGAAGAAGTCTTAAAATGTATTTCACACCCTCAGTTCTAATCATATAAAGTTTATTATAAACACTGTCTCCATACCATATTTATATGGGGAGAGTAAAATGTTAGATTTGATTTCGTAGTAAATACAGTACAATTCGTTTAGAAAGATAAGCAATGTAAAGGTGTCATTTCAAAATAGATTAAAGTTGGTATCATTTTATGAAACTAATTAGTTTGAGGGCAAAAACAAGGTACGTTGAAAGCCATGAATAAACTACGTGGCCAAAGTGTCTCGGTGGCGACCTCATGATAAATTCATCGCTGTCAGAATGTGGAGAAGAGCGGTGAATAAAAACTGGGAATCTCGATAACGGATTTATTTAAACTGTTAAGCCACTTTTCATTTTTAATCAAAAGTTTATGAATTTTTTTTACAGTACCTAATTATTATTTAATGAAGGGTATCCTGGTTGCATCTAGCTACTATAACAATTGAACAAGCTCTCCGTGTAAATAGACTAACCTAATCTATTACCCAATTAATTGGGGCAGGTTATTTATCTTTACCTTTAGCATTACTTTTCTAAAAATCCGACCTATCCAGGTGGATATTTTAAACCAAGAATGAATAAAAAGTGAGTTTAAGATGATTGTGGTGCGAACTTGTTACTGACTAAGGCTAGCATGTTCCTTAGACAGAACTCTTAATAGCCCAATAGCTAATGGAATTTAAGTCTCCTACAATTTAACGTGGGATCCGAATCACATTTTTCTTGGAATTACGATCTGGTTTAGTTATAAGGATGTCATTGCAGATGAACGTAGTACTCGGGCGGACTTTAATCCACACAAGAAAGTATCACATCAACCAGCCATCGCTCATAACAATTCGTGATCTACAATTTGCTGGGTTACTGGAAATGCCACCATCTCTGACATACAATGATAAAAAATTTTCGTATTTACTTCCCTGTGGGAAATAGGTTAGATCATGGATATGGCTAAAGGGAATGTTTTCAATTTATCTAAACAGCTGTTCTTATTCTTTTACATTAAAAATTCAATACAATAGCCCTGGTAGTTTCTGTAATGTATAGTATGTAAAACAACTCTTCCCAGCAGTTTGACGAAATATGGATTTTAGACTTAGATCTCTATTAAATGCATTAGCTCCAAAATGAAACGTGTTCAAGTACAGTAATATTATTTATTAATTATTTTTGAATTAAATTTAATTCTAAAGTACATTTTAGCAATGTCTTTAGGTGTTTTAAAGTGATTTATTGATTAATAAATATTAAAAAAGCTTAAAAATAGTACTATAAATTAATTGTTAAACCACAACGGTTCGTTGGTTGTGGTTGTGATAAAAACAACACGTTGACGGGGTGGAAAATGTTATTTAATGGGAAGATGAAAAAATTATTTCTTAAAAAAGAATTGTTTGGAAAAAATGTACAGAAAGAAACTTGTTGCACTTTGAGTCAAAATAGGCAATTATAACAACAAAAGATATTTTTTATTATTTTTCAGGAGCACTTTTTAAAATAGTAAAGCAAAACACCAATATTGAATGAGTACATGACATTATTATAAATTATGATCGCAGCTGGCGCTCACTTCAATTTCTTAATGCAAATAAATAATTATTGCCAATGAGTTTACTATCTGACTGGTAAGGCATTATTGATTACCAATCAGACATTTTTTGACGTAGCAAGTAAAAATTTACAGTTGAATAAAGTCATGAGATGGATTAGAATATTGTATGGGGCTGATCCCAATAGATCCTGCGAGGGTCCTTGGGTTAAGACGAGTCCGTGACAGGAATGAAGAAGAGGGATTCAGGACCAGGGTGGGATATTTAATTACCTACCATTGTGAGGTCATAGGGGTTGAGAAGTGCGATGTCCCTGGGCTCTTATTTATTGCATCGTGTACACAAAAATAGTGTTTATTTAAAATTCCCTTAGAAACCTCACGGCTGAAGAACATACAGAGAAGATATTGCCTCTTTGTGTGAATTATTACATTTTTTATACCTAAATACAACAATATGGAGTGTATAAGCGTTTCTAATATTCTATATTTTAAAGATGGCAGTCTACTTTACCCATAAGCAGCATCATATATCACAAAATAACAATGCTAAGGTGGGTAAAAAAGCCAACAAGGGTTAAAAGTAATATAGCCGTAGAGTGCAATACATAAGTTAACTTTGCGCAGTAAACTAGATTAGATAAAGGATAGGTTATTGTACTCACACTGTAATATCCTGTTCCAAAATTAAATATAAACCTAATCACTTAATAAAAAATTAAAACCGAGTATTTTAAAAATCTATTAGTTATAATTTGAGAACTGGAAGCTTTAAAGAATAGTGATTGTTTTTGAAATAATGAGTATGATAGGTATTTGAACGAAAACGGAACATGATAGTGAATATTACTAAACATATATTATTTCATAGCTTAATGTTAATACATATGTGATAATAGGACTGAGTTATGTTTTGTAAGTTACTCATGAAGGGAGAGAGTGTTTTGCAGTTCTCGTATACTGTATATTAACTATACTGTACAAACGTGGTCCATCGTACCTGTAATGGTAGTCCATCTCAGTGGCAGATGCGTGGACGCACCCCATTCTTCCCACGCTGTCCCACGCACCTTTACCATTGCAACAATGGTACGGAGTGACGTAACAATCCGCGGAGACGCCTCGACTGACAACTCCTCGTCGTGGCCAGTCTTAGCAATCCTGTTAGCTCCCCTCGTTTAACCTCTTGGAAACATTACGTAAGTTGTGAATCATTCTTGCAGATACCACTAAGTGACTCGATGAACTATAAATAGTATGATAAACAGGCAGGCCATATAATAGTGAATTACAGTTTCATTAAACATAATATTAAAGCTAAGAGTTGCCGTCTTTTAATTAATTCAAATAAAATTTATGTCAAACTCAAAAAAACTCAATGGTAATGTTTTTTAAAAGGTTTGTTTTCTTTTCATATGAGGTTTTTACGTGTCATTGGTGAAATATTAAAATACTAAGGTAGTTGATAGTGATAAAGGAGAATGTATGGGGTGGCTATAACAAATGGCGAGTGGCAAATTAATACAAAACCCGATATTATGAATATAATAATATAAAGTCTCATATTAAAGAAATTTTAAAACTTCAAGTCCTCGTAGCTCTTTAACCATTAGAGATATTGAAAAAAACAAATATACAAAAGGTTTAATTTTAGAAAGTAGAGTTTAACAAAATACAGAGTGTTACGTAAGACATTTTTAAGTTAGCCACAATTTTGGAAAGAGTCGGCCATATTGAAAAATCTGAGTGAAACTTAGAATTGAGGAAGATACAAATATACTGTTTGGTTCTAAGTCGTGTGATTAAAAGGTTAGCTATTGGATCACTTTAAAAAAACTCACACTATATTTTCTATTACAAACTCAAACATGTGTTTAAAATGGTTAAAGTACATTTGACTATACATTTATAGTATTTTTTTAAATAAATAATTTTAGTAAACACTGTTTATAATGGGTTTTATTTATCTTAAAAAACCAAACCGAACCGAAGTGTTTATTTTGTTGTTGAAGGGCAAATGTATATTTCATTCTATACAACCTAAACCCCAAATGAAAACTTGGATACTTTTTAACTTGAAATAGTATATTTAACATAAAAACCTAGTGGTTTAATTAAAAAAACCTTTTTAACCCCAAAAACACAGTCAATTATTTATTCGGAAAGTGAAATATTAAAATACGAAGGTAGTTGAGAGTGATAAAACAGAATACGGGGGAGGCTACGTAACAAATGGTGAGTGGCAAATTGAAACAAAACCCGATATTACGAAGATATATCAAGGCTTCTTCTCTGAAAAATTTACCTTTCCCTCAAGTAAAACCCATTACTTACACCAACTACTTACACATTACAACATATAGATGGTTCGCAATTAAATAGACTATTTTTTTAACGAAGTCATAATTAATTAGCTACTTAAATAGCCCAATGTAAAGGATACAGTTTTGGAGAGAAACATAAGTACGAAAACTTCAACTGAGTTATATGTTTTTCTAGTTTTTATATTATTTGTATTTTTAACACTCAATTTCAAAGTAGTTTATTAGTTGTTTGAAACGATAATGTATTGTGGACTTAATAGATTGTTTATGCAATAGGTAGCACAATGATATAAATTTATGAGGTGTGTGTAAATGGTTTAATGAATTCAGGTGTTTTTCACTCCGCTTGATTTGCAAAATCTCGCGTTCCAACTTATATCTCGAGAACCGTCAAAAAAAGTTCTAAGATAATCTTTTTTGCCCTAACCGCAAAGAACATATTCATCTAAAATAATAATTATTACATTTTGAGATAAAAATTTGTTTTTCAAAATAACTAATTACAACATTTGAAAACGTATGTACCTTTTCACGACAACAGTGTTTCTGTAAAACATGAACACTGTTTTATTGTACTTTAATCAAATTTTGTTTTACAAATATGGCTTTATTAAACTGATGAAATACAACTAAAACTGAATAGTTTTTAGTTTTAAGTTAAGCAGAACAATATAATCTGAATCATGCGGGAGATGGTATTGAACGTTTAAGAAAGTGTTTTCACACCAGCGGAGGGCGAAATAGGGTGTCAGCTACAGGCGGGGCTGGCCCCTGAGCATGGGCTAATGAAGTTCCGAGAGTTAAATGTGCGTTGATGATGGGTCCAGCTAAATGTGTAATTTTCTATTTAACTTTAAAATTACATCTTTGACATACAGGAAGTTTTTTGAGTAAATTGTTGATTTTCCCTCCTTCGAGAGAAAATAATGTTAACATAAATGTAGCATAGATGTATAATGTTTAAATGTTTATGTTATAAGCATCAAATGAGCACAACTATGAAACTTACTTTCCATACTTTAAATCTTTGGTAAAGTCCTACTAAAATATAGCTCTAAATACATTATTTTTTACAATTTAAGACAGATTTTGAAACGAATATTTAGCTGGCAAATTAAAATAAATATTAGTTCGTTTACAGCAATAATTGATTTTAAAACTATTTCAAAATTATATACTACACAATATAATAGTCAAGATATTAACTATCTTGCCTTTTAATACTGAGTCATACAACTCGTCCAGAAGACTGGCTTACTGCTAGTTTATAACTATAAATATAAAAACAAAAATGTCTAATACACAAAGTAAAACCTATTGAAATTTCTATACTTAGTAATTAAAAAAAAATTAAGAACAAACTACAAAACATTTTAATCAGTTTATTCTGGGGTGATAGAGTATAAATTCCTCAGCGTAAAACCTTTCATAAATCTGTCTTATTATTTCACAAAATATCTCAGATTCACTGAAATATTGGATTTGAAAGAGAAGAGGAATGGAAAGACAGTCTTTTTGATACAACAATGGTTGGAAGCAGAGATATGATTGGTTCAGTGAATTTCTTTGGAGCATAAGGTTCAATGGAGTAGGTTATTTAAAATTTTTACTATCAATGATTTATTATTCAAATTATTAAATTTGGATGGAATATAATGAATGTAAAAGTTATCATTTTTTCAATATAGTGTAATGTTTAGAAAAACTAATTAATCAACTTTTTAAAAGTATTTTATATATTTAGTACCTAAAAAGTAAAACTGGGAAATAATCTTTCACTAAATTATAAATTAATAATAATCAGGTCTCCTCAACACCATGGCAATTATATACCTATTTGTAAATTGTATTGTATTTATTATTCCGCAACTAAATTAAACTGGAATTTTCTAGTGATGATTTTTTAAATTACGCAAATCTCAATTACCTATGAAAAAATTATATAATCAAAATATTGTAGTTAAATAATTGAGCTGAGTCGTTTTGTTATTATTTTTCAATTTTAGGTAATTAATTTGTTAAAATAATATGTATCTTGAATTCTAACACAGAATCATACATCCTATGAAAAAAGACGCAGGTGTGTAATTGGAATTAGTTTTGATTAGTGTACACCCAGAGTACTTTGGTTGTACTTATTCTTTGTCTCTGTATTATATTTTTTATCTCTCAATTGTTTGAGTATCTTTTAAGCTAACAGTTAAAACTAATACCTGTTTCTCGTTGGTCATGTGGTTCATTAACAGCTGGATGTATCAAAAGTAGTTCTGTAAAACTGTAGAATTTCCAAACAATAAACTGAATAAACCACCACATAAAATATAAGTTTATAAACTTTAGTGAGTTCTAGAGAAACTTTTGTGTCGGTTATGTTTTTTAAACCATTCTACATACACATCTTACGATAAACGACATTGGTCTGCAGTAATATTTAACCAATACTAGTAATGTAACAGCACAGTAAATGTAAACGAAATGAAAACTATTTTATTTAACCAAGAAAAGTTAGGGCTAGATGGATATTTCTCATAATCTCAGAGATATCATTATTACGGCAAAAAAATAAACTTTATCAATTATGTTGTTGATAGGTGAATGTTCGTTCACCTAACATATATCCATAACCGGTGAAAGTATGTTGGCACATATGTTATCAGCGTGAACGTATAAATTTGATTCGTACATCCTATTACGGTGTTTGATACGAATACACTATGGCAAGGTATTCGAAGCTATTCGTGGTACATGGAGTGTGTTCATCCGCTGAATTTCATTTTTATTGTTTTAACGACCAGCCAATGATCTATCATCAAGTAAACTTCATTTGACTGGGACGGTGGCGGCGGTGTAATCCAGCTACTTGGAGGTCACGAATTGTGGATAGTTGTGAGCGAAGGTCGGTGGGTGTGGTGTTCTCTTGTGTGGATTAACGTTCACACTATTGAATGCTACGTTAATCCGTAAAGCCTATCCTCATAATTAAACCTATTCGTAATTCAGAGGCCGTTTTTCGGATTCCACGTTAAACTGTAGGTCCATTAGTTGCCATCGGCTGTTGGGCTATTAATTAACAGTCCTGTCTAAGGAACATGTCAGCCTTAGTCAGTAACAAGACTATGAGATCGCGCCACAATCATCCTACACTTAATCCTCATTCATACTTGGCTGAAAATACCTACATTGTAGTATGTTTGCTATTTGAATGATCTCATCTAATCTAATCATATAGGGAATTTTTTTTTTTTCACACAATTTTTTATATAAATTTTCTTAGTTTATTCTTAGTGTATACTTATTTTTATGCTTTTGTAAGCAAAACAATTAATTATGATAAAGCGTTTATTCAGTCATTCATTCAAATATATCTCATCCTGCCATCTTTATTCGTAGTACTGTTTATTATTTTCGGATTTTCCTAAAATAGAGTTACAATAAAAAAATCGGTTTACAATTTATGGAATATCCAACCGAACAGATTTGAAGAGAGCTTTGGAAAGCAAGCAAGAAGCGATTTCTCAAGTGACGCTTGAATGAAGAGAGCAGCCGCTTGCGTCGCGATGCCGCTTCACGCTCGGGCGAACTTGATCGCTTCACGGGAATATCAAGTGTATAACAGGACGATGATCGCATCGAGGCAAAAATGTCTGTTGGATCTGCAAAAGAACATATATTCACCAATAAGTTTGGCATGTTTCTTTAAACAATTTAACATTTAATACTATGCGAAGTGTTTACGCAAATGATATGTTTGATTCAAAATTAGTCAAATTTATACATTTATGGGATTTTATTCATGGATTAATCAATCTAGTTTGTACAGTTTAAGGAAAACACAAATAAATAAACAATGAAAAGGTAAAATAGGATTTAACGAGTCTCTGGGACTTTTGGATTGGTTGGAAATCGTTATTACAGGGTGTCTACAACTGTGTTAAACCCCGTGATAGAGACTTTTAGATCACTCATCTTCTCCCTGGCGGATAGGTATTTTATTTGTGCTTTTTCCATGAATAAGAATGTGTTTTAGAGCCATCTGAGGCCATAAAATACCAAGGTAAGATGTTATTTAACATGTTTTATTACATCAATATATAAATTATGCAGTAAATACATAATTGAAAAATGGTTAACCAAGAAATAAATATCCCTAAAAGCAATTTAAAGCTTATACTGAAAACTGATTCGTGAAAACGTAAAAATAAATGTCATCAATGTTTGAAAATATTAGGCTTGATGGAGCCAAACCGAAAGGTTAATGTTTAATTCAAGAGAACGCAGATAGAGGGTGTTTTACATTAGCATATTTAAAAACAGAATACTTCATTTAGCAGAGTTTAACGTCAAATAACGTTTCAAGAATTTTAACGTGAATTTTTCTTAAAAGTCTATCTTTTTCAAAGTTTATTGTTATTTTATAATTCGTTTGAAAACTTGTTGAATAATCATCATTTTTGATTCGCTTAAAATGTATAATGAGTAGAAATATTAGTTAGTTTTTAATTGAAACTACTCAGGCTTGAATATTTAACAGTTATTTGTTTAAAAATACCTGATGCAGTATCGTTATTTTTAATCGCACGTTAAGGTTCCATATTAAATTACCATGTACATACTATACGAAATGTTCTCCATATGCCATTCACGCAATTTTGTTCTAGGCATTAAGTTTTTTATAGTTTTACAACATGTCATCCAATTTTAATCAACATCTCATTATTAATATTGTGTAGGTATGTTGGCAGAACATGACTAGTTTTTGACTAGTGTTTTTAAGGACTAGGTGCATTACCCTTAAAATACAAAGTAAATACTTTAAGATAACAGTTTTTAAAATTTATAAACTTCTGACGACCGGTGTAGTTTTGCGGTAGGCACAGGACATAAAACTAGTCTGAAAACTACGTTTTGTATTCGGTTAGCCTCAAAACGGATACTTTTTTAATCACAAGTCAAACTTGAATAATTTAATCAATAACTCTACTTTTCCATGTGTAGAGAAAAACAACTATAAATCGAAGTTAAAATATTGGGGAAATCATTTAAAAATATTTCACTCCCATCAAGGTATGAGATTAGGGTTGAAGGGGGATGTGGAAGGTGTTTCCACCAATTATGTGGTTTTACTCTCACATCAGCTGAGCTGTGTAAGGATGACCGTTTTCGTGAAGGAAAATCATATATATTTTAATTACCTTGTACACCTACAACCCTTTCATACTTCCATCTCTTTCAATCCCTTTAAGAGGATCAGCGGATAAAACATTTTGAAACCAATGAACAGAGGTAAAAATTTATCGTCATAAATTTGAAGTCACTTTGACTTCATTTTATAATGACAAAAAATTTTATGGTGAGAAAATTAAAAAAATAGAAGACAGTTCAATTATATAAATCTTGCAAGGGCCATGCTGAAAACAATGCTGAGTAAAAATGTTTTATACTAACTAAAATCATCGTGTTTGATCTATATTAATTTGACTCGATACTTATTAAATGATTCTCGTATAAACGAATAATTATTTATGCCTCACAGAAGAATTATCAACATATATTTTGAAGAAAATCGGGTACTATAAGTGTCGGAAATGGGTAAAGTAGGTACTTATTTCGACAACAAAGTATTGAGATGAATGAGGGACGTGTTCCAACTCGACGCGGGACCCCTACATTTATATCACGCTTGACTGGAACTGTATATGAGCATTTGATTCTTAGTATTTCTTGGTTTACTTTGAAGGTTGCACATCAGCAGTAGAATCTCAACGATCCCTTTGAATCTGTAAAAAGAGGTTTGGCCTTAAGGTTTATACCATATTATCCGTTATCCGTAAAAACGATTTAAAAATACGATTAGTATTTCTTATAAATGTATTTTTCACTTTCATGAGTATTGCAAATGTGCTGGAGGGCACACAATGTACGAATAAAATAATAATTAATGTTTTGAAAAAAATGTATAATGTAATAGTAACATCTAAAAATGTTTTCAAACGTTAATGTTATGCATTGTCATAGAGGAACACTGCCTTCCCAAGAAAAATAGTTATTCCAACAATTCCTTCTTCACACAGAAAATTAACTAGCTTTAGTTCAGGGTAATTGCTCTCACCTATCCAAAACTCACCTGTAATTTTAAAATTCAGTTCAGAATTGTATGAGTTACCAAATATACCAGTATTTTATCTAAAAAAGTTATAAAGTAAGTTTTAGTTAGTGTAGGAATGAAATTAATATAAAATATCCGATGTAAATGTTTTCTCGCAAACAACGAATCCATCTTTTAGTGTTTAAATTTATTGCATTGAGGGAAGAAGAAACAGTTTATAGTAAGTGGACGTGAAAACAAAAATGATTTATGTCCCGTTTCATCCTCCATTATGAAGATTGGTTCGGCCAGCGAATATGTATGGGCTGGGCCTCGTGCTCTTGTCTTCACACTTGGGATGGAATACGGCGCTCTTTGTTTAGAATCGAATATAAGTAAACGTTAAACTAATGTCATATTTAGGTGTTTTAGCTAAACATTTATATCTAATACTAACACTAGTAAAAGGTATAAATTATGTATAAGTAATAGGCTAGATGAAGAAGAATTAAATTATTAATTTAGTCATTAAAAAAAATATAAAGCTTATTTCAAACACAAAAACTCGTTGTTACATACTGGACAAAGATCACTAGAAAACCTCTTAAACAGTTATTTTAAATGGTAGATGCTGATATTCAATCGCGCCTTAAATAATTGCCTGAAAAATTGTAAAACATCCTAGAAAATCTTTAAGAAAGTAAACTGATTAAATAATCTAATTTTAAAATTTTAGTAAGTTGTCAACCTCAAGTAACGCTTAATTTATAATAAGAGTATAGTGTATATTGTGTTGAATACCAGAACTGACACGTTTAGCTTCCATCAATTCCACATGTAGTCAGCTAAAAATTCTGATCTTCCTGACCAGTTATACGGGGAAAGATAATGTCTGACTTAGACCATCTTAGCGTATTTTGGCCAAACCATCTCCGAATTTAACCATTCATGTTAGGCAAAGACCTTATTACTTTATCTTTTTCACGATGGATTTCACAATTTAGAACGCCTTTCATCTGGATGTTGCTAACAAATGTTTTATTCGTATAGTGCCATATTTTAAAATTATGCTATAAATTATTTATTCTTACTTTGTATTTTTCATTTTGCAATTTTTCTAACCTGAAAAAAAACTAAGAAGCAAGTAACTGCTGAAATCATATCGCAGACCGTGATCAGCCATTGTTGTGTCGGCAAGGCTTCCTTAACTCAATTTTCCCAGACTCAATACACTATTGAATTGAAACCCCTTGGGAGGAATTTCTTAACAATGGACCAATAATAAATATTATCCCCTCCATATACTTCAATTTAGGATATTAGTAGGGTAACGAGATTGTTTTGTATGTTTTAATAATTAAATCGTGCCACTGCTTAATTATTAGAAACAGTTTAGGTAATATATAGTACAGTTGTTGAACCAATGATACTTCCATAAATATCTACACGCATATTTGTTAAAATTGCAGAATTTCCTTATCGATAATTTAAATTTTATTAAATTTGAAATGTACAAAGCATTATAATTTCTAAATTAGTACTTTTGGACTAGGTATTAAGAAGCAAGATACTCATTATTGCGATTAACTATCAATCCAAAATCGTAAACAAATAAATGCAAATATTAATTAATTAGCCGACATAGTAATAATTTAAAAAATAATACATTTTAATTATAATAATTCAATAAATTTGGGTTGTTAACATTTAATAGTGGATTGTCGCGCTGTGACAATAATATAATAAAGTGCATTTTTGGAATAGGTTTATAGTGGCTTATGTTAGTTTGGTTAGTACGAGCTACGCTCGTGTTCTGACTTACATCTCACTCGTGGCTTAAAGGATAATACAATCGTTGCATACACTATTTTATCTACGACCAACAATATTCCGTCTTAAAAAAGAGTTGTATATTTGTTCATTTATCTACGATCGCTCATCATTTTCAATTTTATACTTTAAAAACTGGTTTTATTTTTTTCGTATGCAGGGTTGGATTTCCCAGGTAGTATGCATTGTGCATTGATGCATTGATCTCTTCTAGAGTTAAATTGAACTCCTCAATGCTTAAATAACTCATTTTGTGAATGGTTCAAAACTCACATTTGAGGTTAGCCACTAAAACGAACTATCTTTATGGATAAATCAGCTGATTTTGCATTTAATTATATCCATTATGACAATACTTTCGTAAAATGCTGATAGAGGATTGATATAGAACCTGTATCGTTATAAAAATCTGTTTCGTTATGAACTCATAATGCAATAGGTTTCAATTACCATTTAATAATGAGCCTCTTAATGATGATGATGTTACTTTCAGTACCTTTATTGGTGGTTTTTGCAATGCTTCTAGATGAAATCAATAAACTACTGTCTAAAACACATTATTTTCCCATTTTATGCAAATATATTTTTTATCAGCATTAAATTACCGTGACAGCTAATATTTTTTTATTAATTCACATTGCTGGAAAATATATTCAGTAAAAATTTGACGTATTCGTCTGCTCAAAACTGTAGTTTTTAAATCGTTTTATCTATGTTTAAGTTGTTTGAAAATCACTAAACCCCCCCCGGTTTAGCGATTTTCGAAAAACAGACGGAATTGATGTCATATAATTATGAGAACAGCTGTTTAAAGGAACTTAAATGTTCCCTTCAGACATATCAATGATCTAAGCTATTTTCCACAGGGAGGTAAATACAATTTTTAATTAATATGGCGTTGGTGCAATAATAAGTTAAAAATACCTTCTAAAATTTCAATATAATAATAAAGAAAACGCATCAAATAGGGTGTTTTAGATTTTACGGAGGAGATTAACATTATTGTGTAATGCGTTCAACAGTGTTAAACGAGTCCAGGGTTTCTAGGATGTTAAACGTAAAAATAACATCTAGGAATGTACAGAGAAAACTCTAATTGAAAAAGGAAGCTGCGTTTAAGGGTTGAATTTATGGAAAATGGTGAATATTTTGTAAAACAGGACGTGCAGCCCTTCATTACGAAACGTGAAATAACTTAAATAACTTCATTAACGACGAGAGTTGAGAGTTGGCCTGACGGTGACGTCACCACCCCACTCTGTCGGTCGAACCTGTTACAATTACCGTTATGTAGAACATATTCTTGAATGATATAACAGATTTTTAAGTGGTTAAATGTTGTAACATACATTACTCACTTTATTTCCAAATAGAATTCGTTTTTGAGTAATTATTAACAAGAATACATTTATGAAACTACCAAGTAATATTAAACTGACGCAAATAATGAAGACTAAAATAAAATTATGAACTGTTTGTTATATTTATGTTTTAATATATAAAACTTTTTATATTTGACCTTTATAGGCCTACGTTTTTTACAAACAAATTAACGTTAATGATTTATTTTGTAAATGTAAATTAATATTAACACAAACATACTGAATAAGTTAACACACTCTGTTTAAAATATGCGAAACAAAGTTACTTTTAAATTCCCTATTTTTCTGTTATGAAATTAGTCATATTTCAAAATAGTTGGATTTACTCGATGGTAAAACTAATAGCTATATATTTAATTATTTTTTTAGATAAATCTTCAATTTTTCAATTTAATTGTTAAATATGTTTCATACTTTAGTCTATAGGGCTTTTTTAAAACTAATCAATTAGTCTCTATTTTAAACTCTCTTATTAAGTGTAAAACTACTAGTATTGAAAAATCAATATCTTAATTTGTATAAATAGTTATCTGAATAGCAAATGTAAAGTAGTTTATTAAAATAAAATAATAAATGATTGTAGTATTTTTCTATTATTAAAATCAAATATATATATGCAGTATATTTAAAAAATCTTCAACTAAACGAGGAATCCTTATGTTTCTCCTATATGACGCTTGTAACATCAGGTTTTCATCAGCGCCACCCTTCGGTCCTATGACGTCACAATACTGGGTAATTAAATCTTCCTCCCCTGATCCTGGATAAACCCTTTTCAACATTCCTGTCACGGACTGACCAAACCCCTACAGTCTCCTACAGGATATAGGCTGTATTGGGTCCAAACTAAAATAATATCTTTAGTATAGAAAACCTTAATGAGTTTAAGCTGCATAGATTTAATTATATTCAAAAGCACAAATTATGGGTACGTTTACCTTTATCGACTGAATGCACAAGGATCATTCAATAAGTATCGAAACAAACTACCATAACTCAAAACTATTGTGATCAATTAGTACAAAAGTTTAGTTTATTTTCAATGTAGTCTCCTGCAACATGAATACACCTGGCCCGCCTCTATTCCAATTTATAAATGCTCTCGGCATAATATTCTTTGAATTTATGTCGAAGCCACTTTTACATCACCTTCATAGGATTGAAAATGTGTTACTCACGTACCCTATTAAAGAGGTTTAAAGAGATGTGAGTATGAAGGAGTGAGGTTAGGACATTGGAGGGGGTTGTAGAAGGACTTTTCTTCCAGTTTGTGTTGTGTCTTATCAGTCAAAAAGTATGAAGAAGACTTTGTCATGTAGCAACATCACACGTTCATCCTGGAGTGAGTGACGATTTGTCCGAATGGCACGTCTTATATTGTAATCCAGCAGATTCCATTTCTCATTTACTTTTTCACCTATGAGTCCAACATTGATATGCATTGCTGTCCCAAATTAAAGTAGCAATCCAAGTTTCAAGAGAGGAAGTTTCTGGTGCAAAATTGGACCAGCCATCAAATGTATTTTTCATCAGAAAACATTACTATGACGACTTTTAAACTGTTTTCCACCTATTGTAAATGTTTGAACGAATTCAACAATTGACACAGTTCTTCTAAGGTTATTTGGTGAATTTTGCCAGCCTTCGCAACTTCGAAGAGTAAAATTCTGATCTCTGCATGTTGTTTGTCTATAGTGCAGTCATTAAGTGGATTCACCATCGTTAACCAAGTAAATGTATAGTAAAATATATTTATACTGTACCTTTGAAAAGCTGATCACAAGTATAACATACCAACTTTATGTTGAGGATATGTTGCTGTTAAAATGTCTTGTTTTCTTTGATTGATCCTCGTGGATATTTCTTGATAATTTGATACTGAAATTAAACTTTTTAGTAGACCTATTATCAATTATAACGTGATATCAATCAAAGGGTATGATTTTATGGAATTACAGTACTAAGCTTTAGGTTACAAGTTGAGCACAGTGACCACTACACTATTTATAGCCACGAAAAATCGTTAAAATCTAATAATGATGATGAATCATTTGAAATGTTCTCATTATATAAACAAGTGGACTGTATTTAAAAAATGAACTATCACCTTCAACTCACGATGAACTCAATAGTTGTACAAATATTTAATTAACTCGTGTAACTAATTTTTAACACAATCGTTAATTTGACAAGGCGTTAAGCTTAAAGGAAATTACAATCCCTTCCAAAAAGGGAAAATTAATTTAAAAGTGTAATTACAAAGAAGAGTGTTATTTACACTTGAAGTGTAAAACACAATCTTGGGCCTGGAGCGGCGTCCCTTTAATATAACTTTTGTGCGTTCCTAATGAAATCTTTTTAAACGAAAATGATTGTTACTTTTATGCATCGTGTACTTATTTTCCCCACACGTGGGTTTTCTATGAAATCATATCAAATTGAGTTTTTAGTTATGTTTACTGTGTCTAATTTATTTATCATAAAGTTATTCCATAAATTATATTGTTCAGTATTTAGAAAAATAGCAGTAAATGTATGATTAAAATCAACTAAAGATGTTTAGCTACAGATCTTTGGTCTTAAAATTCCACGTTAAACTGATTTTTGGATCCTTCCGAAATTATAACGCAATATGATGCACGTAACATTAACGCGTGTAGTATTCTACTGATTACAGGCACTTAAAATATAGTTTAAATTATTAAAAACTATCAGGTCAGATTCTGAGGACACCAGCTTGGATTTTCCAACTTTAAAGGTTTTGTGTGACATTTTCTTGTAAACGTTTCGTCGTTTAACTTTTGTCAAAGGTGTGTCGAAAATTAAACCCGTTGTACCAAACATCTTTAATATAGAATTAAACCCTTATAAGATATATCACAAAGAAAATATAACTGTGACTTAAGATAATACACTATCACATGTCACCTCTTCTGCGTGGACGATGTTCTCCATGTGGTCTGAGTCAATGGTTAAACAATGAATGACGTCACCCTGGTGATTAACAACTAGATAACCTTTAAAAAGAAGAGCACTTATTATAATGAAACTTTTTAAAATATTCTATATATGTGGGAAAAGGCCCTTGTTAAAAAATACATTTGAATAACGAAATAGATTTGTTAACAAGAAACACCTGTGTATATTAATAGTCTACTTTAGATAAAAAAATAATACAATGTCATTGTAAAAATAAACGGTATCACTAGACTGACACATACTTTCTCCCTGAAGTAAATAAAAAATACAGTTCTTAATAAAACTATCATATCCTTCCACACTTATTTAAATATCATTTTAACATTTATTATTACAAACGTTATTATCTAATTTCTTAAACTAACAAAAGAAAACAAGTTAAAATATTTAGTAAAAATGTTTTGACAAAACTCACTCCTCAGATAAATGCCTCACTTTTTTGGTGGGTTTTGTTGGACGATGTGACCCTACACTACATACCATGTTTCAGAGAAAACGGTTTATAAAATAAGGTATAAACTGACGTTTTAACTTTCTCAATAAGACTAACATTGGGCGCACTCAGGCAACATACTGCTTTCACCACGGTCTTAAAATTCATCTTTTCTCTGGAACCGTTAGTCGAAGCCTGTTAGTTCGTAGACTGTCGATAGTCGAAAAACCACTTTTTTGAATTCGGGGAGCCTCAAAACGTACGTATCTACTCCCAAAGAAAATTTGGAAATTTTTGACGAAAACAATACTTTCTCCATAAGCTATGTATAAATGGGGGAAGTAAAACACAAAAATTGCTAGTAAAATACATTTAACTCAAATTATTGTAAATTATAGTAGACTATGTAAAAATTTAATTTCAATCTATTTGTATAACTTTAGATCAACTTTGTTACCAGTATTCCTCCGAACCACCAAACAATGCTCTCTCCGAGGAACGTGTGTTATCAGTACTATGGACGACAATACTGTGTGTGATAACGTATGTCGTTAGTTACATCCTGACTGTTATCTGTGCATGTGCAGTACAATGACCATGAATAATACGAGTTCTACGGCTGATACGAACATGACGTAGTGCACACGTAACACGTCTGAGCTTCTCCTAATTTGCTTAAAATTATTTATACATCAATTATGATTCACTTTTTAAAAGAATATGAGTAATCATTTCACTAATTAATTAGTTCCAAAAATTATTTTTATTTATAAAGTAGGGTAACTTGTTCAATAAATTTCACTATGAGACAGTTTAATTTTGGGATTTTAACCAAAATTAATGAATTTGGAATGACCAAACCTCGTGTTCTTGATTTGGATGTTGAGTCTTAATTAAGCGTAAATGAACAATATGAACCTGGTAATGTGGAGTTTATGTGGCACAAAATAGTACTTCAAAATTTTTGTCAGAATTTTTTTAACTTCAGTTCTAGTTTGTAAGTGTTAAAATTTATTTAAAACTGTGTTAAATAAAAAGTTAATTTCGGTACAAAAATATTTAGAGTAAAAGTGGGTTTTGTATTTAAAAATATGTAAATTATCTATGTGTTTTAGACAGAAATATGGAACTATTCTTAGGTTGTAAATATATAACGGTTTTAACAAGTTTACATACTGTATAAGTTAAATTTTGTACGTATCGGACCCCAACTAGGCAAAGTTCTCTTTAAGAGTTTCTTGACATCTTATTGCTAAATATTGTAATTTATATGAATGGAAAAATAGCATGGGCGTATAAGACAATTGTGAAACATATGCGTGATAAAACGTAGCGCGAGGAACGTGTTCGCCTCACAGCTGTCGTACATTTCACTACGGAACACTTCATGCATTCTCAAGTGTGTCCGTGTCCAGAACAAAGTGGAACCGAGTTGCGGTGAACTCGTACGACACATGTTTGTAAGTAGGCAATTTTCGGTTAATGGGAACATTGGTTTGTCAGGAAAAATTACGAGGGCAATCAATCCAAACAACGTCCAAAGTTGTTTACAATGAATTACAAAATAATATACGTTTAATTTTGGTACAAGTTGAAAAATTGTAGTTTTTATAGAATAACAACTTAAACAATATAATGAAAATTGTTTACCTATTTCGATATCTATTAATTTTGAAACGAATCAAATACAAGTATGACATTGTCTTTAAAATCACAGTAGGTTAGAACAGCTAATATGCTACTAAGTTTACAGTTTTAGTCACGGTTTTGTTGGATGACGTTTTATAATAATAGGTTACAATACCTTTGTAAATACATCTTTTTTAATAGTCATTAAATAATAAGTTTTGAGGAATTTATTTTTCCATTTTCAAGAATTTTTAATTGGTTACTCATAAGTCAAGTCACAAGTTTTAAAGATTACTTAATTTATAGAATCCACACAACACTTAAACACTGACACTGCTAACAAAAATATATACACATACAAAAATATATATATTTGAGCGGCATAGTGTACGTTTAGGAAATATGGTTGTTTTGTGTATTTAATTTAGAACTATGATAATTATTTGAAAATGACAAAGTATGATTTGTTGCATCATTATTACAAAACAAAACAGCTACCAGCAATTAATTAATTAGTGACAATTATATCTTTCTGAAGATGAAAAGTAAATTTAATTTTTTACTACCTTAGATAACCTTTATAGATTAATTTTAAGTCTTGTTATTTTTAAGAATGTTAGGTGACCTGTACACTTTTGAGATTTTTACGTCTTTCAATTTTTTTAATATTTTAGAATACGTATTGGGTAAGAGTAAATAAAAAACATGTTACATTAAAGGGCACAAGTGATTATGTAGGCATGTATGTACGACGTAGTGCTACACATAGCTTATCGTGTAGTTTGGGGGTTGGTAGAGCGGGGGTTGAATAGAGCTCCATTATCGGGATATTGTGGGGATCGACACGACCGAAGTGGTGGTCAAGGGTGGAGTATGCAGCCCACCTTACATACTAATGGAGGGGTGGTGCCTGCAAGAAATGCATATGTGATTCTAGTAACAACGTACTATTGACGGACCTGGTTCGCAACCGGTGACGCACTATTCCTGTCAGATCACGAGCCTCAATGTGACTCACTCCGCTACTCTGCATCGCTGGCTATAATTTACAGATCCCAAGCCCACAGTGATGGACAGTTCAACTGAAAAAAATTAAAATGTATTGTCAGAGAGCAGGCTTAAGCTGGTTTTATAAATATTTTACACCGGTAACCTATACCTCAATGGAAACGAGAGATTGAAAGTTCGTCGTACCTTGGTTCAGTAGTTCGATCGCATTAGAGCTATTTAATAATAACATTGTATATTTTAAAATAATAATTCTTTCCTATACCATTCCCAAGCTCAGTCATGCATTTAAAGATCTATACATACTGGGTACAGCCTAGAGTTTTCCAATATAGTAAACCTTTAGATTTTATATCTGACAATACTTGGTGGACCCCATTAGTTTTTCATGCTCCTTTTAGGTATATATTTAAATTTTTGGAATTTTCTGCCATGATTAATAAAGTTTTATATTTGCTATTTTTCCTTAAGCCTAACAAATTGGGCTCTATGGCATTTAAAAAATCTAACTTCACTGTAAATTATATAGTAAAGTGGCAAAAATTTACTACTGTGCAACATTGGAAATTACATATTGGCCACTAGTTACAGTGAAATTGAAGCTTACAAAATAGATCATGCAATAGAATCAATAAAAAATATGAATCAATGATGCAATAGATCATGAAATAGGCTTATGCAATAGATCTTGTTTGGTCAATTACAGGAAAACATTACCAAGAATAAAAACGTATTAAAACAGATTTTCAATCTAAAATTAAAGAAAAATAAGGAAACAAAGTTGTTTGACATATTAAAAAATTAAGAGCATTTATAAAACTGAAATGCATGCCTAAAAGTAGCATAAAACATAAATGCGGTCTTCCACTAGATGTTTACTGTCAGACATAAAATAAAAATGTCAGCTTTTGAAAAACTTTAGGTTGGATAACTGGTATATATGCCAGCAACACGTTTCTCTAATAAATCAAAATCAATTAAATCGCCTGTCAATATATTTACCTCGATTTCATGATAAGTTCCCTAGGTGCGTAAAGTCATACTATGAATTATTACATTTTTAACTTTTAGTCCCTTAAGAGCAACACCAAAATTAAAAATGACTATTCAAACACAATATTTTAAATTCTTACACATATGATTAGTTTGGAAACAGAATATGTTTATTATAAATATATTAATGAGCGGTCAATGGCATTAAAACTAAATGAATCTGGAAAATGTGAATACTATGAGCATTTTAGAGCTGTTTTCGTTGTAAATATTTTATATTTCAAATTTAAAAAAATAAGTTCTTATCAGATCAATAATTGTAAGAAATTTCAGTGCACTTTCAAATCACACAAAATACAAGGTTTTCTGGTATAAAAAACAACGTCATGGCAATGCTTTGATTTTTTATGTTTTTGAAATATTGGTCTTGTTAGAAATGAGTAAAAAAGGGCGCAAGTGAGGTACAAATAATACACATAGGATGAGTAGGGCGACACGTGTTTAGCAACAGCAATACGTTGTCAACTTTGTCACTAGTCCATATATAATCCTCGTGTAATTATGGTGGCAAATTTTGGGCCTTATAGCAAGTGGAGCATCGGTGAAACATAGCTGCAATAAGAGGTCCTTTAACCCTTGCCGCGATGAATCTCCTTACATAATCCTTAATGAAACTCGTGGCGAACCTCATTGTTTCTACAGCTGGTTTGTTCTCTACTTTGAGTATGTTAGAAACGGTATTTTAAATACTTTTGTAAACGAAACTATTTGGCAAATATTTATAAAATATGCTTTGGAAATAAACGTTAAACAAATCTTGACTGGAAATCCGAACGCCATAATTTTATTTTAATTTTTGTTAATAAACTGTAACATTTTCAATAGAATATTTTTTATTATTATAAATAATTGCAATCGTAATTAATAAAATTACTTTTGATTTAATTTCGGTGTCAAGAGAAAAAAGATTATTCTCACTCTTTTGTTTTGTTTTTAGGCTCAAAATTAGTCAAAATTATAAAATATGTTATATATTTATTCTGACGATCTTTATTTTACACAGACCTTTAACAGACTACGATAATGGGAGGGATATAGTATGAATAAGATGGGTTAGGTGGGTGATGACGCGTTTGATCAGCTGACCATAGCAAATCGAGAGGTACGCCCATGCCCTGTCGGAGCTTTGACTTCTAGGGAACCTAGTATCTCCAGCTAGGACTAGAATCATACAGTAATTACTTGATCTTTAAGGTATTTTTTCACTAACCTCCCCTGGAACAAAATGATGTCCACTTGGCGTAGAGCTATGTAACTGTCTCAGATTGTGACAACATTCATGTACTTATATAGTATTGGTCAGCATCTAGATTGGCTAAGGATGGTGAGCATACCATTGGGGGTAATGACGCCGTTGGTTTGTACTCGTGCATTTAGTTTTATATATGATCAGTAGCAAAAATAAACAAATTAAAAACCAAACACCTAAGAAACTCAAGACAAGAAAGACAAAGAGAAGGTCACAAAGAAAGACTTTTACGTTTAGTTTAAATCAGTACCTTTATGGTAAATAATTACTGACCCCGATTTAACTTTTCTGACTAAAAAATATAACACAAAAAATACACTATAAATATTGAATGTTAAGTTTTTTTGTTTGTCGAGGCAATTAAAATATAAATAGTAATTAATACTCTTTATATTTATATTAACACTTTCTATAAATAAGACAGTATTTTACTAGTTAGTTAGAAAAATTAAAACAAATTTACTGCTAAATGAAAACATTTATGTGGTTTAAATAAAACCGTTTTAATACCCTTAATTGATATGGCATAAATACTGAACAAATATATAGCCCTCGGGTATCGATCACGCGACCTTGCATACGTGAGATCTAAGCGCTTAAGCTACGGCGTCAGCCGATTTCGCGTCGTCGTTTAAGAGTTTTTGGCCAACCTCAATTAATTGTTTTAGCTAGCCTTATACTGAATTTAAATGTCCATACTGTTTGTTATTATTATCCTGTGATCAACTGATTTTGTTAGAAACGGAATGAGGATTGAAAAGCAAAAGATAAGTTTAATTTACACCAATTATTTGGTTTGTTACAGTGGCTTCAAGCAATACAACGAATACGTTTTCTATCAAAACACGGAAGATTTTGGAAATACTCTTTCCTGCTTTTATTTCGCACAGTTATGTTACCCTAAAGTTTTTACAAATTGTTTAGTAACCTGATAATTTTACATTTATTACATACATAAAATAAATATTTATGAAAAACCTCTATTCACATATTGTTCTTTGCCGTCTTCAATCAAGAACTGTCAAACGTTTATAAACAGCTGTTTTGGTTTGCATTGTTTACATTTGATTCTCCATAAGCGTAATGTTAAATTTTAGATTTTAAACTTAATATTACAGTAAAACACGAATTTTCCTGGACATTAGACCTATCTAGAACTTATTTTCTACTAGGAAATTAGTTATTTCCAAAATTTAAAGAAATTTGTAACGAGATCCTTAAATATATAATATACAAACTTATATTAAATATTTATATTTGTGGTAAACCAATAGAATATACTAATCAAATGTATTCGGGCAAGTAATTACGGTAAATATGAGTGAAGAGTAAGTATTAATGTATGTGGAGATCAGTAAATTCAGATATTGTACTTGGACAGGTTTGATTAATTTATTCACATGTTATACACTCGTATGATAGGAATATTTTTCGTGAACAATTGTTTTAATTGTATAAATTTCACGAGGATATAGTTGTAGTTCAAGCCTTAATTATTGTTTGCAAACCATAATTCTTGTCAAATGATGTGTAGGCTAATCTTTTAAAATTTACTTGCACTCAAATTGATTACAACTGTCGTGGCAAATGAAAAAGAAAACAGTTTTACATCGGATGTTTTGATTAATGGGTCTGGTAAAACAAATTAACTATTTTTATTAGAGACACAATGTTAATATATCCGGAAGTGAGCCCTAAAGTTGGTTCTAGCGCTGCGAGGTGCTCCGCGATGTCAGAACAGCTGACAGCATCAAGCTGAGCGGCAATATCCGCTTCACGTAAATTTCCTGTTCCTGCAGCTGTTTATTCGGTAATATTGTCATGAAGTTACAAGTAACACAGTTCTGAAAATAAATCCATTCATGTACCGAAAACAAATTTTGGGAACATACGCGAGTATTCTTCATTCATGTTTATCTCTGAATATTTCTTAGAACTTTAGGGTATGGTAATACTTATGAATATAGTTGTGATACATAATTACAAAATGCTCTTTTCCAGTAAAGCTATACGTGTAAAAACCCGTTTACATTCTTCATTCTTCCACATTCATCTTAAAATATAGTCAAATTGTACTTTAACTTTGTTGTTTTAGTGAAAAATTAAACCCCGATGTTTTGAAAAATGTGGATGGTGTCATTTTGATTATCACATAAAGGACTAAATATCATACAAATTTCATAAAAATCATAAAAGCTGTTTTTGGGTTTTTTTAGTGGTTAAATGCCAAAAACAAAAAAATTAAAAAAATGTGTCCGAGATAAAGTGGATTGTTACGTACATACCAAATTTCATGAAAATCGGACCAAAAGTTTCATCTCTAGGCTTTTGCACATTTAAACACACACACAGACACGGAAATCACTCTAAAAATCACTTTTTAGATTATGATGGCACTAAAAAGGATATATCCACCAGAAAATCCAATTCGGAAATTCTGACAAAAGACAGATTTTACTCTAAAACCCACTTTTTTCGATTCAGGGAACACTAAAAAGGATATATCCACCAAAAACTCAAATTTGAAAATTCTGATGAAAACTTTAATTCATCCTTATACTATCGTATATGGGGAGGAAGTAAAACCGTTATGTATGGACAATTTTGCAATCCCTAGCTATGTACTCACAGGCTATTTACTAATAGTCAACAGACACATGGGCTTGCTCAACATCAATATTGACAAGAGCTTTGGACTGCGTACATACGCTATTTGACATGGGCATTTGAAAATTTAATCTGATGATGATTAGGATGAATATTCTTTCATCATCACTAAAACATGTTTGTATTTACTTCTATTTAGGAAAAAGGTTAGATTATGGATATGTCAAAGGAAAATGTTTTCCTACAATCGAACGATAAGAGGGACATTTTGCAATGTTGGCATTCTCACACTAGTGCGGGAAAGTAACCGGCCAATCACAAGCGCGGAACGATCCTAATCTATGAAACTAACCAATTGCATGCGCTCAGTCAGCTGATAGACGGTCGCCGTTCCTACAAAACTAACTTCCGGTTTTGCGCAATGAATCTGAGGTTACCGGAAACCTAAAAGTTATATTTACATTTTATCCCAGAGGTAAAATCAAATATAACCTCAATAACTTTATTATTGTAGGAAAAATTATGTGTGTAATACGAGCGTAAACTGTCATGGCTGTCCTCGAAGTTCTGGCAGCACGCGGCGTTAGCTGAGTGGTGCCATATGAACCTCTCCTGCGATATGGCATTCTTTGCGCTCTAGTTACACAAATAGTTATTTCAGTTCATCTAAACAGCTGTTCTTATTCTTATACATTAAACATTCAATGCAATAGCTCTGGTAGTTTCTAAGGAACACTTTTGCTGCCTTTGTTTTGCATTATACAGACCTTCTAACACATATTCATGTCAAAATTTAAAATCAAAACTGAATTGACATCCTAAAATGAAATTAATTACTAACTATTTATAATAATCTGTAATTTATGGGCTATGCTATATTTTCTATTATATATCGGGTGTCTAGAAGGATGTTCTATAAGAAAAAACAAAGTTATCCGCTACATTGAAAAAATTGTGGAAAATTAAAAAAGATTAAAAACCTACAAAAAAGTAGCATGAAAAAATAAATGGAGTCCCCATGAGAAGTTTTCTGTCAGATATAAAATAAAAAGTTAGCTATCGGAAAACTTTATGCAGGATACCCGGTATATACTTTATACATAGAACAATAAGAATATTATTTTTTTCATATTTTATGCTTAAAATACTACTTACATCAAAGAGCTAAGTATTCAGCACCAAAGACAATATTTTGATACATGTCTCTCAGTTAGGAGTAAAATTTTTATAGAACAACCCAACATGTAGAGTATTACGTGTATGTACGTGAGCTATTTGTAGTAGCCGTATATTGTCTCAGTCGAGAATTTCATGCATTCGTAATTGGCTCTTTGGGTGGCTTTATTTTTAGAGTTTCAATAGTCAAATTTTTCGTTATCATTTCGATGGTAATATACATAAATATTTTTAACTTGGAACAATACTATTGATGAAAAATGAAAATACGAGAAAACGTACAGTGTTTACAAATCTCTATATTTCAGTAACCAATTGAAATATAACCAATATCCGTCGTAGGCTTACGTCAAATTTTTGCTACGTATATTTTGGTGATTTTAGTTATACTTGTAACATATTTTTTAATAAATTGTAATAAACTCCCTTTTACCTTTTGAAACCTTTTAGGGCACTGTTATATCTCTATGAACTTAAAATATATTTATCAGCTGTGATACAAAAATAGATGATGTTAATCTGATTATGTTTACTTACAGTTCAGTTATTTTTTAGTTTTCAAAAATGTACCGAATTTATGTTTTTACTCTATAATAAAGTTGTATATTCCAATCATTATGCGTGCATTATATTTGAAAGTCACAACAGGCACAAAACCCTCCTTAGGATAAGTCGATTTGCCTTGATTTTGAAGTTAATTAAATAATCACACATTTACATTTTAGTACCAGATTTATTAGGAATTTGAGTTTTTGCTGACTCGAACGAATGGTATTTTTGGTAGACCTAAAAACGAAAAAACCACTCCCAGAAAGGGGTTCTGTAGGTCTTGTCATGGATCGGAAATGAATCTACAGGATATTTGTACACATTTGTAGTTTAACGCTTAAAAATTGCAGTCACAAAAAGTTCATGATGAGTTAAGCCAAATTAGTATATTCAAATTATTATGTTTAGAAAATCCTAAATTTAGGCTAATGCATTCTTTCATCAAATACACCTGGGGACGACAGCTTAGCATGCAAATTAAGTCAGCAGGACTCCTTGTGACTTTATGAACGTTGTCCTCTTTTAAGAAATGTCTTAATTTCCTAATAAGAACTATCTGTTGACCTAATTAAAAGGTAGAAAAGAATGCTTAACTTTAAACATTGATAGTAATCCTAGTTTTTCACAAAACGATCTTGATTTTAAGAGATATTGGAGTCTGACGTATTTGTGATTTGATTAGAAAATAGTAAAATGAAACCAATAGTATACGAGCTCGTATCTTAGTGACTAAAAAATACTTGTCATACTTTGACCTACTAATATTTGAAATACTTGATCTCTGGACAGAAACTAGGATATAATTATATTATAATATCCAAATCCCAAATCCCAGATATAACTTCAATACTTCAATAGCTCATCCAATAGCAAACTTTAATTTAATTTTAATTTTTTTCTGTGCATAAGATGGGTTTGGCTTATTTGCACGCCAAAAATGACTACGCGTTTCTCAAAGTAATTGGTGACTGTGATTTTTTTTCATGCTAATATTGAAAAAAAGGAAAAAAATGTTTTTCTAATTAAAATATTGACGTGGAACGGTCCAAACCCTAGCATTAATGCCACATAACCTTAGCTGTTTGTTGGATGGATAGTTTACTAACCAATTTACATGGATCCATAATTAATAAACCTATTAAATTTAATATTAATATATAGGTTGAATTATGTTTAAATAACGTAAAGTAAAGAAATGACAATAATTATCAAAACTCAACAATAATACAGTTGAATATTAGTATTTTTTACAATAAGGTGCATATTTTATTACATTTTGTTTTGACATACTTCTTAGACAATACAAAAACTAGTAGGTTTTTGTATTATTTGAAATTTTTTAAATGTGCGCAATTATAGCTAAAATAATCCTGTAAAGTATATATTTTTCTAGACATAGAGACTTATAGTATAAAGTTCCATACAAAACTGAAACACATTACACTAATTTTTTCCAAAGTTAAAACTTGTACATTACGCCTATATATAACAAAACAAAACTATGTATATCAGCTATACCAAGTCGAAATAAAGAAAAACACTTATCATTATGTTTGGTTCGTTTTTACTTGTAGAGAATGGCTATGCATAGCCAGTCATATACTTTTGTTTCACCCTGTATTTATTTAAGAGGTAATACATGTCGACAAGTATACCTAACTGTTGGCAACAGTTAGCGACGTGGATAGTGATATCGCATCACCCTAATATTGTAGTGCGAGGGTGAGAACCCCATCATAAGGGTAGCAGGGTGAGCAGGGTGATGAATCGACTTTTAATTTGCTCCGAAATAGTTAAACCCAGACATGCAGTCATGCACGAGATGCAAATGATCGTTGATTAGCTGTAGACGCCATCTTATGATATAGAAAACGCACCTTTTGTTACATTTAGTTTCGTAGTATAACAGTTTAACGATATCTACGTAAATGGTTGGTTACACCATGTGCAGATAAATTACAGTAATAGTAACGAGTGCTAAAGATTCGTGTCGAATAATAATTTAAAATAACTAGTTTTAGTAAATTGACACAAAAATAGTTTATCAATTCAAAACCAACTTATATAATACAGCAACTTCATTGTATTATGTAAGTATATACGCTTTCAGTTTAAATTCTTGACCAAAACAGATTTTCTAAAAAAATTGTAATATCATAGTATTTTTAATGGGTATTGATACCCAAAGGTCAAAATCTAATCAAAATGAATCCATTGAATGGCCATATGGAAAGTCATTGTGTAAGATAAGCCATTTTAAATAATTTAAGAGATTTTTAGTTAACGATTCCAAAAATAAAAATCAGAAAAAGAGCCAAAATACATACTAAATTGTATGTAGCCAAAATCAAATACAAAATAGTATGATCATATAAGCATTAATAGCAGATAGATAGATATACACGGACTCACATCAGTCCAAAAACTACTTTCTTGAATTCAGAAAGCCTCAATTAGGATTCTTCCATTCTCCAAACGGATTTGAAAGTTTGAAAAAAGAAATTCCTTCATGTTCTAAGTACCGCGAAAGGTAAAGGTTAAGATACACTATGTTTTAATAATTAGCTATCATTTCAAAAACATAATTGGAGCGTAAATTGTGATTATTAAAAGTATATATATAAAAAAACTCATTTTCAACCTACAGATCAGTATATCAGCGCCTGCAAGTGTACCCGAGCAGTCCGCATGCACAAATGTCACTTTACTGGTATCTTGACGCGCAACGGAGTTCAGAAAAATTAACTCTTGACACCTTTCTAAAATTTAAGAGAATATTTTATGGATATTTTGACTATACATTCAATTTTTGATCATGAGATTTTAGTTCAGAAAAATTAACTCTTGACACCTTTCCAAAATTTAAGAGATATTTTATGGATGTTTTGACTATACATCCAATTTTTAATCGTAAGATTTTGAAATGTAATTTTTATTTAATTTTTTTCTAAAATATTTTTTCCACGGGAATCTCTTTAAAGCCCTCATTAGTTATAAAACGGTTTAACGAGTCTAACACTCCATATTTTATTATTTAACTAACCTTGGTATTGGGGGAGCACTATTTCAAGTATATAAACAAATATAACCAAATAAATTATATTAACTCTATATTACTTTTAATGACAGAAATATTATTGATAACTTTATGGGGACTAAGTATTACAAACGTTCTATGACATTTCATAGGGGTCGTTGCAACATTTTTACTCTTAGCGACAAAATATTTAGTTTCAGCTCCATAAAAACGATGTTAATTTTTTAACAGCATTATTTGGTACATGCTATTTAAAAAAATCACAAGATAGAGGAGTCAAATCAAAAGTAATGTGGATTTTTCTTATAGTACTACATCCAAGATGGTGAGGCTTTCAAGGAAGAGAGAACTATGTTTTTGACCCATAAAGTAAAAACTGAAAACCTTCTTATTTATCGGAGAATATATATTTCTTTGTATCGTATAGCAAAATATTAGTTAGGAACAATATATTCATATAACAATAACCATGAATATCGAGTGAAAATTTTTACTAACCAAAAAGAAGCAGTGAAGAAGCTAGATAATTGGTAAAAATATTGTTGAGTAAAGTATTTTTTCATTATGACATTTCTTACGCACTGGGATTTGATCTGTACCTATACTAGTTAACTTATGAAAATAAAACTGTACAATTATTGAAGCTTGATTTTAAATTCATTTTTGTGTGAATTGGTCTCCAAATAGGGGATGTTAAGTGACATGTAGCAACTGCAAACCGTCATTGGGTGAGTAAACAGTTCCTCCACAGCGCGCTCTGTGGTTGTGCTATTTACTGGCGGCAAACACTCATCATGTCTACATAATAACCCTAGCGATGGAAACGCATTGTTAGTATCAGATTAGGCCGCTAGTATCAATCAGTATGCTTATAGCATACAGTATATTGACACTCGTAAAAACGGCACGATTTTAATAAAGTTTGTACACACGTTTAATGGATACTTAAGTGGTTTAGGTTCAAAACCCAGGCTCGTCGTTCTATGCAAAGGTGGCACTAAGTGGGATTTTGTACCTCGATAAAAAAACAATTTAATGTATGGGTTTTATTTTTAATTTTTAAATCAGCTAAAAAATGGTTATTTGCATTTTTTCTCTATGCCAAACGGTTCCTGAGATATATAAGGTTAGTTAAAAGTATAGATACTCCATAAATTTTGAATGGGTTAAGTTAGGTTGACATAGTAGCCTATACCAGCAAAGTATAGAAAACTGACTTTTTTATATATTTAGGGAAACTCGAAATTTTTAAGTGTAAGCCCCATCAAGTGATACCTCATTTGAAAGGCATTATTAAAATAAAATGAATTATGGAAATTATAGGTCTTTATCTAAACTCACTATCAAAAGGGGGCATTTTCAAAATTTCATTGAATCTCACTTAGTTAAATGTAAAAAATAAGCATTGAATGATTTAGGTAGATTATTATTGAAGATATGAACATTCATTGAGGATGCAGGTCTGCTGTGATGGGCGTATTTATAACATCAACTGCCCATTATAATGGGTCTACTGTGTGGTAAATTAGATTCACCGAGTTACCTTAGCGGCGGGAAACTAGAGGCAACCGCTCAATGAAACATTCAAAAAAGTTCAGTTATATAGCTTTTGAGCTAAATCGTCCTAAAGATGTATTTGGAATTGGTCAGGAGAAATTTCAAAGCCTAAATGGCCTTCAAATTAAAAACTAACAAATTGAATTTAGCTATGAATAAATGTGGGTAGCTTCTGCCTCAATACTAGTAACAAATAGTATTGCCTAAAAGTAGAAAACGATAATTCCATGAATATTTTTAAATCTTGACATAGTATATAAAGGAGTTAGTAATTAGTAGGTTTTATTCATTGATGAAATGTATGGGTATTTGCAGACTGAGCTGCCATGAACGTGTGATTGATGGAGCAACTAGTTCAATGGTGCTACATTAGGTCTACTAATGGACCTATCCAGCTATTTAAGCTATTTTAAGTCAAGTATGTAAGATAACAGTGTGTAAAATGATTGTGAAAATGAAATGATTGACATGACTATTATTTAACTGCCCAATGGCTGATGACATCTAAGGGAACTTCAGTTTAACGTTAGATTCGAACCACTTTTGCCTCTGAATTACGAACTGGTCAAATTATGTGGATCGTCTTTGCGAATGAACTTAGTATTCAATAGTACGGACGTTAATCCACACCAGGGATTATCACATCCACTGACCCCAACTCATAACTATCCACAATTTGTGACGTCCAAGTAGCTGGATTATAGGACACGCCAGTCGCGCCAACAACTCTGAGTGCTTTATGTTCTCTTTAAATTAATGCTAACATGGTAGCGCCACCAGTTACCCTGCCGTGACTTCCCAGTGTTCAATACTTCCAAGTCATTAGGTGTTAACGAATACCTATAGTTAACGTATTCCATTTGAGTAAACCAAGAGCCCATAATAGTTACTCCAAAATGTCACTGAAATAACATAGAACTGCCAATTTGGTCTTCAAAGAACGGAATTACCTCCACTTATGCACCATAAAAGTAATTCAAAGATTGAAATCTTTACGTTTTACGGCATCCGAGTGTCAAAATTAGGAATACAAAAGTCATAAAACACAACTCGCTGGCACACTGGTACCCTGGTTAATTGTTTGGTGGCATGTCGAAGCCACAATAAACAGCAATTACTTTGACCGCACGAATCCAACAGTTGGCTGAATTAAAACTCGATTAATCACCGTAAGCCATGACTGCTGTAGTGGAGAGGGTGGCAAGGGGTGAACCCCCCAACTGAATCCTTTACAGCCTTCGGGTTCCTGCAAATTCATTCGTTGAAATAAGTCTAGTTTACTTTATTCATTTAAATGATTTACAAAAAATAAAATTAGATTATTGCAAAATTAAATTTTTAAAGTTTCCAGTAGACATTTAGAGGAACGTTATATTGTTGAAGAACCAAAACATTTGTTGCGACACGACTTTTAGAAGACCCACGGGGATCATAAACAAAAACTAATGACGTCAGTTTATTGAATGTAAAAGCCCAATATAGCGATAATCCATCCTAAAACATATGATTTTGACTCACATAAATTCTAAATATTTGTTAATAAAGTTTATTTGCATTCGATTCATTTACGTAATTTGTTTTTGATGAGCCCCACCGAGTATCTTCCAGTCAATGTCGTTTGGAGGTTTAGCCAAATCAAAATTGTCCGTGGGACGAGTCATATTAGCAGTAGTAATACAAAGCATGGAGTAGAGATTGATGCAATTATATAATGCTCCGGGAATACCATATGTTCACACACGGTCACCGCACAATTCAATTAACCCTATAATGAATGGATATTGTGGTTCCTCTGTACACCTTCCTCTAGTCAAATCTAATGAACGTTATTTTGTAGAAAGGCATTTCGTTTTTATCAACTACTTTGTCATTTGGTTACATATATATACTACGATTTTTTGTAGCTAAACAAAATGACCAGAGTTTAAAATAAAATATTGCTACAAAAATACGCAAGACATTTTTATTTTAAAAATTTAACATTAGATGAAACTGTAAAAAATAATTTATTTTATCACACTGATTAGCAATATACATTACCGTTCTTTATTGATTACTGTAGAATTAAATAACAACAAATCTTAAATCTTAACCTAAATTCTTAATGAAGTGGCTGAAACCGCAGCTCCTTGTTCCAGTGTGCCAAACGTATCCAGTTCGAATCCTGTCAAACACGAGGTAATCTCTTGCTAGCCTATGAGACCAACTTCACTACAATACCATGGTGTGTTTAATCATTGTTCTGGCAGTAAGGCTCTAGTGACGGATATATTCGGGGTTTTTACTAGAAATGTGCGTTTCATTGTTAGTTAAAAGTAAAACGTATGCAAACAAAACTAGAGTTATGTTTGTAGCTTGTATTAATGAAATTATTGGTTATTATTAAATTTTGTAATAAAAAAAATCTTAAACGGGTCTTACACCAAAACTCCTCTAAACCGCCGGAAATTATTAGAAGAATGTTTTGTATATATTAAACTAACCTCTGCAGTACTGAAAATAGAATATTGAGCTATTGAGAATTAATTTTAAAGATAATAAACACGTTTTAGTTTTACTGAACATGTGATTCTTAAACATTGAATTTACGTAACAAACAGAAATAACCAGTTGACAAATTAATATCAATATTGATTTTACAAACGATAACAATTTTCTAATTTAATATTTTTTTATTTAATTTACTACAACAATAAGTAATTAATTGTGCTGAGATTTTTTATTTATTTGCTATCGATTTCATGTTAATATTTTGTCATAATAATAATTATGTGCCTTCTTAACAACAACATATTCAACCCGGACAAGGGACTGCTAGTAGGACAGAACAATTAAAACAACCGAAATGATATATATGATAACAATGCCTGAGTGAAACTGCGTTTGTCACGATTTATATTTGATTGTTCATAAATTATATATTAGGAATACATTTAAATATTTGCAAATAAATAGAGTAAATTAGGATGTTGACTGAGAAACTATATATCAAGGGGCAAGTCTTTACAGCCAAACTAATTACAAGGCATTTAATTTACAGCTTGGCCTCTTTGACCTTACTGGCTACGACTACAGACGCCTTTTAGTTGTATTCAATTGTTGTAGCAAAATAAGCTATATATTATCCAATATACAAGCGTTAAATCACAAAAATCGCTATAAAACTTATGTAATACTTAAAACTAGTGAATGATTTTGATACGAATAATGTAACATAACCGAGTCTTCTCACGATAAAACTTAAGGTTCTAGTATTATATCGTGAAGCTTTGTTGATTCAAACATCTTAAGGAAATGAATAGGTTCCCATCACAAATTAGCTCATCTAAATGTTATGTAGTAACAGTAGTGCGTGCTCCGTTGCGTAGGCCTAGCACGAACCTCCGTGTCAGACTGTGCGTGACGCTTACCGGCAATGTCAGCTGTTTGATCATTGTTAGAGGGCTCTTGGTAAATGTTGTTTGTAATAACAATAAAACAGTGTGCCTTCGAGTATATTTCATCAGTTTGGTAGATTGCTTCATTAGTTAAATTTTTATTTTAGGTAATAACTCACATCCAGAAAAGAATGTGAAGTCTATAAATTGAAGGAAAATATTGTGGGTTAGTGTACGATAGTAGTACGATGTGATAATTTAAAATTAGCCTGGGATTGGTGAATATAGTGTTTTTTAACTTAACTCTCTCCTTTATATTAACAGATATTGATCAAACTTGTCATTTACTATTGATTTGGAAATTCCTTCAGTACGCAGGTCTGCTGTCACGGGGATATTTTAATTGACTTGTATTCATAATGTAAGCTTCATAAATTCATATGTAAGCTTGTATTCATAAATAATAAGAGACCATTTAAACTATACAGACGTTTTGAAGATATTAAGCGAAACAAATATCATAAAGTTTGGTTATTAAAAATCTGTTTTTGTGAACAAAAGTTTTAATTTTTATAGTTGTGTAGTAAAATTTTAATCTCACATTTGAGAATTGCGTGAAATAATTGAAATAAACTGGAAAGTTCTATCTCTAAATGAGATATAGCAGTTTTGTATTACCAGTATATGCATTTTTAAATAATTAAAATGTCCGTGGGTGAAAGTTTTTAAAAATAAAAATATAAAAAATAAAAGTAAAATATATGCCCACAAATTCTTAATATTTTTTTAATTTTTACGTAGAAATCATTTTTACAATTGAACTCAACCTTATATTTCAACATTTAAAACTATTCTATGGAAATTGCACAATATAGTGGAATTTTTATTCAATTTAAAAACAGTAACTCTATTCCTGAAATCACTGGTAGAAACATAATAGATATGAAACTTGTGTTAGGAGCCTTCTGCGGCGGCGGCGGCGGCTTCAAAGAACACCTGTCAGATTATTTTGAGATTGAACTCTAATAGACTACATGTACAGAACCTATAACTCAATTGGTTCAATTAAAACCAAGATATCAATTTTCTGAGGTCTCTATTCACATTACAAATCATGTTTATTTATTGTTCTATCGAGGTGGACTTAATTAGATGTACATATTAAATTATAAAACTTTCTCTGTGTCTGAAGAAATGTAATTCAGTTTTCTAATCTGATTCATGTTCATGTTTACTGTGATATGTTTTGATTATTTTTTAAATTTTAACTGTAAAATAATGGTTAAATTTGGTTTAGATATTTTAATTATAATTATCTGGAATAGTTTAACGCCGGTCTGCAATAAAGACCATTTGGGATGTGTTAATTTTATGTTGAGTTTTTGACGGGCACTTTTTAACAACACAATTAAAATTGTTTTATAAAAGATGTAAATTATTGTTAGATAGAAATTTTTGATCGGACACAAATCGCTAATTCAATTATTTATTTGTTCTATGGTAAAATGTTAAAACTGTTAATAGTTTTAGTTAATTTGTTCACAATTGATTTATAGGAACACATTTATAATCTTTGCAGCTTTTTTTAACTGGTAAAAACAGTGAAACAAAATTTAAACAAATCAATGTTATTTGCATTAATGATAATACATACGTTTCTTGTATATTTTTCTAGATTATTAATACAGGTATTACCCTGGATAATGAATACGCCATAAATCAACTAAAAGTATCGTTGTAGTTTTAACATAATTGTGTTATAAAGAAAAATTTGTCTAATAGAATATTTTGTAATGAACGGAACGAAATTAACACAACCTCTTTCACACCAGAGAGCATATAATGAGGTAGCGCTTCAATAAAAATATTAGCTTAATATAAAAATTTCCCTAGTTATCGGTGGAAAAAAATTGAGACTATTGGGGACATTGTGGCACATAAAAGTATCCGGGGTGGAGCTGAGGGTCTGTAGTATTGGCGACGGAATGTGGTCCTTTGTGTGAACAATTCCCGACACATGTCCGACATTCTCAAGTCGGACACGTGCAATATCCGCACTTGTGCGTTAACCTTTGTGATCGGGACCTTTGTTGGAACTGCGTCTCTATATTGGTCCAAAAAGTGACACTTGAATCGTTTATGTTTCCGTATGTGCTCGACACCAGTTCCTATATAGGGTATACTATTTACAAAAATGTTCTTCAGGAAGGATTTAGTTGCTTAAATAAAAGTATAAAAAGTTGTTGGGGAGAAGATAAATGTTAACATTTATTATGTGCCAGTTCGTTTGTTAGTTTTGGTACATAAATGATAGTCTAAGAAGACATCAAGTAGAATAAAAACAACAGTTAGAACAATCACCGAAAATTTTTGAGTTTCCTAAACTTGTCGCTGAGTTAAAAAAATTCGAGTGCCTAAAATTATGTGATTTTAGACTAAACTAGTTTGCACTTCTACTGACAGCATCCGAGACGGGTAAGCCTAAATAAACCAAGAAAAACGACGAGGGTCTAATTGGATGTAATGTCATTTTTTCAAATTTACTCATGGAAGTGCCAAAACCCTGCAAACCATAACTTTCAACTTTCGACGATTTGTAAATAAGCATTGGACATGGTTCTTTTGTAAATATGACATTTGAAAGTTATCTCTGTTCAGAATCACATGTAAAAAATTCAAGATTTTTGTAGTTGTTTGATTTGCTGACATCATTTTTTTGTTCATGATACATATGGAGAAAGTATTGTTTTTTTCAAAATTACGAATTTTAGTTGAGCCAATTTTGGGCAGTGTGATTAACTATATTTTTCGTCATACTGCAAATAAAATGAAACAAACTCGTATAACATAAATTATTAGTAAACCCATCAATAGTAATGGTTGACCATTTTTTGTCACTTTAGACTTAATCAGCTGTTATTTAACTTACGTTGTAGGAGTTCTTTTTTGGTTCCCGATAGGTTGTTTAGGTTATGTCAGTTATTATTATCGATCGTTTGATCTTAACTATTCGATAATTTATTTAATGGTAGATTAACAAGTTCACAATCTATATTCAGAACGTCAAAATTACACAAAACATCGAAAGTGATGGTTCGTATCGGTTATTTACAATTGAATGCTGACCTCCAATAAGATGTATCATCAAAAATGACCATTTGCGATTTAGAACTCAAAAAATCATCATAATGATAGATTTATTCCTAGGAAGAAGAAGAAGAACAACTTTTGCTTTTCAACACATGTATCTAAAACTGCTGTTTTTAAAGCAGTATGACGAAAAAGGTTTTGTAAGATTAGAGAATAAGTTATAAATTTTAGGAGTATGTTTCATTTAGAAGCAAGCTACAAACGCAATTACGCTAAAGCTTATCAAAGGGTGAAGGAGTGAGGGTGGTTGACAGCCACTGATGGATGGAGTTTGACCCCACCCTCCACCCTGGTGGACGGCCTGCAATCGACAGCGACATTGCATTGTATAAGGCTAGGGGTAAAATACATCTAGATTAATAGTTTACTTGTAACGTTACGCAACAGATCTCATGGAAGAAAACGACACTATGTATGAAACTGTGAGATTTAATATAAAGGACTAAGCGGTAACTCAAAGCCACAAAATGATAAAGATCAGAATGAGAATCAACTATTTTAAGATGACTATTGTCGTAGTGTCACAAATGTTAAAGTAATTAATCAATTGATAAAACTAAAATCCCATGATGGATATCTAACTCTTTAGATGTATTATATTGTTTCTAGAATATAGTTATTTCTTATGTTGTCAATTGTAAAGGTGTAAGATATCAAATTTAGAAGCCGTAACTTGTCAAGATCTTGTTTTGTATTTTTGGTCTACAAGGCTCACTTAAAATCTATAAGGCAAAGTTAATACTTTATCAAATTTGATCCCTCCTGTGGTTGACTCATTACTGATACTGGTCAAGCTTCTGAAACGATATTTTTGTTAGTCGTAAATAACACATAAAATATTATTTATGTTTCATGTGATTTCTGTTAGTTGTTTCGTAAAGGGTTGGAGTAGTCTACAGTTTAAGATGGTTAAGATAAAAAGGTAGGGGTGAAGATAATCATTTTCTGCTAGCGGTTGTGTACCTCTGAACCCCGATTTTTTTAAGATGAAAATTTTCCCGCCAAATGATGAGTCTAGATTTTTCAGGATATTTATACATAATTTAAACTCATTTTTTAAGTTATCAAAGTTACTTTTTCAACTCTGAAGCTATTCGTAAGATCGTTTAATGTAAAAGTTTTAAGGCTTAATACTTAAGTTTGAAGGTTACGGAAAAGAATCCAATAATTACGTAAACCATGTAATAATGGGAAAATCTTGTTTTACATATCATATTATTCCCAGATTGCACGAAATTGAATATCTTTATATATGTTAGAAATGAAATGACAACATGATATATCGACAATTTGAGGAATGGGGTGGACATTACCCCAGGGTGACCACAGTCTTGAGGCTGGACCGTTTGTCTTACTACAATCTACTAAAAGGTCTTAACGTTGTATCCTCTATTATAGGATATTAAAACTATCCAAAGTCTTTTGTCTGATTAGTTTGTTCTGTATAACCTTAACTTCAAGATTGAAATAAGACAATAACTAAGTATTAATTAAAAAGCTTGTTACTATCACCTTGAATTGTTGGAATTATGAACTCCATATTAATCATCGTGTCATCTGAATCTTACGCCAAAGGTTAAAAAAATCCGTTTTGGTCACACTGTTAACTTTCTTTCTTTAGCTTTCTTTTATGCTAAATAACCGTCATAAAATAATTGATGGTGTAACAGGGAAGAAAGTTTTTTTCTGTTAAATAGAAATCTTAAAATACAGAGTGTCCATGAAAAACGTTGCAGGACTTCGGTGAGTGATTGGGTATATTAAAAGGACGAAGGAAAAAAAGTTGCAATAGAGGTATGGCCTAAAACGCTTATTTTCTCAGATATCCGCCATTTTGTATTTTTCACAAAATGTTTTTTAATTCAAACATTTTTAACGGATTATTTTGAAATTTGGAATGTGTTTTACACTAGTAGATTAGTATTATTTACAAAAACTAGCATGGTCCAAGCTCAAAATAAAAAATGGTGGCCATTTAAAATTTTACCGTTAACAAAGTATTTAAGTTTTAAAATTTTAAATGGATTTATGGATTTTGAGCTTAGATCATGCTAGTTATTTTTTGACTTATTTTTCATAGACACCCTGTATAAAACTCTAACTAAACTAAAAAATTATTATCAACAGCAACATTTATGTCTCAATATTATACAAATAATGCATTCAGTGGAAACATTTGTACAATCGTTAAATACCTGTGCTTACTTGTACTCACCACCTACTTTTAATATACAAACTCAACCCAAATATTAGTTATATAAAAGAAAACCTACTTTATGCACCTTATGTCTTTCGGAATAATAATACTGATAAGAGGTAACTCTTAAGTCTTCGTAGACAGTATACATCTAGAATAGTATCACGTAGCGAAAACTGTACAATTTACATAGATCGTCAATACCTCTTATTGAACATATTGCCAATTTTATTACTTTTAAGTCTGAACCAATACTATATGCTCGTCATTTCTTCAGTAATCATTCACTAAACAATATAATTATCCATGAAAGTCTAGTAACATGTAGTACCTGTAATAATAATATTTTTCGTTACAAGGGTCAAAATTATGCTTTTGGTACTCGTACGAGCTCAAAGTGTAAATTGAGCAAATGATAGTAAGCTAGTAAGGTAACCCCGGGTTATGAACTATAATTTTTGTCTCACTGTATAAAATATTGATCTATCTACTGTACAAACATCAAAGATGTTACAGACGAAAAAGGGGTTTTCCTTTCTTCTACTATCGATGCTTATCATTGACATTTTCTTATTTTAATATTTTCAATACGAGTGTCAGGAAAATAGAAAAGTTTTATTTATTTGTGAAATATATTCACAACGTTGACAATCACAAGATCATATGAAGAGTGGTGCACTAATGCCCAGACTGACAGCAATCGTCACTGAGGCCACAACGCTTGTTAGCCCTAATCATATGATGAGTAGAAAGGGAAACCATGTCAAATGAGACAGCAACGCCTAACTCCTCAAACTGAGTTGTGAGTTAAGCCTGGAGGCGTGTTACTCTGAATTAGGCAAACTGACGTGCTATGCCAAAGAGGAGAGAATTCGGGGAAGTTTGTTATATAATAATCATTTTATCTGTAGGAAACTCCGACAATACATTAAACTTGACCAGGTAAACTATAAAACAAATATGAAACATTAGCAGTTGAGTTATGGTTCCTGAGGATAATAGTTCTGCATTTTAACGCTAGTGGTATTTTTTGTTTATAAAATATCATAAATTATTGAATAGTATAACTTATTACAGAACTGGAAGGTGTAAAGTAAAATTTACAGAATAATATAAAAGTAGTAAAATAACGACATTAGGTTTAAAAAAGGTATGGTGTAGTTCGTAATCAGTAAATCATAAAATTTAAATAACCATTGGACTCCTGGTATGCGTCAGGGATATCTATTGAGACTTATTCTATTCAAATGTAGTTTTGCCTTGAGCTACATGCTTACCTTGTTACAAAACAAAATAAAATACCGATATTTTATTAAAGCTTGACTTGAAATGATAAAAATGAAAAACAGGTTGGACTAAAAAATTTTCCATTGACTAAAATCACTTTGAGTTGAAAAAAACACCGAACGCCACACAGAAATCGATGCAAGATCACGACCCTAGCCCGGCCGTGACAGGCTGAGTGACGACCATAAATCCCGCTTCGGTTCCATGTTTTAACCAATTAGGGACCAGCTTTTAATTAACAATTCAATTCGTCACCGACAAAACAGCCTCACAGTCGCTGCGGGTCGTGACAAAGAGGAACAGAGTTTTGGTTCACTCCCGTTATTTCGATGGTTGTGTTTTTTTAGAGGGCGGCACCTCTTTCAACTATACTTTTCCCACCCACATAGACTACAAATCTGTACTTGAGACGTATCAAGTAAAGACAGGTGTGAGCTGATACAGTACTAGACTGGGACGTTAACGTGTCATGTAATGTAGCAACATGGAGGTCACGAATTGTGGATAGTTGTGAGCGATGGTCGGTAGATGTGGTATTCTCTTGTGTGGATTAACGTCTGCTCTATTGAATACTATGTTTATCCACAAAAAACATCATTATGATTATATCAGGTTGTAATTTAGAGACAAATGTGGTTTGGATCCTACTTTAAATTTTAGGTCCCTTGGGTGCCAACGCCGGTCGAGCTATTAATTAATAGTCTTGTCAGTAACAAGACTACAAGGAAACAATAACTTACACTCTCATATATTATTCATACTTGGCTTAAAATACCTACCTGGGTAGTTAAAAGTTTCCCCTAATAGAGTAGTATAAAGTGTAAAATCGTATTGGCAAGTCCTCTGTCTTAATTAGAGCCATTATTGTCAAATCTTTGAAGTACGTCATACTACCGACTACGCCACCGTCTCCCGATTTATATCTATGGAGATCAATTACGAAGGGGTTTTTTACGAAGACATGAAATTGATAATAAATGCATGTGAATCCCCCTAAGCTTCACAAAAAAACTTTGACAAATTAGCTATACTGGGTTTACTAATCTGAGGGCGAATCATACCTTTTGGCAGAGAGCTTTATTCCACAGCAGTCTCAGCTATGGGCTTCAACTTTTGGTCATGCATCAGGTTGCTTAAAGGTCCTCAATCAACAAAGAAAGACTGCGAGAAAATTTACAAAAGTGGAAGGCTTGACCATTTTAACCCATTTTTCACTTGTACATGACTGTACATATAGTATCATAACGTTTACAGTTGTTCCATAATTGCTTTTGTACATTATGTTCACTTAGATAATGTTCACCACAAAATAGCAGTAACAAAAATGCAATACAAAAAAAATTAAACTTTATGCCGTGTTGTGAAGGCTCAGTTATATATGAAGGCTAAAGATTCCTTCCCTGTCACGGATTTAAACATTAGACTTTCTGAGAGAGTTAAGACACTGTATACTAGACTGTTTCAGCTACATTGAGGACCTGGTTAAGATATAAGCTTTTCTATGTTCTTGATGAATTCTTCACTCAAACCTGCGAGGTCTTGGAGCTCCCACCATCCGCCATTAAAAAGTAGCTAGTTTTATTTATGGATGTCAAGTAGGCTATAAAATAAATTTGATACGTACATATTATTTTTATTAGTAGTTAAAAAACACCTCGTATCCTTGTCTCAGGTAAAGTAAGAGTTGATAAAGGCAATAGAGGTGTTGAAAAACAAAAAATTATGATAGAGTGCGTGGCATTTTCCAGCTTGGACGAATATTGTCCCGCTGAACACTTCATGCATTCCCAAGCAGAAGGAATGTGCAGCTTTTACTCAGAGCTGTATTGGAAACAGACGGAAAATTCGTCTTACTATGTGTATTCCTATGAGATATTCAAAACAAACGGTTTCAGTGAACAGACACTTTCTCTTCCTTGTTAATCAAAAAATTGCGTACATTGTAAACGTCACCACATTCTCATTGTTTATTAGAAGACCTTTTAAAAACTATTGATTGTTTAAAACATCATGGTAATTTATAAGACCCACATAATTCCTACAAGTTTAAGGAGTTGTTAAAAATTTTGGTAGATATTTTTGTACGTAAACTAATTTACCGAGACATATTCAATTGGAATCCCTGGGTTGAATATGCAACCGGTTTAAACGTATAGAAGGTGTTATTTTATATAGTTTTAGTACAGGCAGTATTCTAGGAAGTAATAAAACCGTGCATCTATCATGCTGTAGCACTATTTCAGCTCAGACCACCTGCGAGAGCTGTAATAAACCGCCTGAGAGATGAAACTTTAGCGTCGTGTAACATTTATCCTTCTGCATCTCTCGAGGCTATGAATAGTAAATTAAAATTCCTTTTACATTTATTAAATAATTATTTTTACATTTCCTGAACTGTTTATACAAACTGGGACCCTGCATTGACACTTGATAAATCCGTTAAGGCGAAACATAAAATGGACAGAAGCTTTGTATGAACTGTGAATAAGAAGGAAGTTATTATGAAATTAGTTTAAAACACTTGTTAAACAGATGTTTTTAACATAAACACCTGTTCCCAAAGTCTGCGAGATTCGTAGTCACATGGGCTCGCCAGAGGTCATGATCTGACAGGAGACCAGGTCATGATCTGGTTTCGAGTCAGGATTCTTTTCGTTGATGTGAAATTTAATTTTTGTCATCACATGGAGTTACTTGTGTATTAAATTATTTCACATTTAAATCATAACGGGGTTCTGTAATTTCAATTTTCTTTTTGGTGATGGTGAGTTTTGTTATTTACATCATTAATTGTTTACATTTTTAATCGCCATTAGTAAAACCCGTTATTTCGGGATTTGTAATCTGGTTCCAGCTTCAAGTGAGATGTACCTAGAAAATGACAAGATTATTAAATAGCCCGGACTAAGCCGGCTTAAAGCTGAAAACAAACATCTTTACAGCAGTAAAAACTTACAAATAACACCAAGCCACGCATAAAATAGCCAAGCAAAAAACCTACTACCACACGTTTCGTCAATAACGTTTTACAATTTCTCAATAAGCTCTGGAATAGCATAGATAGGTTCATGTGACCATTGACATTCACTAGGAGCCTTAATGCCTTCCCTGACCTTAAATTTCATTAACTCTCCATAGATTTCGATATAACGAGTTAAGAGTGATATCCAGTACTCAAGTACATCATTATGATTTAATTTTTTTATATCTTTCACAATTCACAGACCCAGTCTTTCAGGATGTTTTAAGCTGAATATGAGCGTAGGATGAGAGTGATGATTAGTTGATAATATTATGTTGTTTCTCATAATGACCAGCATTTCATTTGTAAAGATCGATATCCAAATGATCGAAAGACATCACTTTCGATACATCAAGTTTATGTGTGTGATCGAATAATCGAATGCTTTTTATCTATTGTAAATCATGCGCTTTTTATTTCTATATCACTTCTAGACACGTCAAATTGACGAATAATATAAAATACTTAATTTAGTGAATTATTTAATCTTCATATCATTTTTAATGCGACATAGAATTGAATAGAATAATATAATACTTGAATGCTTCACTCTGCAATCACGTCGGCCGATCCTCGACCTGCTATTACCTCTACATCACTTTCGATACATCGAGTTGATAAGTATCATCGAGTACTCGAATTCTTCACTCTATAGTCGCCTCGGGTGGTCTAAGGCCGTGGTTATCTCCATATCACTTACACCGGATTGCCTAATAGTCCTGTTAATTGATAAGCCACTGGTCATTAAAATACTGGTCTCCAGCGCTCTCTCCTGGAAACGTGATTAATTAAGCTTACAGCCCTACAAAGAGTACTTCCGAGGATATTCCTTTATCGGTAATAGAATAGTAATGGCCTTGTTAGACTATAATGAGTACCTAGGTATCTCAAACTGAACAGGATGTTTAGTGAGGATGGGAGGAATAACTATAGTTACTCTAAAAGGATTTGTACATTTCTATCCTATCCGAAATCTTTTTTTTCAAGTCAAAGATTTCTTTTATGAGTTGATAATAGTTTAGTTACTACTGCTAAAAGATTACTAAGAATAGCTTTTGGCCCTGAATAATGAAGGTAACGTTACAAACGAACTTGCACTGTTTCCGCTTAAGTTGTCGGTTTTCTATGTTTTAAATATTTTCAATTTAAAATTACTCTATTAAGCAGATTGCCATTCACGGCATCTTAAGTCATACTCCATAATTTTTTTCCATAAAATTTTTCTAAATTACTACCCAAAATTATCATCAATTTTTATCAAGTTGGATAGATGGGGAAATATATTTTAATAATACAATTAACAAAATTTTCAATTTAAAACATCTATTAAAATTGGACGGAAGATCGAACAATAGAGCATTAGTTTTGTGTTTTTGCGGATAACGTATTATAATGTTCACCTGTTTTCAGTAATACATATTAAATTAGTGTCGTTAAATATTATTTACAGATGTTTAACATGTTTTTTTCGTTTATTTGTTTCTAAAGAAGAACGTATCGAAAGAAAACATTTACATCTTATGTCAATAAAACAATAGTCGTTAAAATTTATATTTTATAATGTATTTTTCTTCGCAAATCGTTTAGATATATTTCTGGAACACGATAACGTCTCGTAATGGCATTGTATCGAGACCTTGGTATAAGACGTGATTCCTACAAATGCTCGGGACATTCGTTGAGACATATCGGTCATGGAACGGTAGTTGTTGGTTCAAAAAATCGGTTTTTTGCGTTTTTCACATATAATTATTAAAAGTTTTCTATTTTATATTTCAATTGGAATCACTAGAAAACTACACAATTACTAGGTTTTCTATCTACAACGGTACCGAGATTAAAAAAACACACAGTTCGTTTCTGGCTCAAAGTAATCTTATGGAGGATAGGGAAAAATTAATATTTCCCATATGAATCAATATTTTTGGATAAAACTTGATATTTAGCTTATGTGGTTAGATCTATTCATTTATGCTTGATCATAGTTTATGTGTTTATTAAGAGCAAACTGCATACTCTTTTCCCATGTTAATCATATAAATAGGCAAAGTCCTTTATTTATGGCAATGTTGATGAAAGTTGGTAAAAAATGTTAAAAATAAAAATTGTTTATGGTAAAATCTACCTTTAATTAACAGCAATAATTCCCTGTTAATTTATGGAGGATAAAATAAGTCTGTTTATTGTAGATTTTATAAAACTTGTAAATTTTTTTATTTTTATAATTATTTTGCATAGATGAGTAAAGAGTTTGGTGGACTGTTTAAATCTAAAAAGTATTGTGATGAAAAGAATAACAACCAAGAAATTTATGAATCAATTGAAAAATTAATAAAAAACAAATCAATTGAATTATTTTCTTTAAATCGTTTAGATATTTATGGAGTAAGGAGGGAACGTCTTTAATGGCATTGTACTGGAGACCTTTTAGTAGATTGCAATAAGACAAACGATTGCGGTTCAATACTCGTGAGTCATTCTGCCCTGGATAACACGACGATTGTCAGGTCGCTGATCGATGGTTCAATAATCAATCGGTTCAGCCATTCGATTGTCGTTCTACGGAAGTTAAAGTTAATCTATTTCAATCTGATGAATTGTCCAATCACTAGAAACTCACCATCATTATAACTAGGTGACTTAGTTCTCATTCGTAACCTAGATGATTTACGCTGAATTCAGACCCACTGAAGGGGTAATACAGAGCTTCCGTTCTGAGCCTTCAAGGCTCAAAGTAATGTATGTTACAAAGCAATTTGCTACAAAATTGATTTTTCTTATGGTTTTCTCACTAGCTAGTGATAGTATGTTAAATAATAAAGAGTGAGATATTCTACATTTTATTATGTTGTTTTGTGCCAATTTGATCATAGTACTCTACTTTGGAATTCTCAAATTTAGAATAAACTAAACTTCTAAACGATGAAAAGATCAATATCTTAACTATTGTATGAGTTTAAAGTAGCTGAGAAATAAAATACCTTTAATAGGGTAACAATTTATAAAATCTACCCCTTTAAATTAACAGCAACAATTCCCTTTTGTAATTTATCTATGAAATTAAAAAAATAGTCTGTTTTAAATGTCGTCAATTGATTGACCTTCAGGGTAACAAATTTTTGATCTGTTAGTAATTATTCTGCATAGATAAAGAGTAAAGAGTTTGGTGGACAAAGAGTACTAAATCTCTGGCTCCTCACTGAAAATAATAGTATTTTTGAGGAAAATAATCCATACAACCAAGAAATTTTCAAGTGAAAAAATTTACATTGATTAGAGGGAAAAAACAAATCAATCGCAGAGTAAAATAAATTATTTATTGGTCCTTTAATATTAAATTAGAATTTTTCATGAAATATTAGCATTACATATAACATATGTAATGTACATATGTTATACAGTACATATGTTATATGAACCTAATGAATTATTTCCGGGATCTTGGCAGACGGAAGATTTATGCTGTCGTCTTTCTCACTTCCTGACCAATCATTTGCATCAGAACTGTGCAGGACGTGCTATCGTTCTCGGTGATTTATTTTTACTTTGATTTGTTGGCTTCATGTTTCCAATGCCATGTCACTACAGAAGGAGCCTTTAGAATTTATGTTTCGGCAATGAAGTGAACAGAACTTTTGAATTGAATGATTGCATCAAACAATACGACTTTTTATGTAAAAAGGTCAATCCGAATATTATTTAGTCTAACAGGATTTGTATTTTGTTTACTTTACCAACTGAAAATTTTGTCGAGTCACTTATAATTATTTCCAAGCAAACGAGAGCCGGGTAGGCTCGCGTTGCTGTGCTCAAACTGATTGTTATTAGAAGAATAATGCTATTTTAATAGTTTTTAATTATATAACAATAAAAGTCAGTGTAAAAGAAGGTATATATATTTTTAATGTCAAGGGAAGACTCACTTATTACAATGCGTACGGTATTATTAAGTACATTCTAATATATTCATTTTAATTCAATTATAGTAGCCTAAATCAACTATAGTAACATTGGATTACAATAAATTTATTTCTTTACATTGTGTTTACATTTGAACTGATTAGAGTTTAAAGAAACTTTCAAATTATTTAATCACAGCTGTTAAAATCTGATAAAAACCTGACACAGCACCCTCAATTATTCATGCTTAATAATGCCTAAACGTTTCATGACAATCTTAATGGCAATATTTAATACATAAAAACATACATACTTCGTCTTTTATATATTTATGATCGGTATCGACCAATTAATATTTTTTAAATATATATTATGATTTACAACAGCTATAATAACTATTGCACTATAAAGTACAATAGGTCATAATTATATAAACAAATTATTTTTCCGTAAATATGGAGTGATTTGGATATTAATATCCAGATTCACTAGAACGCCAGGATAGTGTGTTTTGGTAATTTCTCTTTGTATCGATGGATCATGGTTTAAGGATCGGATTGGAACTATATTTATTTTTGCTTCTGATTAAAATGATAGGTATGTATACTTGTGGTATATTACTTTTAGCATATTATTTGAAGTGCATTATTTTTATACTTTTTGTTATTTAAATTATTATTCCAATACTAATTGTGCTAAAAAAATAATTTTGTTTTATATGGGACACTTTTGACATGGATATGTCTTAGTTCTGGAGGGGGGTGTTGGCAGTTTGTGAGAACAAAATTTGAAACAGTGACGTCATTTGGTTAGTAACGTAATATGGTTAGTGACGTCATAGTTTGGATATAAGAACAGCTGTTTAAATGAACTGAAAACATTCACTTTATTGTATAACCATGTTCTAATAACCTATTCCCCACAGGGAAGTAAAGACAAACAATTTTTGTAATTGTATTCTCTTATAGTAAATTTTAAATAAAATTTTTGTTAAAATTATTAGTTAATGATTAAAACTTTATTCTTTTTTAAAAGTTAAAAGAATCAATACACATTGTTGTACTGCTGCACTATCGTATTGATGGTACAGACAGTGTCATTAGTCTATGCGCGCGGCTCTGATACAACTATCTGTTCTAAGCTGTTCTAGCTGTTCCAAGTTGGTACTGCTTAGATACTTAGATTATTGAAATGGCAACCTATCCAGGTAGGTATTTTAAGCCAAGTATGAATGAGAAATGAGTGTAGGGTGATTGTGGCGCGATCTTGTAGTCTTGTTACTGATAAAGGCTGACATGTTCCTTAGACAGGACTGTTATAATTAATAGCCCAACAGCCGATGGCAACTAAGGGACCTACAGTTTAACGTGGAATCCGAACCACGGCCTCTGAATTACGAATCGGTGTAATCATGAGGTTGGTCTTTGCGGATTAACGTAGTATTCAATAGTGCGGACGTTAATCACACAAGAGAACACTACACCCACCAACCATCTCTCACAACTATCCACAATTTGTGACCTCCAAGTAGCTGGATTACAGGATGACGCCACCATCCCAGTCTAATACTGCTCACTGTATTGTGGTTGTCTAAATGATTTACAGATGAAAAAATTAAGTCCCCTGACTGAAAAGGTAAATATTTATATTCCTTAGAAGTTCTGAAGGTAAAAGATATAAAAGCCGCGAGCACAGACTAATGGCAACATCTGTACTGTTGTAGTGTTATGTTTACAGTTTGGTGGAAATGTGACAAATTGTTCATTTTCGGACACAAAGCCCTCCGGATCTCCAATGACACTTAATTTATTCCTTTCCACCCCCTCTCGACCCCCCCAAAAAAGCAATTGGTGCTAATGCAACACAGGAAACACGATACTTTATTTGTGGCCACCGTTGTCGGCGCCCGTCGTTCCCCATCTTTCATCTCCTAACAAGAGCTACCAGTAAAATGTTTAATATCCCTTGAGCAATTATATCATCTTAGAATGACCGTTGTAATACTTCTCCATGTAACGTCAGTTAAAATGACAAAATATGATACATTACATTATAGTATTTTTATATAAACCACTCGTTATTTCGACAATCGTTGAAAATCTAGACTCAAGTTTCAAAAATGAAGGCATCAACTTGATGCATTGATGTGAACTACTTTCATCAAAGAAAAGTAAACTTGAATTACAATTTCATAATAAGGATAAAATAATAATAAGCTGCAAAATAAAATCCTCTCAATTAAAAGCAAATAATAATACTTAGTAGCTCAAACATACTTAAGAAGTAATTTTACAGTGAAATATTTTTACTAGTGCTAAAAGGAATGTTTGGCGAACCATATGTTTCCGCAACCTCATTTACTGTTAATTTTGTGTTATGTTAATTTTTTCAGGAAAATAGTAAGGCATCATTAAATGAGTTTACAAATAAATTGTTTGTTTTTTTAATTATCTTAAAATAGAGAGGTAGAGAATATCCACAGACACATTAGGCAACCCCTCAACCCTTTATTAACCCCCTACTCATCCTCTCTGCTCATATGGTTGTGTTCATCACCCGTACTTTTTCTTATATATTATCGTATATGTTGTATAATTATTGTTTTGTATTTAGTACGAGTTTAAGCATACAGTTTATAGTTTATTAAACTTATTTAGAGATTTATAAAATGTTCATAGAGCGTTGAAGTAGGTCCTATGATAAAGTGATTTTTTGTTATTTATCATGTTGGGCCATTAAGGGTAGAGTTTATATTTTGATGTAATATTATATCTATTTATAAAATATTTTTGTAAATAGTAGAAACTTTTATTGGCATTGACATATAATATAAAACTACTAGTCGTAAGTGTTAAACATTTTAGGATACTAAATGTTAAAATTTTATATTACTAAAATAATTTTTGCTCTAAGGCTACCAACCTAGAAAAAGAAGAGAAAATCATCGTATATTTTTATATGGATACTTTTTTATATGCATACCCATTGAACAAATTAAATAAGTATTTTTTTAAACATATAGTTTCCTTGCGTTTTGTGAGTGTATATGGTTCTGTAGTGTTGTATATTTTTCAACAGTAACGGTGTCCGTCAAGTATGGCGCCGCCTCTCAGAGAAGGCAATATTTCTCTTTGAGTATGAACAGAAGCGACGGTATAACACAGTTTGTGTACGAGGCATTGCTTTGTTTGGAGTCCATTTCCAGTAAGAAATTATCTTTGAAATCCTAAAGGGACAGATAGTCAATTTACTGAGAATTGGTTAGTGAAGGTTTAATTTTAAAGTTTGATCTGGAAATTTTGAATCATTTACAACAAATAAAACTTTATCTAATTACCTACTCCTATAAGAAATATAGCTAAAAAACAAACAGTTTAGTGTTTTGAATCTTTGTTCTATGTGAATCGTTTATTAACTTATAGAAACTAGTAAATTGAGTACATTGTCTTATGGAGCTCTAACGTTAATCTTATGGGGAAAAGGTATTAATTAATTAATATCTTGTTTATTATTTGAAATATTGTGATAAAACTTGGAATATTGCTTCATATAGTTAAGATATAATAATTTAAGCTGAAAAGTCGAAATTATAGTTATAAATGTTTAAATAATTTACCGTAGTTTACTTCAATTCTTAAAAACTATAGGTTATAAATATTTCCGGATGAATTTATCTAATTATAGAAGAAAATGGCCTGAAAAAATCAAAACATAATTTTTGTTAGCATTTTATCAAGAATTCAATCATTTATTGTTTCACTTACGTAAGGATGTTTGATGATGTAAGTGATTGGATTTTATTGAAGCTATACTGGACGTTACAATAAGACGTTAAAAAAGTAAACAGCGCCAAAACTTTTGGAATATTTAGTTACAAAATTGAATTAAAATACGACGGTAAAATAAAGACATAAAATTAATTTGTAGGAAAATTTCATAACAAAATCTTTGGCCTTTATGTGTAACTTGGAAACTAATTCAAAAATATAGTATACGATTTAGAATTTATGGATGCTTGTAAATTAAAGTAAACCCAATTTGTAGGCATCAATAATTTATTATTGTTGTCTAGATGGGCTGGAATAGTGTGTAATTCCATCCATTTCCACCCCTGTACCCGCATCTGAGGAAGTGGGCCCCGTGGTCAAACCGGAAACACGATACTTTGTTGACGGCCACAATCCTGGATTCCTGATATCCATCTCTTGGGGAGGGTCGTTAGGTTTTTGCTCAATGTTGTAGGATTTCTTCGCAAACAACAGTTAGCTTCGTCCACGACGATTTGAATGGATTGAATTAATTTAAATTAGTGGTTATGTGCGACAACCGTTGGCTATGTTATACAGTGTGGAAGATTTAAACCTTTTATTAAATCACAAATAACTGTTCAAAGTCTTATAAGATAAATGGTGTTATTATTAACGAACATTATTTCTTTGTTTACTTTTAAGTGTCCAAAATAGTATGACTTAAATTCATTTAACGCTGGAAGAAATTTGTATTCATGTGAAATCTTGTGGGTTGGTAGACTAACATTTTCGAAGATGTCCTTAAAATTTCTGCCATAAAAAATTCCATCATATTTAATTTGGTGAGAAAATGGTACCAAGATATAAGCTGTTATTAACATTAGTTTATTTTGCAACAAAGCTGTTATTCTTCTGTAAGCTATTTTTGTTGTAAATATAATATATTTTCGACAAACTAACACAACTATGCAATAAAAATGTTGATGTATTAATAAATATACAAAATTAGATCAATAAAATCACACAAACTACACATGTAAAAAATGTTTATACAGGCAGAAACTCACCACTTTTTGCCTCTTTTTAATAAATCTTAATTTTTGTAATAAGTGGTACGTTTTAAAATTTAATTAGGTTTTTAACATAATTTTAAGCTGGATTTATTTTAACTTTTTTTGATTAGGAATAAACGTATCTATGGAGGGAAGAGGTAAGTGCCCTGTCCGATGTACAGTAGTAACTATGAGCCCCTCTACGGTGTTGAAGCCAAGGGTTCGTTTGACTAATTTTACCTAAGTAAATATTGGTTAAATGAATTAGAACTTTTGTTGAAAATCCTTTCTACGAGAATGAAATAGCAGAAGGTCCGATATTACACAAGCAGCCCAATTTTGTTCTAAAAAGGAATAATTCTAAAAAATAAACATTTCAGACCTCGGTTATTGGACACTTGTATAATCCAGGTGGATCAATATTTATAAATGGCAGAGTGTGCTGTTGGATCAGCGTTATGCTCCTCATTGTCATTCTGTACACGGACCCGACATCCATGGATTAAAAGGGAATTACTCCTGAACATCTCACAAAGTATGATGAGAGCATACGAGCATTGGCAGGGGTATACAACTTTTAAAGAAAGTACTGATTATTGAACTAAATAGTTTTAATTAGAAAAATTAAAAAAAGGAATTGTAGAGAATTTCGATAGGCACTTTAAAACAAAGATTCTGAATGATAAACGTCTAGCAGTGTGTGTGTATGTGGTAATGGAACTTTAAATTTGTATCTAAATGAAGGTTCAATAATTTTACACGATCATCCGCAAAATAACAGCCACCGTTAGGAAATCTTAGAAGAGGTATATCCTTCGTGCCAATGGAAAAGATAATAATTTGGATTTTATTCATACCTCTACTAGAGGTATGAATTTTTACAGCCACTAGCTAATTTCCCTCCCAAACAGACGTCAAAAACATCGACTTTTTCGAATTGTGATGTATCCTTTACAAATGTACAGACACCTTCTCTTGTGAGCTGCCTCTGGCAGAAACAAGGCACACCAATGGACGTACCCAAGCAGCCGAATTCATGGTGTTTCAGGTGACGTTCAGAAATGCTAATCACGTCAGGAGACTTCGTGTCAATGACAGATTGAAAATGTCGAGTTTATTTTTAGCACCTTGAACATAGATATATTAACTTTCGTTTATAAATTGGCAGATCCGGGACGTATTTCATTCCTTACTATTCCTCGTTTAATATGTTTACGTCATAGCCATTTCCTTATGTTATTCATACTGTTTTATTTTTAATGTAGAAGTAAAATATGAAAAATCAGGAAAGCATTATTATATGAATATTATATATCAAAAATTTTTACACTTTTTCAAATGAACATTTACATTTATAAGCTAAGTAGGTTAATGAATTCAGATGGTGACATTCTTTGTTTATTTCTAGCACTCTTCCAAACGATGATTTATATGCTAACTGCCAGCTCTAGTTGAAAATGTTGTAACATCACAATAGAACACACAAGCCTAATTTTGTGGTTGCCACTTTTTGACAGTTAAAAAAAATCACTATGAACATTTGAATTACGAAGCAGAAGAAACAAATAAACTAAATATAACATGGGTTGGTTCTTACCAAAAGTCATAAAAAACTAATAGAGCCTACCAGATAATTTTAATAAATCCGAGGCATACAGTATTAAATTTTGATAACGGTACTTTATACCAACGGTGATACTTGTTACTTGATGTAATGTAATTTTTAACTTCTTGAGTAATATTTCAAAACTGATTTATAAAGCGTTCAGAAACCAAAAATAATACAGAAGGAAAGCTGAGAAAACCTAAAATGACCAATCTTAATAATAAAAGACTCGAAAAATAATCGAAACCTTCCAAGTACCTTGAAACCTTGAAAGTGTGACGATAATGAAAGGAAATATTCCTGTTCTCTGTGGTAAAATGCAGAAGAACTTAAATCACTTAAGATAATATCAACAATCTAATTTAATAACATTTAAAAAATAAGGTGTCTAATTTTGTTAATGTTACATGGTACAAAAAGTGATGGTAATGATATAAGGTATTTTTAACGTATCATAAAAGATTTTAGTACGTATTTCGTAATCATAAGAATAATATAAAACCTGTTTAAAACGTTTACTTTTAATACTGAACTTCGACAAAATAATGAAGTCATTCTGACCTGCTAAATAATGTTTTACACTAATATTTTATAGTAGTATTAAAATAACCATTTAACAGTGGAGATTACAGTGAAAGATATAAACGAAAATTGCGTATTGGTTAGAATAAAACAGCCGAAAGCACAAAGTGGCTGAATTAAAGAGGTGCAGATATGATCAAACGCAACATTAGCAGACTGCGACGCACGTTATCGCCTCCGTGATGCCGTGTCCTATCTCCAACCTTGGTGTCGCTTATGTCACAGTTACTTCAGACTCTCAAAAAAACTATAAAATTGATATACGAGTACTTTAACATTGATGTTTAAAAGATTCTATTTTACTTAGTAAAATGTTTGTATTTGCTTCTCTGTGGGAAATAGGTTAGATCATGAATGTGTCTAAAAGAAATGTTTTCAGTTCTTCTAAACAGCTGTTCTTTTATCCAACCTATGAAGTTACTAGCCATATGACGTCACTAACCAAATAACGTAACTGTTTCAAATTCTGGTCGCACGAATTGCCAACTCCCCCCAGACCTGAGACATCTCTATGTCAAATGTTGGTCCCTATAAAGAATTGGTGTACTACGTTTCATTTTACTAACGTCTTTTGTGCGTAGAACAGAAAAGTTACATTTAAGAATTAAAGTTTTAGGGATTAACGGATTTAAGGAATTTAAGGATCCAAATAAAAAAAATAATTTTTACTGTTTAGTTAGATTTTTTAAAGGTAATTTTATGCTAGACACTTGACCGAGTTATATTTATAATATTGACCATTTAAAAGTTTTAAAAATAAAAGAGAAAATAAAATTTTCTACTTTTAACAAACCTAATATAGTCTATTTTATAAGGTATAAACATTATATACTGTATTCCATCATAGTTTCTATCTATAACATAAACTATAAAACATCTTAGAATAAAATTATTGATCTTTGTACTATAAATTTAGCAGCCTCTGGTTTTAACGTAGTACCATTACGTTAAAACCATTACGTTAAGGTAAAATTAAGATCAATTATTTAAACTTTAGTAATGAATTAACCACAGTAAAACGTAATGTGATTCAGCTAGTAAAGATTTGACTGAAAAAACAATGTTTTATCAAGTGATTCGCTTCAGCTACATCTTTATGAAATAAAATGAAATTCTAACACAATAATAAAATGAACTAATAGATAAAATACCCGAAAAATTAGCCTAATTAAAAATTAAGAAAGGTTTGTGAACCCCTACGAGTTTTACCACTCATATTTTTACTGTGTTACTGTAGGATTTTGCACTATGCTTATTCCTTTCTGTGTTCCAAACACTCTCCTCAATTCCACGCGTGTGGTCACAGAATATGGTAAAATGTGGAAACCTTTTTGTTCAAGTGTTTGAATACTTTCGACAGAAACAAACGCACTTTTGACACATCTCCCGCCAAAATCGCTGTAACCGCTGCAGACGACAGATGTGTGTGACGTGGAAATGGAACTCGACGGGGAGCGCCCCTCCTCGACCTACAGCACTTCCATTACCCCCTCCCTCCGTCACCACCATAACGTCACAATGTATGTCCACCAGACCGAAGCTGACCAATGTAAGACATTTTACCTCATATATATTTTCAACATGTTAAAGAGTACAGTGAGAAAGTGATTTTGATAAACTTATAATTTAGTACTATAAAAAATCCTGAGAAATACAAGTAACGATAAAAATTACGTCGTTAATTTAAGTTGTTTTTCGACCAACACTTACAGTGATGTAAAACTCTGTTGTCATAATGTTGCTAAATGCTAAATGGGACTGATCAGAAACTAGTAATCTAGATTTAAGCCTTATATTTGATTTTTACAAATATAGGTTTTTTATAAGATTTAATCTTCTGATTATTTCTGACTATTTTTTGTATTAAATAAATTAAATATCTTAGTATAATGAAATATCTTGTATACCATCATACTGTCTATACTTTCTTTCTTCGTGTATTGGGAAATATCTGGAAGAGTTTTGTTGTCGGCAAATGTTTTATCGTAATATTTTCACACCCAAAGGTTACTTTTAGTATCAGATTTTTTCTTTCTTCGTTTATTGGGAAATATCTGGAAGAGTTTTGTTGTTGGCAAATATTTTATCGTAATACTTTCACACCCAAAAAATGGTCTTAATTGGTTTTTCATCTTTTCATAGTTTTTTACTCTCCTACTTCTCTTATATTACATTTCATAAATATTCAGTAGCAAACAATTTCAATGAAATGTAAAGGTGAATCAAAATAACATATTGATTAACAGTTAAATATTTATTAGTATCGAGTATTTTTATGACACCACAAGTTAAAATCCAACGCCTATAAGTGCCAAATGAATATAAGTTAAAATATATATTTTTTAGACCCTTTGTGGTCAGAAAAAACTACGTGGTGAAACATTCAGTGTTTCAATTCGTCCGACAATCGGATGACACGTATCGCATTTTTCAATTCCGCCTGTAATACGCTTATGGGGTAATCCATTTGTTCTTTGGAAATACAAAAATGAATTCGCAAAGCCGAGTTGGGCACGTGTGGAGTGCGGTATTGAACAAATTGATTGATTTTGTTAGAGCCACTTACTCCTCCAATTTGAGTTAAAAAGGTAGAATAAACTCATACTCAAAAACACAATAAAAACAGTCAGTAGCTCGAGTACAGAGTCAAGAGTTTGTCCTATGCGTCCGTAACAGAAAAATATTTTATTTTATGTTTGAAAGTTTAGTTGTTTGATGAAATTTAAAAAGGTAATTTTTTTAAACTTCAGTATAGTGCCAAATAAACGTCATACATAGTATATGTGTGAGGATAAATAATGTGTTATCCCACATTGAAAACTATCAACACATTGAATATTAAATGTTAAATTTACTGTTGAAAGCTAAAAGTTGAGTTGTGTTGTTAGCTGTAGAAAGGCTATACTTCATTTTTGAACTAAATCATTCATGAGCTTTCCAAAGTACATCAGTAATACAACAATAATACAATACATACAGCAATGTTGGTTGTCACAATACTATTGGTATGCATAAGCTTGATTCGTTCGTTTTCTGTGCGAAATTGTAGTGAAAATCAAACTTAATAATCCCTCAAAGTAGATTCTTTTGCAAAATTAAATATTGGACATTCACCTTAATTTGTAAATTTTAAACATTGACAGAAGAGTATTGAAATATTGCTTGTAAAATTCCATTTTGTTTTGGAAATAATGCCGATAAAGTATCTTTAATTTTAATGTGAGAGGATAATTTCAATCTTAGAAAACATGAATGAATTGTTCTATTTTTACAAATATGCTTACAAAACAAAACATAAACACATGTACAATGGTCATAGGACCGTCTGTTTTAGTAAGACCCCACTAATAGAATATTTTCAGAAAAAGTAAAGACCAATAAACATGTAAAATATAAAAAAAAGACTTAAAGGGTAATTCCTGAAAACGTTATACAATATTTAGGGATTATATTTTTTAGCTTAACTCATTTTAACTTTTTTGGATTAGCGATTTGAAAAAAACAGACGCTTTTCTTTTGCTGAAATGTATGGAACTAAAACGTCAATTCACAGAGAATCTTCAGAAAAAATGGCTGTTTTACGTGTAGAACAATAAAACCCTCCTGAATCTTGGATAAAATAACTGACAACATGAATATCTTACGTTTATCGTCAGTTATTTAATGTTAAGGATTCCTTCGGGATCTTGTCGTAACCTCGTGTTTATGTGCAATAACAAGATACGTGCAGAAACGAAAAGGGGAACGGTTGCATGATACAATCTGGTGCTGAGCCTAGGTGATGATAAGTTTGAAATGTTTTAGAGTCTATGAATAAAAATCAAGTTTCCTCCGAAGCTTGTACTTCAGTTTATAAAAGTTTGATACTGTCTACATTAACAATAATAACTAGCTGATATTTAATGTGTAATATCTGAGAGATGTCTTACGACTTTCGATCAGGAAAATCAGAAAAAATAGTCCGAATTGGAAATAATTCACATACATAAAGACAATATCACGTTTTTGACAGTAATTGTCGTAAAAATAAAAATATAAGTTTAACATATTCATGATTTTAAGAACTGTAAATTATACCGTCATTAACATAATGGTAATTATTTTACCAAGGTAATTTGCAGTTCTGACTTGAATCGTAATTTTGAAAACTTAAAAAAGCCCAAACAACAATCAAAATTAGAAGTTACACAATTGAAATTAGTAGCATTAATAACAATTTAAAATCAATGGCTTGTCTTCACATTGATGTAGGCAAGTGTAAGAATCATATATAACAAAATATAAAAGTATAAAACGTTCTATAAAATGTCTTGTAAGACATTGCGAATATTGCATGACGATCAATATTATGAAATACACTCATAAGCTCTTAAAATATACAAAAACCCAAACAAACATAAAACCGGTGGATTTTTCATTCATCATTCATTTAAAACATCTGTTGATACGTAATAAATAAAACAAGAGACTTAACAGAATTCGTCTTTGCCTCAATCTATAATATTATAAAGAAGAGGTGGTTTCTGTATGTTTGTTTGTGGGTTTGTGGGTTTGTTTGTGGGTTTGTTGTGGCAAGTAAACGCAAAAAATACTGAACCAAACAGTTTTAAATTTTACACAAAGGTAGATCTTAAACTCATGCAACACATAGGCATTCTCATTTCCTTAAAATCCTCTCGGGCTACGCCCTGTGAACGTCCTAAGTTTCAATGTTTTCATTTTTAGAGAATGAAAACATAAAATTACTTGAATGTTAACAGCTGTGAACACTAAAATTTGACAGTTCGGGAAGAAGAAGAAGAAAGAGCTGCCGTGACCGTCCAAGGTTTCAATGTTTACTTTTTCTAATGACAACATCCGTTTGCACTATATTTTGACAGTTCGGGAAAAAGAAGAAATAAAGTTGATTTTTCAGATAAACTGCTGGATCGAAATTAGTGAATTATTTGAAATAGTGGAATGGTAGATTTTAAGTTTTTTTCCGACGACTGTCTCTATTACATTAATCCTTATCTTCTCCCAATATTTGACAGATGTTACTTTGAAATGTTGTAGAAACTCGTGTTTTGTCATTTTATAAACAATGAAGAATAAATTAACAATAACTTAAATGTATCAGTAGAGCCTACGCCTTTCAGCCTTTTTTTAACTTTGGCTAGTTAAGCATAAAACGAATACCTTTAATACCTTGTCTAATACTTAAAAAATGACTATCTCAAAAATGCTTGATGAGTAAATCATAATTTTATTGTTTAAAATTTAATGAAAACATATACTATTTCTTCAAAGATCTAATGTAGGCGGATAGACCAATAACATTACTGTTACTGGCCCTAATATTTGTTTGCAGGTTCGGAAAAAAACGTATGTTTTATAATACACGTTTCGGAACCAAAGATAAACAATGTGGAGATGCGTTTGCAGACCAACAGCGCAATGCATCATCTCTGCCTGGGACGTATATAGGATGCGGCGACAACAATGAAAGGTATCCTGGCGGCGGGTGCTTGAACTATCGACATGTCCTTGCCTGGATAAATGTCCCCGGTCCTGAAGAATACCTTCCAGCCAGTGTGATAAATGTGGTTGCGAACTGTAGGGGCCGCGCTTAATATATAGTCATGATTTTAGAAAAATGCCTCACAGACTTGGTTTTCTTTGTCGTTGTAATGAGTAAACGGATTGAAAATATAAAGCTAGAACTGTTGGCAGAGAACCTTTTTAACAGTGTGTAAATAGATCTAAACAAAGAGAAAACTCAATTTCAATGTTGCAAAAACTATTTAGATTTATTTTTTGTATATTAAATGGCCAGGTATGAATAATAAAAATGAGTGTAAGATTACTGTACACGATCTTGTAGTCTTATTACTTGCTGAGGCTAACACGTTCCTTAGACAGGACTGTTAATTAATAGTCCAGCAGCCAATGTTAAAATTTATTGGACTAAGGAACCTAAGGTTTAACGTGGGATCCGAGCCACTTTTTCCTCTTAATTATAAACTGGTGTAGTTTAAAGGATGGCTTTTGTGGTTGAACGTAGAAATAAATAGTGCGGATTTTAATCCACACCAGGTGATTTATCCTCTGACTACCGCTTAAACCATACACAATTCGTGAACTCCAAGCTGCAAGATTACAGGGCATGCCACCGTCCCACTCTAACATTAGTATCACGATAGGTAGTGTACGACTGGGGTGTAGAACGTTCCCTATCAAATCTTAAAATACGTATGACGTTTACATCGGTTACAAAACTCATTTGCCATAATTATAACGATTAGATCCTTTTATACAAATGAATCTAAAGCATTTTGACATATAAAAAACCTGGGACTATGAGTGTGCCTAAAAACAAATATAAATATAGGAAATAGTTTCATTTTTCGTAGTTAAATTGCACTTACAAAATTACCTTTTGGAATTGCACTTTAATAATGAAGTATGTTGAAATGGCATCCAACAATACTTTATACTTCTTAGGAAAGATATTTTTTAACTATGGGCCCAGTCCCACTAGCTTTGGATTTGTTTATTTACTTATTTGAATTTAGGAGTTTCAAATATATATATATTTTAGTAATAAATTTTATTGTTGTCTCGTGTTTGTGTTTCGGAATGTGATTTTGAAGATACACTTGGAAATTGCATGAGGACACTGTACGAAGTAAATTTGCTTCAAATTTTAACATTTCAATTCATAGTGACCACAGATTTGTGAAATCTGAACTAGATAAAAACATATTGAGAGCAGTCGAAATGTCCCTGGAAGTGAAGAGACTAGTGAAACTGACATTAGACTGCTGATCATGATGATAACAAATGAAAACTTGTGTGCCTTGAGTGTACAAAAGGTGTTATCGATGCACACAGATATAAGTTAGAAGCTAAAAATGACACACACTCTGAGCCTAAGGGCATTGTTCGAAGTCTACGTCATTGCCATGAATAAAATTTATCATGCTTAAATTCACTAAAAAGGGTGTTTGGAATATTGGTTTATGGCATTTACAAACTTTAAAATAAAATACACTAACGATCGCATAATTTAGTATTAATTTGTCAGTTGATTGTGATTATGTAACTCATTTATAATTAAATGGCATATGATAGTGGAAAAACTCCTTTGTATCCAATCCATCGACCCATCCATTACTAAAAATGGATTTTAATTAATTCTAGTTTTTTGTGTGTGTAATGCGATATGTCATTTGCCATTTTGTTAATGTGAAGGTTCAAACTGGAGCTAAGTATATTAACATTAATGATTTGTTCAAACATTGTTACATCTATTACCTAGCAACAATTCTCACATTTGAAATTATATTGTAGTGACCAACATGAATACGATAGTTCAGTGAGTTATAGAATAAGTGTATATGTAATGATAAAAGTTGATTTTACTCTATATAAGAGTGGAGTAGACAGGTAGTTAGTTATATAGTATCATTGTTATTAGTTAAATTTTAAAAGCAAATTAATTTATATTTGTTTGAATTGCATATACATACTTAATGTTTTAGTTTGCATACTCTTAATGTTAATAAACTGTAATAGATATGTAATTCTTGTCGCTAAACATTTTGTATAATACGGGCTATATTCTGGTATTTCCTAATATTCATAAAATTCATTTATGAACCTAAACAAGTTAAATATTATTAATAAAATAAAACTTAGACTTTAAAAAATTAAATTGTTTTACACCACTAAAGTGTTGCCATCAAAGCATGTTCAAGCTGGACATACACCTTTTCGAAAGCGTCTTTATTCATCTATAGTTACCGTACTATAGGTAAAATGTGTAAATTATTAATTTTTGAGACCTATTATGTGGTAATAATATTTTTGTGCTAGGTCATCAGATATTCTACATATTAAGGCAATACTAATAAGATATTTAACCATCTTCAAAACCATAATCATACCTGAAAGCCAAAAATTGAATTAAAAATGGCTGTTTGGATAAACATGATGGCTTTCCAAATTTTCGTGTACTAGTGGTTAACTTATGTGTTATGTGTATATTATAACACGAAATATATTAATATTGTAATATTTTGTTTAGTCAATTTCGTCTCTTAATATAGTACCTCAATGTAACAAATTCCAATCAAGTAGTCCTAAGCCAGATGGAAGCCGAACTGCTTATTTTTGAGGTGAGTACAGACAAAAACTATTTGACATGAAGTCTATTTTTATTTTATAAAAAGTTGACTCTAAGATGCCAAAACCTGGGTATGGTAATTAAATTTAAGAAATTTTCGATTTTTTCAGAATTTAGTTTATTATTTTGTTAAATGTTTGGTACATTTTATACAAATTAATATTATTTAATGATGCAAGAAATAAAATTGAAAACTGTTACCGACTAACTGGTATATTATTTAACAAGAATACTTTAAGTGATTTAACTCAAATTATCTTGTTTATAATACAAAACTGATTTTTTAACTGACTATATCCACAAATATAAACGCATTGTAAATACCGGTAAGTAAAATCCTAATAAGTTTGCGTTTCTTTTGTTTCAGGTTAATTCCAGATGGACTCCTTATCTTCATATGAAACGAATTCATAATTCGTATTTCAATTTACGTTGTAATAGGGTTTTCATAAATTTCACTTTTAACCCCTTCACCAAGGTGGCCCAAACGGTAGCTTTGCTGGAACCTATTGGGTTCGTTTAGTTACCTACCTTTGTCCTTTGTAAAACTTAATTATACTAGAAAATTATAAAAAAATTAGAAAATTATAAAAATAATTTAGTTATTTCCCTTCCCTTCATAAAATAATCTAAATAAAATATCCTTTTGTACAATTTTTTTTATTTCTCCCACACTATTCCTGTGTTCTCCCGATCCCCAGTTCCTGGCCACCTTGGACCCCTGGCCCTGCATCACCCCTGTGACACTTGTCACCGCGACACTCTACATATAATGGGAGACGTGCACAGTCACATTTGATCCCTACACCTCATAAGTCCAAGCATAGTATGTTCACTCCTCGTGGGTGGACCGAACCCTTATAGGTGTCCGACGAGGCGACTCACACAGCTCACACTCCGCATGGATCCATCGAACTTCAAACTCAGGATCACTTCCGAAACGAAGTCTTCATTCCCAGATCACTCTCCTCTCTGGGATGTATCCTGTGACCTTCCCTTCGCCCATTGCATTGCTGCCTGAGGGAGAACAACTGTCCTTGGAACTACTAACCACTCCAACCAGAGAGGATCATCCCTCAATATTAGTTGGTAGGTGAACAAATCTTTATACATTTTTATAAGTCAGTTATATTTATTTTTGGAACTCAGGTAAGTACCTTTAATGCAGTTAATAAAAATGGAATTTGTTACATTGAGTTACGCTTAAGTAAAAGTAAATATGTAAAAGTAAATTATAAAAATGTTTACGTAACTTGTGAAAGTGTCTCTTTATATTAATATATTAAGTAGTTTGGATGAGGCCTCTAAGAAACATACTCTGTACATAGTGCGTTAATTTTTAAATATCAAATATTAGCTTGAAAATCCATAAACTGTAAAATCTCATAACTATATAAAATGAAAAAATACTAATAAGTAAATATTATATCATATTATTCATCAACTTTTTGTTTTAGTAAATGTTTATGATATTAATCTGATTTTGCTATACGAAAAGTTCTTTTATTTTATATAGGCGTATTGATCTAATCATCGTATCTAATCATCATATTGTTCATATGAACTAAATACACTTTATATTGTTTTCTTAGTTGTCAATTCAAGTAATCGATTCAAAATCATAAAAAGGAGGTCTGTGAGACTTTACTCAATACTGTGTGTAACAAATAGTTTACACAGGAAGGCATGAGTTTCTATATGTTTAGCTCGCACTAAGGAAGTACCGCTATGTATCCACTATAGTTAAAAAACTGGAATTTAACAGATTTCCATGAAAATCCCAGATAAAAACGGGAGTTTTGAATTTAAGAAGAAAAACTGAGAGTAAGAATATATTCTGTAGGATCGTCACACTTTTTGACTGCTTATGAATGCATGAAATGTTAGAGAGAGAAAATGTAGGGTTAGCGTTTATATTATGGAAAACATTTTACTTTACGCATTTTTTCAGTTGTTTACTGTTTGAAAACGCTACTCGTATATAAGTGCAATTAATTGTATATAATATGAATATATTGTACATCATAAAACATGTTAATTCTCTATGAGTAAATAAAATTATAAAAATTAAAAAGAGATTTTTTGCATTCCCAATGAATATTGATTTTAAACTAAGTGACTACTAAAGCATGGATCTGTTAATCAGATATTATTTTAGAGTTAAATGAACCTACCGATTTTAATACAATGAAAGCATAAATATTTTATGTTATTTTTACTATACAACGAGTCTTTTTCCAAAAATAACCATTAAAATACAGATGATTCATTCGATTAACTAGATTATTTAACCTACTGTTTCTATTGTACACGTGAGGGGTGCCAACAAATGAGGACAGTAAGGGATTGTATATCACAAAGTTAGGAAGAGCATTTGTGAATAATGAATGGGAGTGACAAAATGACGAACAGCCCCAAAACTGGGGATGGTTCCTATACCTGAGACCCTAGGCCCTGAGGGACGTAGAAGGATCCGGATGATGAGCTCTCCATGTTTCATACGCGGAGCGAGATTATATTCATCGTATATATATATACGTATATGTAACGTTATGTGTTAGTACGCTATGTAATTGCACGTTATATAAACCATACGCTATGTAGTTGTACGTTATATAAACCAATTATTGGCCTTAACAAACATCTTAAAACCGTTACAGGTTATTTTACAATAATGAAGCTCTAATATTGATTCTTAATTTAAGATTCACTATTTTATTTTCATTGGTTTTTTAATCACTTTGCATCAATTATTAACGAGTGTTATATACAACAATAATAATTATAAACAATAATTATTCAGTAAAAAGTTTTTAAAAACAACTTTCAGTGATTTTCTCTTTAAGGAATAATTTTAAACTTAGGACAACTTTCGGTCTTGAAGATCGTGAATGCCTTGTCAACAACAGGAAGGCGAGTTTACCGGTGGTGGGGGACTCACCCTCTTATAACGTCAGACCCTAGTTACCTTGTCGTCGATATTTGATTCAATAACTGCTTTCTACAAAAGCCTTGTGCTTGCCTTAACTTCAGCTAAAGTGATCAGGGGAAACAATGGAGTTGGAGGGTGTTTTGTTAAGTGCTGTATGGAACTTCAAATATAGTTACGCTTACATTCATTCATACGAACTAAGTAAAAAAATCCCACATCAAATAAGAGTGTCTTGACACTCTTATATTCATGTATAAACATGCAAACCATTTTATTATGGGGGGTTTCGTATGGAAACCGGTGGAAAGTTGAACTTTATTAAAATGTTATGTTTAACTTAACTTAAATATTTAATGCTATACATTATAAACAAGTGGCAATTTGTATCTGGCTACTGTGAGGTCATTGGTCAAATATTGGTGAATTGGATCGGGCATGATTTTTGAGGAGATAACGGCCTAGACAACTATGTCTGTTCTAAGGATATTGTACTCATACTGCGCCCTACAGTTTCCTCCCTAACCCGCCTCAGACATTGGAACCTCAGGTGAATTCCCGTAACAGATATGCACGACCAGTAGAATTTCCTTATACTAATACAGGAATAACTTTAACAATATCTGAGAATTTAGTTGAATCGATTTCAAAGTCTTCAAGGGTCCTTCTTCTCGTAGCTCCCAAATACCTCACGTACTAATACAAGATGATTATAATATTGAAGAACAATTAATCACATACTATGAATATAAATTTAGCTTATCGGGTCAACCATATGCATTCCAGAACAAAAAAGTTGGAAAATTATTTTTAAATTAGAAGGACAGAAGATATTGTTACACGTCCTCATAAACGTCCATATCACACTACAAACTCCTTTATTGGGCCCTCAACAGTTAAAACGTCATTTCAATTTTACACGCCGTTGGGCTGTTCTGTTCCAGAGGGGCGACCACCCGGTTCCGACCCCCACCTCCCCCCCACAGTGCCCGGGGGGCGCACCTAATATGCCCCATTTTGTCACTTCTGATTTATCGACAAGGGCCCCGACGCCCCGCAGGTAATTCTGTTCCAGTCACTTGACTTACAGCTCTTCAGTTCCACTTTAGATCTCCGAATCAATTTATATTTAAATAGTGTAGAGGTAGGCCCTACTAATTATTATCTTGTGTTAAAAATACTGAGATAATATTTTAAACAGAGAGTAAATATTGTAATAGACTGAGTTAAGGAATAACGTCTAAATAAATTACCACTAAGGGGTAGTAATGTTAATAACACTTTCCCAGTACATTAATAAATCTGGTATAAATTGTGTTAGGGATCAATCCCCAACACCAACGACATTTTTGAGCCTCATGATTGATAAGGAACACGACAAAAATAACTGGGGCGTCATAAAAGTGTTGATGATATTTTTAGAGTGTGTTACATATTCCCATAATTAGTTATACCATGACGAACCGTGAATAATATATCTTTTAATATCGTAGCAGTCTTATCCTTCATATAATAAGGTTTTATAAATTTAAGTTAAATTCCAATAAAAACTGCGTAAATACACATAAATAACAATAACACTATTCGACATAGAAACTGACATAGGCAAACTTCATGTAAAATATAAATAGCAGCCTTCCTAAAGAAATAGATCTAAAATGATTTAATGGCCTTCCCATGTACGTAAAAACAGACACTCAGAAAGAGTAGAAAATAAGTAGGGTATATAGTAAGAGAATGTAAGCTAAGAGCGATACGTTCAAATATTTTATTAGGCCTACGTAGTAGTCTTGCTTCATCCATTGAGACAAATTCTAGCTTTACAAATTCTACTCTTATTGATTAATATATTATACCGACCAGTTTCCTCCTAGCCTTAGTACAAACCTGTTAGAGCGATAATAATTATGTAGTTTTTGACACACTTAAAGGATGTTTTAAGACAAATGCACATACGTTTTTTTGCGTAAGACGTTGTGACGGTCAAGATTCTTGGACACGTTTTTCACAAATTACCTGATTTATCAAGAACAATGTGATAGGTGAGGAAGTCCTAATATGCTAAGAATTTGGAATCGAAATAAATAAATAAAAATGTGTTCTAAAACATGATTTTGCGCTACTTGTTTTACACTAGTAGGCTGGCCCCTTCTACGCTGGTCCCTTGATAAAATTAACCACTGAGTGTATCTATGTTTCGGATCTACGACAGGTTTTAAGTATCTTTCAATACCTGATGCAATCATGTCTAATCTAGACTCAAACTATACATATACAGTGTCGCGGCACCCCTCGTAATTTGGGCAATCTGCTACCAATTCTCGTATGTCTGTGTGTTATATATAGTAAACCTAAAGAGCTTTGGATTTAAACTAGTTATAGCTATCCTCAGCAATACAGAGGCTTGATCAGAATAAAAATAAGGTTATCAAATTGTCCTTGTTAACGTAAATCCTGCAGCTGGCACGGCTCGGCTTGGTGTCACCCTACAGCCGTACAAGTGCGGGCCACTATGCGACTGTGCAGGGGCACCGTAATAAGGGCGAGGGTGAAGCTGTCGGCCGGCGGCACCGGCGCCGGGTGATCAAGATGTATTGTCCCTGTCATATCAGCTGCTGTCACCGGTGGAGGGGAGGGGGGAGTGTGACTCATGCCGCCTCTCGGCGTCGAGCAGTTAAAAATTACGGGACCCCAAGTACCACTCCGATGTTCCAACTTTTATGAAGTTTTGTACAAGTGAGCACTTTAGTACTATCTCGAGACTATCTTTTTTCATTTTTGGATTTTTATCCCCAAAGTTTCTTAACCGAAATAATCGAAATTTCTCAAAATTATAGCGACAAATCTAAACTATGTAAACACTATTTAAATTTAGAATGTAAATTTTTGGAATCATGGAAGATATGGTTGTGTTTGAGTTTTGTCCAATGCGAGTTCTCAATGGTTATTTTGACATGACTATGTCTTAGTTCTTGTGGGGGGCGTTGGTGATTTGTAAGATGGAAAATATGTAACAGGTATATAAACTACCAGAGCTAGTGTATTTAATCTTTGGTTATAAGAACAGCTGCTTGGATGAACTTAAAACATATCCACATCCCTTTAGACATATCCATGACATAACTTATTTCCAACAGGAAAGTCAAACATTTTCTCAATTGTTTGTCTATCTATAACACAACAGAAGGAATTTGTGTTTATCTATTCGTGAAAGCGAGAGCATCCACGACAATCTCTTTTACGCTTCCTTGAAAATAAATGGCGCTTATCCATTCTTCTATAAATTATGGGTAAGGTTTTTTATGTTTAAACCGAAGTCCTTTTAAAATAAAGTAGTAAGCTCCCAAAAATCCCGGTTTTTATCAATATTTCACACATTTCAATAAGGCGTGTGTCTTTTGAAGTTAAATTAAAAACTTAAACAAAAAAATTACAGTTAAAAAAATTAAACTGTTAATTGACATTTTTATCGTTGATATTTTATTTTCAACGTACTTAAACAATGTTTCCTATGTTAAATTTATATCATTACGTTACTAACGTTAACGATGGCACATGTTAAGAAAGATACTTTGAAATGAAATTGATCATTGTGTTGTTAATTAATAATAGTGGTAAATGAATAAACTGATATTTAAAAGTAACATAGAAATATATCACGAAGTTCATTAGACTACAGTTAGGATCGGCGTCTCAAGTATAAGAAAGCTTAAGTATAAGCATAAGTACAAATATTAAGCCTAAAGTACAAGAATAGGCTTTTCCTTTTGTTGGCCAAAATAATACAAATAAAACAAACATTAAGAAGTAATTTATCCGAAAATTTACAAACAACCTTTAAAAATAATTTTTACCGTCAAAAATATTTTGTAGAAAAACGATTAATGGATGTTTACAAGTTTAGATTGAGGTTTAACTGACATACTAACAAGTGAGCTACCCTTGCAGAGTTTCCTTGGGGATAAATGTCATAAATAAAATGTGAGCAGGCCCGCAAGGGGACTTTGTATAATTATAGGACCGAAGTATAATGACAAGGGTCGCTCTAGTTTCTCTAAACCAAATTAGATCTAAGAGAATTGTGGGCTGCCAAGTTCCGCCATTAAATCTAACCACTACTTGATCAAGTTTACGAGTACCTACAACTTTCTACCTAATAATTATGGTGGTATTAGTCTAGGGTGAATGTGTTTAAAGTTACCTAACATTACCTAAATTTAACAAGTTAAGTAAGAAGTGAAGTATTTTTCCTGAGGTATTGAGTACAAAATAGCCATTGAATTGATTTATTTATATATTTATTGTTAATGGATCTATTACTTATTCATTTATACATCTATTATTTATGCAGGATCTCTGTCTTTTACGTATAGTACCACACTAAATTATATATAAATGTTTCCCAGTGAACATCTCCAATATATATTAGAGAGAGAGTGCAGCCAAGTGCAACGATAGTGTAGTAATGTCGAAAGTGATTGGAGAAAAGACTGCTGACACATTATGTAAATTATTTTCAGATCCATGTGTGCTTGAAGGACATTGATTCATGTAATATTGGTTAAGATAACCTAGTGAATAAACATAATTTCATAAAAAATACTATAGATTAAGGTAACCATCGGAGAGAATGGTTCGAAATAAATGCATATAATGTGTAATGTATACAAAATGGGTATAAAGTCCCTTCCCCCTATGATTTTTTATTTGTTAGAAGAAATAAATAACCTTTCGGAAACCATACAAACTTAACTCAAGGATCTTTTGAAGTTATCGAAAATTTTGATAAAATTTAAAAAACAATGGATTTTGGGAGCAACTCAAAATTTTAAAAAGTAAACCCCCATCGAAAATGCACCTAATTTTAAAGGTCTTGAAATGTAAAGACAACAATTAGCGAACCCAACCCAGTACAAAATGGCAGTATTTTTAAAACTATGACCCTGGGTCGTTGTAAAAAAGTCGCTTCTCCAGTGGTTTTTGCCACAATTTCCGTTTAAAATGATTTTCAACTATGGGATTCATTGTAATTGGTACATTATTCTAACTTTTGTAGTAAGTAAAACTTTGGGAAGTACCTAAGGCCTAAGATGTAGGAGTCAACTTCCGAATTCCTTATGCCTAGCAAAAACCAAGCGGGAGGGGTTTTTATAGCCAACCTGGATCATAATTTTCAAAATTCCACGTAACTTGAGGGACAATCAAAATTATCGATAACTTCAAAAGATAATTATAAAAAGGTTATTAATTAATTATATTAGTTAATTGTTCAATGGTTATTTATTTCTTCTAACAAATAAAAAATAATAGAGGGCAAGGTACGTTGCAACCACCCTGTATATTGCTTTTAATTAAGGTTCTTTTTATATGCTTGCTTTTTACTTAAGGATCGTTGTATATGTTTTGAAATGGATAAGTCTTAACTCTGTGGGGGGGTATTGGCAATCTGTCAGACCAAAATTTGAAACGGAAGTGACGTCATGTGGTTCAGAATCAGGACAGCAGTCTATAGGACTTGAAAACATGCTCTGTATACATATCCATGATAAAAGCTATTTCCTAAAGGGAAGTAAATACATTTCATTTATCTGGTGCAACTTTACCTAGTTTTCGTTATGATTTTGAGTATTTATTTTCTTAACACTTCAACAAAGTGTTGGGAGACCTCGGGGGCGAGTTGATTTCAATCGATCTGTTTTCAGCTACACACCACACCGCTACAGCCAGTGATGATGGATCACCCATACTTACCCTTGTGAGGGAGGGGAGGGAGTTGTGGACTTCAAAATACTAAGTTTATTTTATAAATATTAATACAACCTGTATTTTCATCAAGCTTTTGATGATCTCGATGTGGAAGATCACTTGTTCAGTGGTGATAGTGCCGGCTTCATAATCGGAAGATCACATGTTCAATTGTGACAGAAACTTTATCAGCGGTTTGTAATGTTTCGATACTGGAGCCAGTTGGATTACGTCATTAGGATGTTAATCAGTTAACCTTGTAAGTTGAGCTTATAAACTTAATGTTACTTTACATCATACCATTTAACAGTACCAAAATTCCCCGTAACGCTCTCCCCGCGGCCTTTAAGGGGAGATAGATGGACCTGAAATTTTTGGAAAAAATTAATACTTTTTGCGTTTTTTGTTCTTAGGAAAAGTATTTAAAGTTATTAAAAATAATAAATAATAGCTACGCAACCTGAGGGACGTCCACCTCCTCTAGACTATTTAAAAGTTTAATGTAGCAGAATAATGATAATTTAAAGTTATTAAAAATTATTTCCAGTGTTTTGTACAATGTACTTTAAAACTATGTCGAAAAACAATGATTTTATTTTTTAATTTTTTAATTGTTATTTTATTTTATATATTAAATTTAAATAATACATTATTTACAGTTAAATTTTAGTAATTAAAATATCATTGTGAACATAGGGCGAACCACCTCCCTAGACTATTTAAAAGTCTTCTTGACAGTCACCAATGGGAGACTTATTAATGCAATATCACCAAATATTATGGTTCCAGTGCAACATCACGAGAACAACGCAATTAAACCATGCTTTATAATGTTTTCTTTTCAAAAAATAATATTTTTAGTTTATTTTCATTCGTGAAATTATAAATTAATTTCAGTAAATTTTATAATTAAACATATTTTTTAATTGTGAAAGTTGGCGAACCTTTCCTCCTAGAAATCTTAAACATAAATTTTACCAATGGGAGGTACTTTGTGTCGGTTTCTTCTTCGCCGTACTCGCAATAACCAATTGAGATGGCACTTTGAATCAAAACAAAAAACTAAAAATCCTTTATATTGCAGATGATGTTTACTCAACATGTTAGCTAAAAAGAATTATCTGCGTATCAAAGTAGAAGAGATGCCCCGGGCTCTTTTTAGACTTAATTTAAGAAATCTTTGTGAATAATGATGATGGTAAATGATTAATTTCACCTTCTCATAATTTTACTAAAATTTATCTCGTATATCTATATCTACGTATATCTTTCCCATTCATAAATTTTTAAATTATTTAATATCTTTTAACATTCTGTTACCATCGAAATCTAAAACTAAATCATTTGTAGATGCAATTTTTTTACTGGAGGTTATACTGTATTGTTACATTTATATTGTAATAATAAAAGATATAATGGTTGATTGTAAATTATTAATTAGTATTAAATAAATTTTTATATTGATTTAAAAAAACATATAAAAAGCTTAAGTAAAATTTTTAATGACTATCGTTTTAAAAACGTTTATTTCTGTAATATTTTTAATTATTATAGTCCATTACAGCTGATACCACGAATCTAACAATTAATTTTATCAGTTTCTGATTTCGAATTTTTCTTAATTAAATATTTTACAGTTTGGATGCATAACAGATAACACTAGACAATAATTAAATATCATGAATCTTCACAATAATAACATATTTATTTGCTATTTGAGTTAAATAAGTATATTCTAATAATTTTTATTTGAAACTAAATACCGAAGTACCCGTTCTTCACACGGGTTTGAATGATTTTACAAATTAATTTTTTTTTTTATTATGACAATAAAAAATAATGTATGTAAATAGTAAAGTAATAAAAGATAATTATAGACAGAAAGCTAACTAATACATTGAGAAAACTTAAAATAATTTCATTTTACAATATATCATTATTCTGAAATATACACAGATTATTAGTATAGTGATAACATGACATCGACAAAAATTATTTGACATCAGTAACAATTTCTGATACTGAACGTGGAACAAACGTACGTATGCAATTGTCATTAAATGGATCTTGCTTTACAGTTTGGATGCATAATTACAGTTTATAGAATTTACACAATTAAATAGAGCAGTTTAAATATCTATGAAATAACTATTCACATATATGACTCATTGTTACTAACTTAGTTAAGCTATATTTGAGTTAAATAAGTATATTCTAATAATTTTTATTTGAAACTAAATACCGAAGTACCCGTTCTTCACACGGGTTGAACTGATTAATTTAAATTGTTAATTAATTTTTTATTTTTACAAAATGACAAAATACAAGTGCCTATAACATGGCAAAGTAACACCTGTTAAGTAATATAGGGAAAGGATAAGGACTAACGTAATAGAGACAGACATTGGGAGAAAACTTAAAATATACCATTTCACTATTTCGATATAATAATTCGATCACTAATTTCGATCCAGCAGTTTGTCTATAAAAATGAAATTTCTATCTTTTCCCCCCCGAACTGTCTAAATGTAGAGTGAACAGACGTTGACGATGGAAAATGTTTTTTAACAAACGTTTCCTTACAATTTGTTCAGATCATGTCGAACAATAAGTAAATATGATGCACTCATTTAACATGAATTAGTAATAAACCAGTATTTGTACTAATGTAATAACTTTAATCTTAAAATTTGCTCGAAATGGGTACCAAGGTCCAGAAAATTATGTCTTTTGAGCCAATATGTACATTTACTGTTGTCTAACAAGTTGTAAGCTAAATAGTTTGGATGGTCTTCTATGACCATGTTCAGTATTTTTCGCATTTACTTCCCACAACAAACAAACAAACAGACAGAAACCATCTCTTCTTTATATTGTTATAGAAGATGGTATAAAAATTGTACGAATTACATGTAGTATAAATTGCGATTCGTAATAGTATAATTAAGTACAAATTAATTAACTACAAATTTGATATATTACTGTAAAGATTTACCCTTCAGCATGTTTTAAACTACATTGAACCTATAAACATTAATGTTATTATAAAATATTTAAAGTGTAAATGAACATTTATTTTATATTTTAATCTAGATAGTTAAAAGATGAAAATGAGTGAACAATAATGTGTCGGTTGTTAAGGCTACAAAATATCCTTGCTAAGATAAGAGTAGACCTAACGAGTGTTGCAGAAGTGTTTCGTTTTAGAACGGAATAATTGTAACCACTTTCATAAATACAACAAAAAAACAAAATATATAACAAAATGAAACAAATATATAATTTAATCTCATATATATTCTAAAATACTACTAAAAATAAGATATATTAAAATTTAGTTTATTTATTTTTAACTTTGAATAAAATATAGATTTGTAATATTATTAACAGAGGAAGGTCATAGTTTTGTTCCTTAATAAATTTATAGGCACGTTTATAATACAATAAATACGTATTTAGTATTTTTATGGTATAGGTTTACGTTTGTAAAACTACGAAGAGGCCAATGCGTCCAGATGGTCATTTTTAATAGCATTTTACATTTCACACTAACAAGAGCACGGTTATAACATCGGCTGGGGATAATTTCGGCATATAACATCTGAGCGAACGCGGGAATGGCCCAGGTAATCCCGTTACTATCCGGAATAACCAGATTAAATCCGGCGCCGCTATTGTTTCAATATTGATCCGGATAAGTGGACCGACGAATGTTCACAATCAAAATAAATTTCAAAAACACTCTTGACATTTTATTAAATTAAGAAATTTTGAAACATGTTCGTGTAACTGGGCTTTTAAAGATTAATTAGCTACGTACAATAGCACGTTTATGGAATTTTATTCAGTTAAATTTTTAATAAAAAATAATTATAGTTATAGTTTAAAGCTATGCAGCTAATATTCTTCATTATGAGGAAAATATTGTTAAAAGAGAATATATAAATACCTTAAAGGTTTTTAAAAATTTGTTGTGTTTTTTATACCAAAGTATTGTACTGGCTAAAAGACTATTTGATCTCATAGATATTTAAATATTTGAGAGCTCTCACAATTTTAAACTACATATAGGCCCTACATAAAAGTAAGTCGGTGGTGTAGTAGTTAGCGTGACGGACTTCACACCTGAGTTAGCGATGTCCTTGGTTTGGATAACGTAGTAGCCCATGTGAGTACGCTGTGAACCGATATAGTTCTAAATATAACGTTTCACCCCTATTTTCCCTTATGCGTCCCCACACATCTGCAGTGTATGTGGGCAAAACCTTAATTTTTAAATCGAAAGACGCTATATTTTAATTGATGTAGGAAAAAAATCTGAGACGGAAACAGTTAAAAATGTGAATGTAATATGTATAGATTTATTATAATTTATTGGGGTGGTATAAAATAATTTTTCTACTTCACACATTTAGTTTTACGAATTTTATCAACCTTAAGAATTATTATCATGAGTATATTCTTAACACAGCTGTCAGGCACATTTTAAATTATAATGCATACTTAATTCTCATATAATTTCGTAGTTTTGTTCGTAGTTCTAAAAACAAATCACTTTTGAAATTGAAGGAAAATTCATACAATACTTGAATGCCTTCCACTAACTAATTGGTTTCATTTTTATTTAAAGTAATATTATAAATTTACTCGCAACTTCAGATTTTCCCTCACTTTTAAAATAATTGTTTTAATTGGTAATATCCTCATTGGCATTGCGCATTGTTACCAAGTTTCTGGGTCAGCCATCCAGCTACATTCAGCGGTTGTGTCTCATACAAGCTGGTAACATATGTGCAGTTAATGTCAACATTTACTACCACAAATTATACTATAGCTTTGTCACGTCTTGGTAATTTACCGAAGCAATGTGTTTTATGTATTATATATGGATATGTGGCATACCTTTCACTAAAAATATTTTTTAAATAATTTTTTTAAATATTTATTTTATTATATAATTTATTTATTAATTTATTTATATAATTAGTTTTTTATATTCCTAAATAAAACAAATTGTTGCCTTTTCTTTTACTAGAGTACAAGTCATTGGGATAAGGGTGAAAATTACTGTAGTAAACACGACCAATGGTACGTAGAGTCTAAAGTTAAATTGGGTGATTAGTTATTTGTTTATTTATCCCTCCCTTATTGCCAATTTCTGTCTTAAATTCAGTCCGTAAAAATTTACGATTCAAGCGTAAGTCCTCCCGAAACAGCTAATTATACTATACAAAATAAGTTATTAATGTTTAACTTAATTATTTTTTTATTGTCTACATTTATAATTACATTAGTTTAACTGGAGGTAAATTTGTGTTCAATTTACTTTTCAAAATTAAACTTAATGTTGAACTCCGTAGGCCCCAAAAGAGATGTATAAAGTAGTAGAGACCATAATATTTTTCCAATTGAACAAAAAATTACTGTTTTATTATTTCAATAAAATTAAAATTAAAATTTTATCAGCTTCATAAGCTAAAAGTAACATATTCTTAAACATTAACAACAACACTATCTTGCCCAAGAAATAATATACGAGCAGGAAATATGCTTCACTGATTGACTGGGTTTACAACTTTAAATATTATGGGGGAAATAAACTTTCTGTGGATTACGTACAATCGAAAACATTGCAAACCCAAATTCGTAATGTAAAAACCATAAGCCAAGACGAACATCCTTTTAAAAGTTCTAATTTTATGGGAAGAAATAAACCTTGAATGTGGATTAAGTTAAATCGAAAAAAATTGAAAATCCGTAATGCAAAACCATAAGCCAACATGAACAAATAAGGAGGTTCTAGTATCATTTTTAGAAATTGTAATAGAGTATTTAAAAAGTTAAAATTAGTCACGAAATGGAACTGAAGTGTCGGTAAAAAACAATATCTTATTGTATTAGAGCCAGATGTCCCCTAATGGGACTTCCCATGTATTTTAAATGTTAAAACTTTGTTTTTAAAATGTACGTTACAAAACACATGCAGCGACATTTGTGTTTATACATTTATATTAGCTTTTATACCTACTGCAGGCTCTGTACTTCTGAAACGTGTATAAAAATAGTGTAAAAATGTCTGTACAATAGTACCAGTGTTTTTGTAAGAGTTACATACAAAACAATCATTTCCCATTTAAAGTACATAGGAGCTCCGAAGTAAGGCTTCTTCCTTTAAACACCACTGCACATTTTTTTAAGAAATTTCGAATAAACTGATATTATCCCTGCTAGTTAATAGGGATTTTAAAACAGCTAATGAAAATCGACATAAGTATCATAAATTCAAGTAAAGGCTGCGTAAAACGTATGTATATTTATGGACGTGGGATTTCCCAGTCTGAGCAAGGCTTCACGCACGAAATACTGAGTTTACCACCTCACATCTCTTTATCCGGCTTAGCATTGCCTTTGTATCTGTACGGAAACGCTTTTATGTAATTAAGGGGATTTTAAATTTAATTCAAATAAATATTTTCAAATTAGTTTTAAGACATTACCACGGGGTAAATAACTTGGTTGGAATAGTAACCATTAGAAAGAGTCAAAGATTACTACGTTTTGACATGGATATGTCTTAGCTCTAGGAGGGTGTTGGCTATTTTCGTGACCAAAATTTAAAATTGTGATGTCATATGGCTAGTGACGTCATAGTTTGGTTTTAATAACAGCTGTTTAGATGAAACTAAAACATTCCCATTAGACATATTCATGATCTAACATATTTCCTACAGGGATAGATATTCAATAAAAAAATATTCGTAAAATGTAAAGTAACTTCTGAATGTAGCTCATTAACCATACCTTAAACTTATTTTATTAAATTTAAAAGTTTTGATAGTAAGTAAATATTTGGTAAAGAAGACTACCTTGAGACAACATATGTCATTGATAACAGCGTCAGAAAATGATAACAAGATATTTACACATAGGCATATTTATACATTGGAAGAGAGCTTGGACTTTCGTAGATGTTAGATAATTTTGGCAATGGATGGGATCTCAATGGTCTGTCAGCGCCAAGCCCACACAGTTATCATCGGTGAAAGTAAAACCTGCAGCGAGTAAAGAGTTTGTTCTTCAGCTAGGACTTAAGCAACGTGGAGAACTTCCCACCCTCGAGATGCTTCATGTAGTTAAGGAGCTTGTTGTAAATTGTTATTGCTTAAACTGAAAATGGCTTTTTGTGTTGCTCAGCCTACAAAATAGCCATAGCCATGAACTTTCAGCCATAGACCTTCGATGAATAATAAAAGATGAAAGTTGAATACCATTTAGATGACGAGATTGATACGATAAGCAATGAGAAAGCATGTTTCTAAGAGCCGTCATCGTATAAACCACATGTCCATCTGTTGGTGCTCGGCCCAGCGTCTAATATTTCACCACTCCACATCACTGTGCTCCACACCGCGCCGCAACCATCCACACTCTCCACACTCACACGTGTTCCATATCCGCCCACTCCCAAAACATTGACTTCCTCTGTATCTCATCCTCCTGATTGCTTTAATAAAAGGTTGAGTGCAAGGTTGGAAGGTGGTGAAAATTCTTAATATTTGTATTGATAATTTTCCTATCAGAGTGAAACTTTGCATATTGAATTGGGACTTGACTATTTTTTTAGATTGATACCAACAATCAACTTCAGATGATGGATAACCCATGAGGAGTCAGTAGGAAATCTTAAATAGAAGCATAGGTTGATATACTCATCAAAGTAAAAGCATCTTGCAGCTGATTAAAGTCCCACATATTTGACTTCAACAGGAAGACCAAATCAGAAATGGCAGCCATTTACAGATGGCTTAAGTTTGAAATTTTTATGTGCAGGAATTATTGAATATGTACAGATAGGCTACGAGATGTTTAAACTGAGTGGCAACAAACTATTTTTTACGTTGTTGTCAACAATACCTCCAACATACCAAGGCCTAAATAAAAAATTTTTAATTTAAGCTATCTTTAAACAGAGAACATTTCTGACTCGGCCACTCACTTAGTGGATGGTTTGGTGTCCCAAGAAGATGAATGGAGGTCACAAGGAGGCCATTTTCCTTCGTAATTTTAGTTTAACTTTTCTTTCTTTAATTTACATATTTCTTTCATACATAAAACGTACACAGCTCGTTTAGCTTTTTGACTCTTCATCTCACTGAGAATAAAACATAAATTAATAATTTAGAATGAATTTAAATTTCTGTAAAACATATAACAAGTAATGAAACATATTAACTATTATTTATATTATCTATTACATATTACACTGGATTACCTATTTATTTTATATTTTAACCGTCCTATTAGTAATATTATAATAAGTAAGTAATATAATACTCCTACTAATTTAAACATGGTTGTTATTTCTTCAATCTAAGTTTTTTTAAATGTGCTGGATTATCTTATGATTTCGTGTACTATTCTTCATCAAATAAGCTATATTAAAATCATATGAAAAACTGGTTATTTTATTTTAATGTATTTCGAATTCTCAGTTAAGAGCATCCGCATAGTTTTTCAAAAAATGGTAAACTAATTGATTGGAGAAAACCTTGACGAGTTTTGTTCAACAAAATGACGTGAATAATAAATAAATACAATCTATAACCGTTTATTCATGAAACGCAATCTTTTTTGGAAGTAATATTAAATACAGAGTGGACTATTAAAGCTGGATTAACTGATTTTAACACATTTTACAACATTTTCCAGAACGTGTTTAAATAGTTTCATCTGGTAAACATAAATTATTACTGTAATTTAATAATATTATTTTATAAACAAAGGAAGAAGGCAGAAGTGTACGCAGCATTGCGGCAATATAAACAACAATGTCGGAGACACAATCCAGACTGTAGTGTTTCAGTTATGCCAGAGTAATATTGTAGTTTTATAAACTCAATAATACTAGTTAGCAAATAGTTTTGAAAAGTATTGAAATTGTTACATATCCAACCTTAACATTTATTCAACATTAACATTATTGAAAAATTTCTTGTGATTAACACGTTTAAGTTGAATTTTCGTAAAATTTAACGATACCAATGACTTTCATATGACGTAATATTAAAAAGTACATTAATTTTAGTGAATTTTAGTTGAATAGTATGATGTCGATTCGCTTTTAATTACACATACTTTGTTGTCAATTTATTTGCGAATAATGTTTTATAAAATTTGCCTCTTTTCAAGGAGGTTTTGGTCTTTGGAATTACGTTTTAATAAATCCAATTTAATCCATTCAAAAGATTCTCAGTTATTATTTTCATATAACCTTTTTACGCTCAAAAGGTAAGTTTTTTTAAGTATAACACAGGATAAATCTTTTCAAAAAGTATTATTAAAAAACAAAATCTCACTTAGAATATCTATTCACATTAAAAGTATTGTATATATAGAGTTAAAACTTATGGTTTTTGCGAGTGACTAAACAGTTAACATTTTTTAACTGTGACTTCTTCCTCCACATTTTGCTACTGTGTTACGTTATTTTAGTATTTAATGTTATGAAATTTCACACGCACATTCCCCACACCGCCATTAACTGTATTCTAATTACTAAGGAATCCCGACAACAACCGGGGGTCTGGGCAAAGCGAGCAAAGTTAGTAACAAATAAATGACAAGTTTTAGCAATATCTGTTTACAAATTTGAGAATCATTTACCTATTCTCCATAAGATTAACATGGGAAAAGATATGCAGGTTTGATGTTGTGAGGAACACTGGAAGTAGGCATTTAAACCAGAAAGAATTTTTATTTTTACCATTTATGACAAGTTTCATCAATATCAGTCCATAAATAAAGGAGTTTGCTTATTTACTATATGATTAACATGGGAAAAGAGTATGCAGGTTAGCTGAGGTGACAAATACATCATTTATGATTTTTAAGCATAAATGGTTTGATCTCAATCATATGAAGCTCAATACCAAGTTTCATCCAAATTAATTAATAAGTGAACTATCAATTTTTCCTTATCCTCTACGAGAAAAAAATCATGGAGGACAAAAACACCTAAAAACAAAACAGTGACATGGTCCTGGTCTTAAGTCTTCCCATAAAACCTATGGTAATAGCTTCTTCCCTATGGAAAAAAGAAAGAGAAAAAAGTCATGAAGCATATAACAATACTATTTAGGTTAAACAAAACCCGTCTATAAGTACAAATTTTAAAAATTTAAGTAAAAATAAATATATAATATTTTACCTATACTATAGTAAAGAAAATTTAAAAAAGTTTGTCTTGTATAGCCAATTAAAAAATGCATAATTTGTAGCATGTAAAAACCCATGATCCAATTTCAAATCAGTCTTTTTGAAATTATTTATTTAAACAGCAACCAAACCATTTTGTAGGTCCTTTTTCTTTTCTTTTTTATGAACACAAAATTTATTTAGTGTCCTTCAACATCAGTGGTAATCTTTTTACGTTTTTCAGGGGAACGGTCCATACCCTGTACTTGTTACTATTTAACATTGACATGTTGGTAGATATGTAATTTTTAATTGACCAATTAAAAGTAGTATCTGGGTCCGGAATCGAACCGGTGGATTTGAGGTTATCATTTTCTTGGAGCTACCCAGCTGTTGGGCATAGTAATAGATTACAAAGCTTTAGCCACTGGCTGACGGTTTTAGAGTAGGGAAATAATAACTAGCCTAATTATTCACATAATTGACTCTAATACAAACTAATAGTGGGTTCTGGACGGGCTGAAATAAATTAGCTGGCTAACCGAAACTAAGTGACTGAGCGTAGACAGACGAATAGAGGGAAGAAGAAGAAGAAGAAGGCGGGGGCCAAGTATAGAGCTAATGTCAGACCAGAGAAATTCCTGGGATAGATGAAATGCAAAACAAGTTCGGGATGGATAAAAGCAGTCAAATTCATGTCCATGGTGGAAGAAAGTGTTTATAAATAATAAAGGATTTATAAAAATTAGTATTAGGTTGAAAAGTTTGAAATATTGCTTACTAATATACTTAAAAACAAAATAATGTTTTTATTTATGAGTAAGTGAGTATAAATATAGAGTGTAAAGTAATAGGAGTAATGTTAAAATACCCGTACTGAAATATTGGAAGTTGTTAAAATACGACCAAGGACTAATATTATTATTAGGAGTACCAAAAAACCATGAGAAAAATGTGTCGTAAACTATAATCGTATAACGTAAATTAGTAAAAGTTTATTTTGAAATAAAGGTAAAATATAAAAATAATACGAGTACTGACTTCAAGTCTAAAAAAATACTGAATAGGAGGCTATAAACACACTAAACGACAAATTTGATATAAGTTTGAGACTGCTTATTTTACTTTCTAATTTGCTTTTATTACCTTTTTAATGCGTTCGTTTGTGTTAGGTGAAAAATATATAAATTTATTTTGTGGGAATTGTTTCTGAAATTGCATAAACTTTTAGTGGATTTTTTCGTGAATATAACTATAAAATTTAAATATTAGAAATGCATATTCCCTTGCGTAGATGAGGAGAATTGTACGCGGAACAAATTGCATAAACTTTTAGTTGATTTTTCGTGAATATAACTATAAAATTTAAATATTAGAAATGCATATTCCCTTGCGTAGATGAGGAGAATTGTACGCGGAACCTATCAGAAGCCTGCCTCACCGATCGGTTAAATAAGATAAGTTTGGGCAACGCTCGGACGTGAAGACACTGACGCCTCCCTAGAGCACCGTGCTGAAACTTCTCTCACTTCTAACTTGGCTGAACTTGGAACTATCGTAGTAAATTCCTCCAGATAACATGGAGACGTACTTGCTGTGTTTAAAATGGAAAACCACTTTATCATGATCTAAATTAAAACTTATCAGCCGACCCAGGCGGGAAAAAGAATATTTATGGTACAAAGAACAGACCTCCTTTTCCAATTGAAGAAATTACATTTTATTATTTCACTTAAAAGAGGAATTCCAAAAATTTACTGTAATCCTACTCATAGGAATATTTTTGATGCGCAATGACAATACCGTACAAGAAATACCTCCGGTGAATATATTTGCTTTTGCTAATTACAACCGTTTTCCTATTTTAATAAAAGACAATATTGATTAAATGGAAGGGGATTTACTCCTAGAGTGCGCAGGGTCTCTCTTTGAAAAAAATACGGGAAAAAGAAAACAGTTATGCATATCAATACATAAAGACAATTATTTTGACGATTAAGTAATTAAAATGATTCGTCCATAGATAACGGAGTAGTTTCATTCACAAGAACATGTGACATATTAATAATAAAGATTTAATAATGGTATATTGGTTGTGAATTATATGCTTTATAATGTTGTATTTTTTCTAATCAATGCGACAACATTATACTGCACGATTTGGTCATGTGAATAGTGTGAATTGACTTTGTGAACTACTGGTAGTTTAGCACGGCTCATACTCACAAAACTTTAGAACAGAATACACTGAAATGCTCAGACTATATAAGTGTAGGGTAGTTGGGATCAGGAAAATTTTGTATTACGAAATGAAACAATACTGGGAAGTAAACAAGATTAATGCCTAATAAACTAGGTTCAGTGAAACCACTATAGAAGTACTTTGCTCAACAGAGTTGCTCTAATTTTTCATCGATCATACTTTGACCGGTCAATCTGGTTACTTTGGTTAACCTATTTTATCCAGAATACCTATTAATAATTATCTTGTGACATTAATAATTATTTAACTCACTCACATAATTATCTCCTCATCTCATGACGTACTTATAATATATTGTTCACTAAGTTTTTGCTACCTTTGACCTGATATACAAACTAATCCATTATTAATAATGGATAGTCAAAGGTTTCATGTAAATAAATATAAATAAATAAATCATCATTTCTCAATATGTCCGTACAGATATTACAACATCTTATATAAAACATAAACTGTATACATAAAACAAATAATATGTACATACAAAGTCATATTATTTTAATCCAGGCTGACCTTCAAATTTCAGGTTTGCGCAATGTTGACATATTGAGAAAACCTCCAAAGCTATGCCTGAGTGGAGGTATTTCTCTTACATATTTATTTTTGTGGCTAACAGGATATTCATTAAGTAATTATTAAAATTCCAAACTCAAAAGGTTACTGGAAAAATAAATCAAACAACCTCAACAATAATATTCTATAGTTAAAATTTAGGAGCCACGCTATACTGCCAGAGTCCATGGTTCACATTATCACATACACTTACACAGCAATTACTCAATAATGTAAAGCACAACGTTAGTTCAATCATTAAGGAGAGTGAATATTCGATTTAAAGAGTTGATGTCAAGAAAATTTGATAAAGTACAGTTCAACTTATCCTATTTTAGGACCATTAACAGCCGTTTAGCTAATCTTTTAGGTTGTGTAAAATCGGGTAGTGAACATCCACAAATAAATTAATTAACAAATATACTAAACAATTCGGAAAAAAAGCTTTCCTTTGGAGATATCGATTTATTTTAAATTTACGTAGGTCCTGGTGATCAATATAGACCTAAACAAACGGTACCAGTGGACTGACACATACTTTCTCCCAGTAAATTTAAAAACGACAGTCTTAAAAAAATGCCATATTTTTTAATTAAAGTTTATCTAATATTTATTTGATAATTTTTTGTTTAAACAATAGGCATCACATTTCTAAAAGGAACAACTAGAGAAACAAATTTAAAGTAATTGTTCAAATTCTATGGTGGGGGGAACCCTTTCCCAATAATACCAAGCTTTTTTGACTGGGTTTTGTTGAGTGATGTGACATTACGCCGCATACTAAGTTTCATATACTGATTTTTTAATATTCTCCATTAGAATGACAGTATGCTCTCCGATAATTGACAAATTTGGTCGTATACCATTACTTCCATGTGCTCTGGTCAATCCATGTTAGCTTGACGAGTTGTCGTTTACAATTTGGGGAAAACTATTCAGGTTATTGTTAGAAAACTTGTTTAAAGAAAGGAGTTTTCTGGTGAAATGTTATAACACACGAAACACTTAATAAAACTTTTTATGGTCTACAGGAACTAAAATATTTTACGGGGAACATGAATAATAGCGGTGTTTAGATTACTAGAGAGGAGACATATAATGGTGTAAATTCAAGGAAAGTCCTATACGAGAAAATTATCAGGATTAAAAATATAAAAATACACAAAGTACATTTAGTACTTAGCCACTAAACTGAGTTATTGCGAAGAATTTCAGTTGGGGTTTTTTCTGAGAAAGTCCATTTACCATCGATCTTTTGTTCATTTGATTCTAATCATATTTGTATAAACCAAGTAACCTATTTTAATACACCTACAGTAAACATTTCAGATACTTATGTTTTACAAATAGCCTATAATGGTATGAGCAAAACTGTCAGATTAATAACATTATGACACATTTATATAAATAAATAACTATAGAATATTAACAACATATGTTTTATAAACACAGAGTGTTCCAAAAATATACTAAGACAAACACTCCGAAATGATATATTTGTACAGTTTTTGTCGTGTCCACTTCAGCCTGCCAAACATGTCCACTAAAATGACAGCCCTGACTATAGGAGTGGAAGTAAGAGATTTTTTTGTATCTTCAGTATTGTTTCAAAAAAGTTATCCATTTTTATATTCCTCGGTACTTGGTTAGGTGAAATTCAAGTGTTTTAATACCTCTGTCAAGTTGAATTTATAGTCCCGTAAGAGCATTGTTAAAATTTCTAAAATACCTCTCTTTGAGATATTACAGTATACTATTATTTTTATCGGCTAAATGGCTGGTAAAAAGGTTTTATGAAGTACAACAATACGATACCGCTTCGATAAAAACAACCTCAGCCTACTGCAGTGATCAAGCTATTAGTAACTCTGTATCTCAGTAGCTTAGTATCTTAGTAGTTAGCTTAGTAACTTAGTTACTCAGTAACGTAGTGACTAAGTAGCTCAGTAGCTCAGTGTTTTTATAACTCAGTAACCGAAATAACCTACATGAGGATAAATATTAGGAGAATGCCATTTGATACACAAAATGGTAATGAAATAGAGATAATGGAAAACAAGTTGAAGAATTATATGTGACCAACAGAGATTCCAGATTCCTCGTCTCTATTGTTGTAACCCTACCACCAGACAGCGCCCTTGTTTGCTCGCGATCAATTTACCGTGAGAGTGTGTTCGCTACATGATCGTGTTTGCTCATCCCTTATCTAGCATGACTCATTCTTATCAACCCCTTCCTCTCCACCCCTTCTGTGTCCCAATGCTCAGTATCCTGTACACCAACCAGAATGTGTAGACTTAATAATAAACTGAATTGAAGTATCTATTAAAAGTTCATGTTATTAAATAGTAAATATTGTTTGAAAACTCACCTATTCTTCTTTGTATACTATTATTTCTTAATTCAATACTTCAAAAAAATTGTGTTGTAAACCAGGACTATTTTTATGATTGTAAAATAAAGTATGTGATTTATTATATAGATTGAAGGTATTGACTTTTTGCGTACAATGTCTGGTTTTATATTTACTCTAAAAAAATAGTGAATTTCTGAAAAAATATGGTAAAATAAGTAATATTCTCTTGAAATAGGTATTATAATAATTGTAATACTCAAACTGTATGTAGTATTATTTAAGAGAATAAAGGTTATATTTAACTTATCCACAAAATATCCAACAAGACAACAGGCGTTTAGTTTACTTTGTAGCGTGTTCTAAAAAGGAGAAGGAATCCAGAAGATTACAAACACTCAGGCTCGCCTCGCGCCTGCTGCCGTTTCAAGTTTTTACGATGATTGGGGCTTGCCCAAACATCGCCATAACCTGTAGGTTTTACTGTACTGCCAAAGGGCTTCTAGGTAGAAAGTAGCTACGGGTCATTTTACTGTCAATCACTCATGTACATATTTGGCGAGTTTATAAATGTAAAACTATGTACTTTCCACGTGTAAAGACTTTTTTGCGAGGATACTACCACGTATTGAGTTTATAAATTCAAGTATTAACTCTAGCTCTTAACTCCAATTTAAACTTAAGTTGAGTAGATAAATTTAAGTTAAAATTGTATGAAAAAAGTTATAGCGAACTCTACTCATGTCTGTTTCCATACATGGAATACTGTTTTGCGGTCCAATGCATACAAATGTATTCGTTTAAATTTCACAAAGTTAATTCCATATCACCTACAGACGAAAGTTGTCCAACTATTTTGTCAAAGTTGAGATTTTTTTAGAATTCTTTTGGCAAAATTGGACCATTGGTAAGATAAAATAACCTTATAACAAGAAATAAAGAAGAACAAAATGAACAGGATATGTAATTTTAGATATTAGGACTATGGTTGTGTATGGCTGTTGTTTAATTGTAATATATTTTAATGTTGTTAAATGTGACTTCAATCAATGCTATATTCATTGAATATTTTATATTCTTAAATATACTCAACAGTCATGAAAATGGGCGTCAAGAACTCCCTTATTTGTAGGAGGTGATAAATGGTTCAAAGTTTTTAATGTGTCTTATAGACTCAACATACATTGTTTAAACATGTACATTTTCTTAAAATGCAGATAAAAGTGAATTATAGTTATTAGTTTTATAAGCATACATAGGTACATCATTTAGATTGTCTATTTTACATACATAGTATATTTTCACTGATACAAATCATAATGAAAAATTTAGGTTTTTGAATCTGTTAACATTTAATTAATCCTATTTTAAACATTTGTAATAAGGAATGTAATCGGTTTAAATTTCAATGAGTTGAACATTATGTCGTGCAGTGTTTTACTGTAGATGTTCGACCTGACCTAGTACAACTCCGTGACTCAGTGCAACAATGGGAAATACATTACTTGTAACTGCACTGTGAGATAGACGCCATTGCAACACGTGATTGTTTCAAATGGAACTGAAACCAACAAATATCGTTAGAACCTCATTACAGTCCCATTTAAAAAAATATTGAGCCTGTACGTTAAGGTATCTCGTGAATAGTTTAAACGTTTAAAATTTGTTTCTAGGTAAATTATACCTAAACAAACGTGTTTTTGAACAATTATAAGAGTAAGAAAAATTTATTTAGTAAAGTTTATGCAACGATTGTATTATAAATGCCTTATGAGGAATAAGAAGCCGTAAAAAGGCTGGTAGAAAAATAGTAAATGTAAAAAGTGGTAAAAAAAAGGCTAGTAAAAAAGTACAAAATACATTTGCCACTAAACACATACTGCAAGAAACGTTTTTAGAGCTCTCTATTTTTTACTTACTTAACGAAGCTATTGGTATTTATATCATTTTCTAATGTCTCGAGTAATAATCTTGTATGTGTCACATTCACTAAACGAACACATAGAGTTTACAAACTTGCACCAATAAAATAGTAAAATAAACGGTGTCCGTGAATTGATACATACTCCCTCTAAAGGTAAACTAAAAAATCATTTATTTAATTAATTTACAAGCGGTATTTTCAAAGTTATTTGGGTCAATAACCTTAAAGCCACGTGTGAGATGTAGATTAGAACACGAGCGAAGCGAGTGTTCTAAATATCTCACGGGTGGCTTTAACGCATAATACAATCGTTGCATATACTATTTTGTCTACGACCTACAGCGACCAACAATATTCATACTTCTAAAAACAAGAGGTGTATATTTTATTAATCTACGACCATTGCAAAATTCGGGGTATCAAAAAATAATTGGTGTATATTTCGTTCTTGGAGTAATCAGTTGATGTGCGAATTACGTTGTTCTTATTCTGTGAGAGGTTCAAACTCACATTCGTGGTCAACCACTAAAACGCACTATCTTTATGGATAAATCAGCTCATTTTGCATTTCATTATGTCCATAATGGCATTAATTTGTCAAATTTTGAGCTCTGGTTGGTCTAGAACTTGTATCATTATGAAAAATCGTTACGATTATGATTCTGATACTAAAATTAATTATTTCCTTTATTAAAACATAAATTTTCCATTTTCACAAAATTGTAGTGTTATAACGGAGAGTTTCAACAAATTTAACACTTTGTGCAGACATAACATTGGCTACAATAATGTTTAATGAAGTGCTACATTCCTATGCGGAACAATAAACAAACGAGATAAACTGGGCTCAAACTTGACACAGAATACGCACCGCATATGTTATCCACGCTGTTCATAAATTAAAATCTTGTTGTGACCACCATTTATGTTTATTCATAACTGTATTATTTATTGACGCTGAAAATAGCTATGTAAGACAAGTTATATTGTATTAATACATATATTTAATGCTAGTAGGCCTATATAATGTAAACATATGTAAATGTAATGTTATGTTATGTAATGTATGTAAACATATGTACATAAATGTAAACATGTTTTTATATGCTTGGGTTTAATTTATCTAATCCGATAACAGTTTACATTTTTATCTTGTTTTCATTGTGCATGACAATAATTCTTATATAGATTTTACCAAAATTCTTCTATACAAAATTTACTATTGTTATCTTAGTTTTTACTGCTTTTTATTTTACCTGAATTGCGTACTATGCACAAATAATGCTTACATATATTATTTAATCTAAATTGTTACTATTTCTTTATTTAAAAACAGGAAATGTCCATTTCCATGGCCTTTGTGGTGAATTTAATAAAGTGAGACAATGTGTCAACGTGTTACCACTGATATACGAATTATTAGGTTTAGAATTACTTCATAGTTTCATCTTCAAATACTAAAAAGTCAACAGTTCAATTCAGTTTTAAAATGGCATCAATTTACTTTGATTTGAATTTCAAAATATGAAATACAAAGCTGTTTAGCGACTCATTATTATAAGATTTCATTATTATGACGTGCTTACCCATCAAATGACTCGAAATGACTACGTTTTACACTAACCGACATAAATCTGTGATTAATAACGATATTTAATATACTCATTACATTATAAACAATATATAATGACGATAACCAATTCAATAGTTTCATATAATTTATGAAGCTAATATTGAAGGTAGAAAACTAAAAATAACTTTTTTTAATATTTACACTTTTACCTGCTCGATTACTGAGAAGGCATGGTTATGTTTGTCAATGTCAAACACATAAAGCCCGGAGCTGTTGGACCTGTCTGTCTGTCGCGTCGGTCAAGCCACACATGCCAAAATACTCTGGTGGTTAAAATTTATCTCCCAAATAAGCATACATTTTTGTTAAGGGGTTAGTTTACCTTAGAAAATTGGTGTAAAATAAAGATAAGAAGGATGCACAGTAATTGTGATTGCAATGTAAATTCTATTCAGATATACAGAGTAGATAACTGTACTGCACATTACAGTACTGTACTGTAATTATTGTAATCTTCAAGTTATTCAATGGCTAGTAAGTATCTTGATTCTTAACTCATTTTGGTACGTTACGTTCTGGCATCTTAGACGAGATATTAAAAAAAACGCAACTGTAATAAATTGACGAAAAGGTCCTTATTTACTTTACCAACTTCATAGAACTAAGCCACATTGTTGATTAAAACAAAGAACACTAGCATGAATAATATATTTAATCTTATATTAAGTCCCGTACACTGAGCATTGTTAACTTTAAATACTTTATATGATAGGAATATTTGAGCCTCTGCGTCGCTCGTTTTTTATATACTGTTTATTTTATTTTATATCGCCGAGGCAAATTTTTCCGTGGGTTGACTGCCACCTTAGCTAACCACTCCTAACATTCAAATGAACAGACATTTTTGAAGGTATGAAGGTATTGAAGGAATTACTTTGAGTAATGTCAGGTTTGTTCCGATAGTAGGGTACAACTTTTAACTTTAATGTATACTGTAGAGAGCTGTTAAAAAATTTAAACTATTTCTTTTTTTAATAGGCTTTTCAGCAAATTAAGTACAGAAAATACCAATTTTATTATGTACTTTATAAACTTTACGATATACAATTTGTAGACAAAACGTCCTATGAAGTTTTTGCATGTCGGACTAATGGCTATAAGTATTTGTAAATATGTACTAAACGGACATATTAACCAAAAACAGAATTAAAAAATGTTGAAAACAATACTTAACATTACCATGTAATTTCGTACACGTAGGAGAAAGTAAGAAATGCTTAAACTATTTTTGTTACAGTCAGTTTTGACATAGATATATCTTAGCTCTGGGGGGGAAGGGTACTGTTAATTTTTAGACCAAAATTAAAACGGTGGCGTCATTTGGTAAGTGTCGTCATATGGTTAGTGACGTCATAGTTTGGTTACAAAAACAGCTGTATAGATGAATTGAAAACATTCCCTTTAGACATATTCATGATCCAACATATTTCCCACAGAGAAGTAAATAAAATTTTATAATAAAGCTCTACAAACACTTATCACTTCTTGAGTAACACTTTTCTTGAGCGCTTTAGAAATTGTTCATTGGTAACTAAGTTATACTAAATCCCTTATAGCAAGTTGACATAATATAAACTTGAAGCCTTGTTTGCAAATAGTATTCCCTATACTCTCCAGAGCCACTCCATTTCAGAGTAGATAATTGTAACACAAACGAAATAACCTTGCTTAGTTAAGCGGCAGAGATGGGGTTGGTATTAGTTTGGGCCTTCAGTCGCGGGTTACGCTCCAACCCCTGGGACTGGGTCTCAGAAACTTTAGGTGTCTCCAAGTCGGGAGCTCAACACTCCAACAAAACGATGAAAGTTGTTATTTTGGTCAAAGTAAAGGGGAGTTCTCACAAACTCAATATTTTCATTACCGTAATGATCATCTTCAGACGATGTTTTAAAAAAACTACATCTGATAAATTTGTTGAGAAAACATTTTTTGGTAACTTATATTCAATTACTAACTCTTTACATTACGGATCCCATATTTTATACAACATACTAACATGTACTGCTGACACACAACAGTAACTCCGCGGAGTTAAGTTACCTTGGTTTACGATGTTATTATCCTACCCATTATATTTCGATACTATTAATAAACAACATTACTAAACCCTTCAGAGCGCTGTATGTCGACAATTTGTATTATGGTGTTCCGCAACTTATCGGTACTATGATTTATCATCCGTGCCTTTGCCAACAGGTCAGCCTGCATAGAACTGAAGTAGGGTGATTGTAAATAAGTACATATGACCTTGAAGTGGTTGTGATCACGTAAATATGGACCATAAAACACCAATTACGTCAGTACTTATAATTTAATAGATACTATCCTTTTTGGACCTTTTAAACTAATCAAAGAAAACAAATTTGTTGACTGTATCGTGGAAACACTATTATTCAACATTAATATGTTGATATTCTTGCTGGAATGGCAAAGTATTATTTGTGTTGACTTTACAAATGTACTGTGAAACGGGGAAAATAAATAGTTTTGTTAAAACCGCCATTTTACACAATTTGCATGGCTACAAATTTGTTGGACTTGTCTGGAGATCATCATATTACAGTATAAGGGGAGTATGGGATAATCCTAGTACGTTAAGCTGTCAGTCAGATTTATATATAGTTGCAGTAAAAAACTGTTTTTTGCCAAAAGTAATTTTAAAGGTTATTTATATTCATAAATAAAAATATATTTTTCTTTCAAGCGTTAACGAACAAGATAAATACTTAACAAGTAATACAAAAATAAAACCTTTATACGGTATTACCCACCCCGTGGGGTAATAATGGCTGGGGGATTTTCCATGTATTTCTAAAACAAAAGTACATTAAAAATATTTCATAAAATTTTGCCATAAACTTGTATAACTGTATATAAATAGGTTTGTATATATAGTAGAGAATTAAATTAAATTAAAATCATGATCGTGAAAACAATAATTCACCCAAAATACTTGACTTCCTGAAATGCCCTCCTCGTTAAGACAGAACCACTGAAAATTGTAATACCATGAGTAGTATTACAATTTTAATTTTATGAGTAAAATTAAAGCAAAATACGTACTATTTTGAATTATGATATTAATTTTATAACACAGTAATTATATTGAGTATTTTCGTTATCAATAGTATTCTCCTAAATTCCATGAACGACCACTGAAAAACTTCAATTACAATTGCAGAACGATGTGTAATAGTAGAATTGCATGACTACATAATTTTATTTCTTACACCCACTGTAAATAAATAGCGACCGCATTAAATAGAGCTAAAAAAATTTAAACATTAAGTAGACCAGATTGACCGGACTATCTCCCGATATAGGTTACCCAAAAAGAACAGAATCGTTTATTGCTGATTAACAAAAACATTTGTATAGCAACGTCATAACACAATTTTTCATTATAATCCTGCCTATGAAGTTAGTTTAAGTGGAGATATTTATTTGTAAGACTCATTTAATGCTTGTTGAAGTTTTTTTGTTAAGAACTGACATAGAAATACTGTATTTCAAAAATGGTTTACTGAAATTTTTAAAGTATTGATCGCTGATGAAAAACTTTATGATCAATATATTCTGATTTAAAATTAAATGCAATAATATTGCATTTAATTTTAGTATGTCTTAATTTGAAAATTTCTTGTTTTAAGATAGGTATGTTCCAGAATTTTCAGCATTGCTGTTACGGGAGTACAATTACAAGATGGCGGAGGCACTGCATACTTGTAATGGCGGACAGATGGCTGTGATTGGCCGGTTTATTTGGCACCAATAAATTTTGACGATTCGCAACATCAAATAATAATAATATTCGTCCGAAGTCAGCATCCCTATTTCAGGCGTTTGAGGTTTTTTCTCGTTAGACAGCGTCCTCCAGTGGTCAATGGCTTAATGATCTGAGAACAACAATACATTTTATTATTTAAATTTCTTGGATAAAAAAATTTATATTTGGAAACATGGGAAGCATTACCATAAAATGGAAGTTTGTAAATTTATAATGAGCAATTTTATGGCTATTGTAAAATAGCTAGCTAGAGCTTTAATCCATTGTCTACTGACATATCATAATTAAGTTTGAGTTAATCATGTGAGCTTAGAAATGTAATTTTTAAATTAATAAAACATTTAATATCTAAACGTGAAAAGGAGATGGAACACACTCGTGGTGACTGCTACAGGCTTCAGATGTTTATCAATGTCGGATACGTAAAACCCCGAGGCTTGCAATCACTGCGGTGTATGTCTAACTGTCCACGCTGGCCAGTCTGTCAAATTACTCTTTGCTTTCATACTCAACATACTCGTATGTGAAAAGGCCTTTAGCTAGACTGCTGGCTGTAGACTTCATGCTTACTTCAATAATAATTTATTCTTTTAGTTAATTTTAAGCTTTTAATTTTTTAGTAATATTTTAATTTCCCCTTCCTTCTTTTTTAACTTAGAGGGTTGTAAAACACTTTTATATATTTAAATATGACAAAACTATTCCAGAATTTCTCCACACTAATTACGTATTATATCTAGATTTATATTCATTAATAGGCGTACAAGGATATGAATTTCTTTTTGTATCTGATGAAATAGGCCGAAACTAGTTTCAAACTCTATATTGTTAAAGATAAAGATAATGAAACCAGTTGTAAGCTATTCTTAGAAAACCTGAGACTATTAAAACCAAAAACACATTTATATTGTAATAATTTTTTTGATTACAATTTTTAAAACTCACAAAAAGTTTAATTTCGCTACTCTTTCTTAATTGTTTGAAATTTTTGTAAGATCTTTAGTTTACCGTAACCAATACTGTAAAATAAGTTAAAAGTTTTCCTTTGACTTCTTCCCCAAGACACTTGGGGATCATTTCAGATGATTCTCAGAACAAACGGCTCGACCACGCCTGGTTAGACCGAGGGATAGGGGAGAGATTTCACTTAGGAGCCGCCGTCTTATGACATCCGATCTTACCCTGATGGAGACCGGGAATCGAGAACCCCTTTAATATCGTCAAGCCGGGGAACATTATATTGTCTTAGCAACAGTTAAAAGTTGAGAAACTGAAAAAGGTTATGAAGTACAATTTTATCTCCAAAGACAGAATTTTTCAGTGTAAAGATCAACAGTAAATGTGTACACGCAAAATTTATAAAATAGAGAGAAAACTATTTCAAGTGTCTGGGTGAAATATTGGAACCAACTGTAGGAGAAAAGAGTCAAAGATAAAATATCTTATGAAGAGGGCGTTTGGTATCACAGATTAAATAAGAAAATGTGTTTCCGTTAACACATAAATCATGCCATAATGTATAGCAATTAGGAGATGTATTACATGAAACAATTATTACTCTACATACTAAATGTGGTGTGTAAAAATATTAGAGGAAGAAAGGAAAATCGTAAAAAAGCCTTCAGGTTCACAACTATTAAAATAACAAGGATACCACAATTAAGAAACCCAACAGAACAAAATTAGTTATTGTTGGTCTAAAATTAAAAAATGACACATCACCGTTGCATTCTCCGTATCTGTACTTAATTGTTTTGAGTTTTAATAAAAAATAAAACATTAAGAAATGGTAAACTTTTACTTATATTTTTTCGTAAGTGTGTTTTGTGAAAGATTTTTACTACTAAATAAAAGGATATTATACATAAAAATATGGGATTTATACTTCGGCATTTTAAATACGGTTATTCATCACGATTGCCATTTTAATGTTCATTTAATTATGTAACTATAATTAAGCTATAACTATAATCTTATTTTCAGCATCCTCAGCACATAAATGCTAACTTATTGTCGCTGTCTTCAGTATATGATCAATATTTTAGATAAAATTTGTAACCGTATTATGATTACTAACAATTTAACACATGGAGTGCAATATCATCACTTATTCTTATTTTACTAATCTCAATACATAACCAGCTTAGGTACATTTCCGGTAAAGCGAGAACCGACCACTTCAAAACCTATTTAATTTCCGGTTGTCACTCTGACAAGAATGACTCACCACTTCGCCCTGTCACTCCCTATTACAAGGGTGGATATTGAACCCCCAATAAGAGGAGGTTGTACGGTTGTTGCGAAGATATTTGGAGCGTCAAAGTCGGGATTTTGGACATTTAAAAATTATAAAAAACGATTTATTTCTAAACATCGACATCGATTATTATTTTAACTTCCTTGCAGTAAAATAAATGAAAACTGTTTAGCGTTAATCAATAGATGATTGGGAATTTAACTTTAAAAATAAATCGATTGTCACCAAAATTACACAAAATTTTCCTTTAATTTTGTTTTGATTTCTTGCGATCATTCAAAATTACAATAATTTTTAATCTATTTCTAAGCCAATGAATACGTTATCTACCTTTATTAATAAAATAAGTATGTTAGCCGTATAGCTAACAAAAACAAATGTTTCGTTCTATGAACCAGGAAACCATGTGTGAAGCCCAAGTCAATATGTACGCTGCACAAGTGTGCAGGTATAGACAGCAGTTTACGAGGGGATATGTCATGGCCCAGAGTTAAAATCACAATAATTTCATACAGACTGTAAGTAACAAACCACAACAAACTGTAAATAAGTAATTAAACAAGTAGTTCCATATGGCGATAAAGGAACATTAAGGGGGTGACAACAAATATTTTAGAGGGGTTTATAGTTGAAATAAAAATAATTTTCTGCAAGTATGTACAATTTAATTTGTTCTCCACGTTAAACATTGGTATAATCAACATTCCTGTGAAGATTAAAACAACTTATACACAAAATCTACAAAAAGACATTGCAATTTATATTGGCTCACGTAAAAACTCCAACATTATTCTAGACAGTTTAAAATTAAAGTGTTTAAAAATATGTAAAATAAAAATTCATAAATAACAAACTTATTACAATTCCAAAAGTTTCCTTTAACTTAGATGTCTGATAACCTGGTCATGTCATTATTTTATACTAGAAATATAATCAACTTTATTGCTAAAAATTAGTGAAAACATTCAATTTAATTTCAATCGTGCATCATCAATATTGATTTAAGCTTCAATAAGACTAGTTAATGCGATGGATAATTTATGTAACAGAATTACTTAGTCAGACCGGAAGGGAAACGAGCGGAAACAAATGGTTATGGCTTAGCCAAATTGCGAGAGCTCAGTCAGCAGAGGCTGTTTCTCACTGTTCTCATGCTTCCGGTTAATCCCAAATCAGTTTTGATATCGAAGTTTAATAAAAGAATTTATAAAATATTCATAAATAATGTTTATCTTAAACAGTCTTAATAAACTGTAGCCTGGTATTTATTATGACTTTTTAATTTAAAATAATTATTACTTATGTTATAACGTAATTACTTTAAATATTGCGTCATTTTATTTATCTTTAATTTTTATTCAATTATAATTTTTTCATAGCTTTTTCACTAAATGTCAACCATTACTTTTAAGTTTAAATGTTGGTAAAAGTAGTGAAAACTCTAGTGAATACACTGAGAGAATTATTTTCATTAATGATTGATGAAAAATTCAATAATTATATATATTTTACGATTTACGCAGAAATATACAAGATAAGAAGCAGAATGTATGTACGTTTATTATATGACTTACACATTATAGCATTCAAGATGTATGAAGAGTGTGTATACAATTTAATAGATTTTCTTATTACACGTAAATATCTCTTCCAAATTTGTTTTTGTGAAATGGAACACTGTATAGAGTGCGAGTTGTATTTGGAAATACATAGTATAGAACTGCTAATTAGTTGTATGGTGGTTAAGACATTTTATTCAGAAAACGAATACTGTATAATAAAGCATATAATACACAAACCTAATATCTGAATTACGTGTTATCAAACGGCAAAATATTGATTGTAACTTAGTAGTTACATTTGTGTAAACCTTTATGAACGCCAATGAAATTTTTACGTGGAACATTATCGAGTTACTTAAAAAAACACAATTAGCTGTAATGACTGTAATAATGTCAGGCCGGGTAGAGACACGGAGATATTTTTGTCCAAGAATGTTAAGAACGCAGTCAGCGGGACACTTCCTTAAATGAGGAAAAGAAAACTTATGTAACTTGTCTCATAAAGATTATTAATTAGTTCCGATCCCTTCGGGTTGTCATTGTTACCATCCTCTTTGTAAGATCAGTTATTAGATTTTGTTAAAAGCAGGGGTCAAGTCCATTTATTGTCCGTTTTCTTCTGTCGGTTAATCCCTATGAGCATGACAACAACTCCCTGTACTTCTGTTAATATTTATTAGGCCTATTTCTCACACCATACATAGGACCACATAGAACTGTACTATGACATATTTAAATTGGACGTGGTTCCCAATATAGTTAACAAATCTCACTGTTTCAATAAGGCTTGTGAATTGAAATGTTGCAAAACTCTAGTATTTCTTCTTTTGACCTCACAATATTCCTTTATTTTTTTAGAGCGCGACGTATTAACCACTACGTCAACAACACACTTAACTAGACAGACGTAGTTATTAATTCGTGCAAAATGTATTTACTGCTTTTCTCGCGCTGAAAAATTTATTGTAGAATAAAGTATATTAAATATTTGCAAATAAAATGACCGCACCAGTATATTCTTATTCGTGTGATATTCTTAAATTAAGACTCAATGTTGTTTGATTGTACTAAATCTTTATCCTTAAGCTATACGATTTGAATATTTTTATAACATGTACCCAAGTACCATAATACTATTTAGCCTACTTATTAAGGAAGTAAAACAATATACCTAATTCTATAAATTTTAAATTTCTATTTAATTCTTGTTTCTAAACCTCAATGAAAATTATCAACTAATTGTTTTAGAATCAATACTGCAAATTCAATCGTAAAAAGTTTATGCAAATCGTTAATACAAATCGAACCGATTATCATTATTCTCACAATTGAACTCAATTTTTATCGTCAGGGGTTGAAATATAAATGAGAACAAATTGTATAATTGTGGATGGTTATACTGAACCAATAACTCATTTTTCGATTTATAAATAAATTATTAAAAAATGTCTTCATCATATAGTTATGGAGTTTATAAATGTAAAAAATCGGGTAAATTGACTTACGTTATTGCTCGATTGCAAACATAAAGTTTTTCACATTTTAATCTAAAATCAAAGGTTTTTCCTGTTATCCCATAACGGAGGCAAACCCGTACCATATGAAGCAGTGTATAGCTGGTGGCTGTTACGGTCCAACGAATACGTTGTTTGGTTTCTGAATGCAAACAGTAATCAGCATAACACGACTCACAGCTGTGTGGAGAGGAGTTCAGCAGTTCGGCGAAATCACGCCAGAGTGAGCCAGCTGATGTCATTGATGCACGATGCCAGCTTGCACTTTACGCGTGTAACTGCAGTAGTTATAATCCAAACATTGTATCAGTTATTTGTAGTGTACGTTTACTTTTGTGACCTTGGTCGAAATCTTTACAAGTATCAAAAGTGATGCTTTTCGTAGAGCTCAAGATTGTAGTTTGAGCGAGTAACGAGAATACAATCTTATTATGAACTATGTATTTCGTCAGACCATTCAAAATATTGAGCCAACTACTGCACAAACATAAGATTTTTCTGACCAAAAAGTTGGTTCCCTTTAGTTCTACAAATATTAAATAATCAACTGAGTGTTTCATAAATTCCAATCGATACTAACGATCAATTACAACTTGAGATACTATCGATAGCTTACCCTGAAGTCTACGAATTGCCATGCGTTATATATATTAACAACGAATAGCTGACCTTTACATCAGCTGACTCTTTCCCTCCCAAGGGTGGGAAAGGATTACTTTCGTCCCGCAAAGCATTAATTAAAAACTGTAGTTTTCGTAGGAAAATCACGTAAACAATTTATCATTGTTAATCTTCTAATTTTGCCTAAAACTACAATCATGTGGGTTTAATAATATACATTTTTATACTGTATATCAAAAGCCCTTTACATGCATACAGTAGAAGAGTTTTAAATCTAGACTTTACTTAAAGCAAACCCACATTACATCCTTAATGAAAGGTTTAGCTTCGAATATAGCATAATATACAATACTGAAATAGAAAATAGTCGACTTAGCTTAAAAAAAATAGTAGTGTGATTGAGTCAAGGTTCGTCTAACACTAAAACACATGTATGTATTTCCATATATTCATAAAATGAATGGCCAAAGTAGGTTTAGAAGTAAAGCAAGTCAGATAAATCCACAGTAGGTTAAGAGTCTAAAGTGCCTCCGACGACTTGGATTCTTACTCCTAAAATAACGATGTAAAAAACTCTGAAACATGCCTTGATGCAAACACGAAATTTAAAATAAAGACTAATTGGATTAGCTTGAAACAAAAATATATTGTTCTTACTTGTTCATCTTACAGGCATTTATCTGATTAGATGTCAACGAACCCTTTTTGGAGAGTCTCAATTATATATATTGTATAGTTAGTTTATCACGTATCTACTAAATTAATAAATAAAAATTAAATTCTAATCAGATCGATCACTATAAACCATAATTCACTTTAGAATGACACCAAGTACAAAGTTTTCCGGTACAAAACATTGTTCTGACTAATGTTTGAATTATATTGTTGTTTTAAATATTGTTCTTATGGATGAGTGGAAAAAGGCCCAGGCACAGCAGCCTCTTAAAGGTGCATACAATTAGGACACTGATAATTTCGTTAGATTACCTTACGTTTTATTCGTTAATGGGGACGTACATTTGTTGAAAGATTTGTTTAATTTTTATTGCATAGTGTGAGAAGTGTCCTTATAGGAAATTAGTAAAAAAGGATTAGTAAGGATTAGTAGTAAAGCTGACGCTTATGGATACGTCAATCGTACGAGTAAGCTATATCCGGTAGTTTGAGTGTATACATTTGGTAGAGCTGTGCAGGATAGGAGGGGGGGAGTTGTAGGCGTGGAGAGATCATCCGGCGTGAGATTGCCGGATATCAGCTGATCAGCGTAGTGACTCAGCCATCCGTCATCCCTCATCCGTCGGCTGTCAGTCAATAAACCGCACGGTTGTCGCTCCACTGTACAATATTTTCTTTACAGAACGGTTATTACTGCCGTTTGTAATTTAGAATAGCGATTGATATACCTTTTTTAAAACGTCTTCAAATTATCGAAAACTCATAAAATACCTAATGTTTAAAATAACATAGCATAATATTACGAAAATGAATATAAATTTATTTTTAGAATATTATTACTTACTAAATAATGAAAAATGATTTCACTTAATCTACACATTTTTATTCATATGTAGACCAATTCATTAAAATGAATACTTACCTAAGGTTTTCAAACATGTAAAAGTAATTTATATTTATTTAAGTTTGTTTTAGTATGGTTCTAAAACACAATGCAACATTGTCATCAAAACGATCCGTACTCATAACCACCATACAAGACTACATTAAGAATTTCTATTTACTGCACAAAAAACACTGTTTTTTGTTCTGCAGCTAGTGTTTTAAGTTTACCCTCTAAAGTTAGAGGAGTACGCTTGGCTAAAAATTATGTTACCGTCGGAAAATACAGATAGCTTATTAACTGGTGTTAAGTAAAAGCAAGATGAGTTGGTCAATTTTGAAATGTAAAATTTTAATATCCTTAAGTGGTTTTTAATAACATTGAAGACATCTATTTAATTTTAGCAAATAATGAAATTTATGCTTATAACACAAGGACATAACACTCAGAACACTATCGTGCCTTTAGTGCTTAATCACGTTTCCGATCTCGGAATCAAAGTGCCTACAGATAACTTCCTCCGAGTTTTCTCCCTGTAACTAAAACTACAATTTCGTAAGAAATATATTGATATTTGAAAAAAAACAGAGTAAACGTAAACCGTTTGGTTGATACTTAGAAAAACTTAGTTTATCGAGTAAATTTCTGAATGAACGTTATAGCCATGAGCGTGTTCGAACGGACCGTTTTAGATACACGGCCTGTCCTCCACATTTAGACTAGACCGTGTTGTTAGTCTAAACACAACAAATACGTCGGTGACACTGGGACAACAGTAGGTTTCAGTAACTGATTGGCTGTGGACATGCATCCTCCCCTTCCGTGTCTCGTATTCTCCTTAAGAAAACAGGCAATTAAGGATACAGATGAAAGTTACGTTTTGGTGACATGGCTTTGCTTACGGAATGAAGAAACGTGTACCGAAGACCAAAAACGTCCAAGCGTACAGTGGGTTTCTTTACTAAAATACTCCTATATATTTATTATAGGTATATTTATTGAATTCAACTGTACAATAGACGCTCTGCAGAATTCTTACTCCTCGCACCTAAATTACTCTTTTTTGTGAATTGAACGTTGAGAATATACTTCTGATGAAATGCAATAGTTGTTCTGTTTATTCATTTGCTTTAGAGCCACAAGGTTCCATATCCATTTCCAGAATGAAAATAATTACTACAGGGATAACGACACCAGAATTCCTCATTGTTGTAACCCTTCCGCCAAAGCGAACTTGTTTGCTCACGATCAATTTACCGTGAGAGCGTCACTCTGGTGATCGTGTTTGCTCATCCCTTATCTAGCATGACTCATTCTTATCAACCCTCCCTCGCCAGCCCCAAAGCCTCCTTCACCCGCAACCCCTGGGACGCCCTGGACGTGACGGACGTCAGGGTTAGTTGTGTTAGATCTATCTAGTGTGAGTGCAATGTTTGGATTGAAAGCACCGCCATACAATTAATTTATTGCGAAAACATGATTATTTTATAGTTATAATTTGAAAGGCTGAATTTTTATCCTCCTTATTGTACTGATCAGTTTAAAACAATAGTTTAGTCATTAAGTAACCCTGGAATACTGAGTTTTGTCAGTCATAAATACTGTACATTTCACTTTAGAACAAAAATTTTTGCGCACTTTTTTAGAAGAAAGTCATTTGGAGAAGTGTTTTGACAACTTAAACGTATCCTGAAAAAATCCGTTTTCCGTCTCTTAGCAATGCTATTTTGAAGGGCCGAGGCGAATTTTACACTAGGACAGGCCTTAAATTGGATACAGGTTCGATGCTTAAAATATACAAAGAGTAATAAATCATGGATAGACTACCTTAGTGCAACCTATTCCTCGATTGATCGTAACGGGACAGAGCGCAGTGAATGAATGGCTATAGCCCAGAGTTCAGAGGTCAGCCCCATTGTCGCTGGAGCAGCGGCGGCGCGGCAGATACAGTAATGTATGCCCTATTGTTGGGTAAGGTCAGTGTTGCATTGCCGCCGTCTAACCTCCGATGCATGGCTCACTACTGAATGACTCACTAGGCTACTACACGAGGTAGTAAAATATCTTATATTTTTAATCAATTTTTCAAACTAAATGAAAAGTAATATTTGTATAGTATGTTCTTTTCTAGTGGGACATTTTTATGAAAGGTGTAATATTAATAGTTTCCAGAGTTACTTTGTTTCTCGCTTAGCTTTTAATTTGAATGTAGATCTTGAATGAAATTGTAAAAAACTAAGGTAGTTTTAGTACTCGCAACATTGTTTTTTTTAGTTTTGAATGCCTATTAGGGGTTTTACGTTCTGATCTATAAAATGTGCACAAATGAAATATAGTATTGGGAAAACACCTTAAGGTGAAGAATTTGTTTATTTGAACTCTTATGAGTTCAAATAACGTGGTTATCCACGTCTCCACCAACCGAATATGTTTGTCCAATATAACAACAGACAAATATTCCACATTTAGTTCATTAAACTTTGAAACTTATAAAACAAATTGTCATGCTGACACCGATAGCTTAGGGTTAACGCGGGCTATGGTCATGTACGTTAAATGTTCCTGGCTGGGAAAACAATGGCAGGAGACTTGACAGTAACGAGCTTTCAACACTGGTCAGCCTATGTGACAGCGATCCTTTGGTAACTTCATGTCTTAAATTCACTACACAGGCGTTATATCCATGAAGATCGGGGACAATTGAGGTTTTTAAAAATGAAAAAATAATGTACGAATATAATATGCTGGGGTTTCCCGTGAAACCTATTATAGACATCACCTGATCTGTTTTAATCTGCTTTGTAGTTTTAAGCGATGAGTCACTCTTCATGTGACGCCGTGGATCACGATCCATGGATTACAGGCGCGTGGCCGAACACATGTGGATTAAGCACGGGCTGTTGATCCACTATGTGAACAGATGTTTATTCTCATCACTATTACCTAGAATTAAGCTCAGCTCACTCCCTGATTCATCATGTATGTCATACCGACCCTTTTTGACAATTTGGGTGATATATTATTTGGATTTTTGAAGTTACTATTGTACCATTTAAATAAAACGGAGAGGGAGGTTCAAATAATAAACCTTTTGAGATTGAAGAAGTGTGTATTTAATTTAACAAAAGGATAAGCTGTTAACTGTATAATTTATTTAAAGACAGGACAAAGGAAAAAATACAAGACAGTAACACTCCGTATGCTATGAGCAGAAATTAGACTTGAGTTTACTGGGTGGTAGGCCAATCAGCTATGACTGACACACTATGAAAAATATATATCTGAAATCTATCTGCAGCGCAAAATGAATTAAATATTTGACACTATAAATATACATTATTTGAGTTTAATTAATTTTATTTCTTTGATGATTGAAGAATTGGAGTTTACTTTCTCTGCATGAAATATTACGGGGTTAACAGGTTATTGTTTTATGAAAAATCAGATACTACGACTAAACATAAAAGTTATTTATACTTTTTTACACTTTATTATCAGAACCGGTTCATGGAGGAATTTTCTTTGTTTTTATATTCTAAAATCAATTTTAGAAACTCACTTTCTTTAAGATGAACAGTAAAACTACACTTTATTTATTATTATAGCAACTCGTGTCCAAACCCAGCACTTGCAAGACATTGCTCTTGAAAAATCAATAAGAAGTCGGTGTCCTTAAAAATAAAAACTTTGCAAAACAACTTTTATCAATACATACATTTTCAAAATATATACATAAATACGAAGACATTCTTAAATTTACAGGGTTTTGTTCATTAATTTTTACTTTTACTACATCTAGTTTCTCCTGGACTATGTTTTATCATATTACAGCTCATTATTTTTGTGATTTAAACTATCTTTAGGATTAAATCATTTTTTTAATCGTCGGACTTGTTTTCCCCCGTATTCACTTTAAAATACCCACGTATAAGGTTTGTAGGCTCATAAATAAGAATAAATACAGGAAGATGTGTGATTTATTATATTTATTAATCTAAATGAGCTATATTCAAAATAAAAATTATTTAGTGATTTTTAATGGCGTAACTGGTAGTTTCATAAGGCACACACTCGGGGCCCACATTCCTTCGCCGGTGGCGGGATCCTCAGCACGACTGCAACGTGTTTTCTCGGAACACGTTGTCCACATTCTCCCAGCCGCCACATATCTTGCTAGGAATCCCTTCTGCTTAAATGAGTCACGACCTCGAGCAGTTCGTGGCAGCCGGGGACAATATCATGAACCGCATTTGCATCTCTGCTTTTGAACATGTCTTTTGAGACTATTAATGAAACGTTTATGGGTATACTCGTAGGTTAAGTTTAGTTATCAAGAAGTACCAGTAATATTAGCACAGTGTTGTGGAAATTCAAGATTCAAGATGTTTATTTCCATAATGAAGTGGTACAATTTTGTCATAACTAACACATTAATAATAAAATGGAAAATCCTCATAAGACTAGGCGTCTGAGTGTGAGGATGGGCCGAACAGTCTCTCAGTTCATGTTTAACGAAAATAAACAACATTTATCTAGAATATTTTAGTGTCTACAGGGGAAAAATAAATATATTCCTATTGCCGCTATTAATATGAAGAAATGAAAAAATACAAAAAACAGCTTAAAGTGTGTCACCAGAACAAAAGGTAGACAAATTGCAGAGGTGAAATATGAAAAGGAGAAATTGTTGAATAGGACCAGACAAGATAAAATTATGTAAGTTAACGAAATAAAAAAAAAGAATGAAAATTATTAGAATCACTAGATTTGAGTATAGTCTACTAAATACCAAGAGGATTTTTCATGCATTGTGATTGTTTCTTTGATTTGGATGACATCGGGATCTTATCGCAAAGGAAAATTTATCGCAATTAAAATAACGTCAACCAAGGTTTATTCTAATATCTAAAGGGAAATAGAATACACTTTACCATGATTGCTACGTCACCAGATTACAGGTAGGAAGATAGGAGTAAGTAGAATGAGATTGACAGGTTAGGTGTTTGAGAACGGGCTCATTCAGCTGACCATATAAAGTCGAGAGGTAGGCTCGGCACCCTGTAAGGCCCTAGACTTCTAGAGACTGTGAGATCTCCTGCTAGGTCACGAACTTTGTACTCCTGCACCAATCTCTAAGGTGGGAAAAAATTACATTTACATAACTCTCACTGTCGTCTCACTTCCTGTGATTTCAACGAAGTTCTTTACTGTATCCAGTATCTTGTCCAGTATGCAGACTGCCATAAGCCTGGTAGAAATTCATTGGGGTCAGCATTCTGTTAGAAATAAATATATAATTGTAAAAGCTTTTAACTTGTCTAATATTTCGACACTAACCACAATAAATGGCAAAGGCAATAAATGGGAAAGGTGTAGAAAAGGTGAAAGGACTGTAAAAATAAAACGTTCTAGAAATATTTATGTTATGTTATTGAATCATGTGAGGGCACTCAAAATGAAACACTATTGTCTAGTAACATAAGGTTTATTATTCATTGCAACACTTGCCTGAAATTGGAAAGTGGAACTGGCCTAACCTGGTAGCTGACTTTGATGGTGTTTTTCCTATTTAGCTAACCATTCAGAACGACGTAAACGTCCGTACTAACATATAGAAAAATTTACCTTCAGCCCATTTTTACCTATCCTTACGGAAAATAATGTATGACTCAATAAACTTCCTACTTTTTAGCGTGACTAGTCGATGTGGTGAGTTCCTGGCCATAGCTTAAATAGATAAGATTTTTTTAAACAATAAAATATTTTAAACACGTAATCTTAGAATGAACTGTCATTGAAACTTCTTCCACTATGAATGTAATCATATCCCGGATTATACTGAGTAGTGTGGTTGGTACATAAACATTTTGCTATTAAACCCAAACTTATTTTGGCAGTCCGGTTTTTATAATGAGTCTGCATTTATGGAACTTTATTTTTCAGAATTAAAGATTAATCATATTTTAAAGCTCCCTTGTTTATCACGCCTGGGATTCCCCTATTGACCGGTCGCGGGGACGAGGCTTGGAGACAACAGCTGATATGACGGCGGCAACAATACATCTTGATCACTCCCGCCAAATGCCACCCTCCCGCCAAAACCCCCGCCTCACAGCTTTATTAGCAGCCCCTCATTATAATCCACCCTCAAACTGTTTGTCCTTTGCCATCAGCCTAGTTGGGAAATGATGGTTGGTGAGCACGAATTGGTTAGTCCAATATTTAGTTAGCAGTAGTGATATTTGTGTAAGTATTATTCTTATAGAGAGGTATATCTTTCGTACAGTTTAACTCAGTTGTCTCAGCTATAGCCGTTCCTGAAGTTATTATGATAATTTTTGTACATACATACAATACATTTTATAAGGACTGAAGTTGTTTGCATTGTTATTATAAAAACAATAGTTTATTCTCAGTTTGTAGTATTCAACAGTTTTTTAACTATTAACTAATTATACATTTTAATTTGTATGATAATGACTTTTTATGTTTAAAAAACATAAGTCAGGAATAGGGGTTGTTTTGGGTTTCAGGAAATTGAAATTTTTTGCCTGCGGTATTGAATTCCTTATTTGTGGATACATTACAAGCAATATCGATTAAAATAAAAAAAAAACTAAATAAAATTTAAAATAGTTATTGGATACTTAAGATGGAACCTATAAGAGAAATCAAAAATACCTACAAATTTTATTAAAAGAAAATATTTTTGGTAAAAATAGATACATTATATATTATTTGATACAACAAAAAGAATTTATACTGCAAAAAGTGTGTATTTACTGCTCGACTGCCCTTCCGCACTTGGGATCTCAAGGCATAAACGACATAATAGTTCAGAATAATCCAGACAAGGTCAGAAGGTTCATGGGAACGATGTGTGAAAAAACACATTGAATGTCGTAATTGTTATCCTACTGACAAAAGATTTTCCTTCTAAATTTAGTCTCTACTATTTAACCTGGTAATGTATTCATAATCATATTTCCTGTTGATTGTAGTCGCCGGTAGGGGCGTGGCGGACACTTGTGGTGAAGGGAGATTCCCGCCCTGGCGCGACAGCTGGCTCAGCTGTAATTGTAGTGGTGTCTGCCAACTGACGTGAGGCAAAGAGGTTCTACCTGCCCTAGATACTGAGGAAGTATTGCACAGAGTAATAATGTAACAGCTGTGTTGACTGTTAGATTCTGGAAGATTAAGAGACACTAGCAAAGCCGGCTGGGCACGTCTACCTAAGGAATATTGTAAAGCTACCTGAAAGACGGGATTCATAAGAATGGAAAAGGTCATGGGCAGTCTACTTAATCCTTAGAGAAGTAAAAATAACTTCCGAAGAAATCTAAATCCAAGCGCAGGCCATGCAACTAAGAGGATTTATACAGAAACTCAACGAATTCCCAAAAAAAGCCCGCCAGACAAGGAAAGGGTCTACTACCCAAGGGAACACTCAACTTTAATTTGTGGGTACTCGCTGTGTGTAGGTACATCCTCCCTCAACCAGGAAAACCACAAGAGCATGCTGACTAAGCATACTTCCTCTAATTCTGGTCGGACTGAGTATTCAGGCTCAGCCGAGGAGAGACAAGAAAGAACTCATGTGATAGGGAAGACCATCACTTTGGATAGCCAAAGGACGTACCAGTAATTGAATAAGATAGGATTGTATCTAATTTTAATCTCTGAACTAGTAAAACAAGCCAGAGCGCATTTAACAGCTTGGAAGTTCTCGCCCATTCCGACTATCATAGTTATGTATTCATCTCGTAATCTGCGGATCGCTGGTTGGATTTTGGACCCAGCCACCATTTATATTTGTGCTATTAATACAAATAGACATGTACTTTGATCGTTCTTTTGATCGTACTTTGATTTTAAAAATCAAAGTAGGCTTAAACAAAGGATTTTGGTTGATGTTTGAAATACGAGCAGATAAGTCAGGAGGCCTATGAACATTAAAATACATTTATTTATTATGTTTTTTTCAATGTCAGTGATTTTTATAGTTTTATTATGTATTGATCCACCTGGTTTTTCCTACCTAACGTCGACCTATTGTAAGGTGTGAAATTAATTAATAGTTAATTTAAAAATGGAGACGTGGTCTGAAATCCAGAAATCCACCTGACAGCCAGAACTATGAGGTCAGCAGTGTTGATCATGATCTTAAATTATATACGCGACTTAAAATTCCAAATATGACGGATAGCTAGAATCTAATTCAGAAATACATTATTTTCATTATTTAGGTTGAAAGTTTGTGAACTGTAACACATCGTGTAACGGTTGCTAAGTCCCTACTAAAAAATAAATAAATCAAATAACATACAGTATATACAGTATATTTGATAAAACGAAAAGAGAGTGAGAGATCATTTAACAAGAATAATTTAAAATTTACGCAAAAGAATAACAATAAATTAATACTATTTTACGGTTGAAATGATTATATTTATTCCTGTGACTTTTAACTAAAAATATTACATTTACTTGATAATAATTTATACGTACATATACAGAAACAAATACTTGTGAAAAAATGATATTGACATTACTGTAAATCCTCAAATCTTTTCTACCCTTTTAAATGGCATCTTCTACAGTATCAAAATATTTATGAGGACGTTGATGGTTTTCATGAAAACGATTGACAATAACGATGTTTCATTTGGAAAATTGTGTTATAGTCGAGTCCCTACCAGCCCCACCATAAACACCATCAGCGACGGCAATGAATGTTCCCTTAAATAGTATTGGTCTCGAACTTGCAGTTGTTTAGGAGTTTGGAGGCGCCAAGATTTCACCCCTCGTGGCGGAGGCGGTTGGTGTCTGAGATAATATAAAATCAGCTATGAACATTCGCTTATACAATCTCAAGTTTTACAATGCAAAATACTTGGAGATTCAATTTTTGAACTTTATTTGCGGAAATTAATTTTGCGAGATAAAACATAGCTCATACATTTTTATGAAAGAATAAAGTTCTAAAGTCTCAGTAATTGGAGATTAAATTTCAAAATACGTTTATACGCTCGTTATCGTTGTACCTATTCTATAATGGAATATTTTCTTAATACGTTTAATTTATAATAAAAATTACATAAAATAATTAATTTAATTTAACAAAAGTGCTATTTATCATTATTTTTAGTATACTAGGTAAAACATAAACTTTCAATAATACACTCTTATTTGAGTGAACTTCGGTATCTTATTTTAAACATAATTTTCAGTCCTTAATATACCTGAAATACTAAACTAAAAAAATAAATACAAACATATATTTTTACTCCATATACTTTGGCTTACCATGATAAATATAATAATATATCATGGTTAATGATATATGGATTCATTTCATATTGAGAAAACGTACTTTAAGGGTATTCCATTTCGTTCAAAAACAAAAATACGGAAAAAGAAACCTTTATGCACAAATGAAGATCTATATCTTTGTTTCGATGCCCAAATAAATAAAATCTGCGCAATGGAAAAGTTTTGTTCACAGTAAAAACGGCCATCACATATTAATAGGATACATGATGTCTAGCAGACTAACTCGTGTGTCTGCTAGACGTGCTAGTCGTACTAACTAAACTTAAGATGTAAATCTTAAGTTTTACTCTTTTTCAATATTTTTCTATACACACTACTCATCACTCTTCGTTCAAATTAACACAAAGATTTCTACGAAAGTAAAGTTATTAATATACCGGATCTTTGTGTTTTTTTTCTTTGAAAATTTTGTTGTTTTTCATTTAAAAAAATTTAAAATGATTTCTTTCCAAACGATTGATGGGATATTTCATTGGTTTTGATACTTAACAATGAGAACCGGTTCGATTTGGCTGGTACCCATTGTGAGGCCACCCTGAGCTTGGAGGTTGTGAGGGGAGGGATGGGGCAACACAGAACTGACAGGCATTAGTTGAGATCCGCTTATAGATTGTGCTATCATAAAAGAACAATTTACGCGACGGCAGTCTCCGTCCTCGGATAAGATCTGGGGGTGACGGCGGCGAGAGGGCGCGAGAAACCGCCCCAAACTGCTCACACCAGTCAGTCTTGGTTCTGATGGTTCTAAAATAGAGATTGCCATCATTATTACATTTCATAATTCATCATCATTTATTAGTCTGTTGCTTTCTTACATGGTAACAGATTGGATTAATAATAATCCAAATTAGATATCTCTAAAACATAACACAAATTTTAGAAGTTAATGATATACTAATTTACTCTTAATCTGTTGAACTTTTCCTAACTCATCTTATGTTTTAAACTACTCAACGTTTCGGCAGGTATTTCAAGCTTTGCCGTTTGAAGTGACATACCTACAACTACAGTACATTAAATCGTTTTCTGACGCCTAAAAATACTGGTCAAAGTGTAGCATAGTAAATTGCTTAACATGATATTTTATCAAAAAATAATTCTTAAACAAATTTAAATTTTAATAAATTTGTTGATATAATATTAAAAGATTATACTGTACTTTGAATTATCAAGTGATATGAGGCTGACTACATGAATACTTTAAAAGGAACGAAAAACGTATATCAACAAAACCAATTGAAAATTAAGGCCAGATGTTTTATTCCATTCCCAGCTCCAATTTATTTGTGCAATTAAATTTTAAATTTTTATGTGTTAAATTTCCACTTATTTATTTTAGGATCTTAAACAATCATAATAATTGAGTAGCTCTAACGTCTGCATTTGGTCAGTGTTTTTAAGATTCTTGATAAGATTTTAAACAGTAAATTAAACTTAAGAGTTTCAGCGGGGTGAAATTCATCCTGAAGACTTCAAATCGGATCTTAAAAAATATTAATTAAATATTTAATGTGTATCACTACGTTGTTCAGTATTTCAAAAACATATAATCTATTCACATAAGAAACATGTTAACGATATAAACTGTAGCATGAAAAGTCCAAATTGAAAGTCTACTTCCCCATGTTAGCCTTAGAATCTCAACCTTGTCGTGTTTCCGTAATCCATCGTTCCCTCAGCTGATGTAGATTGACAAGACGCCATCACGCGAGCACCAGACATGTAACGGTAACGGGAAACCTTTAGATAATAGAAACGCTCAATACCGCCGCATCGCTGGACGATAATAGAATACCTAACGTGTCACGCACACGCAGGTTCTATAGTTTCAGGCAATTTTCCTTATGGGCCTACGTATTTGGAAAAGCACAAGGGTTGAAAATTGCGATCTGACACACACACCATCGAGGTCGTGCATTAGTTTAAGATTAGCCAAAACTTATCAGACATATATAACACGACTTTCATCAACTTTAAAAAATACTAAAAATAAATTATTTTAAACAAAAGAATAATACTAATTTGTTTAATTTATGTGTTTTTGAGCTACAGCTTTTATACCTATTCTTTCACATAAACATATTTCAAAAATTTAAAAAAGTGCTGTTTGGTAGTGCAAGATTGTGCTACAGATCTTTCGGACGAGTATTGAACGATATTGTTGTCATACACAAATTTTCTACCAAAGAGTCTATATGACACTTAATGATGTCTCTCTGATTATATCATAGCTACACAAAACACACAATACCATAATTTTCTTTAGATATCTAACATCATCTTAAACTGATTAAAAAAACAGCCCAGCAAAAATACAGTTTCACTAAAAGATCAACACGTAGCTAATTTTAGTGATCAGAAAAGAAAGTTCTAAAAGTCATGTTCCCATGAAATATGATGAAAAAATAATTTTGGAAACATAGAAACCCCTCTAAATTTTTCTATTAGCTTGGAAAATAATTTCTCAACCAATGTCAAATAATAAAATAGCTATTGAATTAACAACTTAACTCGTTGGGATCTTAAGGGTAGGTAGTACCACCGCCATGTTAGAATTGTAGTTTGCTAAGAGCAACGTAAAAACTCATACATGCCTCTTTTCTAGTACAAAACTTTTTATTTGATACACAAATTAGTTTGGAGTCAAAATATTTTCAATAGGAGACGGTTGGAGTCAAATGTTTCAAGTGTTTTATGTTTGAATAAACAAGAACATTACAATCCATCATCCCACAATTCCCTTACAAATGACAGCATTTACAAGGTTTGTGGTACAAAAAACCTTTACCAAAGATTTTTGGAATTCAACATTGTTCTCATGGAGAGTGCAAAAGGTGCAGGTTTTGCAACTCTCAAACACCTATATCCATATGCAATATTTGATAATTTCAATTATTTTCTTTTATTAAAAAGGTGTAAATAAAGCTGTAAACTATCATAATTTATAATTTACTATCCGAAAGGTTTAAAACAATAAGCGAAGGTGTTATTGTTTTAAAAGGTTAAGTTTATCAACCAAGCAGTCAAGAGGAAATTATGCATTTTTTTAAATAAAAGTATACTCGTACACCTAATAATTAGTTATTTAGTAAAGGGTATTTATTGTATTATATATAACAGTTATTTTATATTGGTATTTTTAATAACTGATTTGAAGCTAAAGTTACGCGTATATTTTTTGAGTATCAGCATTATTACTGTCGGGTTTTCAGGCTTTATTATTATAGGCGAGCAACAGCAAGCCTGATGTGAGACACAGGGTGTGCACCAGAGCCTACGCACGTGCGAGTAATGACACTCTGGTGACGCAATGATAGACTGACGTCATCACAGTTTAATAAAAGACTATGTCCTTAATGTATTGTGTCCGTTAAAAACGCGTTAAATGGAAAATAGTCTATTTCATACATTGAGTCTCTCCTAAATGGAACAACAGTGAAATATACAAGTTACATGACAGATGTTGAGGTTCAGAAGTAAAGTTAACTTCCTACATATTTTAGTTAGTACTTCTCTGGATTATATTTGGTTTGAACAGCAAAACCATAACAGTTATTTTTACAAAAATAATAATTATTGTTTGACTCCGGTCCTATCCGCAATCCAATATCCTATTTGCAATTATTGAGCTATTAACACTTAACTAGCCAGCAAAAGTTGAATGTTCGGTAGTAGCTAAACTAGGCTTTGGTGGTTCCCTATTAAATAAATTATAAATATTGCTGGCGTATAAAAAATATACATTTAAATATTTATTTAGTTACTATGTTTATGAATATATTTCCATGAAATATTTTTGTCATCGAAACATACTCATAAACATAACCACAACTCTGTTTAATCTTATGTTGAAATAAATGCAACTTCGAGCTCGTTATGCCAGATGGTTATGTATCAATGACTCGTATCAAGGTTGCCGACCGTTTAGCTGTAGACATATATTGAGTGACTGACACGAGTCTGATCTTAGGACGGGTTTTTATTTTTATTTAGAAAGTCGCAACACTGTGCTATGTAGCCTATTCGTTGTCAATGGTTCAAGGTAGAGTAGCCTTTTGCTGGTTCAATCTTAAGCAAAATAAAAAAAACTGTTTGAAGGTTAAATATTGGTCCCAATATTCTTGTATTCTAATACGGTAAACTCTCTCATATCCGGGCTAACGTGGTGCCGGCCGATCCTGATAACAAAAAGTCTGGATACAAGAGAGGAAAAAAACATCCGGATATTAAATAAAATGATCAAATTGTAAAACTTCAAGGTCTAGGTGTAAAAAACCTTGTGTATTCCATCAGCAGGTGAAGTCCTAATTTCACTGTAAAGTACCATATACCAAAAAAATTTCGTTTGACTGAAATATCTGATTGAACTATATTTTTTATTAGTATTAGTATAGAATTTGGTTGGTAAAAATAAAAACATAAATTATTTAATTTTTGTATGTACGTTGCTGTAAATTATGATATTTTTGGTTATTTTTAAGTTTTATTCCATTTAAGACGAAATGAAATTTCTGTCCGTCTGTCTTTCTAAAACGCTAAACAAGGCCTTTTTGTATCGCATCTCCGTGAAAACAAGAGCATCCGCTTTGATGAAACTTATTTGCATTATTCTATACCTTTAGAGAAGGGTTTTGTTTACTTTTAACTGACTTAAAACAAATAAATGAACTCTCAATACCTTAGTTTTTAACCTAGCATAATTTTTTCTTACTTTTATGGAATATGTGATCTATAAAAGTGATTTAAAAGAAAGAAACAACCAACCCTTGTCAAATTAAAATCAATATTAGTTAGTTTGTATTTACCATTGTTGTGGACCTATTTCAAAACAGTGCTATGGTAAAGTAATCAGAATTTTAATCATAATATACATTTTCTAAATCATTCTAATTTATCTAAATGTAAATTAATGGTAAATAGTTGAGGTAAAATTTTATTTTGTCTTTTATTCATTTGTTTAAGTGTTTTAAGATTTCGCGTTTATATTTTGGTATGATAAAAAGTATTTCGCTTCTCAACACTGAAACAAACTACGCGTACAAAGAACGGCCTTACTGTTGGTTTGTAATATAAAACTAACAAGATACTAAAATTAGATAAAAATTAGTAAAACAATATTATATAAGTAATTGACAGTTCCCATATGTTTCCACGGTGGCGGTGGCGGTGGCTGTGTGATTTATCTGAGGCGGCGGCGGACAATGATCCAAACGAGTAAGGACGCGAAGACAAGTGACCTATTGTGGGCTCCGTTGTGTCGCCCCCAGAACCCTATCGGATATCCAATCAGGAGCCTCGCTTTGTGGTACACTAAACCACGTGTCGGTCAGGTCACTCCCGTCTGTATTTTGAAGGGAAGATTTACGTCCACGCTCGTTCGTACAGGGGGTGTAAAAAAATAACTAACGGGTTTCAACTGGAAGCAACCTGAACGTTTGTTAATATACACTTTTTACTAACTATATTTATCAAAACATGGGAATTAATGAAAACGCACAAATCACTTACGTGATGTCCATTCCATACATTCTTCCAGTCCCTTATTAAAACTATCTTGAAGCCTTTGCTTAACTTTGCGTGGCTGATTGGCGAAATAGAGTTATCGCCACTTTCAATTCTTCTACTTTACAGGGTTTTCTCATGTACACCATTATACATCATTATTATAGAACCCCCCAAAGGACACTATTTCTAGTGTTTCCAAACACTGAGGTTAGCAGAAAGTGTGTGCTAAGAAATGTTACATAAACTTGTAATAACACGACAAAGAAATTTTCTATTTGAACATTTCATTGATTCAATCACAGTGTGAGCAGTTTCTTCGTCCTGCTCGTACCAAACCTTTTTAAGAGCGATGCGTTTCCTCTTGAGTTCAGGGAGAAAGAATGTATCCAACGTTCTTAGAACGGTTTTGGTTAGTTAAACAAAATGTTCAAAGATAGAACGGGTTTTTTATTAAATTTTCACAGTTGTTTGCCTCCCCCAACAACATAACGAACAATGACCAAGAATCAAGGAAAATATGTGCTTTATAATGTGTTTTAAATTAATTTACGTCTTTTGTCAACTATAATAATTAGTAAAATGAGCTTACAAATGTTTAAACATTCTAGTTATTGCCAATTGAAAACCATAAGTTTTTTCCACCCCCTGCATAAACTGTTGAAAAACATACAAGTTTTTTGTTTGAAATTTAATATTGGTGATGGTGTTGGGGTGTTTGTACCATAGAGATGGTGTGTGATTTATGTTATTTAGATTTTTATTGCGGACATTTTCCATCACGGTTTGATGTAAAACTAAGTTTCACTAACTACTCGTAGTTTCATTTTGTTTTACATAAAATCATGATGGAAAATGTCCGCAATAAAAATCTAAATAACATACAAGGGTTTTGAATTTGTATTTTCCCTTAGTTGGATAAAGATTTTGTTGGTAAAGAGGAAACAAAATATTAAATCTCAACACTTCAATCTGACAGCTGGATTTAGCGGGTAGACTATTCCACTTTCCAGTCCACTAGTATGTGTTTTTCATAAACTACTTATTTTGAAACCAAGAAAAGTTTATAAAGTATTGTTTTTTCACCTTTATAATACAAACACCCCAACACTAATCGCTACAACTAATACCACTACAATTACGTATTTTTTATCCACCAATGGGGATAGCTGTTACCATTATAACCATTGAAAGAGTGTTGCAGCCTCTTTCACTCACCCACATTGACCTGTAAGTAAAAATAGAGATTGGCCACCATGGTGAATAATGCTGATTAAAATAACAATACTTTGGAAACAATTACGTCATCTCACAAAAATAAACCCTTATTCAAAATGTTCATGCAAATACCTATACATGTATTATTTATATTACCTTTTGCCTTTTACTCAAACAATAAAATCAACTTTACCACTAAACCACTCGTTCTGCTTAATAATAAGACAGTGTTTTAAACCTCTTACTATCCTTGTTCATTATACAAACCATCCCGTTGTAGGCAGTGCGTGCCATCTATCGGATAAAAGAGGAAAGTGCAAGCAGAGGAATGCAACAATGCAGAAAGCTCATCGCGCGTTACTGGCAGTTCAAATGTGACCAACGCACGCGAGCATGCTAACACACGGTTAGTTGGGACAAATTTATCGCTACAGAATTATTGGACTGTGTTCGTGTTGGCTCACTTGTTAGTCATGACTAACGATCTGTACGTAGGAATGTGAGGTAAATAATTCACATGGATATTCATAGATTTTCTATCGTTAAGAGTGCGAAAAATTTACAACTGGCATGGCTACTTGTTTATGGAAGATTCGTTTTAAGTATTAAGAATTTAAATCTCATGAGGTAATTTTATTTTAAATAAATGGTTTTTAGGGTAATTAGCGTTAATTATTAATTACCAGTTAAATAGCGTTGTTCATAAAAACATAGTTTCAAACGTTGATACCATTTTACAATTCAATTTATACGAAATATCAAGTGAAGATTATTTGACTGTTTTTTACAAATTATATATATTTTACGTGCATAAAATATTACTTAATATATACATCGCAGTTCAATATTATCGCATTTACCATTTTTTGACCAGATGGTCATGTTACATATTCTTTTAATTTATGATTTACTTACAAAAATATTCACAGTAAATATGTTTATCTTTATCCTTATAAATATACTTGGATATAAATAACTGGTCACTAGAGGCATTTTACGTCAATATGACAAAGAACAGTGAAATTAGAATAATAAACCACAACGGAAATTTTTATAAATGGATTTTAAAAAGTTCGACTATTTGTACATTGCTCTTCAAATTGTAGCTTTAAACAAGATTAACAAGCTTACGCCACTAAATACCATTACGAGTGACAAAAATTTATAGATTTGTCTTGTTCACATTATATAAACCTAAGGTACAAAATTTCCCTTTTTTTATTTTATTTTTACTTGCTTTAATACAGTTTATAACCAATTACATTAAAGCAGTACAATATAAATCAACAGTCCATTTGGAGGTATTGAGTCTTTTTGAGGCGATGTTCACTTCACAACATCACCACCACTTCACCTTTACGATGGACAATTATATTTAACAACAAACTCTTTAACCCTTACAACTCAATCACAGCCCTTCGGGTAGAAAGGACTTGTTAGTCTTATATTCAAATCATAAAATAAAGATATTTCTCGTTTGATTTCTTTTCATTTCATACATGTACATATTTTGTTGTACTTGAATTTCCAAGTCTGGAGGCATTTTGTAACGTTTTGATAGGGAACGGTCCAAACCCTGGTCTTGTTACTTGTTGTAACAAGACGTATCGCTGTTACTTGTTACCTCATTAATGTTACTACATGACATTGACCTACTGCTAGAAAAGTAATTAAGTCACATGCGAGAAAGTTAATTGTAAATTATAATAATAAACTTATCTATTCCAGATGTGCTCATTTTGTTATCCGCATGGTTATAATTAGGTTGATATCTCGCGATCTAACTAAAGGTGAGGTACTAACAAGGCCAGGTACTGGGAGCTTCCCTATCAAAACGTTTAAAACTTCCAGTGGCCATTTTATATCCCGACAAAACAAATCACAAACTTCATTCATGAAGTTTGTGAATCTGAAACCTGATTACGTCTTCAGAAAAGCTTGAATCCTAAAACATGACAAGATTATGTCGTGGTGAAAGTACAACATAATCGCTATGATAAATGTCCAAAATAATTGTGTAAATAGCCTGAACTGAAATAGTAAAATGTTTTGTGTTTACCCCCCTGTGATAAATAGGTTAAATCATGGATATGTCTGGGAATGGGAAGGGAAAGTTTTCAGTTCCTCTAAACTCTGTTGTCATAACCATATGACGCCACTTTCGTAAAACATTTGCATCCCACAGAACACTAACCACCCTTCAAAGCTTAGACATATCCATGTCAAAATTGTGAAAAACATTTATCTCTACATATAAATAAATGTATGTCTGTCTGTCCTATATGCGTTACCAAACCATTCATCCGATCGCCATGAAATTTCAGGGCATTGCTCTGTAAGTGCCCTGGGAGATTTTAGTGAAATAAATTTGTAAAACTCCATAGATTTCCAATTTATGGTATTTTAAAGTTCTAGTGTTAACTTTATAGGGAAAATACCAGGAAATACATTTCAGAAATGTGATAGTTACCTTTTTTACTAGATGCACATGAACTGAAACTAAAACTGTGAATGTGTATATAATACACTATGTATATTATGTTTCAAATTTATGAACGAACCTAAACCTAATTCAACTGTTCTGTACATCGGAGTATCGCGACGAACGATAGTGAAACGATATTTTTTACAGTTTCAAGTAGTATTTATTAAAATATAAATCGCTTCATGTTAATGCTACCAACAAGGAACGCCTCCCATGAACAGCTGGTGTTTGAAAGTCCGACATTAGTGTTTCCATTACTCGGTCGCCATTAGTCGATTCCCATCACAAATTACAAAATCGATAGGTCGTCCAGCGAGCGCTGAATATTGTTAACATGAACATTGGCTTCTCTGGTAGATAAACACTCTCACTCAGCTTATATTTACATACGTGCATAGAATTTAATTTAAACTCGATCATTCATTGTTATTATTGAATATTTCATTAGTTATGATTAGATAATATAAAAAAAGTATTCAAAACTTGGTGGTTCTTAGAAAATGTGATGGATCAAAATAGAAATGCTCAGTTTCTAATTATGAAACTTAATCTTAAAAGTTTTTACTTTGTGATTAGCAATTAGTAGTGCTTAGCAAAATAAGAATTAGCAGTAATTCAATTTCCACAATGACGGCTAGTCATTTAATTTGCTCTAACCTAATAATTCATCAAGATAGTTCAGTATAAATGATTATTTCAAAACTGTCACAACTCCTTGCTGAGGCCTTTACAAGCGAAAATTCTTGGCGCACTGGGATATCTTCTTAGTTTTTATACAAGTTTGCCATAACTTAACAGTCACATTGTAAATTTACAAAGGCTAACAATAAATAATATTAATACTAAAAAATAAATTAATGACAGCTAATTTAAAATTTAGGAGAAAGTTTAAACATCTTTTAGTTTTCTTGATCCCATACATGATTTAGATTTTTTTTCTTTTTATATGATTCTTAGATATTGTTTAAGAAATCATTAGTGTCTGCTATACCTGTGATTATTCTCAGTCATTTCCCATTAGAACAATACTAAATTTAAAATAACAAATATTGTATTTGATGCTATTTTGTAGGATATTTTAATGTACAGCAAGGAATCTTATTATAATTTAAATTTTTTATCATTTAAACAGTGGATATTTAATAAACTACATATAAAAAATACTTTACAAAATATATTAATGACACATTCCAAAAGGTTCATAATTATTTTAATCGGATGGTTTTGTGGTAAATATTTTTAAGATTTACGTACATAAAATGAATTGAAGTGAAGAATTTTTTTAGAATTTTACTATTGCTCTTTAGTCAGAACGATAAAAACGTAATAGGTGTGTAGCGAAAATAATTGAAAATGGTATAAACTAATTATTCATAACGTAAGTCGATAAAAAGTAATTATGTAATCGATTAGCCGTGGCAATAACAACTGGCTCTTACACCGGGCGATGAATATTTCATCCAAACTCATTCCTAAATGTTTTATATAAATCGGTTCACGATAGAACTAAATAGTATTGATATTCCATTTACTCTAGAGTCTATGGAAAACTGAACGTTAATCACAAAACTTAGCGATTTTCCTATAATTAGTTTTGGGAGACTAAAAATTTCCAAATGAACATTAACATTGGAATTCAGGAATTCAAATATTTCCTGGCAAACATTTCGCAAACTGTCTCAAAGGGAATATTTAATACCCTTACCGCTTAAAGGGCCTTTGAATTGTTGCGGTAAGATGTTTTATTGAAACAATTTTAGCGAGTGTCACTCAAAATGCTGTAAATTCATTCGACTGTTAAACTTAAATCCTACCCCTCATTAAATTTAATTCTCTATTAAGCCATTATTATTATTAGCTATTGATTAAGTACTAAATTTTCAAATCTAATAATAGGGTATTAAAATACTGTTAAATATGGTTAATAATCTGTAATTTCATTACTGATTAATTTTGAATAATCATAAAAATAATATAAAATACTCTATAATACTGAGTAGCGGTTTAACAAACTTAAAAAAATATGATTTTGTGAAGGTTAATTCCTTAGCATATTCTTTAATATAAACTTTTGTAAAAACCCCTAAGTTTTGGGTATTAACAGTCTTGAACTTGTTTTATACTACACATTTTATAAGTTTAAGACCTCTTGTAACAAAGATTTAAAAAACATTTTCCTGTAAAATATTTTACAGTTGAGATAAGGGATATATTATGAGAGAAAAGATCGGGTCACCTAATTCTTAATTAATTAAAAAAAAACTTCAAATTTATGGCTCAGGCTTCAGTACACACAAATAAAAATAAGATTCACGCTTGTGTGGATGCGGCATCATCAGACGATACTTGACGATACTGAGATCCTAGTGCGCCACACTATTTACATATGTTTTTGAATATTGACAGATTCTGTGTGTCTTGATTCTATTCCGTTTCGGGTTTTATAGTGAAACATAAGCCATGATGATGGGCGACAGACGACCGTGTGCTATAATGGGTCCATTATGTGACGCATGGCAACGTGTTTGGGGAATTCGCCTTTACTCTCGTCCTGCGTCTAATATAATTTGTCCCTACATGGGAGTTCACTTAGCAGTAACAAACAGGTTGGTTAACTGATAGTTATCCTTAGCTTTATCCTAGAATATTTTACTTTTACTTTTTTTAATATTTTATTTTTTAAATTTTGTACATTTTTAAGTTAATTTTGTGCCCTATCAAGCATCTATTTGTTTTGTGACACGTGAAGCCACGTTCATAACCTAGTTCAAAATATTCTACGTAGAATATGAGAACTGAGAGGAAATAGACCACCCTGGTGGCGCCACATGGTAATTATATATAGGTTATAATTACTAGAACAATAATAACTACAAGTGAAGTTTATAGTTTTACAGCTTCCGGTCCATACCGGATGTAGTAAAACACCTCCTAGAGTTGCGTAGCTTACTCACATCAAAGTTTAGAACCTTTTACTTCAATCATGCTTCAGTTTTATACGGACTTGTTTTTAGCTTACTCGATTACCAATATTCGAGATTTATTATTTGTCGTCTTTTGCAAGAATGTAGTATATAATTAAACTACATTAATAAGACCACACACAGATTTAGAGTATCTTAAACAAAATTCTACCCAGGGGCATTTTTTAATTATAACTTTTGCAAGCAAAGTGCAAACAGCCTTTTATGACAAATTTAAGTTGAATGTTGTGTCTATCCATAAATAAACAAATCAAACTATTGTCTTTACTCGCTATCCAAATGTGTAATATGTTTTTCCTGTTTTGCTAATGGCATGCTCAGTTCAAACTATGAATCCTCGAAGTACACTAGATCTTAATGAATATTCTCACATAAATTTTGTGGAAATCCCGGGGATCGAATTCGTCACCTCTGACGCTCAAAGACGCATCATCTCAAAGACGCTTACCGTTAAGTTAACAAAGTGTAATGTGTATTGCTGGAAATAGGCAAAAATAAAGGAAACGAGGTTTTTATCCCTTGCTTTCGTTCTTTATTGGCTTATATCCAAAAGTCTTTTCGTTGATTTTCAGGTGTGGCAATAAATCATATTTTTTCGCATTGTTTCCAGGAAAAAGTTAATAGTATATAATATTCAACTCTCTCTAAAATGATTCTATACCTAACTTCCCTATACTACATTTATTACCGTTCTAGACATTCATAACTACAAATTCTTGGACATTAACAACTAACTCGAAAGATAATTTAGCAGTAACAAAGCAAAGATCCAAGTAATTCTGTAATCCTGTAAAGTTGTTAGTAGGAATAAAATACTCTTGTAAATAAGTAAACTTAATCTTAAGAAACAGCGGGAACTAAATGAGAATCTTGATTGAATCTGCAACCGGAGCCCTCTGGCTTGGGGAGGACTTGCTCGTATAATCAATCAAAACACAACGAACCAGGGGTATCCGATTTCTTATATCTTGTCTCGGGTTTCGAATAAATTTAGAGATAAACTTTGTTTGTAGGATTACTCATAAAAAAATTTTAAAACTAAGTACCCTATATTTAAAACATAAAATATTTCTACATTAATATGTCATAGCTCTGGGGGGCAGTGTTAGCGTTGTTATTTAGCGCAACAATAAGTGCAGCGGAAGTGTTTGTTTAGAAACTACCAGCGATAATTGAATTGTGTTTTTTAATATTTTGGTTTTAAGAACAGCTGTTTATCCATTATCTAACGTATTTCTCACAGGAAAGTAAATACAAACATTTTTGAAATATGTTTTGGCTGAAAAATGGCAAATATTATTCCGGTCAAGCGAAAATGTTATACTTAGTAAGTGTAAACAAGAATAATATTGTGTTTCCATGCTACAATTTTTATTATGGTGTTTTCGTCTGATAATGTTATTTTAAAGTGATTTTTAATTAGTCTTGAACATTTCATCCATTTATATAAGTATTTTTTTTAAATTTATAAGTCACATTTAAAATATTTGTTCTCCTAATTAGATTAACTTACAAATTAAATAGCAGGTTAGGTTTTTATAATGTATTTTTTCTACGTTTCTGTAACAGTTCCAGCCCTTGAGCAAAAATGAATAAAGCCAAATGTTTTTACAGGACTAAATCAGATGTCTTTGATCGTTTCTGTTTTGATTGATTCCAAGAATCTCCCCATCTTACTTTTTACTTTCGTCAACATTTGATTTTTGATGTCAAACAAGGGGTTCCTTTAGTAACCATCGTCTTTTAACACTAAAAATTAAAAAATGCGTATGTTGTGGCTATTTATACCATTCATAGGCCTTTACATTTTTGAGAACTTATTTTAAAGTAACTAATAATCAATTACGTCATAAAACATTTTTAGTTATTTAATAGATAAAAGTGAAGTCTTCCCATGCTATCATAAAGAATGTAAATAGGGAGTACTTCCACTCGACTGGCATGTATGTAAAACGTACCTCGGACTGCCTGTTTTGTCGTATCGTTATTATAAAAATGCCATCTAGGGTGAAGGTACTTACAGAGACATTACGTCTATATCGGTCGAGTGAAGGTAACTGTACTCAGACCTTTCTATGGCGATTGGCCGTTTCTTTGATAATTAACGTAAAATTAATTTACGTTGAAAACTGTTTCATAGCGATTAAGGAGGACTTAATACACTAAATTCCATAAGCTTATGGCGTAGCATCGTATCCAAAGGTCATCCGTTCAAATCCTAACCCAGTCACCATTTGTAATTGAACTATCAGTTAATTACATGTCTAACAATAGTTCTACGTCACCTAATAATTGTATAGGCTTTAGAGTGTTTCATATAACAATGAAAAAATTAATGTTGTTAGAAACGAAAGATATTTAGGAAAAACGTTTTCACGAAATACGTTTTCTTAAAATATTTACCATATATTTGAAAAATCTATAACGTTGAAATAAAAATGGAAAACAGAATAAAAAGTACAGTACAATATATAATTATCCAAGGCTAAAGTGTGTTAAGGGCTAAAAAGCTGTTATCTTTCGAAGAGTTGTAGCTATAAATCCTATTTATGTTAAAGGACTTTCCTTAATTCTCTGATATCTAACTCCAGTGGCCATAGATATCCAGTGTTGTAATTTGTTGAGTTTGGTCGGGGTCAACACGGATAAGGAGTAGATTGTAAAACAAAATTATCAAGTCCAGCCTCTATAAACATTTCACACTGACGATAAGATTAGTGTAAACATTCTCATTAGGATTTTACTGAGCTCTTTCGAAATCGATTATTAGTTGTTGTGGAAACGCTGCTGTTTATAAGATTTTCATATATCATATTAATTCTACACAGACAGTTTGGGGTAACTCAGGCAGTCGTAGTTTGTACATGTTTGATACGGCACTTCTTTAAGGGTAAAGTTTAATATTGTTTTGATTAATTGATAAAATAGTTAAAAATTTAAAGCCGATTGAAGATTTTAAAAGACCAAACCTTGTGCGTTGGATTTAAATTACAGTAAATACTATTGTTCAACAATGACATTATTAAAATCCCTATCAACTGATTAAAACATAACATGAAAAATTATTTTCGTAAAAGATATTTTTTAATCCTAAAGAACATTAATAATTCCATTTATAAATAAATAAATGCATAGTAACTAGATAAATATAAATTAAATACTGTGGCTAAAACATATTTCATGAATAGTAAAAATTAGGTCACCGTAAATACACCAACAAGCCTTTATCATTGGTTATTATTTGTATGTTGACACAAACCATCAAAACAACACCACGAAACACAGCAATTATATTTCCTAAAACCAGCGGACACATGTCACTAGGGTGCCAACACATCACGGGCAGTGCGTCCCGTCACGTGGTCTGTATTCGTAAATTATTTATTGTTTGTAACAGGTGTTAAGCAAACGTACTTTGAAACAATACCATTTTTATTTTCTATAAATATTGAGTAAAAGCGCGGTCTGAATTAGAACAAAATAGCTAAGGATTTTGTTTTTCAATAACAGTTTATTTAGGTAAAAAGCATTTGTATTTTTCAATCAATATACTTACGAGTATTTAAAGTAGTCGATGTAATTTTGAGATAGGCAAAGGTAAAGGATTAATGTAACCTTTGACCTAGGAATAGTGTCGTAACACCATAGCTTGGCATATTGTCTTCTGTAATCGGAACCATCAGCAAAGCGCCTTGCAAAGAATGGTAGCAGATCAAACTCGGGAGTACTGGAGCGTAGTAGACTTAGTATTTCTGTCTCTAAAAGCTAAATCCTTGTACTACTTTCTGGCCAACGATAAAAAAGAAAATATAACGGTTTTATAGCAATCAAAATTAATTGTTGTGCAAAAACAAGTTTCAGCCTACATTATGGGAAGATAGGTCATCGGTCAAAATATTATGTATTGGATTACATGCTTGAAAAAGTTGTTCTAAGCTTTCAAAGTTTTCTTTCATCACACTCTTTTGGATTGAGACTTAACATATATAAATATACGGATAGTTTGAGGAGCAAAGATAACCTCATGATATAGGTTAAAACTAGTTGTAAATTATTTAGGTTTATTTAGAAAGGTATTAAACATTTAGATTGGTTATTTGAAATCCGTACGCCTCATCTATATAATATTATAAAGAAGAGGTGGTTTCTGTATGTTTGTTTGTGGGTTTGTGTGTTTGTGGGTTTGTGTGTTTGTGGGTTTGTTGTGGCAAGTGAACGCAAAAAATACTGAACCAAACAGTTTGAAATTTTACACAAAGACAGATCTTAAACTCATGCAACACATAGGCATACTCATTTCCATAAAATCCTCTCGGGCTACGCCCTGTGAACGTCCTAAGTTTCAATGTTTACATTTTTAGAAAATGAAAACATAAAATTACTTGAATGTCAACAGCTGTGAACACTAAAATTTGACAGTTCGAGAAGCAGAAGACATGATTGCTGTAAATACCCTGGGATTCAATGTTTACAGTTTTTAATGTCAACATCCGTTTACTTTACATTTTAACAGTTCGGGAAGAAAAAGAAATAAAGTTAATTTTTACACATAAACTGCTGAATCGAAATTAGTGAATTATTAGTTCGAAATAGTGGAATGGTAGATTTTTAATTTTCTCCCGATGCCTGCCTCTATTACATTAATGCTTATCCTCTCCCAATATTTGACATATGTTACTTTGTCATGTTTAGATATATACTTAGACACGTGTTTTGTCATTTTGTAAACAATAAAGAATTAATTATCAATAACTTAAATGTATCTGTAGAGCCTACCTACACCTCTCAGCCTTTTTTACCCGTGCGAAGAACGGGTACTTTGGCTAGTCAAAAATAAATACTGTATACACATTTTTACCACTTAATTCGTAAGTTGAAGTTATTTGAAATTGCACAGGAGTTAGTTTGTAAAAAGGACTGAAAATTGTGATTTTCACAATCAAGATTGTGTTTTAAGTTCAAAACAAATCTAAACATTTAATAAATTAATATTATATAACTGAAAAATATTTTCGCATTATTGAAAAATGACAGCTCAACCTAGCGAGTTGCATTGTGTTTCAGTTTCCTAGGCAACCACTTGCAGCTACTTACGATATGTCGTTTATAAGTACAAAAATGTTTTTGGTTACAGCTGTATTTTTGAGCCCGCACACTCATCAAGCAATGTTGCGAGGCGCTTCGCAAAGCGAAACATTTCAGCAGCCGCTCGACGCCTGGATCCAATGCAGCACGATGTTTCATGTTTCAAGGAGCAAACGTTCTGCGCATGCGCCAACAAGCGAGCACATGGCAACTCGCCCACCAATCACATCTGCGTATTTGAGCACGTGATCTAGAAGTATTTCCTATTGGCGAAAACAGGGCATTCGTACTTGTAAATCTGTTTCCGGAGAATGGAGGAAAACCCATGTGCGTAATCACTGATCTCAAGAGACGTTATATTCCATTCAAAAGTCAGTGTTTAGCCATATCGGAAATCGTCAACACATTCCGTGATGACTCGGAATTAAAATCATTCGGAAAGATGTTGCAGGCTAGTTAACTAGTCATGCGATAAAAAATGTTGTAAAATATATTATCATTAAAATATAAAATACATAAATATAACATAAATAATATTGTTATTAAAATATAAATAATTTCAAAAACAATAGATTTATATCAAAAATGTTAGTTAATAATTTACTTTAATATTTAGTACTTTACCGAAACTGTTATTTTATATTTTAATATAATTTAAAAATATGTATTATTAAAAATGAATACACAATAAAACAGTAATATTTAATGAATTAACAATTTTAAGGACACTGTCTTTAAATATTTTACACTTTAACAGCACTTATATAGTAGTCTTACTTGCATTCAATTACAACATGAAACTATATTCAGGGCGATTGGAAGTTCGTGTGACGACAATTTGTTTTCGGTAAACTATGTATCACTCAAGTTCATATCCACAATTATTTTTGTTTTATCGCATGTGGTCTCTTACCTAAGAATTTCTAGCTACGGAAAAGCTTAAATTTCTTCACTTTCCGTTTGTTTGATGGTAATCAATCATTCCCTAAAACCTTATAAAATGTTACGTATTTCAGCTATTGTTATGTCAATAGTAGTTAAAAAAATATCAAATAGGCCTACTTTAAAAAACTTGCTCCTTTTCAAAGCTTTAACTAGATAAGCGTATTGTATTTTACTTTGAAAATTTTAATGAAAATTAATACTAAAAAGGATTTTTTATCGAATACAGTTGATTTAATTTATTACCGATTAGTTTTTTAAACCCCATTTTTACTTATAATATAATTTAAAAAGGATTTCCGAGGAAAAATACAATAGTCTTATTTCAGTCAACATGTGCGACGAGGAAGTATCTCCACTACTAGAGTACAAATAACATTATGTTTTATTGTTTGAAACAAAACGTTGCATCGTGCTTCAACCTCCCGCACACTGCAGAAGCAAAGAAGCAAATCGCTTGAAACAAAACGTTGCGAAACAATTTGCTTCAGGTGAAATGCTGCATCAGTGTGCGGCCGGTTAAGTGGCTCTGTTATGTTTTAATCTAAAGTATGATTTTCGTTGATCAAAGATATTTTCGAAAACAGCTGATTACATTGTAGTGTGACAAGCAATGTTTTGTTACACTGCTGCAAAAAATAGTTTTCAATATATGGTTAGCGGGTTGAAAGTAATACTTTACCACCCTAGGGAGGGAAAGAGTCACATGTGCTATTCGTAATTACAGGATGTCGTAATGGGTAACAATCGATAGTATCGAAGGGAAAATCGATTATCAGTATTAACAGTTGAAAAGATGATTGTTTACAGTTATTTTAAACGATCAGCCTTGAGGGTTTAAACATAAATAACGTTGATTATTATTAATTAAATATTAAATATCTTGAAATTTATTTAAAAAACAAGATGGAAGGAAATCTTTTGTTTGTACAGTTTAGTTACGGTAGGACAATACTTTATGCAGACCGACGAAAAATGTAGTTCGTTATACGGATCCTAAGTGTCTTTTCATAATGCACTTAAATTAAAAAATTAAATTCATTGGAAGGGCATCACTTTGGACCGTTGTAATGGAATTTACGAAGTTACATACAAGGAAAATGTAATTGTATACACAGTATATTACCGCTTATATTTTACTGATTGATGACAAATATATTTTTTCAGAACACTCTGATCAATTAATAGACAGATCTAATTGGGACATTTAAGGAAACGAGCCGGGAGTAGGGAGTGGGCGGGTCATGCTAAGGAGATCCGACAACCGATCGGCCCATTAAGATCTTATCTGGTGAATAGACCGGCGTGCACCAATAAATCATCCTAGAGGCAAGCCCAATACCAACCATCTACGAGGTAGAAGTCTATGCAATCCAAGCTCGAGATATTGTATTGCTAATTCATTTTGCAGTAATCTTAAAATATGTTATAGTCTTTAAAAAACTAAGTTACTGACGGTTGATTTGTTAATTAGAAAGCATTATTTTATTTTTGTTACTTAGGATGGATAAATATTTTTGTTTTCACAGTATGAAGACGTTTAAGAATGTAATTTTGTTGTTTAAACTTATGGTCTATCATGAATCTTTGCAAATATTCATATACATTATTCAAAACAGTAACAAAGGGAAGGCGTCAAGAAATCATAAAAGTCTAAGAGTCTCCACCCACTCGGCACTTCCGGCTGGCCCGGAAACTGTGAATTACGGCTTCTGAAGTCATGTCACAAACCCAATGACGTAGACGGGCTGGCATAATTAAACTTACAACTCCCATTAGGTCCATGAAGACTATGCCTTCTGGAAGCTCTTGAAATCCATAATTTTAAAGGCTCAATTTAAGTTTATATACTATTGAATAAAAAAGCATACGATTTTAAAAATTGTAAATTTTTAATTTGAGTGGTTTAAAGCTAAATAATGAAACAAAAAAAGGAATTGGCTAAGTTAAATAAATAATATTTTCTTGCTATATAGAGTTTTATCTTTCCGTTGTAATGAACCACGAATTGTACAATGGTATGAAACATTAAATCTGCAACTAAGACTGTTTAGCGTTAACCACTATCGTTATGAGATTCGAACCAAAAACTTTGGGGTAGGCTTAGTCAATTTTCCTTAAAATGTTCCTTACATTCACCACGCAACTTTAGTATAATTCATTGTAATCTCAACTTACCAATCTATCTATCGGTAACTTTCTTCTTATTGAATTTCACAATTTGTACTTTTAACCATTCATATTTATTTTAGTTAATTCCTTATTTTTATTTGTGTTGATTGTCTGTTTCATGTAAGCTTTTGTCCTATGAAAATGATGATATTAAATTTAGGTGAGTTATTGGTAACACGACAGACTCCGAATCTGAGTCAGTTATGTTTTCAGTTGTTATCAGTACCTGGACATCATGAATCGTGGATAGCTAATGAGCCATGGCCATTGAATGCCATATTCTCTTGTGTAGATTAACCTCCGTCCAATTGAATACAGCATTCATATGCAAAGACCATCCTTATAATTATACCAGTTTGTAATTCAGAGACAAAATTGTGGTTAAGACCCCACGTTAGGTACCTAACTGTTGGTTCCTTAGATGGCATTGGCTGTTTGGCTAGAACAGTCCTGTCTAAGAAACATTTCAGACTTAGCAGTAACAAGACTACAAGATCGTACCAAAAAGATTTTATATGACCATTAGGTATGTCACATATAATAGGATATGTTATTTATAAAAATAACACCTAACCTAGTGCCCAAAATAAAATTCAAAGAATTCCGAAAGAAAACAAAATAGGTTTAGATGAAGGTAATTGAACATCGTAAATGTCTAAACAATATTCTTCTACACTTAGCCTATTACATGTCAGATGTTTTCTGCACTCCTATTACCATGAGAGTGGACATAACGATTTGATACCAGATCATATTTAATAGATTTAATGGCAAAGAGGCACTGAAAAATATATACATTAATTACAGTCATGATCTGTTTTTATATTAAGAGTTGCTTGCAGTGGGCCGGATTAAGAGCACCCCATATGACACGAACCGCTTTCTTCTGCAGTAGAAGGGCTCTCTGAGTGACCCCAGAGCCTTGCAGCATACGAAATATGTTATCGAAAAAATTAAAGAAATCATTCTTGACTAAATTAAAGAACTATTCGCTCATTAGCCTCCCAAGGAGGTAAATAACCCTAATAAATTTAACATTATCGAAACCATCTTACACTCATTTCTCGTTCATACTTGGCTGAGTAGGTCACCATTCAGAAAGGCAATAATTATACATGTAATACAATGTAAAAATAACGTCTACTTATTAGTGTGTCTTCTCACTCCATATTTCTAAATCTAAGTGGGTGGGTAAATTTAATAAAGGTAAAAAAGGCTGACACCTTCTTTAAAAATAGAATAAAGTAAAAACTCACGTCTTCCAACACTACTTAATATATTTACTCTTATATTGTAATTATATCCAACCGTAAATATAAACAAAAGCTGTTAAATTGGCGATCGATTTCGTCCACTTACACCGAACATCATCAGGCCCAAATGGAGACTGAAAGAAACAAAATGGCGTCCCTGCTTAAATACTACTGGCTACTGGAAGTTCCTGTTATGGCGTCATAGGTAGCATTTATTGGCTGGCTGAGCTACGGAAATAGATTTTTATACGTTCTTGCAAAATCAAAATGTATTTGTTCATTTATTTATTTTGTTTTATCTTTAAATTTTTCTTTATAAATAAATAACTCTTCCCATGCATGCATTCCATTTCCTTTTTACAAGTTTTGATAATCTTAAGGACTTCCGGTAGCCAGTAGTATTTAAGTAGAGACGCCAACTTGTTTCTTTCAGTCTCCATTTGGGCCTGATAATGTTCGGTGTAACTGGACGAAATCGATCGCCAATTTAACAGCTTTTGTATATTTACCGTTGTATATAATTACAATATAAGAGTAAATATATTAAGTAATGTTGAAAGACGTGAGTTTTTACTTCACCCTATAGTAAAACCAACATGTATAATGCTAATCAAGAAGTTATTCTTTAAAAAAGAAAAATAATGATTTCTAAGATTCTTGTTTACAAATGTGTCTGCGTAATGAAGGAAAGGGAACTGCTTGGAGCTGGTTGCCTTGAACATCGTGTCTGCACAGATGCGGTATCGAGCGTTTCTATTATCTAAAGGTTTCCTGTTACATGTCTCGTGCTCGCGTGATGGCGTCTTGTCAATCTCCATCAGCTGAGGGAACGATGGATTACAGAGAACCGTGGCTACTTACAACACGGAAATGACTATGCGGAAGGTACCGATTTGACCAGGTTAGCACGAAGACTTTATTATACTGGTTATTATACTTTCATTAATTAATTTCTGAAATTATTCTGAAAAGTTAATTAATTTACTCTATTAGTTTTTTTTCGATTTCATGTAACAGGGTTTATTATATTGTTACATAATAACAATATGGTATCAGAATGACTTTATAACTTTAAAACGAAATGAGATGTCACAACCCAATACTGCGTATCATCATTGCTGGTAGTAGAAAGCCATTTTTCTGTGTACGTGTCGATCAGATTTTACTTAAGGGGCACAGCCTTTAAGGGTAAGTTAAAATCTTAAGAGTAGGCATAGGAGTATATACATTTACGTCTAAGATCTTGGTGAGCGAGAGGTTGATGCAAAACAAAATGACGGTAGATTGAAAATAGAAAGAACTTTAAAACAACACCATTTTGTTTGACTTTTCTGTATCTAAATAATTTCCTGTAACTCCTTGTAGGTAAATTTATTAGAGGTTAGGAAAAATTCTTAAATTACAGCAGGTTAAATTTGGTATCAAATTAACTGTAGGTATTTCTAAATGAAATACAACACCCGAAACCGGATCTCAAAAGGTCGACCTAATACAAAATGGTAGTGGTTTGAAGTTCCTAGCCTTCCATTTTAAAACCTCAGCCATTTTGTTTTGCACCAATCTCCTAAGGTCGGGTTTTAGTTTCGCTTAACTTACTTACTGCCTAAGGACCGTCCCCAATAAGTGACGTCCGATCACCATCGATACAGAACATTTTTGTATTTACTTTCCTGTGGGGAATAGGTTAGATAATGGATATGTCTAAAGATAATGTTTTCAGATTTTCTAAACAGCTCTTTCTTATTCCTATATAATAACAATTCAATAAAATAGCTCATGTAGTTTCTATGGAAACCTGTTTCAAATTTTCATCTTACAAATTGCGAAACCCCCTCCCCAGAGCTAAGACATATCCATGTCAAAAAGTTACTTACTACCAGTGATGATATACCAAATTTGGTAGTGATAACATTTTTCGTTTCAAAGCTATGAAGTCGTCCTTAACCTAAGACTTAACTGTCACCCTGTATACTATATACACATGATATACTGACCAATGTGAAAAATTACTCCCAAATATAACATTAAATCCATCAACCATGATATCATACAACAAAGTCAGTATAGTACTGTTTTGACATCGTTTGCTCGTTGAATGTATTTATGTGTGTCTGCTCACCTATTATTTTAAACACATTTGTTAAAAATGTTAGTCTTGGAAAATTAATTTTTTATAGGCCTACGTGTTGCAGATAAATGATTTTGAAAATCAAAAATTATATTTAAAAATAAATTTTGGTAATAGATCAATGGTTAAAATCTGTTGATTTCAATAAGAAAAAGTTTTTGCTAAAACTAGGAGGGACTATAATGCATTGCATAGTGTAAGGAACATGTGAATGGAAAGTATACAGGAAACAATAAACGATGCGCACTAGTAAGTTTGCACAATAGAACTAAAGTAATGTAGTATTAAGACCCTAGACGGTGAAAATGTTTTCAACCATTTTTGATCCATTAGCCACTAAATCCCAAAGTCACTGTACCGAGTGGATAATAGTCTATTGTCGGCTTGAAGTCCACCCTTACTATGGGTCCGCACTCTCCCAAACGGACGCTTCATGTGAGGAAATTTAATTTGAAGTTTGGCCGCCTACTCTCCGGAGGGCTTTATCGGAGTGACTCGTGTTTGTACGGAGCTTTTGATATAAGTCATATCAGTCAGACTGTTGGGCTATTAATTAACAGTCCTGTCTAAGGAACATGTCAGCCTTAGTCAGTAACAAGACTACAAGATCGCGCCACAATCATCCTACACTCGTTTCTCATTCATACTTGGCTTAAAATACCTACCTTGTGGTATGGTCGCCATTTCAGTAATGTGATAAAATCTAATCTTGAGATTGGTGGGCCACGTGTTTAGAACAGAAGAGGGCCCCTTAGTGAAAAACACACTAATCAACAACCCTGAAGGTAGAAGACCTCCCAGAAGGTAGGTAAAAATCATATTCTGAACCCATATTCATATATTGGATTTTTGTAACATAAATGAACGTAAATATCAGGAGATTATCATCTACCGATTAATCGTTTAAGCTTATTTTTATTAGAGACAAATGGACATGGAGAACGGGGATAGTTAGTTAGTTAGTTTTTGGGATAGTATTACCCAAAAAATATTGAATATTATGTAAAAAGGAACTAAAAAATTTCAACAAATGGAGAAAGGGAATAAAGATGAACAACAATCAGGTCTATATAAAATATCCTTAAAATGTGTCTTTAAATAATTTTTTTTTTACTGCAGCAATTATTATATATAGTATACACATATTAAGGATATGACAGTGTAAGGAAACTTAAAAAAATACCAGAAGAACACGAGAAAGAATATTAAAGATAAATTAAAATGTATAATGTTAAATTTTAAAGTGATATTAATCGCTCCTTTATTAACGTCCGCAATAATTTAATAAAAATATACTTACGTTGTAATTAACGTCCGCAATTAATAAATTTACTTAATATTAATTTTAATTAATATTTCGGTCTAAGAAACATGTCAGTCTTAGTCAGTAACACGACTACAAGATCAGGCCACAATCATTCTACACTCATACTTGGCTTAAAATACCTCTACCTGGGTAGGTTGCTATTTCAGTTTAAAGTATAAAAGTAAATTATAAAACCTATTTTGACCTACAATCTAATGACCTGTAAACAATGATTTCACATTATATAGTATATGGACAACCTAACATTAAAAAGGCATTTTTATTTACAAAATACTACTATCATACGAAAGCAGGCATACGTATAATTTAGTGTCACATAATAAGTTCACTAAATTTAAACCAATTTGGAAATATCTGTTAAGCTGTATCTCACTGAAAAATTACGGCACAATAATGTGAAACTATGACAAAGGACAATAGCCAGGATACAAGTCTGAGTAGACAAGATAAGTTGCCCATTGTTGGGGGGACCACACAGCCTTCAACAGGGCGCCTCCCGCCAGAACAGTATCAAGTGTCTACCTTATGGCGGGATCTCTTACTGAGAAACGGGTGAAATGGGTCCAGACACGATGTCGACATCTATCTCATCTCCAGGGGGCATGCTTTACCCATACACCCACCAGTAAAATATTTTCAGAACTGTACAGAAGTAAATTTGAACTAAACAATAAGTTTGAAATCAAGCATTTTTAACTACAGTTCTCTGAAATGTACTTTTTTAGCTAAATACTTTTTTACTTAATTTTTTCTAATCCTCTCCACGAAATTTTTGTACATATTGATTTTTGGATATAATTCTACCAACTCCAATCCTCTGTATTGGCTAAAATATAGGCATGTCTTAATTTATTTTATAAATTCAAAATGTTTAATTGTTAGGTGTGTCTAATGGGTTTCATTATATGTCGCTATTTATCTACTCAATTAATAAATAATCTTTTTTAAACTACTATTGCCGGCACTGTGTAAATAATTACTGTATAAGTCTAGTTTATAAGGTGGCTCAACTTAATTACGATTGATTTAAAATATTAAAAAATAAATGGACGGAGCAATATAATCAGGGTATGACATCATACTAAATGTTTTCAGGATTTTTATCCTGATTGGACTCGTGTCATATTTAATGTCACAGTCAAGCAATAGATAGTAAAACTATTTTTCATTTATGTGTGTAAATAAATATGTGTAAATGTGCTTCCATATTGACAAATATAACAATCTAATACATTATCCGTAAGGAGCTTAAGAAAGGATTCGGAGGATAAAGCCACTACAGGAAGCTGGGAGTTAGAATGAGACTAATCCTTCCATTTACAGAATCAGATTTGTCACCTGTTGTCCTTGCCAGTAATCCTCCCCAAGCAGCTGATTGGGACGGGAATTATTTTATTTGTGATTGGCTATTACCTTTAAGAGGATCTATAAGACTGCTAACGCTATCTGTAATCAGAAATTTCTTATTTTCTTGTAGAAATAATGGTTGAAAAGTATAAGTCTTTAGGAGTCACATATGCAGTATGGTCAAGGTGACTTTACAATAAGATGGTGTATAATAATTTTATAAAAACACATAATGAGTTATGGTTTTATTGCACTGTCCATTTCATTGAAAGATTGAAGCTCTTAAGCTTCATAAATAGTTTGCTCACTCGTTTTTGTTTGGACAAAAGGGTTTTAGTTGTGGAGCCTTTTTGGTTGACTTATGACATTTTTACGGAAACAATTTGACATAACACCTTCAGATCTACTATAATTACAATCATTAGTACAGTAGTACGAATTCTGATCCTAATCGTTTATCCACATAAAGAGTGATTTTTGCTAAAGAAATATGTTATAACCTAAAAAAATATTCAACCTCATTAATCTTAAGAGTCTGCATCAGTGGTAGCCATCTTGAATTATAGTCCTGTAAGAGCAATGTTAAATTCATGTGGAACATACCTTCATTTTGGCGTCTGTAGTGGCGTTAATTATCAACGTATCAATGTAAAACTTTGGAAGTACATTGATGAGATGTGGCTCAAGGGCATGACCTTTTAATATGTTCAAAAATTTAACTTGATATAAAAAAATCCAGGAATATTTTACAAAATAAATCATTATTATTTTTTTATTGAGAGCGAAAATAAGAAGTTCTGTAAGATGGTGCCCTGGAGGACTGTAATACCTTTAATTTGACACCTCTTCCGATAATTTATGACAATAGGTCAAGGAGATATAGGCGCCAGAATTTTACATTGCTCTTACGGGACTAAATTCCAAGATGGCTACCACTGATGCAGACTCTTAATTCCAATGAATTAATGCATATTTTTGGTCTAGTTTGTTTAGTTAGTATTCCGTTAGTATATATAGTGTTTAGTTTTTATTCCACTCTAATCAATACTTGAAAACCTCCGTGTTTACTGCCAATGCCAGGTAGCAACTCCTACGTTATAGCTGTAGGTAATTTGTATTATTTAATCTAAATCTGCTCACACCATGTGAGTGTTTTTCTAGGTTCCGCTACGACCGGGCAGTTGTAAGATTTCCTGTTGTAACCTTATCGCCGCTAGGAATCCACCGAGGAGGTTCCAGCATGACAACAGGCTTCGTCGAGCTGTTGAGTGTAGTAGCGATGCCACAAGGTAAAATACACGTGAAAGTGTACACGTATACACGTTAAATATACACGTTAGTGGTTCTGGTCAATGTCAGCTTTTCATCTAGATATTACGGTATAGTTATGTTATTAGTAGTCGATGTTTCTCTTCTTTTTTAATATACTGGTAGCACCTTTAACCTCTGCTTTACCCACTCAAATGAAGTGCATAACTGTGTATAGAATGTGTCAAGCTAATATATACGGTTTAACACAGGACTATGCAGCACTTGTAAAACACTGTACTTATTGAAATTCCAGGACTCAGTTTCGGAGTCCCTCACTCTATCAACTATGCCGCCCGCAGTATCCTCTCAATCTCTAAACTTTTAAAATGATCCTGTCATAAAATTGTTAACAAAGTGAGATTTAATCACCTAGAAACGTTTGAGGAATACGTTCAAACAAAAGTGGATGTATCTAAAACACTGTAAAAAGGCTATAACCAACAAAGGATTTCGAACAAAGAACACCAAATATGAAATATGACGCTAGTGTCTTGAGTTTTATTTTTGGGGTTTTACAAATTCCCATTTTAAAAACTCGCCTCAAAGAACGTAATAAACCTGAGAAGGTGTAAATTTTTACTGCGGCGTTGTTATGGAAGATTTGCGTGAAAACGAGGGCCCAACGACAGGTAAACTGTTTTGCGCCGATCATAAAATGTAACTGAGACTCGTTTGTGATTTTCTTACACGCAACTTAAAACTGCTTCCCAAATATCCTATCCCTTATTTGTTTACGTATCCTAAAGTATCATTTAGACTCCGTTAAGCTCCATTTGGTTTTATTTTACTATTATTTTACTGAACATTTCTTATACTTTCACCCAATATATTATCTTATATTTTAGCAATGTAATTGGTTTCATATTTAAGGTTAAACTCCTACATACAATCATAATCCAGAATTATGTTTGTCGTTTTTGCATAAAGCAATGAAAGCTAATAGTTAAACAGCTGGTATCTCGAAGGTAGACTCAAACGTCCTCTTATAATCGGAGGATTTTCGGTTTGATTTCGGAGCCAGACGCAATTTTTGTTTCGTCAATTAATGAAATGAAAACACGTCGAAGTTAGTTAATAACAAAATCAGGGTTTCTACCATTCCATAACAAAGTCTTTATTTTAGATTTATTTTTAAACGTTTTAATAATGTTACTTTAAATTGTGTTATATTTGGATATAAATAGCTAAAACCACTTTTGCTAGTTAAGATTATATTGTAAATAATATCACAAATATTTTTAATAGTTTATATAATACCGTTGTTGTGATTCGTTCGATATTGAAGGACCTTGAGTACATTGTAAACAAATTTTACGTTTCCACAGATCCTGAGGGTTCTGTGTCGTATGATAAAGAGATGAAAAGTTAAATAGAATCCTTAAATCCTTACACACCTTAAATCTTTATTACAAAGTAAGTTTTATATACCTTACAATGTATTTTTTCATCATTATTACAGAATGATTTTTATTTTGACCTTAACAATATTCATAATGTTTAGAATAAAATTGATCACGTCCTCATACTCATAATGTTCAATTTTCAAAATAAAAAACTGTGTGTGTCAGCTGATATATTTTCAGCTGCATTATATATATAATTATTATGTATTAGTATTATCATTTATCAGGTATATAGCTTTACACTAAGTCTAATTTAAACTTATCATAATAGTGAACGGTAGTAATGTAATGCTTTTACAAAACTTTTTCAAATCAATTAAAAAAATAACTAATTGTAATGTTTACAAAAGTAAAGTATTTATTTTAAATTACTTATTATTTAATAACCTTTCACATTTATCCTTTTTTATTATTTTTCTTTCTTTTCTTTTATTTTTTGCTAATAAGTAAATGAAAAATGAGGAAACATACAAATTTACAAGACTAAATTAATTACTAAAATATGTACAAAGTATACGAGTACAATGTTTATTTTACAATAGACGCTAATAGTATCAAGATTATAAAGAAAGAAAGTGGGAAATAAAAAATCCTTGCTTTTTCATTTAAAATTTGACACAAACTTATATTTCAGTATTTCTACGAACATTTTATTCATTCTGTATCGGCACATTTTTAAATTTAGGTACGTAATACACATCCTGTTTGAGTTTCCCAATCAAAGTTTTTTTTATTCAACTCCCATAAGTGTCCTTGATTCTGATCAAAAGACAACCAGAGGTGTAATCTCTTCCTTTTGATCACTGACACAATCAACTTTGCTTTGAAGTTCGGTTCGTTGTAAAATGTAATTTCCTGAATTTCATGGTTGGATGTTGCCCAACTTTCAATCTGGAAAGCAGTGACTGGTTGATATTACAAAACCTAATAATTATAACATCTAGAATATTGAATGTTAAACATCTTGAATAATTGGTAATACTGTGTGTGACATATATGGAAGAACATTATTTAAAGCTTTGCGTTAAAATGTATATAAACTTTGTTTAAACATTATCTTGAACGGAACATATACAAAACGGAAATTTATTCTAATATTTTTTATGCGCAAATCAGAAAGAGCTAAAAATAGCTTTTAAGCTGATTGCTGTTACTTAATATTAGGGAATAATTGCAAAACAATAAGTAGTGACATTTCAAAAACCATCAAAGGCAAACTTAAAAAACTACTTAGTGAGTTTTAGTTTTTAACTATACCTTTACAGTATTGATATATAAAGTAGTTATGAAGTCTTGAGCACTTAAAATAAATTGCAGTCAGTTCCTAGTAATGTTTAATTTTTTTGACACTGATTCAAATTATTTTGATACTTTACGAGTCTATATTTTTTTCCTTTTAAGCACCGGTATTTTAAAATTATTTAAGTAACCTCAAAGAAATAATGTTTTTGGTAAAAAAAGCTGAAATTATAATTCTAATTCTACTACTAGTATAAAAAAATGTTACGTCACCGAAGAAAATTTAATTCTTCTAGAAATTATTTTAAATATGTTTTAAAACGTATAAGTATACATTATTTTTTACTGTTTAATGTTTGAATTTATAAGCTCGTATTTTTTAGCTTTTATTAAGTTTAAGTATTAAGTTATTATTTATTAAGCTAATTATTCATATATAAGTTTTGATTTTAAATACATATTTGTTTTTATGACTTTTAATATTTTCACCATGAAGAAAATCTGTATCTGTGACCTTGGATCTAAAGGTTACGCAGTCTATGAACGGCAGTGCTGATTGGATATCTGATACTGTTTGGGGCGACACTCGACAATGGCTTCAACCTGTCTTCAAAAACTCAGATTCGTTTGTCCATCCCAAAATTGAAACCTTCTGCGTCTATTAAGGGGCGAGTCAGTAAAACCGTAGTCGTTTTAAAAAGTAAAGTATTACAGCTAACGTGTTTCCCATAACGTATTCGAAATAAACATAGTTTATTTGAAATAAACGTACATTAGCACTTTCGCGAAAACATTTTTTACATTTTTCGAAAAGAAGTGCAACTAACGATTATATTGACTGTCGATTATTGTGCTATAATAATATTTCCTTGGACTATAAACACAAGATTTTGAACAAAGCAATAATATTGTCTTTAGAATTTTATGTTATATCCATTTGTCGTGTTTTGGTCTGTTTTATACCATCGTACTCTATATTCCACTTGTTTTAATGCATCTTATTTTACGAATAATACGTGATTATATAGTATACATCTCATTGAATTATGTAATCCGATGAAATGTATTTCGTGGATAATATTTTTTTAGTTCTTCGAGCAGTTAAATGTTCATTAGTATTGACGTGCATTTCGTGTTAGATTTCTTAATAGGCCTACCAGTTTCATTTTTTTTAAGTTTTAATATGGAATGGCCTACGCTTTAGTTTCGTTTTACTTAACGTTGGCAAGTGTTTTCGAGGTGAACATAATACATCTAAGCTACCTCTAGAGAAATTTAGATGACAGATATTCTAAATTTACAGCTCTCTCCATAATTATTCTTTATTACTATTTACTAACTGACCATATGAACTTGGTAACGCCTAACAGTAAATACATGTTAATTTTAAGATTGGCAATGTTTTGAAGTCGAATAGCATCACGGCTTCGTTGTGAAAGATTAGTTATTCTGGGTCGCGGCATAGTTGATTCCCACAAAACAATTAAATGTGAGTGGATTGATTCACAATTTTTGAATCCAACCGAAACCCAAACTAAACTTAACTGTAACACGACTTTTATAGGAAATTTTAAAAGTTTTGAATCGCGGAATTTTTATAATAATACCAGCGTAATCTAACATTTATTAATTAATTCTACTCGCACAATAAAAAAAACAGTCAGTGGGGCTCAGCCCTAAGATTATATACAATACTGAATATGCCTATAGCCAACTCAGAACTGGAGTAGTAAACTATTAACGTAGCGAAAAAAACTGTTCACTTTGTACAGCACATTAGTTTTACATTAAAGAATGATTCAGATGGCATTTGATAGTAAAGCATATCGCTAATGGAAAGTAAACAAACAGCTGTAGCTTAATAAGATCAAATTGTTTGATTGTAGAACGGTTGTAAACAAACTTAGTCCCCATAAGGTTAATATTATAAATTTAAAACGCCATAAAATGGATCGGATGACTAGTTTGGCAACGCATAAAGGACATACACTCATTTTTATACATAGAGATTAACAAAAGGAGAACGAAATTCGCAACTGAGGTGTAAGTAACCCAATAAGACGACCAGTGAGGTCTCAAATCGGGGAGCCAGCTTGAAGCAGAGTAGAGATTTTCTCTTTTGACACCTAGCTGCATCGGTCCTCCCCCCGACACCGACAGGGCTGGGGTATATATCTCGTCAGTGGTCGCAACAATTCCAGCGAGAACTAAATTTTTGAAATGTACTTAAATGACTACATTTTCATTGTTTAGTATTTTTTCTGTTCAAATCGTTTTCTGCATAGTGTTTGAGAATAAGTAACGTCATTAGTAGTTTTTTTCACCAGTGTTTAGTATTTTTTAGGAATATTCATTATTATTGGTTGTGTTGTCTTTTTATACATTGTACCTTGGATTTTTCTATGAAATCTAAATAAAAATATAATGTTATCATTGATTTAAACACTTTTTCATTTTGACAGCATGAAACAATAAAATAATGCGTACCTAAAGCCACTTAGATAACTAAGACTTATTTAATAATATGTACATATAAAAGGTATATAACAGCAAGCCCAAGGTAAAAACTATTGTGTATTTAAAAAACTGCGTTGTTAAAAATTAAATAGTAATAAATTACCACACTGTTTTAAATCATGTGTAAAAACAGTGTTTTTGAGTGTTCAAGTGATTCAAGTGTTTTTAAAGTTTTCAAGTTGGACTAAACCCATTTAAAATAAACATATCGTACTTTTTATGAAAACAGTAGACAATCTGAAAACTTGCACTTTTATTTTACAAGTTTTAACCCTAAAAGCATTTAAATTCATGGTTATTGTAATATAGAAGATAATTAAATGATTCTAGATATTGTCTCTGATTCTAGAATTAATTTTATATAATATAAAAATAACAAAATCAGTTTAACTTTTAGTTTGGTAATTTTATAGTCTGTCTTAATATATATATATATATAAATCTGTAATACGCTACGAATATTCTTGCAATGTTGGGAAAGTGTTTGAATAATTTAGTTGCATTAGTAGACCAATTAACGTTCCAGAAATTTACATTAATTTAGGGAAAAAATTAAGTTTTGTCATTTCATGGAGAAGATCTTTCTTTCTATAAAACTATACTTAAAAGAAAGCTCAAAGGCTTGTGAATAATAATGCGGAAACGTAAAATCCGTGACCGGTCAATAAAACCAGGAAGTTATAGGTACTTGTGTTTAGGCTGGCGGCTAATGATCGTAAAATGTTAAAAGAGCTGCGGAGGCTGCAAATAGTGTGTTTGTAATCTACAGCAGCCGATCTCTTTTGGGAAAAGTAACTTCTGTTCCTCACAGAGAAACCCTGGGGTACCCCGGAACTGAACACAGGTGGAAATATTCTTTGTTTCAATACTTAAGGTGTACTTTGATATGCTTATGATTGATTAATGATGTATGATAAATTTTAAAAAAATGTAAAAGACAAGTACATTAAGTTTGTAAAATTTAAGCAATAAAAAGATTTTGTAAGTGCTTGACTGTGCTTCATTCCCATAACTAGCCCAAAAGCTTAAGTAAAATTGCGTTAGAGAGTATTCGAAGTTAATATAATAGTTTTACAGAGCCAAGCATTGTAAAAGCTAACCTAACCTTTATGCTGAGACATTTTTTTTTCTAGGTTTCAAAAAGAAGTTTTAAATTTTTATTAAAACTTCATAAGGAGTAGCTAGAAGAATATATATAAATTTAAATAAAATTACATAGAAAATAGTGTTTTGATACTGACATTTGTAAACAATGTTGTTCTGTAATCTTGATATTTTGTTATTTTGGGTAGAAAGTTTGACATATACACCATATTTCTCAAAATTGATAGCCCGTTGACCATGGTAGGGTCTCTCCCAACCCCCCTCCAATGGCCCTGTCGGGTTTCCCCCCACCAAACGTAACCCGATGCCCCCGAGGGATCTTAGCGAAGGATTAAATTCAACAGGTTATTTCAACCATAAAAACCTCTACAACAATTCATTTTACTTATGTTTCAGAACCAAACGATGTCTGAGGTTATTTTGGAGCATAAAGTTTTAAATTTACAATGAATTTAATATGGAATTAATGTCTATTATGAATGTAATTATGCAATTAATTTGGGAATAGCTTGGAAGGGAGCCTAATGCCACTTTTTATACTAAAATGTGTTATGTTACGCTCCACCAAGCTGCAAAACTTCCTATGTATGAAATTATTTTAATGAACTTCATTGTACATTAAACAAATATAAGCAATCTTGTTTAGAAAACAAACTACATTTATCTAACCTACCTTATACCTTATACTTGAAAATGAGTACTGATATTTTGGAAATGATTTACAACCTGCGAATAAAAGATAACAATAGACAGTAAATAATAAATATTCAGTAGTTTTTTTGTGCTTACACCTTTTTGAGATTAACAGATATAAATTTTTTCATGTGTAAAATCTATAAACAGCCCTAAAGTTGTGTTACTTCATGTTGCCTTACCTTTCATTCAACCCCTCGTTAAAACGCAAATGTTGCGCATAGTAATAGGGCTGTAAAATTTTACAGCACAAGGAAATTATTTTCATGCTCTTATCATGCATCAGAAATATTGTTCTTAAGAATAATGAAGATATTTTGGTTTCACTATATTGAGCTTTAAATATATTTTAAGGTACTGAACATTGTGCTATGCCGCTACATTGACGAGAGTGAAATTAAAAGGTATTTATTGTTTAACTGTATTATTTTTCAACGATTGATCAACCTTGCTTGCTATCCGTTTAGCAAAATTTATTTAAGAATTCTATTATTTTATAGAAAATTATGACTTCACTATTTAAAAAAATCTCACTATACCAATATTATGATTTCATGTTCTTAGAAACTATTTGTATAGCCAAAATTCATTGTAAAACTCTTTTAACGTCAAATAAGTGTTAAGAATTCTACCTAAGTTGCATATGATCCAAATTTGATGACCGTTTGTAATAAAAATATATCCCTTGGAAATTTATCAAAATATTTGGCACACAGTGTCCTTTTGGTCAAATAAAAATAGCTTACGTAATTATTTACGTGTATTCTCAGGCTGAGAATCCTTTAAAGCGACATATCCTGAGAAATCATTTAAAAATCTAACCATTCAGATTTCAAATAAAAACTTTATATAAAAATGTGAATTTTTATTAAGATAAAATGCTCAAATATCTCGAAGTAAGGGGAAAAGCGAACCGTTTTATCATATTTCAGGACGAGTAAGTCTATAACAACGCAAACAATCGAGGAACAGAGTATCTGATTTCAATCAGTTTGTTCTTGAAGGAGTTATTTGGTTTTATACTTTTCCTGGTTTCCACACCAGTCAAAAGCAAACTTAGTTTGAAAACCAAAGTGAAAGAGGTATTTTAAATAATATATTTTGAGCATAGTAAATATTTCGAACAAAAGTATGGAAAACAATGTTCATTATTAACCTCAATCTTAATTTTTATAGAGAGTAGAAGTATTTTGGAACTGGTACGTCCCATTTTGATCAACATTTAGTTAGGCCTAAATATTAGTATTCTTTATTGCACATAGTTAATAAATTAATGCTTTCAAAATTTTCACTACCTCCGCTTTTTTAGCCCAGTACGATCAATGTTTAGAGTTCTGAAATATGCTTTTCTTAACTAAATAATTAATTTCATATAAAACAGATTTTTTTATACATCTAAAAGACTATAATTTGTTAGTGATATTACTTGATTCTTTATCGGAGGTGATAACTTTTTAAAGTGAGTATTCGTTATTATTACAAAAATGAAAAGCATTATTATAAAATATACAAAAAATCAAAAACATAATTAAAACACAGAATATGAATTCAACTGACTGTGTGTTTGGTAGAACAGCCATGCAGCTAACTAGAGCTCCGCTGTTCATGAGTTACAGCTAGAGAAACCGTAATTCATTGCTCATGTTTATGCGCAGTGCAGCAAGAAGCTGTATTTTGTTAGTATGTTTGTTTTTCACTTATAATAAAACTATACCATTCTTTGAATTATTAAAATAATTATATTTCACTTTTATGTAAACCAGAACAAATTGTATTTTATTTTTTAAGTAGGTAAAAAGGTTTTAATGCATCCAGAAAATTAATTTCATAAAACTGAATGTAAAGGCTATCAAATAGTAAAAAATGACTAAATAATAAATTTAATTTATTCTTTCATTAAGTGATCTGTGAAAGAAAACCGGTAGGTCTCAGGTTTCTTTTGAGGCTGTTGTAGTCCTCATAACAATTGATAGGTGTGAAACGTGCATTTGCTATTAGATGAAAATATTCTAATTGCATACTTCGGCGTGATGTCAATCAAAACAACCCTTACCCATTCATCCCTTCATTCCTCCCTCCAACACAGGTCGTGTTACAGGTCTTTAGAATAGAGCAGGGGACATGCCTATGCAAACCTGTCAACCGCCAGATGGAGAATTTGAGATATTGCCTTGCAGTCGAGACTTATAAATGTTTCATAACCTGAACTAAACCTCTTTATATAAATCATAAAGTATTCGAATAGCTATTTTAAAATAATTATGATCAATAAAATGAAATACTGAATTTATGTTGTTGAAAATGCTAGTAAGTTATTGGTAAAATTATTATAAATAGGAATTGTTAATAATAGGAAAGTAATATTTATAAAACTTTATAATAATACTAGTCAAGTAATCAATATAAACGGTCAATAGTGGTAATTTAACATTTTGGTTTAGAACAGTGTACTGTCCAGTTTAGATTTTAATGTTATTTCATCATCATTTGTCTCTATTAATAACAAAACATGTTAAACTTTATTCATAAAATTTTAATACAATGTAACTTATTTATTTATAAAAACAATAAATATAGCTTGAACAAGAGGTTTACTCTAAGAGATCACGGTATATATGAACAACGTAAAGGTGTTCACATAACCATAACATATTGTTTATCATAATGTTCTTTAGATAGAAACTATAGTTATATACAGAGTGTATATTAAAGTCGGAGACAAACTTCAAGGGGACAAATTACTCATAAAAAACAAAAAAATTCGTATTAACATCAAGTCGAAAAATCCTTCGTTTAGCCGCTAGCCGCCATTATGTATTTTATAACGTCTTTTGTATAAAGAAGAAAATGGCTAGAGGCTAAACGAAGGATTTTTTTACATATGTTTATAGAAAATGTTTTGTTTATTTTGATCAGCACTATCACCCCTCGAGTTTGTCAATAAAATTGATCACACATTTACGCGTCGTAGAATTATTTGTTTACCATTAAAAGACTCAATGATATATTATTGTTTTGGCTACGCTTAGAATCGCTAGGAATGGAAATAGCATGTTTGTATTTTGTTCTACCCTATACTATCACTTTGTTACTGTTGTTACTGTATATGGACACTTTATCTCTAATTTTTTTAAAATTAAATTTCCTTTCCTTTCACTATGAAATGCAAGTTTTCAGTTGACACCAACGCTTGTTTGATCTAGTTTCAACATTAGTGAGCAATGAAAGGATGCAGTTGTGGTTCCAAAAAAAATCTATCTTCACTCTTCCGTTTTGAAAGTTTTAGTGTTACGTGACGTAATTGGGTTTGACAGAGCGAAGTGGCGCTAAATGGAGTTGACAGTGACAACCGGAAATTGAATGGGAATTGAAGTGGCTGGCTCGCTTCTAACCGGAAACAGTCATTTGTTAGTGAAGTTCCTATTGGAAGTCAACTCAAAGCTGATTGATTGCCTATCTGATGAGAGAGAAACATTCTAAAGGTCGAAACATTTTTTGATTTTTTACAATTTCAGGTAAAATCTGTATTTTAGTTTTAAAACTTGAACCACGTTCGGGAAACCATTTCTGAACCAATCAATAAACACCATCAACCAGCAAACCAGTTCTTAACATTTTTGTACGGATATTATATTTGTAATTGGGTATCAGCCTCTTTTACTTGTACTTTAACCGTAAAAATAGATTACAGATAAGGTCGAGCCGAATCAGAAATAGGGGAACGGCAACGATAAAAACTGATTTATAACTTACGGATTTGAACCAGAGCCATCGCTGACTCAGTTGGTGAGCCACATTACCAACTACGCCAACGATTCACCTAAGCGACCTCACTTACCGCCATTTTGTTTTTTCCCTTAAACATTTGACATGGATATGTCTAAGCTCTGGGAGTGAGAGGTGTTAGCAATGTTTATGACGCAAAAGAGTTACGGAAATGATGCCTTACGTTGCTTATGCCTTATGAGAACAGCTGTTCACGGATTCTGAAAATGTTCCTCTCAGAAAAATCCATGATCTAAAGTATTTACCACAGGAAACTAAATAAATCATTCCTATTGTATTTTTATACCATCGACACCATACGAAAGTTTTTTAAAAGAGTACAACGACTATTTTCTCTGATATTTTGTAGTTGGTACGCTTGTGGGTGAAAGAAAAGATTTTTTTGTGAAACTAAATAAAATTCAACCATTAAAAACCTGTATAATATGTTACGTACCTTATTTATTCAATCAATACAAAATTAGTTTAGTAGATAACAATTACAAATTAATAAAATTTAGTAAATATTAAATTAATAATCAAACTCTTATATACATTTAGTAAATTAATATTTCAAAGTTGGTTAAATATTTAATTACTAATACAGCATTATTACTAAGTATATAGTACTATAATCAGTATAATCAGTATTTAAAATACTATTTTAAATACTGATTATAAATACTAGTTTGTATTATTAAAAGTGTTATCCTTGACTATACATCAAGTCTAGGATATTGATACACCTTAATCTCATCTTAATTTAAACATTTTGCAGTCCCTAAAGATGATGAGGTATCTGTAAGCTCTGATATTAAACACTTAACTGGGGAGAAAGCTAGAAATAATAAAATTGAAAATAATATCCAAAAAATCATTTCAGATAAACTGAATGAAGTAAATGAGAATCGTTATTGAATAAACCATCAGAGCTACAAGACCTACAAGACGAGAGGCTTGGATAATCAATCAAAAACAGAGGGACGAAAGTATCTGATTTCTTATTATTTTCCTTTCCGAGTAAATATTTACATCGTTTAACTGTTTTCAATCAGGGATCTTTCTTTAAAATTGGAAAAGAATTTCTTGGACTAAAAGAGATCATTTATGCTTTGGATAAAGGATCGTGTGTTTTGGCGGAGTTTAAGAGACCAAAGTAACAACATTAACAAATATATAAGAATTTGTTTAAATTGATAACCATGATTTATAATTGAAAATCACAACAACCAGGTAACTAGCATTGCTGTACACTGATGTATGTGTGAATCTGCAAGTCAATAGGCTACGGTACATATTTAAGTGAAATGAAATTATGTCAAAAACACTCACTTTGCAGACTCGTCTACATCAAAAAGTTCACTTAACACATGTCACAGTAAAGGTAATATTTGTTGATGTTTATTTTTTATTTAGTGCTTATCAACACTAGTGGCATTGTTTAACGTTATCTTGTTTATTTAGGACCCACCGTAGATAGGTAATTACTAATGAACCAATTACATATAGCAATAACGTTAGTAAATGTTATTTAAATGTAACTGTGTTAAGTTTTTTGTGAGCTTATATGTTTTGACTATTGTAGATAACTATAATAGACTACTGTTTAACCTGGATATGAAACCTTAGGCTTTGAAAAATGTTTTCTTTCACAAATATCTAATACAACTACTTGACAGAAATATATTGACCTAGATTATTCTATATTAGCAATCAAAGAAAGGTCATATAAATTACTACTGTAATTCTCGCAAACCAATGCACAACTCTAACGTAACAAGGATATATTTTACGAAATATAACAATGTTGTTAACAGTATTACATGTTTAACATACTTTTATTCTGTCGTATTATATGATAAATCGTATTCTGACATTAAGTGGTATGGTATAACCAAAGCAGGAAAGTCCGTGTATTATAAACATTTTCCTCTAAGTATGCAGATAATTCCTCATCAGCGTAACTGTAAAAATCCATTTTACACCAAATGTCTTTCTTCACTGAAAAAAGGGGAGCGAATAAAACCAAAGGTTACTTCCACTTCCGGTGGGGACGGATGTACTGAACAATAAATGTCACTTGGTAGTTATTGCTTCTTACAAGAGACGCAGATGGCGCCACACAGGACGACGCAATTGTGACGTTTTTACGGTCCTCCTATTCTCATTGTAGGACTCCAAAACATTTTGAGGTCTATAGAAAAACCTGAATGTATATTAAAGGGAATATAGTTTTAATATTTATTGATCTCGCATTTGATCTTCTCCAAATACGCATAGTATTTGGAGAAGTTTCTTTGGGAGCAGAGGAATGGTTGAACAAGTATTTTTACAAACAATTTCAAAAAATGATTATATATACATTACAATAGTTTTTCTTCGTGTATTTAATTTTTATAGTTTCCTTTTAAAAGTTAATACCACTGATATTTTTCCTCATTTGTGATTGTGAAGGTTAATAAAATTACAGTGGTTATAAAATTATAAGGTTAATATTTAGTTTAAAATTCTGCAATAAAATAATTACTAGCCCTTGTAAACCCTCTAAATTTTGCATCATAATTTTCAGTTTTTCCCAATAATTGCTAAATTACCTTATTCCTTACATAGCCTAACTATTCCCAACCTAAACCATCATCTTTACAATACAGAAATTTTACACATCCAACAATACGACCCTATTAAATGCTGCAGTTATAAATAAGTTATTTTCTGCCTTGACTAATGGTTAAATACAAGAGCATGGCCAGGTGGACGGAATCCTGAGACTGTAAAAGCCAGCAATAGGATGCCATAAAGGCGATTATCGCTTGAGCCTTATCCAATAAGACGCCCTGGAGTACTTATCCGTGGTTAACAGAGAAAAAGTCAATTAGGATAACAGTTGTGTTGTCGATTAATATCGTTATCCAGAGGAGCCAAAACGTTCCATTAGTCTCAAAACGAGTTTTTGAGTCGCCTCCATAATATAAAACTTACACGAAATTGAAAGCATCCGTCGTCTAAAGTGCTACAAACGGGCAATAAACAAAATATGCTTCCGTTAGGTATCAGTCTACCTCAGCCGTGCAAGGATTCACAAATGTTATACAGGGTAGAACATTTTACTTTGTGTGCTATATTAGGCTATATTATGGATGAAAATTTTTAAAATACTTGACATGACGAAATATATTTTTTTAAATTTTGTACATCAAGCTCAAATTCTTGATTGAAATGAGGAATGCCCGCGTGAGCGAAATTTCATATCTTATATCAAGATGAAAATAAAATCTAATAGTGCTAATTATTTTATAAAATGTGCACGACCTACGCGTATATTTTAAAACTTATCCTGTTCTACTTTGTTCTGCTAATTAAGTTTGCTTTTTCAGTGGTTTAGTCATCAGGAAAAGTATAAAATCAAATACTTCCCCTAAAGAATTGAAATCAGATTCTGTACTCGGTTCTGCAGTGCTTGAGATTTGTTCACTGAAATTCGATAAAACGGTTCACTTTTCCTCTTACCTACGTGACTAAATTATTTTGAGACGGTAAATACCAGTAAATTATCCTTTTTATGCTTTATTAAATTCAGTTTTATGCTCATAACCAATATAGTTCTAAAATAATTTTCTTTAAACCCCTGCAACACTCTTTATCCGTTATCGATGTTATTCTAGTGCCGAGGTGGATTTTCCCATGTGGTACAAAAAGGTATGTATAAAATACTCTAGCTTTCGTCACCACGTTCACAAATCAAAATAGTTTTGATAAATTTAATTTTTTCAAATCAAAAGCTTAATGTACTTTGAACTAAACTGAGATATTTTTATGGTAATTATTTGAACTATTGTTTGTAATCCCAATCCAAGAATAAGCAGAACAAACTCAAAACTGTAGTTTGTTCCATTTATTCATGGATCAGGATGATTTATGACGAGTTAAAATTGTTGCCATAATACACACATTATATCACTACTGAGCAGTATTTCAGATGATGCTCAACATGAGCCTCTGTCTACTTGACCCAGACAGGCAGACAGTGGTCTGCTACTAGGTAGTAGGCTGACAGTGACTCTTCCACTGCCCACGGCTTCGACACCCGAACCTTGTTTACGGCTTCCAGGCCATCCCTCAGCCCACTACTGCGTCTGTTCCGACAATTGGATACGGCAGCCAGCCAAGTTTTTGTTTAAGTTCAAGGAAACATTTTTGTATTTATTTCCCTGTGGGAATTAGGTTAAAAATGGATATGCCAAAAGGAATGTTTTTAGATCCTCCAAACAGCTGTCGTTTTAATCATATGGCGTTACAAATTTTCATCTCAAAAATTGCTAAACCCACCCCCCAAGAGCTTAAACATATCAATGTCAAAAGTGTAGATAGCTTGTTAAATAAAAATGACACAGGTTATTATTGTAGCTTATACTATGATTACTACCCTTTTAAATTAGTTGTAGTTCATACTCCTGTACTCTACGATACTTCAAAACCTTGAGTCTAAAGTATCTCCTCCTTTTTAAAAACCACTTTCCACAAGAACAATTTTAAATTAAAACAATCGTCATAACGTTGTTTAGTCCCATAAAACCATTTATTGGTATTATTTCAAAGGGCATTATAATGTCTAGCAATCTACTCGTAAATAATTAACATTTCAATTTTCTTATTTACATTTCAGAACTTTATAAATAAAATAGCTATAGAAAAATATTATCGACACATTAAAAAAGATTCATTAACATTTTAATCGGAAGGATCGTTGAAACATGTAATTTAGTTGTAAATATTCTAATCTCAAACTACTCGGATATATGCTATATTTAATTTTTTTTCGAGCGAGGAATTTGGGAGTTTTTAAGATTACTCTTATGAGATAAAAATCTAAGATGGCTGAGGTACTGCAGACTCTCAAGCCTTTAATGTTCTTATAAATTACTGTGATTAAAAGAACAATTCTTACCTTGACTATACATAAGTTTTAGTTCAATGTGTTTACCCTGTCAGAGATAGTAAATTAGTAGAGAGTAGTACTGTTCTTAATCATGTGTTCACTAATGACGCCAATAACATCAAAAGTCACGCAAGATGATCTGCATAGAATATATTACAAAAAATTAAAATACAAAAGTACCACATTTCAAAATCATGACAAACAACTAAAATAAACCCCATAGCCTAACTATTCATACGTATAAGTTTTCATTAAAATCATCTTGACATACACTCTGCTGAGTAATTTTTTATATATAGCCTAGATTGGTTCATTATATTTTTCCATTATTAATACTTTTAAAATGTGTGGTATTTACCTTGAATAAAGAAGAGTATAAATAGTGTAAGATATGGTTGGTTTTACCACACCTAATCTATAATTACCTTGAAATTTTGATTGAAAAGTTCTTAAGATTCTTAAGTTATATATTGTAATATAAATAATCTTAAAGAAAAACAAAATATCCTAAATTTCTTCCCATAATCATTACGATAATACTATTCATTCTACACAAAACTATTACAATGTTTTAAATCGAATGAATTGAGTTGTACTCATTGATTAAAGATGTAAATAAAAATAAACAAAACAGTGTGTTCACAGTTAGGCACCAAGTCGACGAAACAGCATAACTTAGAGCGGTCCGTCCATGTCATAAATCAATCAGTACTAATTGACACGAGACCCCGCTCGAGGCTATACAGATTTATTAAATTACAACTTGGTCTGGCTTCATTTAAATAATAGCTTTGAGTTAGCCTCAAGCCTCTGTTCTCTCTCTGGTTACGAATCTTAGAGATACATTGTATAAAATCAATATTTTTATTTAAATCGTTGAAGTTTAAAATATTTCCAATTTGAATATCTTTACCTACTTAAATAACAATTATATTTGGGTTGCTTTAATAAATGCTTTAATAATGCTTCAATTCGTTGGGTTGACTTCAACGAACGCCAACTACAACCTTTGTATCGATCATTACACATATTAGATTGTCTAAAACCTTAATTAAAATCTAACATCTTGTCCACCCAAAAGGTCAGATGCCTCTTTTATAAGCTGAATCGAATTGCCTCCATAAGAACTATTACTTAAATCATAAATTTAACTTATATATAGTAGTGGATATATTGGGTATAGTTTTGAAATAAATTTTGGGTATTGATTGTGGGTAATGTTCGAGTATTGAGTGGGATATAAGCATTTCCATATATATTTTTTCGTCATCGAAGCTCAAATAGTAAATGCTAAAAAATAAGAGTGCTGTTAAGAAAAATAAAGGTGATTAATATTAGAAAAAGGTTTGGGTTTAAATATAAAATTGAAAATAGGATATTAAGTGCAATCCAGACTATCTTTATAAAATAGGATTAGACTATAGATGTGTCTACGCTATGTTAATATGTTAGATGAAAAAGCTGATTACTAAGGTAGACTCGACGTGTGATAAGAGTAGGCGTATTTTACTTTGAGTCATGTGTGGGGGAGATGACATCCAGCAAGATGAGTGTCAGTGAGGATGCTGAGTAGTGGAAGAAGAGAAGGCAGACAGTGAGTGAGGTAAAATGTCATATTAGGTGTAAATGGCGACAAGAGTAAGTGTAAGTGTCAGAAAAAAAGTAAGTAAGTCGTCAGATCTGAAAATGATTTGAAAAATGTTACAATAAGGAAATAAACCAATCAGTTTCTAGATTGAAAACTTTAATTGAAAAAAAACATTTAGCGATCTAACTCGTCTATAATATTTAACATTTAGAATAAAAATAATAAACATTTAGCCAGTATTAGCTTTATTGGAGTTTCGATCATTGATTGTTTAAAACAAATTTATGAATTATGCATATTGATAAATTAATTTCTAGCATAATTTTTCAATAATAATACATATTCATATTTTACTTTCATAATTACGTAATTAAAATAGCATATTTTTCAGAAGGTTGTGATCATTTCTCAAATAACCCTTAAGATACATTTGAGCAGTCCGTGTGTCATGTCCGACTGTGTTTTCACAAGTGTGTAACGTCAAAGAATTTCTTGTTTGTCTAAGATCAGGCCTGAAGACGAGACGATTCTCAAGGCCCAGTTGAAACCTACACTTGTCCTGTGCTTGCAACCGACGTGAAGAAATGTTTGCTTTCCTTATTTTAGAGTGTGTTCTCTGTTTAACATGTAGTATAAATTTTCCATGAATAAAAGTAATAATGTGTTTTTATTTACAGAAAGTCGAATACTCAACACATATTAAATAAAGTAAACTTGAACTGTCAGGTTTTAATCATTACAAATATAATGTGATATCAAATATGAAAGCATATAACAATTGTTCACTCATATCTAGGCTCTTTAACACGATTTACAATATTAAAATACGCTGGATTGTTAGTTAAAATTAATTTGTTATTATAGCTAGCAGTTTTTCTACATAATTAAAGAGGATACATTTTTTTTAAATAGTACTGTATTATTAATTTATAATACAAATTTTAGACTTTTTGAGTTGGATTATTGATGGAAGAAAACAACTTTATTTATTAATGTAAACTCAATTCCTTACGTGTTTTCATTTATTGGTTAAAAAACTAAAATTTACGTAATTGAATGAGTTAAACTAAATTTATATATTTAGATTTATATCTAAAATAATAAACATTTTGAATGAAACCTTTTTGTGTTTCAAATACATTCTAAAATATATTGTACTCTTTAAAATTATTTCGCACATTATATATTGCATCATAACACGCAGGTAGGATACAAATACACCCTAACAAAAAGGACCTTTGTATTTATTTAAAAAATCGACGTATATATTATGAATATAAATGTCTCACATAACGTAACAATTTATTGATACTAAAATAGGCCGTTTCTATGGATAGCTTTATGTACCCACATGCATGGTCATAAAATAGGTAGAGTTTATGACATATAATGGCTGCTCAGTTCTGTGCCTAATGAACTATGCAAAACGCAGTAAAGTCATCATCACGCGACCAACACCTGAGTTCAATCCTTCTTTGAAACGTTTGTTGCGTTTATATTTTTATTACGGATTGGCCTATTTTTATTTTGTAAAAAGAATTGCAGCATTTTATTTCTCTTTGTGTTCATATAATTTAGAACGAAGATTCAATATTGACTATTTTAAATGTTTTAAGTCAAGAGTCTTTTATGTGTCTACAACATTATTCCCCAAATGTAGAAATATATGTTATCCACAGTTAGTTAAAGTTGATAGGTTGTATAATGGCTCCTGAAACATTATGAAAACGATGTTTCTGTTTTGTGGATTTTCAACATTGGTGAATAGTTCTTATAAAGGAAGTTATGGTACCCAGCTACACCACCGACTCAGGTTCGGGGTCCGTTATGGTACTCAGCTACGCCACCGACTCAGGTTCGGGGTCCGTTATGGTACCCAGCTAAGCCACCCTAAAAACGTATCGAACAATAAGACAAGATACTCCATATTGAAGCTAATTCAATCTTGTACTTACACTTTCTGTGTATTAATCAGTAAAAGAATTATTCATATTTAGACGTCATATACTAGTAGAGGCTTGTTTTGGGGACTCTCCACCAAAAAACTAATAAGAGTTCTGTAATATTTGTCGTAATTTATTACATGTGATACTCATTTTCATGTTGACGTCCATGATCTTAGAAAATGGCTACTTCATAGTATGGTGAAATAATTTTAATCGCTTGAAACACTTTACAAATATGACATCCTAAAATTATTAGACTATTAGAGGGAATTATGAAAAACATTATAAAAATATTCTTTCATCGATGAAATCAGTTGCGAAAAACATGTGTCCAGCTTTTATGCTCCGACGGGCACACAAAGCAATTAAAGAGGGAAAGTAGGACCCCATCCCAACTGTTGACAAGGGCAGTGGTGGAGATATTGAATTATAAATTGACTGAGAGGGTGGCCACCGCTAGCCGATAGAGCGGGACATCTCATCAAATGATAATGGACAAACAAGAGGGCCTTAGCAGGCCGGCGAAAGGGAAAAATAACAAATATAGGCACTAACGTCATATTGAACTGTTTATGACCTGTGCAATACATACTGCTAACGAACTGCGCACATTTTTGTGTACTTGAGATCTTGTATAAAGATTTGTTTTGGGTACGTTTGTTATTTTTCACGTAAAATAAACATTTTAAGCAGGTCTACACAAAAATATATATTTTATTTCCCTAATAGAAATAGCTTTCATAATATGTACAGTATGGCTAAAGTCAATGTTTTCATTTCCTTTAAACAGCTGTACTTTTTTAACCATGTGACGTCTGATGCGTGCGTGTTACGAATAAATGCTAACACGTTCATGTCAAAATACTATGGCTGAGCTAAAGTGTGAAATTCTTAACTTTTGAATGGGTTAGGTAAATTATACTTTATATGTGTGGTAGTGAAAAATTTATATTTTCTGATGAGAATATTTTGAGGCATCCTCCAAAATTGGATATTTTTAGGAAAGCTCTTCATTTAATAGACTAATATAAAGTACCTGAGGATGATGCCTCAATTTTGATACTTTTAAAAACAAAATTAAACCTGAAGGGTTTAGGGTACAGAATGCATGCACTATTTTTATTACAAACTAATGCATATACTAATGGTGTAAAGTTATCTTGTGTGGATTAACGTCCGCACTGTTTAATACTACGTTAATCCAAAAATACCATCCTCATAATTAGACAAGATCCTAATTGCAGTTCGGACTCCATGTTAAACTGTAGGTCAATTAGATATGCCATTGACTATTAGGCTATCGATATATTGATTAATATTTCGGTCTAAGGAACATACCAGTCTAGTCAGTAACAAGACTACAAGATCATCCACAATCATCCTACACTCATTTCCCATTTATACTTGGCTTAAAATACCTGCCTGAGTATGATGCCATTTCGGTTAAGAGTATAAATGTATAAGTATAAAGTACAAGCATAAACTACGTACATTTTTTCAAACTATATTTTAAGTATACGCAAATATCATTTCCTAAATTTATGCTGGAATTATTCGAACATAAGGCGCCTATATTTTTTTTATATTGACACTAACATTTTACACATTTCACATTAGCATTTTATGAGTAAGAGATTATACAAAATACATACATACATGAATAAATTCATAAAATATCAAACCGTTATCATGGCCAATATCAAATGAATACAGTATTAAAATTTGAAAAAATAGAAATACTTATTTTAGTTTAGACCCAACCCACTTAATACATTTTTCCTTGCACAATATGACGTAATCTATAATATTATAAAGAAGAGGTGGTGTCTGTATGTTTGTTTGTGGGTTTGTATTTTTGTGGGTTTGTTGTGGCAAGTGAATGCGAAAAATACTGAACCGACCGGTTTGAAATTTTAGGCAAAAGTAGATCTTAAACTCATGCAACACATAGGCATACTCATTTCCTTAAAATCCTCTCGGGCTACGCCCTGTGAACGTCCTAAGTTTCCATGTTTACATTTTTAGAGAATGAAAACATAAAATTACTTGAATGTCAACAGCTGAGAATACTAAAATTTGACAGTTCGAGAAGAAGGAGAAGAAGAAGAAAGAGCTGCCGTGACCGTCCTAGGTTTCAATGTTTACATTTTCTAATGACAACATCCGTTTGCACTATATTTTGACAGTTCAGGAAGAAGAAGAAATAAAGTTGGTTTTTCAGATAAACTGCTGGATCGAAATTAGTGAATTATTTGAAATAGCGGAATGGTAGATTTTAAGTTTTTTTCCGACGACTGTCTCTATTACATTAATCCTTATCCTCTCCCAATATTTGACATATGTTACTTTGAAATGTTGTAGACTCCTGTTTTGTCATTTTGTAAACAATGAAGAATTAATTAACAATACCTTAAATGTATCGGTAGAGCCTACACCTTTCAGCCTTTTTAGCCCGTGCCTTGCACAATATGACGTAATGTTTTATAAAAATTTTGACTATACAAAATACGATATCTACAAGTCTATAAGTCTTCCTAAAAATAAAACCGCCCGACCCCAAACTCAATATACCATTTAACGCACATATAATTAGCTTCATCTACACAAATAATCCAACAAGAGCAAGACTGATGGGGCCGGAAGAGGGAGTGTTATGTTTTTAATTCATCTCTCACCGGATGAAGCATTAGCTGCTCCAAGACCACTCGTGTAGCGTTGTCAACCAGTAGGTTTGACCCTAAACTGATTTATCGGAACAAACAAACGAGACAACGGCGCAACGCACTTGTGAAAACATCTTGTCATCGCCTCCTCCTCTGGCGCAACTGATTGGGTTTAATTTTGGGAAATCAGTCGCTTTCGTAGCCTCAACACCTCTGCTTGAGCATCTATGGAAGCCTGAATGAATTTCCATTTTCTTCAGACAATTTAACGTTTCTAAAACATTCTACAACGAAAAGCTCACATGAAATTAGTTTTAATAACGAAATAAAATAAGTCAAGTATGAATGAGAAACGAGTGTAAGATTATTATGGCGCGATCTTGTAATCTTGTTACTGACTAAGGCCGACACGTTCCTTAGACAGTCCTTGTTAATTATTAGCCCAGTGGTCCCTCCTCCACCCCTGGTTTAAGTCGGAGACTTATTCATTAATTAATTAATAGCCCTAAAGACAATGACATTCCAAAGGGACGTACAGTTTAACCTGGAGTCCGAACCAGTGCCTGTGAATTACGAACTGGTCGAATTATAAGAATGGTATTTACCGATGTTCTTAGTATTCAACGGTGCGAAGTTTCATCCACACCAGGGAATATACCATTCACCGACTATCGCTTACAACTATCCACAATTCGTAACCTCCAAGTAGCTGGATTACAGGTCACGCCTCTGTCCCAGTTTGGCGTAATGATAAATAAAATGTTTTAATGATTAGTAATTATTCAATATTTTTAGTCGATGTTAATATTAGTGAAGTTATTAACAATAAGAAGTTTAATGAAGCAATACCCAGATAAATAGAGGCGATTACTGATAGTGATAAGTGAATTAGCAAGAGCTATAAAACTCACTAATTTATACATAAAATAGCCTAACAACCCCTTAACAGAAATGTAAGAGATTTTCGAAAAAGATTATAGACTTTTAAAAACCCAACAAACCATTAGTTAGACATCGTTCGAGGATTTTTAACACAATCAGTCCCAAGAAGAAGGAAACGGTTCAATCCGAGTGACGGATGTGTTTTACAGATGTTTATCCAGAGCAGGCGAGAAGTGGCCCTAGATAAGATCTGCCCTCCAGATGTGTGGGGAGGGGTGGGAACCGCCACCCCGACACCTAGGCCGCCAGCCGCCTGCAACCTGCAACCCACCTGGATAAATAAACATCCTTTACTCTTTTGAATTTACATTTAATTTAATAATCCTTTAATTTTAGTTTTATTTTCATTCATTTATTTTTACAAGAAAATGTGACGACACAACAAAATGAGATGCAACACTTTCTGCAATTGTTATACTCGTTTTCGTAGACAAGCTACCAAGAAATAATAAGGGTGATGAAGGCGTCAGTATCACTAGATATGAAGCTCTTGTAAGACTTTCTTCGAACAAATATTATATTAAGTCAATCCCATAACAGGGAGTTCCAAGTGATCCAAAAATAAAGAAATTAGGTCTATTAAATCACCATAAAGTTATTATAATTGATTCCAAAAACAGCGGGAACAGTTGAAAGGTGGCTGTTCAATAATACATGGACTCTGTCGTGAATATAATTTGTATTTTAAACGTAGCCATAGCCGGTAGGGCCACAGGGGGCACGCCGACGCGACGAGACTTGTGTAGGCCTACCTGGCACTGCACAGCTGGGAGACGATGTGCTCACGACAAGATGGCTTTACGGCGGGTAATAAACATCGAGGACGGGTATATGGTGGTCTGTGACGTGGCGGAGTGACAGACTGCAACTGGACATGTCAGCTGGCGGTGGCTAGACGAGAATCACTGCCGTGCTACCTTACGAATTTCAAATAACCTGTGTTAATTGTATTAGCTATGGGGATTAATCAGGATTTGATAGAGCACAGAAAATTATACTCATGCAGAATGTTAGGTTATGTAAGAAGTTATTTATTTTAATTAGTAGGCCTAGTTTATTATAACGTTCGTTTTGTTTATGTTAGACTGTTACCTATCGATCTTCAATAACACTAAAATATTCTCCATATAAAAAAGTCGAATTACAGTAATATTACTCTATGGAAGACACTGACCTAGGCAGTCTAATGGCGGATGGTTGGACATGATTTTTAAATTAATTAGGTGTAACGTAAAAAATTGAACACTTGATCCTACGAATAAATTATACATAACGTGAATATGAACAACACAAGTCAGCTGTGTTCCCAATCTTTTACGACTTATTTCCATTACAGAGCGCGCAACGGTGATATACAGTTCGATTTTATTGCCTATTATGGTTACGAAATACTTTGAAGATATATCGATTTTGCCTGTACTTTTAAAACCGGTAGATGATTGTCAAGACTATCCAGAGTACATGAGTTGTGTTAAGTTAACATAACAACCTAAAGGTTTTAAAGATGTACGCTATGCATTTGCATATCTTATTAGGTAGGGTAATTTACTACTGAATTTTTCTCACTGTCCTCACATGAGTGAATATTTGTGATTGATAAAAACGCATAATCTAATCTTTCAATCTGTTTAATACGCTAAGCTAACAGTTTTCCTTTTTAGTTTAAATAACCAGTCGTATAACAAATCCCGCGTTATTCAATTTTATTGTATGGATTAACATTCAAGTAGTCTTGTAAACGTTTAGTAGATAGCGTAACTTTACTCATAATATAATCGCACGTTTACTTTCATAAGCAAATATTTCACTCAATGCGTTTATTATTAGCTATCAATGAAAAAATTTAGTTTTTACTCTAAAAATATTGTAAGTATGTTCGAGATAGTGACGTGTCTGTATGCACTCGGAAGCACCGTTAGTTCCGTCCGAACTGTTACATTGCTGAAACTCTCACTAGAGGTCGTCCCGTAGAAGGAGAGACGGCTTCGGGGGTTTCCGGCACAACTCGGCCATCTCCGGTTCGATTGTTGCTCGCGGGCCGAGCCAGACACTAGTGCCGAGTGCGCGGTCGTCTGTTGATGTGTGAGGCTGTGTTACGGTATTCTTGTCTGTGTCGAGTTCCGATCATGTGGTGGTGGCTTATGTGAGGATTATGTGGAAGCTACAGAGTGTCCTGTTCTTATGTGTCCTCGGTCCTTTGGGAGAATGCACACGCCATGTTCCTGAGGATGATTGTAAGTTTTCTGAACTCGAACTTGATTAGCTTAACATTTTTTCATACACAGTACAATAGTTTTTAGTAACAGCTATAAACTTATAAGTCTAGGAAGACCCTACGTTATATGTCGTATGTTTATATAAGATGTTGATTTAAATATTCAGCCACAGTAAAATGTCGATAATCCAAACTAAATGGTATAGGGGTGGTTCAGATAGTCAAACTCAATAATTGTTTACTATTACTAACCTATAATCATAAAAGCCCAATAATTGATTATTCCTACAGAAACCTATTGATGCAGGGGTATAACTATGGTTATTCTGTATTCTTCCCTTGAAGGAAACTATACTTTTTAACTTGAAAGTTAAAAAGTAATATAGTTAAAGGTATGATAATTTGTTTTAAAATGACAGTACTACTTTAGCAGTACACTTTATAATTAATTTCGTATTGAAAACTAAGTATTAAAATACTGAAAAGTAACAATACTCTTCATAAATTATGTTTAAAATACTAGATTGTATGACTCTTACTTTTTTATAAGTGTATTTATCTTCCAAGGAATTAACAAATAATCCTACCCCAAATATGACATTTTAAAGGAATTCCCTTACGATTCATGATGTTAGTCCAAATTTCGATAGTTGATACTCTGAATTCAATGTAATATAATATTTAAGTAAATAAAAATTTGAAGTTAATTAATACAAGTAATTACTAAATATGTGATAAAGCTACTACCCATTAATTATTGTTATCACAAGAAATATGTACTAGAATATTCCCTTACTTGATTAGGACGTTGAGGAAAAGATGTAGTGATGCGTGACTGAAACTAAATTTACAAAATGGTTACACCGTTTTTAAACAACAAAAGGATATTTATTAATAGTAAATTCCCAAATAAACTATTATTTGCTGGTATAATTTTTATAAATGATCTATATGTTATCGTAATATTCTCATTTCAGACTATTATTCTTTATTTTTCATTCCAATACTAATTTCTAATTGTATGATATGATTAAGAACCGTACTTATATCTACTAAGGTTAGTATTCTTTCAATTCATAATACTGAATCGACTAAGTAAGTTTAAAAAAGCAACTTTAAAGTGGGAAAGTTGCTCTTTACCTTCGCGTTACAATGTAATAAATTATGTGGGCCTCCGTATATGGCTGAGGAACAAAATAAACATAAATTTTCTTTACTTAAAGTGTATAGGTTACATAATACACCAAAAACATAAATACTTTAGCTTATAGTTATTATTTATCAGTCTTAATGAATGAGACAAAAGAACGCAATAATTTGAATATAAAACAATAACTTAATAATAATTTTTACTCTTGAATCAGTGTTAAACGTTGTGAAATTTATTTCAAAACAATTCACTGGGTAAAATTACAATACCTGAAATTATATAATGTCAATTATTTATGTAAATTGTTAAATTTATATCACATTGTAATGTGACAATCATATTTAGTTATTGTATTGTATATGGTGGTCTTATTTTACCATTATATAAAGACACGCTCAATTAAATTTGTATTTAATCGAACAACGGTATAAATAAAACCAATGAAACAGTTTTTTTCATATTTCATCATAGTATTCCGTGTCAAGAAACATAAATAAACTAAATTGTACTAACTGTTTGAACCCTCTTTCTCGTATAAACAAGTGTGATCGCTATTGCAATAGATATTTAACGGCATGTACGAGTAAAATTTAATAAACGTAATAAAATAGGAAAGAAAACAATTTCAACTAACCAACCCCCCAGTACGTAATGCAACGTGTTCCAATTATTTTAAATGCTAACGATACTTGGATTATGTCAATTATTAGCTAACTTGCAAAATTTCTGGAAGTCATAATATACTTTACTAGTATATTGATAATAATAAGTTAGTTTTCATTTGTTTTTATGTTGGAGGGTAGATTTGACATAATTTGTTTATTATTATATGGTTCTTAATTAAGCATACTAAAAAAATCAGACGCTGCTAACGTCAATAAATATGTCTAGCATGAGTATGGATTCCGAATTGTATAAAAACCTCTGGAATCACTCTGGGATTCTGGGATAAAACATTTGCAAAATACAATTTGAGGGTAGTACCAAAGTGATCTTACCGTCAGTTTATCAACTGGACCTGCGTCCAACAGATGTATCTTTGTTTTATGGTTTATTTACAGCCTAGACGTCTAGACGTGCCAAAATACACCGCAACCCCTTTCTCAGAATTCCAGTAGTGACCGAGCCATGCCTGTTAGTCAATGTACAGTACTTGCAAAACTGTGTCTTGCTGGCTAAATGATGAACACCTTGGGTCTCGGTGCCAGAGGTTACGAGCCTGGGACTGTATGCCCAATTTGGGGGTTGGTTACCGTCTTACCAAAAAGTGTTTGAGAAGTCATTCGCTTAGCATCATTCCTTAAATAAGTTAAAATGAATAACACGTATCAGTAAACTGACATACACTATCTCCCTTTATTAAATTTATAAAATACATACATTTCGTAAAACTATCGTGTTGTGAATAATAATTAAAAAAATTACAAAGTAAGCCTAAAATGTTAGACAATTTTAAATACTTGGGGAGCTAACCCCTTTAATAATGCTTTTGAATGCTTTTAACCTTAAGATAAATGTTACATTGTATAAAACAACAGTCGATAAACAGAGAATTAATTCATTTTCCAGTAATCTGCATAAACATTGAGCGCTCTTAGACAACGTACTGTTTATCGCGGACAGTAAATTAGTCGTAGGTGAATATCTAATTATACTAATCTAACTATTTTTTGAGCTGGAAATGATACAAACACTATTTTATAAACTTGTTTATAGTTGAACTTAATAACTTATTTTTTAAGTTTAAAATATTAATATTTTAGATATTGTAAAGCCCATAACTTTTAAATTGGCATTTTTATAGGCGTATTAAGTTAATTAGGCGTGTTTAGTCGAAGTCATATTATTTGGATTCTTAGGCTTTCACAACCATACAATTTTAATCCAAATAGTTATAGCAATTTGGAGAAATTTTTATTGTTATGGGTTTTAGGTTTAAACTACGCTTAAAATTTCAAACAAAAAATTAAACATTTTAACCATAATGCATTCTTTTACCGAATTTCACCGTTGTGGTCTCTGAGCTTTACAGAGACAGAGAGACATAAAGATAGGCATCACTCAGAAAACCTCTTTTTTGGATTCAGGTAGCCTTAAAATGGATCTGAATTCATGTTCAGAGTGTGTTAAAAAATATTCCTATTAATTATTTAAAATGGATATTTTCACACTCAACTCAAATTCCGAAATATATAACAAAAAAACTTTATTCAAGTAAAAACAAAATAGTTGCCCTAGTCGTTCTACTCGGATTCTGTGCTCTGATTGGTCATAGCTGTGACGTCACACCAACCGTGATAGATGATTGGCCGCGGACTGATACAAGGGAAGTGTGTTACGCGGATGGAGCTGTCATATCGATATCCCATTAGAGGGATAATGGAAGTCAGGGTGGATGGGAATGTGCTGTTGATCTTGACTCGTGTACGATCAATCTTACAACTCATCTGGTGCATCCTCCTGGAGTTGGGTAATTAGTAACATAGTCACTAGTAACACTCGGGCTGTGAAGCCACGAAATGAGCTTTGTTACCTTTATTCGATTTCGTTTCTCGTATATCTGGAAATACAGCAGACAAGAAATATCAAAAGCAACATTTCAATCGCCGGTCTATCACATTAAATGATTGAATAACTAATAAATTAGTCACATTAGTCAATATTATTAGTAGACGGAGGAATTTCAATGTTGCACTACTGTGTGTTGGCTGATATCCGAAGGGTGGGTACTGGGTATGTGGGGCGAAAAGTGTCCAGAAAAATTTTGTTCACCCATAGAAGATCAATGTTAGATTAGATTAGCATTTGAAATGGTGGAACCCAGGTAAGAATTTTAAGCCAGGTGTCAGTGTAAGTTGATTGTGGCGCACTCTTGTAATCTTGTTACTGACTAAGGCTGACGTTCCTTGGACAGGCCTGTTAATTAATAGCCTACAGTTTAACGTAGGTTCCAAACCAATTTTGCCCCTGAATTACGAACTGGCCTAATTACGATTATGGTATTTACTAATGAACATAGTATTCATTAGTCCGAACGTTAATCCACACCAGAGAACACCATACCCGCTGTCCATAACTATACACAATTTGTGACCTCCAAGTAGCTAGATTACATGATACGCTATCATCCCAGTGATCTCAAGAACATTATTTTTAAGTGGTTCGAGTTGTGTGTGCTGAGCGTTTTAAAGCGCACCATTATAATCAACAGCATGTGTTTTAGCGATGTTTTAGCTGCAGTCAACCGGGTAGTGAACCGGACTCAAGCTCGTACTTTTGTTCTGACTTTATAAATAAAAACTTGAAAATATCGGCTGTATTTGGCATAAACTGGTTAATACTTTTTATAACTCATAGGCGAAACTTAATTTTATATCAAAACATGACGTACCCCAATTTTTTCAAGATATGACATAAAATTATAGGTAAAATAATAAATCCTTAATCGAATACAATTTTATGCACGTTACTAAAATAAATAATATGATCCTTCTTATCATCAGCAACGCTCGTTTTTGCAGCAGTGTTTTTTGATACACCATAGACATTTTACCTCGACTCTGTCCTTATTCACCTTGAAAAAATCAACACGAAAGAAATGTTTCAGCAAATTATTTCATACTGTAGAATCTTTAAATATTAACGGTGTTGGTTAGTAATTATTTAATATATTTTATTGCACTTTCCAAACACGAACATGTTCTAACTACACTACACTAGAGGTGTAGTTAAAAAACACAGACACGCTGGAAAAGTCCAATAAAAGATATTGAATAATATTTGATACTCTTCCATTATATATTTATCTTCTAATTACAATCGGAAAGACTAAGAATCGGCAGGATAATTTATTTGTTAATACACACAGGCAAAATATTTTTTTCAGTTCTGAAAGTGATTATTTTGACATTAGAATAAAATATTCTTACTAAAACTTCAATATTTAGTGTATGTGTTTAAATGTAAATCTAAATTAAAAAATGAAAAATATTTTTATTCCAGTTTTAAGCCCATGTATCTTCCATTACTACTGCAATAGCTTCGGTGACTAGGCTATGATTAATTGTTTATGCAAATATATCGATAGTCAATACTTTGTAGTCTGTTGCGTTCGATTTATCGCATCGGATAGCAGCAGATGCGTCGCTGAAGTGTGAACGGACGCCATCGACCATCTAGCATCGAGCACACGGCGCCGGCCGCCGGCCGTCGGCTGGCCTACTTACTCTACTCACTCTCACACAGACACTCTCACTCACTCACTTCCTCGACCAATTAAGTGTCCAGCAGTTTCTTGGCTCTTTACTATAAAATGTTAAGGTTTAATTCAGCTTCTAGTAGGAAATACTTAAAAACCTTTTTCGATGTATTTTAATGTACAGCGTATGGCATATAGTTTTAATAAAGTACATGATGAATTTACAGTTGGATTTTAAGGATTTGGGGTTTTAAAATTAATTGCCAAATTGTTTTCATAAATGAATATTGATTTAACAATATAAACGTCTACTCGTTAAACAACTAATTTACACCGAAGTAAGAATAAATCTTTCACTTCAAAGAGTGAGAGTAAATTGACATAATTTTGTTTAGTGGGCATAAATATAAATCAATTTTACTTTATTAAATTTAAAATATTTGAGTGTAGGTTTTGTATGACGAAAAAAGAGACTAAACTATAAGACTGGTATTATGTAATAACACCGTTAAGATTTATTATAAAATGTTTAAATTATTACCTTGAAGGATGAACCTAATTAAATGTTATTGTGTTATTAGTTTAACGTCTCTGTACTATTTACAATTGATGATATTTTTGACGGTGGTTATGTAATATGACTAGTGTGATACCGGCGTATAAAATGTTTTTAATAATGTACTAAAGAAATATGAGATGAGACAGAGTTTAATAGCCTTAATAAATTACTCGTACATAGTTTTACAGTCTATGGGGTCGTTTGTGAGGAACACACACAAAAGACGACTTGCATTCAGATTTACAAAATTTTTGTTTAACTATTTGTTTGTAATGTTTTAATAATGTGTTATACACTTTAAAACGTTTTGGATACTGGCTTTATTTTATTTTATTTATTCTGCTGAACATTGAGTGTTGATTTTTAACTTATTTTACGTGTTTCAAGTAGTCCCTTAATATTATTGCTATCAACAAAGAAAGAGTAAATCTCATTTTATCTTTGTCGAAATGTTTTCCCGCATAAGACAGCCGCGGTCCACAGCACACGTGGTATCCATTTGTAGACGCTGTTTATTTTAGTTTAACTGCAACGTCGCCGTTCTATATTTGTTTTGAATCTGGTTCACAAGAGTTAGGATAATCTTCGAAACTCTGGGGGGTTTTACTCTAATGTGGCTATACCTCAAGGCTCGTTTTGAATTAAAACTATTTTAATACTTTTAGTATTCTTTGTGCGGGAATATGAATTGAAACTTATAAATATTGGATATTTATCGTTTCATGAAAAGCGCTTAAAACATTTTTATTTATTAACAAAATTATGTAATGTATACTTGATTGATGTTTCTTTTGATTTGTAGATTTTACGGTCTCGTGATTAAGACGGCCGTTGGTTTTATTCCTGACCCAGCGACCTAATTATTAGTTAGTTACCTATCTAATAAAAGATCAACAATAGGCTAATACGTGTGGAAGTGTACGAGTGCGGAAAGAATAATAGTGTACATTATAAGTATTTAAATCCAACAGAAGGCATTACAAATATCCGTCAGATCAAAAATTAAAACTGAAACGGAATTAAATCATCACGGGTATAAGGACAGCTGTTTAGAGGAACTGAAAACATTCCCTTTAGACATATCCATGATCTAAGCTTTTACCCGAAGGGAAGTAATCACAGATTTTATTACATAATTTTTATCAACACTTTACAGACACAATTTGGTTGGATGTTGAAGCACAATAGTACATTAGAATCGAAAACATAATACAGTCCGAAAGGTATCTGGTACATACACTTACTAAGATGGCCAATTAAGCCGTAAATGGGTTTTGGCCTCGCCAACAATTCGCCTCCATTTTTTCCTGTCCCACATTCGATCTTCATTTGCCCATATTTCCTCACATTTCATATACCTCTCTACTGGATCTCCGTCTTAGTCTTGGTCATACCAATGGCATTATTCCTGCTGGCATTCCTTTCAAACCACTAAAACAGTAAATCCTCCTCTTGTCTTTCCCCTACATATATTGCCCAGCTCACCATTTTTGACATTATTTCGATTTTTTCGCGACCTCTTTAAAACAGTTATATATTTTTTCTTATTCTCCAATGATCTACTCATTTTATTAATGTAAATATTGATCTTAAAATTTTGTTTTCAAGGGTTATTCATTGTTTTTTCTGTTTGTTTATGTGTTCATGTTTCTGAACCGTACAGAACGACTAGTTTTTTTATCGGTTGGTTGTTTGTAATAATTGAACTGATAAATTAGGGCTATTTATTCTCCAGTTCGGTTCGGTACTCCATATCGCTGTCGGTAACATTAACACACGTCAACACCTGGAAGTCGTCAAGTACAGATTAGGATCAGATTAAGTGACGTTTTACATCTCCATCTTGATCTCTTGTTAGGTACCTAAATTCTCATCCTAAGTTCTCTTCAAAGTGGGTAATAACTATGCGCTATAGTAGTATCGATATCTTCAAGTAGTATCATCCAGGTTAAAGCAAAATTTGCAACAATTATTTCTAGAATCTATAGTTTTATGTAATTGATAATTTTGAGCTATCCTATATTTTTAGTGTCCTCTCTTATTTTAGTACAGATGTAAATGTTCCAATTTGACTTAACATTATTATTTTGAATAAGTTAAATCTGTACTTTTGTTCTTATCCAAAACATAATACAATGGTTTGTATATTTATATATTTGTACAGATCTCAACCCCATTTCTTTTTTTGTAATACAATTTACTTATATTTCTATTATCATTAAAATCTTTTTACTGAATATTTTTACTAAAAATTTATTCCTTTTCTGTACAAGACTCATTTTTTTTTTTTTTGTCCAAAACAATATTAATATTTTTTCTAAAATATTTATTTTTATTATGTTATTGTAAAAATTATTATATAATTGTTTTAGGGTTCATGTGTTCTGAGTATTTCATTTTGTTTTTTGTTGGTTGTTTGTAATATAACTGATAAATTGGGTTTATTTATCTCTTTTTACTACTCATATCCTTTCGGTAACAAAAACACGTAAGGAAATTCAAGTACAAACAGATGGACTAAATCGATTTGATCTCATTAATTTCAAAAAAACTCTTAAGTACAAAATCTCTAAGTAATTAGTATCAATTATCATCTAGAGTATATATTTGCAGTATTGACCATATTATTAGTTTTATTTTTAGTACAGATGTAAATGTTCCAATTTGACTTAACATTTAGGGGTTTAATTAATTTTGATTTAAGTTTAAGGGGAGTCTGTACTTTCTTGTTCCTTAATGGTATTTAAATGGGAAAACATGCCCCACTTTAGGTCATCAGCAATCAACAAGCAGTAAGCTATTTATAGTGAAACTTTTACAATATTTTCTTTATAACCTTAGCTACATGGTTTACTAATTTAAGCGTAAATAATTATAAAAGTTTAGTTTTATTGAGAAAAATATATTTTTTAACTATTTTATATATTGTATAGTAACAATATAAAACCTTTAATTTGTTTTTGTAAAAAAATGTAGTAAGCACTACCCACCACAATGCTAAGAGTATGTTTGTCAAGTGTCATATTGATATCTTCAACGGTTTACATTTTATGCGTACCTAAGTGATCAAAAACAGCACTTTCGGAATAAAGTGCCTATAATTTTAAACGCACATTGGTTACTATAGTGCAGAGCTTACTGTTAATATTTGTTTTACAAACATGGATGGCTTTTCCAAACAATGAAGTGTTTAATATATTTTAAAGGAGTAATACAGGAGAATATTGTTTTGCTAATACTAAAAACTCATTTTTTGGCCCAAAAAAGTAGGCCTACAGACTCCCCATAAATAAGTCCGGCTCTATGAGGACCAAATTACCGTTTATACAGTAGAAAACCCATAATAAATGAGTAATGTGTATTAATAAACTACAATACTATCCATTATTTATTTTCAAATAAGTTTAAAACAACAGTATGTTTTTAAGCAATCGTAATGTTTATCATGTAAAGTTATTTAAGCGTAAAGCAAAAGCACGATCTCCCACACACAGCATCGTGGTTCTGGCCTCCATATGGTGCTGAAGCCAACAGTGTAATGGATTTGCTATGTAAGAGTCGGCCACTACTCAACCTCTTGCGGAACTGTAGATACTGTACTGTACTGAGCCACACACGCACACACGCTCACACACTCACGGTCTCCATCGGCATTAAACTTCATGGGGCGAGAAGTTCTGTTGGCTGTTGGGCACGCCTTGCAGTTAGCACTATCTAAACCTGCTAGTGCAGTATTTATATTGTGTCGTGAGAGATGTTAACAGTTTAATAGGCATACGAGAACTATTCCCACCTCAAGAATTTTAATTCAAATTTCATCACATAATTTTTATTAATGCATAATGAATTGTTTACTCTCGCCTGCGAGAGTTCATCATTGTACTGGTTACTACATAATAAGAATGTTTACTACCGAAAATAATGTTTACCAACATTTACGGATTTTACAAGTGTAAACAAACCAACATTATTTTATTTGTATTATTTTATAAGACATAACCTATTTAGTTTAATTTTGTAATTGTAATAAATATATACTCCTATGATTGTTTTTATTAAAGAATAATGACTAATCTTTGTAGTGCAGCGAAAAGTATCGTCCAAAACACGAGTGAAAATGGTTTGTATTTTCTCGACCATAATCTCGCACTTTATGGTCTCGAATATGCAATAACCCACTTTCGACTCTTATGAAATATTCTATTACAACCTACTATATCGAGTGCTTGTATTCACAATATATTTTTTTAAATATATTCCAAAACATGCCTTTACGTGCTGTACACACACAATTATTTTACTACAACTGCAACTCAGTTTTATGCAACACTATTATAGTGTTTCCTATTCAATAGATAACTGACATGAATAAAACCATAAACAGAGCATTTAAGTTTATTCTGTTGCGATAACGTGACGAAATAAAGGATGCGCTGTTTACCACATTCAAAACCAACGTTATCAGCCGCAGTGGAATTGAAGCCATTAGCTGATAAAATATAAGTGGTCATAAAATGATATTGTTTTTTGATTTAACTTCGGAATGAAATGTAAAAATATTCTAATTTATTTATCTAGGCTTTACTGTATCAAATTTCATCAGAAACTGGCGAATTTACTGAACAGCATTATTAATTGTATAAAAATTTGCAAGAATATTGGAAGATAAACAACAAAAAAGAAGATGATTTCGTCACTTATTCAAGTTAGGTTCTGAGACACTGAAGTGCAAAAAGTTAGTAGACTCAATGCAAAAGACTTGAAATGCTTATTAAAGTAAAAGGAGGTCACACTAAGTACTAAATTTGTTTGCCAGAAACTATGTAATTTACAGCTTTTAATTTTATTTTTTTTCAATTAATTTTATTATTGAATGTAGTTCGCATTTATTACGTTAGCCTTAATTTTTAAAAACCCTTTTCATTCCAATTGATTAATAATGGTTTGAGCAAACAAATCATCCATTTGCTTTTTACGTATCCCAGAATAAAACATCAAATTATCTTTAACACCTCTAAATTTGTCAAGATCTGAAATGATTTACTGTAATGATGTAAAAACATCTGAAGAAGTAGCCGTTTCCTACCGCAATAACAGCAGCTTATCCCGCATTAGATAAAGCAAGCTGAGTAAATTTATCGAGTTATAAAATGAGATTTTTTAAACTCAACAGCTGGAGTCGAAGGGCAATAATCCGAACCCGGCTTGTCGCGCCGCCCAAAATAAACAACACGACCCCGTCCCATGCCCCAACGTGTCCCACGTGGGCCAAATTGGGAGGACCAACCCTTTACCGTCTCGACGACCGCTTCGGAAATTGAGCTGTCGGCTCTTTGTGAAATCCCGCCGTCCAAAACCTTTTACATCCCTATTGTAAGGCTACAAACCAGCCTGGATGTATTGAGTTCCGTGATGGGTTTCAGAGTTTCGATTTCGAATTGGTTTTGTATTACTGTATATAAGCGCATGTTTAACTATATAATAATACCAGCAATAAAAAGTAGATCACACCTCAAAATTTATTTTTAACACAAGCAAATTTCAGATTGGACTGTTTTACACTAATAAGCTAAAGAATTCGTTCTATTTCAGATCATTTGATTAACTAAGATGACCTTGAAGTTCATCTTGGTAAAGGTATTAGAAATTTATTTTACTATATTGACCAATTACGAAAATGACACGAATGTAGGATATTTATATGTTTTGTTTGTCGTCAGATCCATTTCAAATGATCAATAATAAAATTATTTTAAATGCCATTAAATGAGGCCTGCACCCAACAGAAAAATAGTTTAAAAATGTATCCTTATTGTTAATCTGCAAATTGCAACGATTTTATTTACACCTTTATCTCAAAAATTGGAAATTTCATAAAGATAAACATTGATTTTCCAGTCGATTGGGTAGTTGTCTGTTCACAAAAGACATAATGGTAAAGTTAAGACGCCGAGGCAAGATTCAACCATCAAATAGATAAGCCCAATATTACCTTTCTGTAAGCGGTGACTTAGTAGATATTTTAAGCCAAATATGACTGAGAAATGAAAGTAAGGTGATTGTGGCGTGATCTTGAGTCTTGTTGGCTGACATGTTATTCAAGCCCAACAGCCAACTAAATATAAGGGGCCTACAGTTTAACACGGGATCCGAACCACAATTTTGCCTCTGAATTATGACCTAGCCTAATTATGAGGATGATCTTTGGCGGATTAAATTTAGTAGTGTTCCTAAAAATGGTATCACATATTACATAGTCTAATGAAACCATCATACCAGTTTTCCCCTGTTTCTCACGAATGATAGTATACGTATATTGTTTGACACTCGATGATAGCCGTGATGCGGAACTTGTGTCCACTGGACCGTATGTAGCTGCGAGGGAGAGAGAGAGAGCGATAGACCACATTGCCGACTCTGCCCCACTTGACCGACTCCGCACCGGCGACTGACCGGTACTGCCCCCAGCCACGGGCGGGCCTCTACTCTGTGCCCTTATCGGTATCCACACGACCGCCCAAGGAAGAAACACGAGAATAGCTTACATTATTTATATTTATTAATATTGGTCGGTGGCGAATTGTAACTTTCTTGCTTGGTACTGTAAATATTACAAGTAGGTCGATTAAAAATACAATAAGGATAAAAATAACTGTTCGAAATAAATACTAAAAAATAACGAAAGAGTAACGTATTTTGTAGCAATCGTAATCCGTCATTTACATAGAAATTATAGCGGTGTAAATTTGGTAAAGAATAGATCGATTTTCTGAAAAATCAATCCTTTTTAAATGGTTTCCATATTTTTTGTAAATTAAGTTTTTTTAATACATTCTAAAATATCCTGTTATATGTATTGGTGATGTATCCTTGGGTTCAAGGAATCCTTCAATATATTCTCCCCCTTTAATAAAGCCCTCATAGGGGTGTATTTTTATAAGCTATGGTATAACGCACAAGGAATATCCAACTTTAAACAAAATTGAATACTGATAAAGTTGTTCACTCACACACATTCAATATATATTGTTTAGTACTTATGACATAGAAATTTATAAGAATATTAAACGAATCTATGTGTTTAAGGATATCTGTGTTTCAATTTGACAGCCTGTTTCTTAAAATAAACATTTTAATTTGATACCGAAGCTTTATATACCTTTTTTACAGCTTTTTATACATGTAATTATACTAAATTGGAACTTTTTTTCATACTTTCTGCTCAAGACATGAAAAAACACGCATGAGTTGAAAATACGGGAGTCATGTTTGTCGTGTGGTTTGTTTCGCCAAAATTACCATATAAATGTGTTTTGGACATCCTGGGGGAAATGACTACCGATGAATCTTATGAGCATGAGAATTTGATTTATTTATTAGAGATGCTTTTAAATACTCAATATACAGTTATACAGAGACAAGCTAAAGTTTAAAATTAAGGATTTTTTGGTCAAAGTTATAAAAATTATATAACACATCACATAATCAATAAAAAGCCCTCCTATAAGATTTATGTTGTTTTTTACAATTTACATGAATAATGAAGGGTACGAAGAACACGTATAGGCCTACCGTATAGGTATTGGTATACACGTATAGGTTAGGCTATAGAAACAGCAGTCCCTGATTGTAATACTATCAATGAAAAAAAATATATACTTTTCCTATAAAATAACACACTACAAAAACCAATCTCTTATCGAAATGGTATATTTTTGCGTATTTTTTTACAAAAATGTTTGATATTAGAAGTAATAATAATCATGGACAATTTTTGTAGACGATCTCTCCAAATTTATAGGTTTATGAGTAAAATTAGGGTTGACTAATTTCCATTAGATTCTTTAATCATCTTCTTCAAAGATATTTTGATACATCAGAATATTTTCCATAAGTTTTATCTGAAGAAATTGAAACACAGATTTATTATAAAAATTATTTGTGGGGAGAATATATAAAAATGTAAAACACATAGCATAGTTTAATTTCAATGGTTTTAGTGATTAAAATTGCTTATCATATCTTTTTTATAATATTGGATTTAAAACAGCAGTTTTTGGTACAGTAAACGGACCGTAAAGATAACATTTCAATTTTCAATTAGGGGACTGATAATTCCTCACCTGATAGGTTATGTTTTACTCCGTAATAGGAAAATAATATAATTTCCGTCATCTTACTACAAAAATGCTCGTTTTAATTTTGATGATCAAAAAGAATTCTTTCCCATCCTAGGTAGGCAAAGAGTCAACTGATGTTGTCACCATCACATTTTCGCTATTGCAATTTAAAAGAGATGAAAGTAACTTACATGTATCTCAATGGCGTTAATCAATTATCAGACAATCGACTGATTGTTTACAATTGTAAAAACAATATAGAAGCAACTCTTTTATCTGTATTCTGTTTGTACAATAGTTAGATCCAATAGTTTATGCAGTTTCACGAAATAAAAGTTCATACAAGGGGGCTAAAGTGTTTTTTCGTAGTAATCCTTGGACTCGTATAAAAACATCACTTTCAATAGTTTTAGTATAATATAGTATTTAATTTGTATATACTGTAAGTGATTGCATATTGTAGAGTGTTGACAAATATTCTATGTAATCCTCCATGGTTACACACAGTTCTCGACTCCGTCTCGAACTTAAAGCTCGAAGATTTTCTGGCTCTCGTAACAAAATGTATCAAAGTAACGGTGTTCTGTTCTTATGTATTTTTGAGTAGTCGTAAAACGTAATTGCGCACCAAAAATTACCACTAATGTTTATTGTGACGAAAACTAAAATTTTATTCGAAATTACGGTTTTTACTTTCTCTTTAAAAGATGTTACCCTAGAACTTGTGACTCTCGTTACTCAGTGACGTCACCCTCGGAGTCCTCATCGCCCCGGTTGTCAGCCGCAGCAGCTACATTCACTTAACGAATTTCACACTGTCAATCCTGGGGTCAGCGTCTCGTCACGGACGTCACTCTTCGTTCCGCTCCCGATATCGAGTATCCCCCTCAGCCTAATGGCGGTCTCTTGATTGATATCATTGACCTCTGACCTATCAAATTGCTTTAGTTGAATTCCTTCATTTTTATCCAACAAGATGGACTAGCTTGTTAAGGCGATTAGTTTAGGAGATTCTTTTAAGTAGGTTGCCTAGGAAAGTTTGACTCTTAATGGGGGGTGGAATGGGGTGGTGTGAGTAAAAAATTCCTAGTAAAATTTCCTATGAAAGCTGCTATGATTATTTATTTACAAAATGTTAATAGCTATTTTATGAAATTATTGACATAACCTTTCTAGTAGCGGTGTACTCGTAACTTAAAGTTACCATAAAGTTAATTAAAAAATAAATACAGTAGGCCTACCTTCATAAATAACAACGCTGTCTTCTAGCAATTAAAAAAAACTTTAAAAATTTCTACGAAAAGATTTTTATTTAAAACAAAAAACTACTAATTCAGTTTATCACAATTACTCGTAAGAAGACACACAGACATTCGGGAGTGCCTGACCGCTAACTAACACACAGATAACTATTAAAACCACGCACATCACGTTAAAAAGTAGCTCCCCGCTCTCGCAGTTTAACTTACATGTACATCCACATACACTGTACCTACCGGATTGTTGTATTCCGATTAGTGTTCGTTTAATTTAGAAGATGACGTATAACAAGCTAACTAGTATTTATTTTTAAAGATGTTCAAAACCTCTTTTACCTATCCGTTGTCCGCTCACATAGTTGTCACAGAGCTATTCGTAAGACGTGAAAAAGCGTAAAGGAAGGAGCCGATACAGTACAAGATTAACAGTACTGATAGAACTGTATGGCAATACCGAGATCCGAGCCAGGGCCTAGCGACTCACGTGGAGTCCAACACGCCACCTTACTACACCACGGACTCAACTAACATTAACATTTAATACTACCAAAGCTAAATCCAAAGTAATATTTTGTTATTAATTAACCTTTCTGTTGAATACTACTAGGGTGAAGGCGCTATTTTGTCAGCGATGGTTTTTGTTAGAGGGATAAGGTAGGGGTTGACGAGATGCTTGTTAGGGGATGGCAGAGGGAAAAAAACTATTGCGTCTGTGAGATCAGACACCTTGACTGATAATCTGTTCCTGATGACAACCCCCTCCCTCGTCATGGGGGTGGGGTTAGGGTGAAAACGTGTACCGCACCTTGTCTCTTGTGGCCAAAATTATCTTCCTTCCATTTAAAATATTTCTGTTTTGCTCACACTCTAATCTTATGTTCATGAAGTTCTATGTACGCATTTGTATTTTTGCAATTTAGAATTTTTCTTATTACGAAACATCTAATCAGAGTTGTATTTGTGTGCTTGGATATATTATAAGCATACCTTTCATAATGTTTCTTTATTGTTTTCATTACGTAATTAATTTAACCAATGGTATTTCAAATCTAATTATTAATGAAAATAGGTTATCAAACTTTATAAAACTTTATTTTGTTTAAAATAATAATTGAATAATGGACAACATTTCATCTAAAGAATTTTAATATTTAATTGTTTTTGTACATTTGAATAACTTCCAAGGAAATTATCACGGAAAGTGTCTTGCTTCTGAATGGGGGCCTAAAATGTGTTCTCACAAAAATAAATAATAGGCTCATCATGTGATTAAATCGAACATAATAGTTCAATAGTTCGTGAGCACAAAAACAACTTAAGGTTATTGAACCCATTAAGTGTTTTGATGTATGTATGAGCAAATATATTGTTTTTATCAACAACTGTTACAGCGATATATTAAATCACTAGGACCGTGAGTGATTCTTTTCTCATAAACTCATAACCAAATAATTTAACTGAGAATCTCTTTGTATATTACTTGTGTGAGGTTAATATTTTCCATACTAATTAGTATGTTGCTTCCTAATATTTTTGCGTCTAGTTTTGTTTACAATCTTTTCAGTATAATAAAGATATAAGGTCTGTCTGTCTGTGCCCAAAACCCTAAGATCACACTGATGGTCACCATTTTTATGAACATTTGGTGTACGGGTGCACTTTAGCTATTCCTCCAGAATTTCTTATATATGTTTTAGAATATTTAGATTTTAGAATATTTTAGATTTAAAGTGAAAGATTAAGGGTATCCCCAAAACCTTAAACAAAGTTAAAAAATATTTATCGAAATCTCCTCTAGCGATTTGTATTAAAGTTTATATAGGCTACAGTAGTTATATTAGATCCCAAATAATATGACAACACCCGTATGTCTGTAAAACTAATGGTTCAAAAGTTAATTATATAAAATTAACTATTAACTAATTATATTCATTTCATTAGTTTTCATTTTTATTTTCGCCTAATGGTTCCAGAAAAAGTTAAATTGAATATTCATGGTAAACGTAGTTGTACATTGTCTGAGAGCGCTTAATGTTGTTTTTATATAGAATATTAAAAAATAAATTTCTTCCTTATTTCCCAATTGTTATCCATAAAACTAGACATGCAGTGTAAGGTTACTCCACCTAACAAAAACAACTAACCAAAATTGGTATTATCGGGGGGAGGGGGTTATGTCCCCTCATAAAACAATAAATTTAACTTGTTTTCTCTTTTTGTTATTTTTAGTTCAGTTTCAATTAGTTTGTTGGTTAAATGATATTTAGATGAACTTCAAAGAATAGCCTATACTAGTTTTATAAAAGGGTGTACTTTTTAAGTTTATGGAAGAAAGTATGTGTCAGTACACTGATACAGTTTATTTATGTGTGAGTTGGTTTAAAGAGTAATAAACGTTGTTATTCTGTCTATAGAATAATAAAGAAAGGTTTGATCAAAGAAATAGTTCTCGTTTTAATGGGAAATATAGAGACAAGATCTTTGCTGGAATGTAGGAGTTTGACCCGTCGTGAAGCTTCGCAGAACTGTATAGCGATCACTCAGACGTGAAGCACATTGCTGTCTAGCGATACGACGCGAGGTCGTTAACTTAGATTTGAAGCCGAAGTGAATGATTACGTCATGGATCATCAATACTGGAACTTTCTACCACCAGGCGTGACGTTCAACCCCAGCGGTCTTCTACTGGTAATCCTGTTTGATGGCAGTCTACTGTACATCTATATCTTCGTTTCTACATCTGCTATCAAAGTCAAATGAAAAACCAATTCTAAATTGCATCTTTTTTAGGTTTTTTAAGTAAAAAATGTAAATTGTTCGTCGTTGTCTCAACCGAAGTAAATAGAGTGGATTAAAAATAATTTTTAACCTACGTTTTAGGTTTATAGTTCATCAAGGTATGTATCAAGTACGTTGAGTACAATTATTCAGAAAATACCATATATCTAATTGCAATACAATGAAAGTAGACGTTAGCCTGAAGGTTATAATACCCTTACACCTGAGGAGGTTTAGTAATTAGTAAACGACACAATAACTAGTTATTTGCATCTTTACTAGTTCTGATAGGATTAATTATTCGCAAAATGATTTTAAGTTAATTGCATCGCGAATCAAGCTAAAGCAGTTATTTGCGATCACGTTCCACATTAATTAATTGCGGACTCGGATTCAAGTTTTTCTTGAGATCGCAAACTAGATAACACTCGACGGTGTGGTCCTGTCAGGCACGGGTTAATAAGAGCGCCAGGGGACCGGCGATCAGCGCGATCTGTGTGACGACGCATGGTACTAGCAGTCGATAAACCAGCTGATTTGACGCGACACCGAACGTGATAAACCAGCTGTTCCGTCATGTCGTGGTCAAGAATAACAGCTAAGACTCAGAAATATACTGATTCTCGGAATACAATCGTAATAAGAGTACTCAGTTCGCTCGGCATCTGTTATTGGTGTCTTAGATGTTCGTGCCGCATGTCGCTTTGTGGTAATTGTATATTCCGTTGCTAGTGTCGTAAGAAGACTCAGGCCTGAGTTGTTGCCGTTGCGGCAGTCTTGGTGTCTTAGTTGCTCATGCTGCTTACTTATATCAGCGTATTTCGTTTCTGATGTCGTGTAATAAGTCCCGAGACCCCATTTTTATGTTTTGAAAATCTCGGTGTCTTCGATATCCGCCGCTAGTGATAATTGTGTACTCCGTTGTTCTCGTAAACTGACTTTTATGACTGTTATTTCGTACGATTCATACTAAAACTTACGTTTATGAATCGTCTACAGTCTTTATTACAGCCCTTACTCATATAATGACAGGAATGTATTATGTATATTTTAGTTGCATTTTCTACGCTACTTATTTTATATAATTTTAATATATTTAGTCCTACCCCAGGAAACAGTTGTATGTATTGATATATTATAGCTCGTACTTATAATATTTGTTACATATTATAACTCTTTGAATTTTTTCTACTTGCGAATGCAAGTGCAAATGGAAGCCCTACATAATGCCAATAAAACTTTAAACAACAAAATCTTTTTACATACACACAAAATTTCTCATACGTTACACTGTAACTGGACTTTAAAATAATGAATCTACAATAATCTCTGTCGTTTTACTTTATTTTATTTCATGTTTAAAATCATAAACATTTAATGTTTCTAGGTTACAAGGATTAAATATGTTAATTTTGAACAGCGTGTTTCAAAATATAAACCGTGTAAAAATCCCAAATACATATTGTATATAAAAATATCACACAATCAAAATTTGGCTGAAAACCTTAGGAGTTAAACACTAGCTATTATAGGGGTTTTGGCCAACGGTTTTGCAATCAGTTAAAAAGTTTGTAGGTCAAGCTCGCAAGTATGGCCGCATTAACTCTTTGCTCCACATTGGTAAGTGATTAAACTTATTGGCCTTTGATAAATCGATCATACTTGTTATATAGCGTCCAGAAGACTACCCCAGACAAATGGCATAATCAAGAATCGCAATCGTTTTTGTGTACCATATTTCGTTGCTAGCTATGTAAATATGCAATGGTACAAACTATAAAAATTAGTAAAAGGCTACTATCTTCAAAACCGACTAAACACATGTGAATTGTTGTTTGGCTCTCGAGTCTTCTCGTTACTCATAGAGAGTTTTATTCACACCCTATATTTTTAAGTATATAGGTATTTGATACTATGTAATTTATTGAGCACAAAATTATATTCTACTTTTTACCATAATGTGATCAAAATGCATATCTCATAAATTGCCCTACCGTTTCTGCATTACAGTGAAAACGAACTAATAAATCCAGTTTATCCTTTGTCTAAAACCTCCTTCGTCTTAAATTTTTACCTGTATTTTTTCTAATTCAGACGCCACTTGTTCGTTCATATTACGATATAACCTGATCGAATTAGTTTATGCAGAGAATTTGGTAAGGCAAATTAACTTTTCGTGGTTAATATTTCACTCGATTTCTCAAAGTTGTGACAGCGGGCTAAGCAATAAAGCGATTTCATTCCCTATAAATACAATTCAGTGAAGAACTCACACTGAAAAGCGGTCGGCGTGAAAAGAAAAAAATTGAAAGAGGCGGAAAGAGCATTGTCAAGTTCAATCCTGGCCTGAATGGGCGTGTCGTGGGACAGGGCCGGAGCGCAGGGAATATCACAACCTATGTGGGTCGATTGTCCGTGTGATTTACAGAAGGTAAAACACAAAACTACTCCGATGATTTACTAACAATATTTTGAAATTATCATCATAAACGTGTAGCCCATAAATAAAAAAATAAGTGGTGTACAGTATCTGCTTTGAAAGTAATTCAAACTTAAAGTAACTTGTTTATTGAAATTAATCAGATTTTCTTCAATTAAAGAGATTTTAAAAATCTTGAGAACATAATTACACCCTACGGTTGACATAAAATATCACAAAAACGCATACACGAACTACGATCACACATATTTATGAAACGATACGTGGCGCAAACATGAGGGGGGAGTAGTTCAGACTACTCTCTTTTGGACTGAACTACTTTATCTGAGTACGAACTACTCCCTTTGAGCTTGGACAACCTCCTTTGAGTTTGGACTACTCCCTTACTACCCTTTTTGAGCCTGGACTGCTCCCTTTTGAGTTTGGACTACTCCCATACTACCCTTTTTGAGCCTGGACTGCTCCCTTTTGAGTTTGGACTACTCCCTTACTACCCTTTTTGAGCCTGGACTGCTCCCTTTTGAGTTTGGACTACTCCCTTTTGATTTTGGACATCCCCCTTTGAGTTTGGAATACTCCCCTTGAGTATGGACTACCCTCATTGAGTCTGGACTTCTCTGTTTGAGCCTGAACTACTTTCTTCGAGTCTGGTGTACTCTATTTGAGTCTGGACATTTCTTTTTTGAATCTGGACGATTCTATTTTGAATCTGGAACACTCCGTTTGAGCTTGGACAACTTCCTCTGAGATTGGAATACTTCCTTTGAGTTTGGACTCCTCACTTTGGGTTTGGACTACTCCATTTAAGTCTCGATTACTCTCTTTGTGTCTGGACAGCTCCCTTTGAGTTTGGACTACCCCCTATCAGTTTGGACTACGTACTTTGAGTCTGGACAACTCCCTTCGAGTCTGGACAATTCCCTTTGAGTTTGGGCTACTCTCTGAGTCTATACTAATCTCCAATACAATTTCCTATCACATCCTGTTTACTTTTTAATGATATTAAAATTAACATGTTCTAAAACAGGTTTTGTCGAAATCTGTGAAACACATAGTTTTCTATTTAGCAATGTTATTACGATGTGCATTGGCGGATTTTGATGTGGGTCATGTCTCTTTCTTAAAAGGAAACTAAATTTTACCTGTAAATCGTATTTTAAAAGTGATTTTAATACATTACTTGATTATAATGTACGCGATTAAGGCTTTAGTAAATGTGAACCGTTACCAGTTTTCGAAATTAATTGTTTAAGGTAGAAAACTACCCAATAATTTGGAAAATTTTGAAATGAGGAAATTTGTAGATTCAAATAGAATGTGACAGCAGCATGACGAAAATAAACTGCTGGAATTTGTTAATGAGAACCGAATGTGAGTCTGCTCCAAAAATAGTGACATTCGGTTTGCTCCAGATAATACTAGCAGTAATATATTAAAGTTTTAACTTTACAATGAGCAATAAGTTAATTCGATTATTTTTATACCCTTAAATTTTTATTTTAAACTTTCTTTTGTTGGTTACTGTATACACGAGCGAGGTTTTTACAATACAAGACTCGACGTCTTTATTTATTTAATAAATAAGCCTCTTTCATTAACAAAGAGTGTTAATTTCATATTTTTAGTGTGTTAGTTATACGAGTATTTAGTAATACTCGATAAAAGTAGGACGCGTAAGCTAGAAAATTTTCTTTTATATTCATGGTATACAATAATATAAAAATAGCTTTAAGATAGCTGGTTAATTTTTATTTTTATTCCATTTTCGCAATTATACGCTGTGCACTAACTTATTAAAGTGTATTTCAGTATATCTCAGACAATACTCTCAGTTCTAATATTGAGTATAAAATTCCAAAGTGCAAATAGGTGTATCTGACAGCAGATGGTTGTATAATTAAGTGGAAGCCCATGCGCACATGCGCGAGGCTCACGCAAGGGGTGTCGTGACCTGCAAGCCTCTTCCAAGGAGTATAATGTCCATGCATTTCATTACTTTACCTTAATGAAATAGTGGCTTATCCATCAAGTATTTTAACCCAAGTTATTCACGAGAAATGAGTGTAAGATAATTGTGTCACGATCTTAATGTCTTGCTACTGGCTAGGCCGATATTTTCCATAGAATGGGCTGTTAGTTAATTGACTAATAACAGAGAGGAACGGATTATAAGGAGAGTAGGCACCTTATGGGACTTAGTGGAGACGATAAAAATAAGCTAAGTGTTGCCATCTGTCGGATCTAGCGGTGAACTAGGTCTCTGTGACACTGTTAGGTGTATATTAAATCATTTGCGACACTAGCGCTATCTGAGGATGGCAGTACCTACTACTCCAATTGACGGTACGATGTACCGTCTTCATCCTTAACATGGGCGTGCACAATCTACTTTACTATCCGTTCATCTATGCTAATAGCCAATGGATTCCAAGGGACCTTCAGTTTCACTTGGTGTCCGAACCACAATTGATTTTGCCTCTCAAGTACGAACTAATCTACTCTCAGGATAGTCTTTGCGGATGAACGTAGAGTGTGTCAGGAGTGTGGACAATATTCCACAACAGATGGTTGTACAAGATGTGGAAGCCCATTGACGGCATGCGGGCAACAGTTAGCAGTCAGCAACGTGTCGCAGGAGGAGTGTAGTCGCCCGCAAGCAGTATTAAATTACGCAAGTATATGGAAAGTTGTCCTTCGCACCGGTCCTGGCCATGCCATCTCCCCCTCTGCCTTCTGCCTTCTCCTCCATGTAGCCTACCTATTATGTCACTATCAATCGATTCCCCTGTCACTCACCTATTAGTCGTGTAAATTTACCCGGTTCGTAACATCACCCTCCGGCGATCCGGTCCAATCATGCTCGCTCTCGGGTTGAATATGCAACAGTTCCACTTAGCTAAAGATGCCAATCACCACATTATATAGTTTATAATGTGTTGGTTATTGGTTTCATAAAAACGTTTCCTTTTAAAACCTCGTAAATGAAATTGAAAATTTAATCCGCTTATGTGTTTCATACTTTCCTTGACACCTCACCTTGTCAATTATTTATTATACCAAAGACATATTATGTTTTCACGTGATTTTTACATGAAACGTCAGCAGACATTTAACCTTACAAAGCTATTCCACTTTAACTATCGATAACCGTTACTTACTATCGTAAAAATACGTTAGTTTGGTGCAAATACAAATTGTTAGATAAAGTCTTCTTTCAACAAAAATTTTATGAACAGTTTTGAGTGATACATTAGTGTTTGGAAACTTCGTATAAGATGATAATTGTTCAACAGCCACAATACTTTGACCCGCTAACGATTAGTGAATAAGTGTGATAAGTGAACAGTATGTCCGCCACGTTTCCATGGCCCCTAAATTATAAATGTTCCATGAAATTCAAATTTTATTTTTAACTGCACATTATATTATATTTTATATTTCTCTTACTCCCCGTCCCTAATTTTCGTTTAGTTTGGCGTTAACTTTCCTTAAAACTTATCTTTCACTCCTTGAAGTGTATAGAAGTGTGCTCTAGTTAATTACTTTACCTTTAATTTGACACATCAAGAATCTTTTTACGACAATCGAGTGACTTGTAATGCTTGTTCAAAATTAACATTGTTCTTATGGGACTAAAATCCAAGTTGGCGGAGGTACTGCAGACTCTTAATTCCTCACTCTCTTCTCACTTCTATTTTGTCTTATTTCCTCCATAATTCCAGTCTTTACCCTCCAATATTAACCTTATGCATACTTTACTTCCGTAAACTGATTGCTAAACAATTTCACAGAACACTTAGGCCTACTTTCTTTTCCGGAATGTCCCGCGTAGGATTTGGCACATGTTGGCGCGGAGGCCCTCGACGTTTCGCCCATCATGTGTTGGGCGTCATCAGGAAGTGACTACGAGAGGTGGTTGCACGGTGGCGCGCACTTCATGTAGTGAAACATCGAGGACAACCACGCAACATGTGCCAACAAGTACGCAGAACATTCCAGAAAAGCAAGTAACTAATAGTGATGGTGATGCTGCAATAAATCATTTACCGTACCTGTGATCTGTCCATAGCAGTGTTAGCACATAGGCTAGCAAAATGGACCACCCTTGTTCTGACAAGAGTCACCAGACACTGGTCTCGAACCAGACCATTTCCCCGCGTTGGTAAACATATATTATACTGTATTCCAACATAATTTTCAGATCCGTATCATTTTACATAGTTCCGAAAAACCGTGGTGTAACGATCACCTTCCGAGTCTCCACAGTCGCACGCGACGGAAGCCTCTCCAAGTGTTACACTAGCCAATGATTGCTGCCATTGTGTGGTACAAGAGGCTGCCATTGGGAATTACCACCCATTGTCATCGGAGGAAGCTGCTTTCTTTGGGACGGCTGATATTTAGTACAGTTATTTGTTACTTCCGTAATAATATTTCTCATTTTTATCTTAAGTAAGAAAAAGCATATAATTGCATTAGTTTTTGCTGAATAGTAATTGTAAAAATAAACAATATTACAGAGAAAGTGCAACTATGAAGTATTGTTCTTTGAAATAAATACAGTGTTATCCACCTTAATTCCTCAAATGAAACGCCATTGATGTGAATTAAACCTTTAACAATCGTTCAGTAATAAATCTTTTTACTGTCTGTGGTTTACTTGTTTTTTCAAAGCTATCAATATTATGCTTTGAACAAATACACAAAGGATATACTGTCTGGAATATGTCTTATCTTAGATATACATAGTCTATAAACAAATAATATTACGTCCTAAAATCTATGGCGTTAAATTTCATGAAGTTTCGTATTATGAATGTGGAAAGGAACGTCACAGACAGTTCCTCAGAAATGTGAAGAAGAAAATAAAAATTAATTGTTCGTTTAAGAAACATTAAACATATTTTAAGAATAGGCCTAACAGACGTACCTATTATTTTTATGTGAGTAATTTCAATACTAAAATTTTTTATTAATTATTGTTTGTTCTTTATATTGGTATGCAGTAGTTTTTAAGCGATCAATTTAAAAAGTGAGTAATTATTTTAAAGAACGACATTTATCTGTAATGGATTATTTTGTATTTAAAACATTTCACTTATGAGGGGAGGACTACCGATATACAATGGCTTATATTGCTCAACACCCCTGAATCACCCAATAAGTATTCGATTTGCGGAGTTTAGAATTTGTACTGACACAGACGAGAAGATTGGGACACTACTAAAAGATAAAAATAAATGTGTACTTCGAAACCGAACTAAAAGTTTGAAATATTGTTGTTTACGAGGCGAAGATAACACTGGAGACGGGTCTATTAGGGTCAAATGAGTAGACAGAGATAAGCGAAGGGCGTATCATTCATCAACTGGCTACGACGCCCGTCTGCGAAGTTGGCACTAGGAGGTGCCGAGCGACAAGTAACTGCTTTGTAGAGGTTAGTCCTCGCCATCCGCTTCGACTACGACCAACACATATATTTTGAGAAACACTTCCCTTATATCACTGGGGAGCTTCATAATCTGAAGGTCACTAATTTAATCCTGAGAAACATTTTGACATAATTTTGTGAAGGTTCAATACTGGTAGCAGTTGATTTTGAATTCTTGGCTACTATTAATGATTTTGGCAAATTAGTTTGCTTGTTTTCTCAGTAACAAAGCTAGAATATATCATCAATTTCATCACACTCATATCCACACCCTTCACTCATATCTATCTTAATAAGAAATAAATACAAACCTCAACTGCCTATCACCAATGGTTTAAGCCTCTACGGTGAATTGAAGGCAGAGAGGTACCGTACCCTAGCGGCCTGAGTCACATTCGCTAGTCGGTCACTTGTTTCGATACAGCAACTTTTGACCATAGACTAGCGCGCTGGTCTTAAGCTACCGTGCCGGTAAACATATACGTTCCAAATTGCATTACATACACATTTATTAAATAAATAAAAAATATTAATTATAGAAAGAAATATAATTTTCAAACCCATTGAACTTTTGTGAACTCATTTAAGTTAGGTAACTAAATTTAACATTTATTACTTGTTAAATCTTGTTAATCATTGTTAATCTCAATTACTTTCATCAATTAATCACGGATATGATTTCCAACATAGTATGAAGAGAATTACAAACGTATGACATAGTAGTTTCATTCAAAACATAGTTTCCTGTTAAAAATATATATTTGAAATTGACATAAATCACTCAACTAGTGACAAATACGAAAGCAAAACTATTATTTAAAAGGTAAAGCTGTACTGATATTCGAACAATGGTGGACGAATTCCCTCGCGAACCGTCAACATTGGCTGTTATCTGATTGTAACTGAACACGCAAACAAATGCAATAAAAGATTAGTTGATCTATATTCCAACTTTTATGGCATATGATCAATTTTACTGCCATTTCTGCTGATCAATATTTACATATTCTGGTTTCGTGATTGAACCGAAAAAATATTGTTTACTGTATTTTGATTGTATTCCTAAAATTTGTACAAGCAAACAAAATCACTAAACTTCCACTAGTGAGTTATCTTATTTCATTCTTGCAAAGGTTATTTATTTAATCTTCAAGATTTTTGTAATTTTTCTGGTAAATTATTACTGTTTCTTTATTTATAATTGCTCAGCTAGCTGGTAGAAAGGTGAGGTAAAATGTTACCATGTATTTGATTGAAAAGAATAATTGACTATTGTATTAGGCTCATTAAATAACAGTATAATCACGAATATCTATTATTTAATCTGTATTTCGGAATTTTGAAAACCCCAATCCAAAATTTGTCCTTTACAACCGTCCTCCGTAACCGGCGGCATACTCACACTCCCCTTTCCCCTATATCCCACCCTCTGTCGCCTTGCTCTTCCACGTCCAAGAAGAGGGTTGTTCCCGCTTCCTTTTATCCAGGGGCTTATTGCATTTTGATAGACTAATTACATCATAGATGCCAATTCGGAAAGGGGCTCCTCTCTTAAGGAGAATCTTATAGTGCAAATGCAGGTTTTGATCTTGGAAACGCAGGTTGGTATTTCTGTGGAATTGTATGTATATTTTAATATGACAGATTGTGTTAAATATTTTACAGTGGGGAATATTTTACATATGTTCAAAAATGTAAATATTAAGTAGGGATATAAAACAATAGTGGATTAAATAAGTACAATAAAACTCAGTTGGAAACTTAGATCTGGTGCTACAGGAGATATTGAGACTAAAATTTAACAAAATTAGTGGAACGTCCTTAGAATAAACAAACTGTATAGTACAAAATAGATGAAAAAGGTTTTTTGCAATGAAATCTAAAGCGGTTTTCTATATAGGCTTACCAAATATTTAGAAAACGTTTTCCTTTTTCAAAACTCTTCACCAAGGTGTTATAGTTAAAATTTCAATTAGAAATATGGTATTACAGGTCATAATGCTTCATGAAAAATATAAAACTTACAATACTCATCGTGTTATCTACACAGTAGCTTCGAGGTTCACATTGGGTATTGTTAGTAAAGCAAGTTTTTTCTAATTGAATGACTGTGACGCTATACTCTTATCATTACGAGTCAGACTTTTCAAATATTTCATAGTTTTTCATTACGTAAATGAGTGCGATGATTAGTTTATTATACTTTGTTGCGTTTGTCCCTGGCAAACTGAATCTTACTATATAAAATAGTTATGTGACTAATAAATGTCGTTACGATGCCTTACTGACTATTACACTGCACAGACCGTATTGCCTATGGTGATTAGGGGTTGAGGAGTTTAATTAATCGGATATTATAAGCAACGTCTTAGTTTTGAAATTCAATACTTTCTAAAATGTGTTTACTACATCTACGGTTACCCATAGCATAAATTACAGGTTTAACTATGTAAATGTTTATCCGTATCAGCACAAGGATTAACACCCTCCATCTCCAGAGCTAATAGCTGCAGTAGCGACATCTGTCGACGTGACGAGGCGGTAGCTAACCTCGTTACCAGACGAGCCTCTTAACGCCGAATAATCTATTAGCAAACACCGTAATGAGAGATCCTTGATCCTTGAGTTCATGTGTGGTAAATTATACTGTAGAAGCGTATTTGCTTTACGAAAACGTGACATGATGTTTACAGCTTCACAATTCCAGAGCCTAATGAATTACTTTATAGAAGAGGACCAAATGTGTACTGATTCTAGCAAAAATAGATTGTAAAATGTTATTTAATTTACTGAAATTGTTAAATTCCATAGCCAAAACTCTAGATCTAATGGTAAATATAATAATTTAAAATAGGTGTCGGTAAACTGAAACATAAATTGTCCCCTAAGACTTTGTCCATACTGCACATCTTTTTAAGCAATCCTGGTTAATAGTAAGAAAGTATTGAAGAAACGGTTGTATTTCCAGGATTTCGAAACAAACACTGAAGAGTTTTTTTAATTTAGGAAATAGCTAATTTCTCAGTAACACATGTTTGTACTTACTTCCCTGGGGGAAATAGGTTAGTTCATGCATATGTCTAATGGGAAAGTTTTCAGTTCGTCCAAATAGCTAATTTGTTCATATAACCAAACTATGACGTCACTAACCAAATGATGTCACTGTTTCAAATTTAGTTCTCGCAAATTTTTAACACCCCTCCTCCCAGAGCTAGGACATATCCATGTCAAAATAAGTTCTAGATACATCTCATGTTCATATTCCCTAATTTTACACTCGGTCATAATCTTGACTTTGAAAGAAAAGTGACATTTTGGGACCTGGAAACGAAATATATTATTTTTATATAACGACAAATGAAAAGAATATTGTATGTTTTTGCATGGAAAAAGCGTTATAAGAGAAGGGGTTTGTTAATTATCGTCGATCAGGCACATATTGCGCTGATGACTTGATAATTACTGTCGCAGCTGACTTGGACACGCCACGCCGTGTCGGGCCGGCTGGGCACTAATCAATGTCCGTCCGTCCGCTCTGATGAGATTTGAAATCTGGACCGAACTATTTTACAACAACGAAACCCGATTTTCTAAACTCTATTTTTTCATATTTCCAAAAGCTATCGTATTTTAGTCTATGGGGATTTATTTTGAAGTGGCAGCTTAATGAATAAGGAAATTTCATAAGATTTTTAGCGTATTTACTATTTATTATATTATTTAACAAAGAAATAATCAGCTTAACTCATTATTTTATTAGTCTAAAAAAATAGCGACCATAAAAATAACCGTGAAGTCAATAAAAAATATATAGATATCTAATCTTAATATAATATAAATAAAGTAACTCACAACAGGTTTTATTTATGATGTTTATATATTTTTGGCGTGTTTTAAAACGTACTTGTCAAGATACCTTGCTTAACGTAACCTAATATAAATATACTTTTCTGCTTCACAAATAAATTATCAAAACTAAATAAAAATTCAACTCCAGCTGAGTGTCTAAACTTGTTTCTCCAAATGACAATTATATATATATTAATTAATATTTCCTCGTAACACAAACAAAGTCATATCGGTCCTAATTGGAAACCAAGATAAAAATTTTGATTTTAGGATCAAAGTGTAACATCAGTGAGGGGTTAACTGGGGTCAAATGTTACGACAAGAATTAATATCAGCTGTTGCGTTTCGTTTGTAAAAAAACTTCGAAAACTGATCGGAAAATAGGATTTCACCATAAAATTAACATCTATGGTAATTGTACTGATTGTAAATGAAGAGGACCACAAATTGTATTTTAAATGAAAGCAGTAAGTTTCTAACCACGTTTAAGTATTGAAAGTTACATGTTCCATCGTTCCTATGACAATTTATTCATTGTGGCAGTTGTTGGCGCGGTCAGGCATTAAATCAATAGATTTTTCTTGAGATGGGGATCTTTCAGAATATTTTGACCTGAATATGAGATAATAATTATTGTCATATGACATATTTCGTATCTTTGCACTGACAAAGAGAAGCGTTTTATTTGTTAGGATCACTGATTCGACCAGTAATCATCATCACAATCATTTATTCATTCACAAATCATTAATTCACGTATAGGCTATTATAATTAATTTTTGTTTGATAGTTAATTTAATTTATTTGTTGGTCAACCAATAGCGCGCGAGTCTGTCTAATCAAGAGCTGTCACCTCTCGCTGGCATATGTGACTCATAGTGCTACTGTCTTTAATTCACTGTACTGTCTCTAGATACATGATGTAACAGCCTTAGTTTTGGAAAGCTCTTTCCAATAGCTTTAATGGTTCTCATCGGTAAGCCTTCATCTACTTGTTTCAGATCTAAAAATGTGTCTGTAAAAAGAAAGTTCAACGACTTTGTTTCGATTCAACAACAACTTATTCTTGTTCCTGCTGTGCGTCTGGACCCTTGAGCAACCAATAATCGACGACCGTTGTTGTGACGTGGTCGCTGCGCCCAATCAGAGCCCAGTATCCGAGGTGTTTATGACTGTTATGAGTGAGTTACCGTCCTCATGTCTCGGCACAGCCAGGCGACTACCGGAATATAATCAGTTCCAACAGCCGGGTATTGAGTGATTTATTTGTCGTAAATTTTCTTCACTTCGTTTGAGTTTTAAGAGTTTCACGCCTGCGGCTCTCCTTTGTGGAGTTCAACGAACATTTGATTTATTTGGTAGTTTTAGGTCAACCTTACTTCCCGATTAGTTTTATACTTGCTCATCCTTATTCCTTTGTTTTTCCCACTATGCTGTAAAAAGAAAATAAAGATTGTACTATTCATTAAAAACTTGGAAATTACACTGATATTCAAAATAGTCGTCCAAACAGTTGATCGTATTGGTAGTTAGTTATTCGCAAGAAATCTTGACTTTTAACAGTTCACAACATCGCTTAAAAATATAGTAACACCCCAACATATACAGGGTTATTCCTATATAATATTTTACCACAAGAACTAAAAGACTAAATATAAATCAGTAAATTCAAAACATATTTAAAAGAATATCTAGTAAAAAGTCCATATTACAACATAGACGAATACATTACTGAACACACATTGTCAAACAAACTGAGCTAACATCAACCACCCTCAAACGAGGTAAAATTGACATCTCCCCGATCTGAAGATTGTGGCGAAGATTCAGGATGTAAGATGTATTTTAATTATGACTGTTATTTAATTGCCAATGACAATGTGTATTAACATTTGCAAAAAGAAGTCCTATTGACTCTCGTTTCGTTTTACTCTAGCCTGTGTCAAATTTTGAAGATTTTACTTGGATTTTCGAAAATTAAAATTAATAGTACTATCTCAGCTGTGGATAATTAAAAAATAAAATAAAAGGCGTTTAAATCAATACAGAAAAATCGTCATGAAATAAGCAGTTGAGTGTAAATATGACGAACTATACTTTTCCAGTATTATTACTTTCTCAGGTTTTGATTCAAACAATATAATATGATTGTTGCTTATGAGCGCCTAAAGCCTCGCTGAGCTACGAAAGCATTGTTGCCGTATATCGGGTTTACCTGATACCTCTGGCTTATTTGCCGCCGACGCAAGGTTTAAAGTCTCTGACGTAATAAGATTATGTTCTCACTCCAGTTTACCCATATTATCTACTATGATTTGAATAATACCGACAAATTCTGTGTGTAAGTTATTATAACATATTTTATGTTTTAGGACACCATAAAATGTATTTTTTAATTTCGCCTGATATCTACCATTTCTTATGGCGTGCGGTGCCGACACACCGAGGGTCCGTTGAAGTAACATAGTTATTTAGTTAAAAGTACACACAAATTAATTATGCTGATTATGAACCTAAATAATTTAAAGAATAACTATCGAAGGTTTTAATTCTATTTAAATAATTCACTAAGTAATTCTATTTACTAACAAAATTAAAAAAAACATGGCCGAATGCATTTGAGTTTAATTGAAATAGAACTAAGGTTAAGATAGGGATACGTTTTATGGAATCAAAGTTTTGAAAAGTGGTACAAGCAAACAATTATTCTTCATGAGAATTTTCTTATTTTCACAAATTTAAATTTATACACTTTTGAAAAATTTTTACATCGTCATTGAAGGTGCAATAATTACGATATGAATAAAAATATGAATAAAAACAGTAAACACATCTGGAATTTGACCAATAATAAATAGATTATCATTTCATTTAGAAACCGATACCAAATGTAATGACAAATTAAATTGCATAAAATTCAGTTCTAATTTTGAAGTATCCGAGTATTTTCGTAGATAGTTTTCAAAATTCCAATTTTTCCAATTTCACACCACGCTGTCGCGGAAAGGGTTGTAATGGATCTGAGTTTCAAATTCCACCCCAAGACAAATGGCCGGGGGTCGATCTATGGAGTGTCGAGTTGCAAGTAACCATTGGTCAAGTCACCTGTAATACAACACCCTCGTATAATTGGCTCATTGTTTATCGGTGAATGTGACATTTTGTAATTTAGAGACTTCGGCGTTCTATTTTTTTAATTACAGCACTTAATAATGAATGTGAAATTTGGTTGCATCAATCTAACTCACGTTACATGAATAAACTACCCGTGGATTATATATTATGTAAAATTTAAACTGTTTTTATAAATCTTCTTTACAACTATATTAAAGTAATATATTTATTAAAAACGGTAATAGCTTCTTTTACATACACATAGTTTCCACCTACATAGACTACGAGTCTGTGTTTGGGACGTTACAAGTAATTACAGGGGTAAGCCAACACAGGTTAAGGTATTCAGTACTGATAAAAAATAAAGGAATCCCTGGAATAAGAACCATGAGTATTACTGACTTCGATTTAGAGTCCGTCAAGCTACCAACTTATTTACCGTCTGGCCACATGTAGATTATTCATTTTTAACGGATAATTGTATCAACAACGCTAAAACAATAAGGAAGTTTCAACAGTAATCTCGGTTTCTTGTATTATTTCAAATGGTTATTTTACATTCTAAGGTTTTAGGTAATGTTTTATTAGTTTCACTTTATTTAATACTATTTATTGTTTAAAAATTTAATCCTTGTTTCGTGAAACAATACCTAAACGTATTTTTTCAGAGGTGAATCCCCTTAAGAAGATTATTTAAATCGATTATTGTGGGACTCACAAAATCACTTCACTAACTTTTAATTCCTAGATATTTTAATTTGAGTTACCACTTCTACGATTCAAGGTAATAATTTTAAGTATAATCGCTGTATAAATCACGGTTATCCCAACATAACAGTTATTTAACCAGCTACCGTTCCCACTGACAATCTCGGGTGAACAATCATGTACGTGTATCCGAAAGGGGCGTCATAAATTAGGGTAATATCATCTGGAAGATTATCTCGGGGATATCTTCAACGAATGTGAGGTCCTTTATCTGTTGTCGGATCTTCTCATAAATAAACAAGACAGACACTGTGACACCTAGCCAGCTGAGAGGACAATAAACAGGCAAGACAAATACGTCCGTCTGGAGATACGGCGACTGGCGTGGAAATATTTATACCAGGTATTCAATAAGCAACGGGTTATTTGTTAACAGGTGTCAAGAGGAAAATTAGGAGAATTTGATCGAACCTTTCTCACAATCATTTATAATTCACGTAGATACTTAAGTAAAATCTTCGTGTAAATAATAGATGTATATAATAGTCTACAATCTATTTAATCAAGGCTCTATACCTACCTTAAAGCTAGTGTCAGTATTTCGTATAAAAGGTTTTGTTAATATTATTGAATATAACATTTTCAAATTTAAACCAATATTCCTTTTAAAATCGAAATATATGACACAGATTTATTCTTTTTGCTTTGGCCTAATGGTAGTTATACTCGGAGCATTATTTATTATTTGTTTTTTATTACTTTTGAGATTTGTTAAGTAGTAAATATTTTGTTCTTTTAATGCATTACGGAAACTAATACCCCCGTCACAGTAGACCTGCGTACTCATATCAATAATATAATAACAATAGTATACGACAATTTTGATCAATATCTGTGGAAATATAAGAGGAACATATAAGTAGTAATTTTTGCCATGAACAATTATTGTTTATTTGGCCTCTAGGCACCTCAAAACGAAACGTTAACATGGTCCCGGGCTTAGGTCTTGCCATGAGACCTACGGTAATGGCTTCTTCCCTGTCAAAAATTAGCTAATACTTTTTTGAAAAATATATTATCACATCATTGTCTAAATTAAATATCAGATATGTAAACTATTAATATTGAATAAATTAGGCATACCCCTAAGACGAAATAATATATCGGAGCTTTGAATGGATTTATATAGAGGTTAGTTGTTTTTAAAACATGTTTATTGAAGAAAGCACTTCTATATTTTTACGTACCCCTAATTACGAATATTTCCATCTTAAAACACATCTTAATTCACATCTTAGAATATGTATTGAAATAATTTTTCCTCATGGAAGACGATTGCTGATGAAACATTGTATTAAAAGATTCCCCTTAAAAGATAAAATAAAGTGTCAAAGATTTTGAAGGTGTGTTACCAAGCAGAATAAAAATATAAATATTGGTATCGATAAATATCGAATCGCAGTTGAAAGATGGCAGAGGCTGGCAGCGTCACGTCGCGTCGGGTGGAGACGACGTGACGTGACTTGAGGGAGCTCCATTACTTGACAAATATCTCACCGACTGACCCGACGAAAACTCTTTCTACTTTATTTCTGATTCCACAATATTGTGCAAAGAAAGTTTTACCCAAACCCCTTGACGATATTTGCCACACGTGTTTGTCTTTATTGTGTATGAAGCAGATTTACAATGCATGACTAGAATGTGTTGATGTTGGAAACTCTGTATACTGTATACTGTATCTATAATAGTTTTAATACCCTCACTGAATACCTTAAAACATATTTTTTAACATGTTTTTAATTTGAGATAAAAAAATCTTTATTAAATGTCAAACTTATTAGGGGTGGGGCACTCACGCATATATTTCTTAACGTTAAGGAAATTTCATTTTTCTTAGGAACCACGCATGATAAAGCTTTTATCTGAAATATTTCTTTTTTGAGCATACTTTAACATAGGGATTTTGAAAAATTATTAGTCTAAGTACTTTTTATTATTAAAAATAAATACCTTTTGGAGGTTTACAAAAAAATATTTTAAAATTTAACAAAGTAAAATTTTTGTAAACCCCTGAGTTAAAATGCGGGAAAAAGTGTTTGAGTTTATAACAAAACTATCTCGATTTTTAGTTTTGTTTGTATTTGTTTTATAAATTTGTATAAATTATTTTTCAACTGGACGTATGCTTATTTAAATTTCATTTCCCCCATAAGATTAACATTGTGAAACAGTTTTTTTAATTATAAAAGGTTAACAGGAGTGTACACGATAGATTAACAAAAGCGTCAGTTTGTAATTACAGTACTATATTTGTCGTATGATATTGTAAAAGATGGATTTTAGAGCCATATAGTGTGATGTATCATAAATAATGAAAATATAATAAATTACACATTACTAAATGATTATTTTTTATCTATGTTAAAACATAAAAAAGTAATTCTTTGTTGAATTGGAAAAGTAATATGTTACTTACATCAATATCTATTACTTTTGTGATGCATTGCTGTATGGTCTGTACACGATAGATTAACAAAAGCGTCAGTTTGTAATTACAGTACTACGTTTGTCGTATGATATTCTAAGAGATGGATTTTAGAGTCATAAAGTGTAATTTATTATAGATAATGAAAATATAATGAATTACACATTACTAAATGAATATTTTTTATCAATGTTAAAATATAAAAAAGTAATATTCTTAATATAAGTAGAATAAGTAAGAATAAGTAGTATAAGTAAGAAGTAATATTCTTTGTTGAATTTGAAAAGTAATACGTTACTTACATCAATATCTATTACTTTTGTGATGCATTGCTGTATGGGTCTAGTAATATAAGTTTTGTTAAAGTATATGTTGTTTGTTTATTAAATTAAACCAAATGCAGTTACACTTGTACGATTTATAATTTAGATTTTGCTTTTGTTCCAGGTAAGTTCATGGATGTGAAGGGTGGCTTACGTACGTATCTGTGTTCACACGTATGTAAAAATATGTATACATTTTAGTATAAATTCTGAAACAAGTATGTACGTATTTTTTTATCATATTTAGACAAATGACTTTATTATTTTTTTAAAGAGGAATACCGTGATAGGTAGAACATAGAACTTACGAGTATGTCTACTCTAATCTGCACCTGGGTAAATAACCAATTTTTTCAAACTCCAAATCCCAACATAAATTGATTCTTTTTTAACTGAAAAAAATATTAGTTGTATGTAGCTTAGCTATGCACGTCTACATTTATTGTCGCTATTGTACGCACGCTTGTGTAAGAATTTTTTTAATTGTCAAGTAGTTGTAATAGTTAAATGGCAAATTAAAAAATAAAAAATATACCCCGACTATGGATGATTTGATAAAATGTCAACGAGCTAACGGATATTAACATTTATATAATTTTTATGGAAATATTACATTATTGCAGTAGAGTTTACCTTGTTAGGTTGTCATCCGAGTCGTGCCATGGTTAACGGGTTCATCATGTTGAACCTCCTTAGTTTTCCTTGTGGAAAGTATGCCCGGGAGGAAGGCTATATCTCTTCTTCTTTTTCTCTCCGGATCTGCTAAGTTGAATGTGTACTGCCTAAGGTTGTGCAATATAAACGGTGGGAAATAAAGGCTAATGGAGCTGAACAAGTGACTTAAAATGGAAGTAGACATTGCATACTTGTAAATATAATGTCCCCACTTAAAGTAGACTGTATCTGGGTTGTGAGTAGTTCATGTGCTATTGGGTAATGTCAAATTGTTCATACAAGTTTTAGTCTGAATAGATTCACAACTACCTGAAGTTGTGGTTAATGTTTTAGCATAGTCGGAAAGTATATTTATTTCAGTTGTTTGTAATTAAGTAATTTAGTCTCATTATGTCTAACAGCTCAAAGGTTAAAATATAGATTTTAAAATTAAGTTATTGGAGCCATATGGTTAACCGAAGCATCATGTTCTTATGGTATATTGTCTCCAGTTCCTTTTCGAAACCAGTTTTCCTGAGGTCTAGGCGCAATTCTCCTAACAATGCGCCGCAGCGCACTCCCAAAGCCATGTTCCTCTTTATCCACTTGCAGATCTCCCTATAAATAAACATGAATAACGCACAACACACCTCCTGCTCGCGCTGGGACAATACACCGAGTGGGCCCAAGGTCATGGTTCCCACAGTCTAATCAAATACTGCTTTCTGAAAATCTTAGAATAATGGAGTTAGTTATTTACCTAAAATATACTTTATACTAGTATACTATCATTGCTCTATAAGCCTCCAAAATAACTTACTGTATGTAGTAGGGAAAATAATTTAATACAAACTAAAACTGGGATGACTTTTATACACTTCAAATTTTATTATAAATAACAGGAGGAATAATGTTTGGAAAAACCGCTTCAATTATTATTATGTCGTACTTTATTATTATGATTTGTAATCAGATAATTTAGGAGAGTATGGGGATAAGTAATTAATCAACTTAACTATGAACAGTCAAATTAAACTGTGTTTGATAGAAATTAGGGTTACTTATATCCCCAGTGTCTTTCTATTATGATGCATCATAATAGATATGATGAATCAATGTAACGTTCGTCTCGTAATCATAAAAAATGAATCAATAACTTCAATAGTTGTTGACAATTGACAACATCCAATTTGAAGAATGTTATAAAATTCATAACCCACCCCGAGATTAATTAATTTCGGGATGAATTTATAAGGAAAATTGATGGTAATTATTTGTGTATCTAAAGAGCGATGTGGTTATTATATCTGGCTTTAGTACAAAGAGTCACTATGTCACGTTTAGAAACTGTTTGGTTAATAAATTACTTGCAACTGTCCCGTCCTTTGTAAGGGTTGTAAGACTCAGTGTTTAGAAGAAAAATCATTTGTATAATGACTAAATATTTATATATTTTTTCAAACTAAATATTCATACCTGAACTGAAAATAAGTAAAAGAAACAAAACAAAAAAAGTAAAAAATCCCATCTGAAATATATAATATTCTTTGAATAAATAATAATACTAAAATGGGAAAAGTGTATAATTGGTAAAATGTTGCTTATATTAAGATAATTTAGCCTAATTTTAGAACAACGTTTTTAATATTGATAAATGAAATGATAGGTTATATTTTTTAATTTAATAGGACATCAAATAAATCACATATATTGTAAAAGCTATCAGTAATATCGCTAAAAAATGTGTTTAAGAGATTGTTGCTTTATTTTAATAGGTTGTGGGGCAAATTCTTTGCTGAATTTTTATAGTGGCCTTTATGTCTTAAGATTAGTTCTTTTTTAACATTTTATCATACATGTATGATAGTAAGCTTAGAATACCTATATCATATTCTAGATTCAGAGCATAGCTATCGCAACGGTAATGAAGGTAAGGTTAAACCTAACGACAGTAATACAAGGGAATTGCTGCTCGAAGGAAAGCTATATTTAACCTTACTTACCAGGTTTATAATCTGATTCGATTTAGTTTTATGGCTTTGTTATCGTTATTCTTGTGCGGAGAAGTTTCTCTCATTATACAATTCACCAAATTTTTAAATAGTGCATTACGGAGTAATTGCGATTTTGCGAAAATATTTTTCGTAATACGAAATAAATTTTGAAACACAGAGGTGGTGGAAGTTCGGGATTACATTAAATTGTATAAGTAATAAATGTAAAAATGTTTGTACTGTATTTACTTCCCTGTGGGACATATGTTAGATCATGGATATGTCTTATGGGAAAGTTTTTAGTTCATCTAAACACCTGTTCTTATCTTTTAAATTTTGGTCGTTCAAATTGCTAACACCTCCCCCCCCGCCACAGAGCTAAGACATATCTATGTGAAAAAATGCTTTTCATATTTACGGTGGGATTAGTATATTTTATATAGAAACATGGCTTACTATTATCATTTAGTGATAAACTTATTGTTAAGCAATAAATTAACATTTTCCATTTAAAAACCCCTGCGAATTGTTGTGTTGAATCTAACTTAATGTATTTTAACATGTATTAACTTTATACATGTTTGCTTAAAAATTGTATGACTGGATAGTGTTGTTTATCAGAACGAAGGTAATGTTCGGGTTTAGTACCGAGGTGTGCAAAATCCGTTACAAAGAAGATTATCTGCTGACAAAGCCTTCGTGTATCTCAAGCTTTTGTGAGGGAAATTGGATCATGTTTCGTGTCAATGCTTAAGTTGGAACGGTTCCTAATATATTTCATCTTATAGGATAAAAATAATAATCTACTAAAAATAATGCAGACAACGGAATTTTTGAAACAAGTAAACAATTCTTAAAACTCATTCGAATTATTTTTAAGTGTTAATACTTACCTGGGCTTACCTCTCAAACCCATCTAAATATTCGTTGTATATGTACATTTGATAAGTTGTATATGCTTTATGTAATGCAATATCCTAATATCCTTTCATGCATGTTACAATAATTACACAAACTAGATTTTTGGCTGGTTTATTGGGTACCACCATGACTAAGGAAATATTGCTGGAAATGTCCTGCTACACTTTGCATATCAATTTAAAATATAATAGTGTTATATAATTACTATTAACATTGGTGGTTGTGAACTTATGCAAGTAATAAATATTCCATTGCTATTAACATCTCTTTGTTGTACGAGTATATTTTGTTTTATTATTTCACTTGGTTTTAGACCTGCTGTACCTTCCATGTTAATTAAAAATTTAATAGTGTTGTATAGTTACTATTAATATTGTGAATGTATGCAAATGATAAATATTTAATAATGATATATAATGTTTCAATGTAATAATATAATTAGTGGTTCTCTACTACTAGTGTCATTTGCATTCTACATACTGTACCTTTTTACATAGCACTATGTAGTACAGTACTATTTTGGGTACTTAACCGTAGATACTGCTGTATTATCTCTCTTAGAAATTATCTCGAACGTAATGTAAATAAGAATTTAAACTTAGGCATAAAGATGATTTAAACTCACATGTTTAAAACATCTTCATAATGAGTGTGCACTGTAAAATTATAAAATAATTTTAGTAAATCAGTTTTAAAGTTATTAGTGATTTTGAAGAACCCCAGAAACATTAAAATCAGTTACTAGGAGTATAAAGTATGAACATCTTTAATCCCTACATTAAATTTAGTGAATACTGTTTAAGGTTAGCTTTAAATTGGACATTCAATTATTTCGTACAGATAACGGTTTTTAACGTTCGGCTATATTATTTCCAGAATTTAAACATTCTTATAAAAAATTATTAAAATTTAAAGCCTTATATAAACACACAAAAATGTGAAAACAACTCTGTAAATAACGGTAATTAATAAAGCGAACCTCGCTTCTGTCTGAAAAAATACCAAACCAAGAGCAGGAGAGAGCCTAAACCAGTCCTGGGATGACCCCCTCCCCCCCAATATCCCACAATCATCGCGGAACCTTCCCTAGAGCGAATTACGTCCTATTAATCTACGAGCTTGTCAGTTGGCAATTAGTCAAATCAATTTATGTCAATTTGTAATCTCCTCAACCTACGGCTCCAATCGCCCCACATCATAACTTAAATGTTAGCATGCTCACTTTCGTACTCCAGCTTTACAGTTTTTACGTATTGTTATTATCAAACTGGACGGAAAAAACTTTACTATGACTATTTCCACACACATATTTCTGGCTTTTATGTTGTTGAACAAGTATTATTTTCCTTAAAATTAAATTTATAATTCTTCTAGATCATTCCGAAGACTAGCACAAGTAATAGACGAATACATACATAGGGGAATGAAATAACTTATTCTATGTAACATATTTTAAATGTCACGATGTAGAGTTATTTTATGTATGTATTTTACTAATATAAGCAAAATAAAATTGAGTTGTTTTTCCTATACCATGTTTATAAATAAACCAGCCATAAATTTATATTTCATTACATATTTTATATATTTAATGTATGTATTACTGTTTTTTTAATAGGCTTCTTGTGTATAGGATATTTTCATACGTATTAACTTAATTGCCCCCTAAAATACTAAGAAAAAGTCTACTACTATACTAAGTATATTACTGAAGCTATATAATACTGCTGAGATTAAATTGAATACTAAATAAAAAATGTAGATTTCTTAATTTTTCCACATGGATATGTCCAAGCTCTGATGGGAGGTGTTAGCAATTCGTATCACGTGAAACTTTTATCCGAAGTGACGTCAAATGATCATAAATCCAGCTGTTAAGAGGAACTTGAAACATTCGCTTTAGACATGTCCATGACCTATTTCCCGAAATGAAGTAAATCAATGTAAATTGTAGTTATTGAACCTTATGCCTTATGCATGTGTCTAAGGAATATTATTGTTATTATTTATCATTAAACTAGTGTAATTCCTCTTACCTTTCAGCGATGTACAAAACATACTCATTAGGTTTAGGTTCGATGACAAATATAAAACATAGTATAATTATTATTACCTTTCTGAATATTTGGCCAGTTCCCTGTTGAAAACGTGTTGTTAAAAATTTTGTCCCACCTCTACACATCTACACTCTACTTACTGAGTTTGCCTATCCATTATATACGCATACAAAAATGTAAATTTAAACACTGCATTCAACGTATAATATTTACGATTCTTGTAAGTATTAATAACCTTTGTACACTATATAAATTGAAAATTTATCATTATTTGTTCATTTCTATTAAAGAGGATACAAAGAGAATAGGTAGGCTATAGATAGGATGATGAACATAAGTTTGAGATGATGCTCTCGTTTCTACCGAGAAGCTTTTCAAATGACCTCTTTTAACGTTAAAAAAAGAAAACCGGTAGAACGGTGTACATTGAGATAAGGCCCATTTCGGCTTTCCTGGGGTGTTAAACGTGAAATAGAAAAAATATTACAATTCCAAACAATGTACTGAAAAATCTCTAATTTTATTTATATAGATAACTAGTGTTACCCGTCGTGGCTTGAAGCGATGTACAAACAGATATATTAGGCTTAGGTTCGCAGGCAAATATAAAAAATAACATAAATATTATTACCATTCTGAGTTAAAAATATTTGTAAGAAACGAGTAAATTTATATGTACTTAAAGCGTTAAAATACATATGAAAAATTTAGACATACTACATCATCTTACACCTGGGTACTTTCGATCATTTTTCAGCTTGGTAAATACACACTCTCGCACGCACAAATAATACACAATATCAACCTTTTATACATTTCAGATAGCAAAGAGAAAATACAAAAATAAACAACAGCTGATTATTATGATAAACGTAATATGTATAAAAATTGTAATTATTTTTAATTTGGCCAACATATATACATGTGAGTTTTAATCATAAAACATAATCCTCAAAAAGTGTACTGAGATTAATTCTATTTATACAGTAATTAGATACCATTAAATACTATTTTATACTTACTTGCTTCTTTGGCCTGCCAATGGTTCAAATAAAAACAGCTGCTGTTTAATACCTTAACACAACATATGTTAGAATCCAAAACAAAATTATTTCCCCACAAGATTAACATGGGAGCTTTGAAAGCATATCTGGTAGAGATTTATGGGAAAATCGTCACAAAAACTATAAGACTTTACTATTTTAGGCCTAAAGTACCAGTATACCGAATTTCATCCTCATAGGTAATTAGGAAGTAAGATAATTAGTGATGAGTAAGTCAGTGAGGGCTTTTACTTTTATATACAGATTATTTTTATCAATTATCGATTATAATGGTTATTTATCTGTTCTATCAAGTAAAAATGTTAAATGCAATCGTGTTAAAAAATTAATTCTGTAAAAAATTTGGATGTTTTTAATGAACTCCACTATACCATATTTTACGTGATTAAAATAAAATTGAAAATATTCCCTTTCACCAAATAATTTAAAGTATATTATTAACGACCCAACCGCCCTACAAATTCGCCCACCTGTGACATGGGATCCGCCTATAATGTCGTCATGCTTTTGTTCAAAGGCTCACAGCCACTCACGACTCTCGTAAATAAATCTTGCATGTTTTTATGTCGTGAATTAATCGAGAACTGTGTTAATAAATTTATAGAATGAATAATTTAATACTACTACTACTTTGATATACGACGGGTTTTTTCTACCATATGGTTTATGTGCTACCATAGGGTTTTTATTTGCAAACAGTTTTTGAGCTATTATTTATTAACTAACAGAACCAGTTTAGACCGTCTCTTCTCAAAAAGTCAAAAAATTACACTCGCGTTGGGAAACACGAGTAAGTCGTCTCAATAAACAAATAAATTAAGTGCTGTGTAGACGTGACAATGTTTGCAACAATGTAGTCTTAAAAGCATAATGAATAATGTAGCCTAAAATGATTTATTCTTTCTCGAAGATTTGGTTGTAAGGAAATTTCTCAAACAATCAATTAAATTTTCATTTTATTTTATAAAGAGAAAAATTTGAATTAAAAATAACGGAACCAGGAGTTATGGATGTAGCAAACTTGTCAAATAAAGATACAGCTTTTGGAGGAAACCCGGTCATCCAATTACAGCGATTATATTTTGTTATGATGATATTGGAAACCTCAGATTTTGGCTTCCGTTATAATGTAGGCTGCAGCATCAATTCACGATAGCACGATTACACAATAGCCAAACAGCTGTAGGCCCTACTGTATCGTATCAATGAACTAAGCGGAACTAAATCTAATGTATTTATAACTGAGACCGCATAGATACTTAAACTTGATTAATTAATATTTTTTCATAATATAAGGATCTTGCAAGAAAAACTGACTCGTTCAACCTGTAAAAAGATGGAGTTACTGTTAGTGGTAAAATGAAAAGCCAATAGACGCTCAGGATTCCCCTAATGGATGCGTGTGAGAATCAGCTGATTTCTAGTGTTCCACACGATAATCAGCTGATCTACTGCTCAGTGTTGCACGGCGTTATCTACACGGTTCTGGCTGGACGAGAGGCGACCAAGTGGGAGAACCGGTTAAGCTGTAGTGGGACTGCCCAATAAAATGCCAATAAACCTTTTGAGACCATCACTGTTTATGACTCAATCCGATTCCAGGACAAAACTGCATATTCCAAATTTACTTGTTTTTTCTTTGCGGTTGTAAATTGGACATTTTATTTTGTTTGCTATACCTGCACTGAATATTATATAGCAAAGTTTTGACGTATATAACAGCCTTTCAAGTTATACGGGCGTAAAATGTAAGATGGTGATCGTTTTTACTTCGTATGGCACCACCCAGAGTTGGAAATTGGCAAGCCTGATACTGAACCTACTTATTCATGTACCTATAAAGCTATTTTACTTACATTTCCAAGAATTTTATCAAAATTAACGAATAATAATAATAAATAATAAAATACAATTAATTAATAATTCTATTATACTATTAAATAATTTGATAGTTAAAGTTAAGTACTTCAGTGTGATGGTAAAATTAATTGATTTCGAAATGCAAGTTTATTCAAATGTCCTGAAATTCAACGTAACGTGAATATTATCAAAGAAATAGTTCCCTGGTAGGACAACACAAGAAAATTCAGAAGCATAAAATAAAATGTATTGTATGGTCTATGTGTTTTGTAAGTGTAATTGCGTTTTAATTTCAAGATTGACGGAGGCAGTGCCGTCATATTAATTTTGACAGGAAAACAGATTTTAAAATGGGGCAATAACCCCGAAACCAGTAATTCACAAAAATATACAAGTATTAAAGGACGACAGGTCAGTAGCCTCTTTTTTTAGTTAAAATAAAACATCGTCTGCTATTTGCAAACAATAAAATTCACAAGAGTAGGATATTCATTATATACCGTCTTTCGAAAATGTTTAATAATTAATTATGATATCATGCTGAAACCTGAGTTAAAACTTTATACGATTCTCCTAACTTAAGCTTTGTCAAAAATTTTCAAGGGTTTCTTTTAAGGATTTGTTGAATTTAATGACACTCTAATACAATCCACTTCATTCTAAGCCTGGATTAACTGGGATTATCCACTTGGATGGGTCTTAAACACGAAAAATAATTTATATTTACTACTTTTGTGTTTGGACATATTTCAGATAATTTTGAAAATTCCGTTTTAAACGGTAAATATCGTACAATGAAGTACACAAAGTTTTTGCAAAAGACTATCATACACTATACGAAGAGTAAGAAGAATATACACTTACTATTGAGGCATATTTCACCAGAAATGATTAATTTATCATTTCTCGGACAGTATAATTCAAATCAGTTTCCCACTCAGCTGGTTTTGAGATTGAATTATTTATTACCTCAGTAAAGAGGATGAAGTATTGCCCCGCTCCTCTGCCCACTCTCTCGTCGTCCTGGTCAAATGGCGACCTTCATGACGTCACTATCTCTTTATATAAACGTCACACCCCCCACTCACTCACTCATCACTAATTCTCCCCCTTACCAATTTCTTAGGAAGCTGAAATTTGGTATACTGGTTCTTTAGGCTTAAAATAGGAAATTCTAATAGTTTTTGTGACGATATTCCCATAAACCTCTACACTTTATGTCTTCAAAGTTCCCATGTTTATCTTATGGGGATGTTTTGGATTCCAATATATTACCATAATACATTTTCAACAGGGGACTGAGTAAATTTTCACTTTCTCACAAATTTAATTTTGATCGTATCAATGAACCGAACGAATGGAGAAAGTTTTTGTATAGGGTACCTTAAACTGACGCAGCCTACATTGAAATCAAAAATAAGTAATCAGCTCAGTTTTCTGATCTTTAAACGTTATTAGACAAATTAATAATTACTATACATGTTATTAAATGAGATATTTAACATAAATAAATCAAATCAATTTTAATGGTAAATTAAAATGGGTGATAAACTCCTTCGAAAGGGTAAAAGAACTTAAAAATAGCTCCTAATTGAAATATAGCTTTATTTATATGATCCTCTAGTATTTATGCAGTGTTTCTTGTAATCCTCCATATTGTGTAATAAGAAACAGTGAAGAAGTACGGTAACACAAATTAAACACTTGCAACAAATACAAGTACTAAAAAGTATACGATTGAAAGGAAACAAATAAAACTTATAATTAATGATTTATTATTGTCAATGCTTATCATTTTGTTATTAAAATAATTTCTCAGTTACGATAGTGAAACTGTTAAATAACAAAGTTTGCAAAGACAGCACACGCATAAAAATATACATGTATGTAGCGAACTCTGCTTGCACGAAATTTTGAGGGTAACTGAATATGACTTTTTAGAAAAATCAGATACAATGACGTAAGTTGATTCACGAAAGTTCCACTGTATTAATTTTATTTATTTTAGTAATTATAATATTTCAATTTTTCCAGATAATCATTAAGTTTAAAATCAGAGTTTAAACCTGAATAAAATCACTAATACGTTGTTAATGCATTCTACGAAATGTATATAATACCGTTACCATTTTTCTCATTAATCAATTTACGCCATTGTAGCTAATGTTGCTAAATTACTTTAAACAAGTCATTTTACGGACAAAATTTCAATAAGCAATTTTGAAAAGAAACCTAGACGAACGTACTCGTCTCAGTTCTACAGAAATGAAGATTTAGTTAAAGGTCAACCGGAGGAGTACAGTATTTGTGGAGTGGAGGTTATCAGAGGTCGAATCACGTCTCCGTCCAACGTGACTGTTACAGGCAACCCCTCCTCTTGTGATTCGTCTCATTGTCACGTCTCACCGTTGCCAACATACCTTCAAATAATTTTAATTTAATCATTTTACACAGTGAAATAATGAATAATTTCTCTGGTTACTGCTTTAACACAGCTGTTTTCGTGACGTTTGTTGTAGCTCATGTCGTGAATTTACAATCGTGCATACTCTACGATACAGTACATTTCACAACAAAAGTCGAAAGTGGGTCATCGCATATTTGAGACCATATGTTTGAAGCGCGAGATTTGTCGAGCACTTCAAACATATGGTCGATATGTAATAAACTAATTTCGCTCCTGTTATCTTAAAAAATAGAAACAGATATTCTATTGTTTGTTAATGTTTATAGTTGTGAGGGATGGTCGGTGGATGTGGTATTCTCTTGTGTGGATTAACGTCCGCACTATTGAATACTACGTTAATCCACAAAGCATATCCTCATAATTAGACCAATTCGTAATCCAGAGGCCGTGGTTCGGATTCCACGTTAAACTGTAGGTCCATTAGTTGCCATCGGCTGTTGAGCTAATAATTAACAGTCCTGTCTAAGGAATATGTCAGCCTTAGTCAGTAACTACGACTACAAGATCGCGCCAAAATCATCCTACACTCAATTCTCATTCATACTTGGCTTAAAATATCTACATTGTAGTATGGTTGCCATTTCAATGATCTAATCTAATATAATCTAATTATAATTATTACAAAAACAACAAACACAAAACAAAAACATATTATACATTACAAAACCAAATGACAATTCTATTTAAAGTTCATTTGTATTGATTGTACGATTTTGGTTGTTGAAAAATGAAAATCCTACATTAGGAAATTGATTTAAGACATTAAAAACATTGCTGCTGATTCCATGAGTAATGTCGTCTGGATTTCCATCATTATTTTCATCATATATATAAAACAATATTAAATATTGTTAAAATTAAATAGGCCCTTGTATACCGTACTCGTTTAGTGGTGTAGGTCAAGTATTGCCGTGGTGGTAGACGCAGTTCATGGAACAAACAGTTTTTTCACATCTCTATTTTTCTTGAATTAGAGTCGTCTACATATACTTACATATCCTAAAAATATTAAATATCATTAAAATTAAATAGGCCCTTGGATACTCGTACTCATAAATTTTATAACACCGTTTTAAAAACCTTTTTTATCATAGAGTACTTGCTTTAAGATAGAATGTGGTGTTTCCCATCTAATCTTATGGAGAATAGGCAAATGATTCTCACGTTATCGACAGATTTTGACCAAACTTGTCATATATTATTATTATTATATTATTGATTTTGAAATTCGCTGAGTACGCAGGTCTGCTGCGACGGGGGTATTGTTTATATTTTTTAAGTCCAAAAACATATAAACGTTTTCATCACGTAGAAAACAATATAACAAAGAAACTTCAAAGTTGATAAACAGATAAGGAAAACGGTTATTGAACAGTAGTGTAGCGAAAAGTACTTTTTGTATCGAGAGTGTTAATCGGTTAAAAACAGTTTGCAGTTCATTGTTGTGTATTTTAAAAATCTTTAGCTACCAATATTTGAAACATTAACTATTTGAGTCCGCAATATATGAATGTTTTTCACTTACACCCCATGAAAACAATCTTAGATTCAAATAGTAAGATAACCTTGTTTTGTACCAGAAAATATTAAACTTTAAAGGGCATTACATGAGTCATTTTAAAGGGCATGCAATATCTAGTGATTTATCTGATTATAATTTGAATGTCCTCATTTACTCGGTGGATACAAGATTGACTACTTTATACCTAAAACATTAGCTCTAAAAATTATAAAGACATATTCGAAAGAGAATTATTAACTTTCTCAGTACGTTTTTTCATCAATACGTTTGAGATGAACTTTTCTGATCTACTTTCTGTCTACAATACTGCCATCTAACTTAATACAGACACAGATTGTATGGACTTCTAGTTTATTGTGTTTTTACTTTTAGAAACAAAACAAAATATAAAAAATATTATAAAGTAAAGTCAGTTTAAAAATATTAGTTACTTGGTATTTACTTAATGCCATAGGTCAAAAAACTAATTTTATTAGCTCTTATGAAAATAGTAGCTTTGAGGAATATTATCCTTGAACAGTTTTATATAGGGCTTAAAATATAAAAATATTTGTGAGAATAAATGCAGAAAGTAGTAACTAGCAGATAAATTTACAGCAACAATTAATTTATTGTATGCATATTTAATAAACAGTAAGTGTTCTGCACGTCAATGGTTGATATTTGTTTAGCGCCAGATTGTATAAGTCCGACGTATCAGGGCATTCAACCATGTTATCTGGAACGTCAACCGTCAAATGTTTTACTGTTGTTTTTTGGATCGAGCTAAATTTAATTTTACACTTGTTTTTTTAGCTTTGCAAATTTGTAAAATTTATTTCTTATGGTCTGCAGACAATTCATACAATTAATTGTATCTATTAATATACTGATTACTATAAACTCACTATTCTCAAACAATTCTTACCAATATAGTTTATATTTTTACTTTTGTATTCTTTTTAGTTTTTAGCTCTAGAGGGTGTTTACTGCAATATAACACTTTCAAAAAGAGAAACCACTTCATACCTACCAATAATTAATATTTTTTGTGATAAATGTAATGAATACTTCTGAGAGTAAGATATTTAAGTAAAAACATAGATTGGTAAACCATGAGATAATGTAACATAAACTTTAAGAGGATCATCCCAATGCCCCAGCAGAATAACTTCATGGGCACTCAATCTTTCAACTTAGGTCACATCCGGAAAATTTAAATTACTTTTCCTGTTAAACACACGTCTGTTAAATAAGTAGTTTTATTCCAGCAAAACACAATAATTACATGCCATACATTTAATGATTAAAAATAAATAAAATAAGCCACTGCATTTTTAATAATAAATAAAAAATACTGTAATAACAAAATAAATAAAAGACAAAATGTTGCGAAAATCCAAAGAAGGCTGCAAATTCTGTCCCGACTGTCTTTATAACCCAATTATCAGGAAGCTTAACTATAATTAGAAAATATATATACATGACCAGAAATACATATTGAAAACTTGAAACAAAACTACCGGCTGACTTTATGCCATTAAAATAAAATAAAGCGTAACAAGAAATCACTGATAACAAAATTGTTTTTGTTATCAGTTTTTTTAAAAACAAAAATCTACATCATCATATCAAGGGCTGTGTCAAACAGAAAAGATTGAATAAAATGAATATTTTAGCGTAAATAAGATTATTATCATACTAAAAAGTAGTGGTTTATATTTTTAAATTCAGTTGGTTGGAGAGAAAAAATCTATATTGTATTTTAAATTTAGGGACGTGCTACTCGTAGTTAATTCCATAAACAAACAATCTTGGTGAGAGCCAAACAGGACAAGTGAGTGGATGCCAGTATTAATCCTCTGGGTTGTAGGTTTCCGGAGGTCAGCGCACAGTTTAAGGTCCTCGTGAGAACTAAATAATTAAAGGATAATGCAACTGCGTTTATTGCCGTGAGAGTTGGAATCACAGAGTTCTTTGTAATGTTAATGTCTAACGCTAAAATCGTCAGGTGGCTTAGGGGTTGGCAGGATCAGGAAGAAGCCATAGCTGTTCAGGTTAATTAAAAGAAATCCTTATGTAATTTGTGCCTTAGCATTTATTTTCATACCTCTTAACAGTTAATTGAGATTTTTTGAATTTAATTTATTCCTCTTGTATCTTATTAACGGTGATCCTCATGGAAAAGCTCGAAATATAATGAATATTGTGCCATAGAGAGTTTGATATTGTTGATACTTTAAGGATATAAGAAAAATGCTTAAAATACAACTCACTAACTGGATATATTTCTTATAGTTACCGGTTATATTTATATTTAATAATTAGTCAGAGTTATCGGCAAGTTGACAACAAACAGTATTTTGACGCCAGGAAATACGTATAAAAATATAATGGGAATTTATCTGTACTGTTATTCGCAATAGTTTTTATGTTGCAGACAAATAATACTGTTTAAAGCAGTACTATGTGCAGTAGTAAAAATATTTCGATAGTACTATTTATTGTTTAAAATAAATAACTAATATATAGCACATGGTTCGATCACATCAGCTCCCACGGAATCTAAAAACACCCCAAAACACGGTAATGATGATACGATTGTTTTGTAAACCATTAAACTTTTTAGACCAGATTGTGAATACTTGATTGTGTGGGAAAATGTCATGAGGTCAAACTGCGTGAGATAATTATGACGATTTCGTACCAAAAACAAGGTTTACAAATTGTTCTTGACACAAATGAAAATACAAGTTTTCTGAAATTGGTATTTCAGTAAAATTATACTTTTGTAAACTGTAACAGAAAAGAATTTTATGTTGGCAACAATTTTGATCCTTTAGCGTTTTTGTGACCGTTTCATTAATTTAGACGCATGAATTTTTACTTAGTAATAAACACGTAATTCATTTCATTATACTCGATGGTCTGCGGTGTTCTTTTTCATCACATTAGCGTTTATGTTTCAATATTTAAAGCCACCATTTAATTTATTTGACCATTTATTTGAATAAATGGTCTGTTATTGAGTGTTTGTCTGATAAAGATAAACACTTGTAAACATGTTTTCAAGTAATACTAGCCCGTAAAACAATAGATTTTCATTAAATTTCCAATTTCACGTGCATATACCTCGGGGTAAATACTTTTTTAGTTTTCAACACTGATATTTTTATTAAAACCTTAAAACTCCTTCAATAACTGTTGTTTCACTGCTAAATCGATATTTTTAGCACAGAAAAAACATCATCATATTTATACATCTATCAACGTTACATTCACATCTAGCTCAGATGATAATAACAAATTCTATGATTGTATAAGCAAAATATTCACGCGTACACTAAGTATAGTAATTCTTTAACAACCCATATTTTCCACATTGAACCACGTTGTATAAAGGAAAAGTTTGAAATATACATCAAAATAAAAAATATTTTCAATTAAAAAGCTAAAATAATTTCATAAAAATTCAAACGCTGTTTTAATGAAAAACGCAATTTGAGAGCCAATCAAAACCCAATAAACTTTAACCCTAATGACAAAACCACATCGACAATTGAACAAATGTCAATTGAATTATTTATTGAAATGGGCGAAAGTGACGACTGGTTGGTCGAGTGCTACCCGCTCGCTAATGTTCAACATAAAATATTCAAACTCATCACAACGTGGAATTATTCTTGCCCGTTTTAAGTTTACTTAGTTTTTTAATTTGCATAATATAGCATCGAATTGTGTCAATCAAACTATAAAATGTGAGTGGAAACGCATTTATTTTCCAAATTCCTGGGTGTGAAACTTCTTAACGGTGCCTATACTATTTTAACCCAACAAGTTAGACAGACACCTTCTTACTTTTTTAAGAAAAAAACTTTCTTTAGTTGTAGTTGTCCCACCTTACACACACACACACACACACACACACACACACTCCATTTATAAAATAGGTAATTAGACCTTTACGCCTAGTATTAAAACTACAAGATTTATTTACAATATACCCAAAAAAGACTGGGTATTATTTTTTTACTGCTGAAATTGTACCCTTTATGATTGAAGGGTTCAAACTCATTGTGTTCATACGATTATTTGGTTGGACTTCACTTTAAACGAACACAGACACTTATTACAGATGAACGTATTACCTAATTAGAGATATTTTTGACCATCACTGAGATGAGGGCTACTTTGTCATGGTTTTCTGTGTCATTTGTTTTATTGTTAGTTAATATTCCCTTTCAAAAGTCTACGATATCCCTAGAAACATGTATGATTAGGAATTGGCAGGCGGTTGTACGGCAATATTTTTTCTTGCGACGACCTATACCCGTTTAATTATCCCCGTAGTGGAAAGAAAAAAATTATATTACTCCATTTAAACTGTATAATACTGATACAACACATAGGTGTATTGTTTTGGCCCAGAGATCGTCTCGTAATTCGCCAGTAGGCCTAAGTGTTTTTACCCATTGAAAAAAAAACAAATTAATTCATAAAAAAATTTGCTAGTATAAAAAACTCCTAAAACGAATTGTAAAGACTCTGAAACACGTTTAGTGTAAGGTCTAAGCATAGGGGTCTAATGTCTCAAGGCTGTAATGCAAATGATCTTGTAATTTTTATAAAATACTCAAAAGAGCTCAGTACTAGTTACTTCGGTCTCCAGCGGAGCAACGTTTCACAGGCCGGTTCACAGTCGGCCTCTCTGCATACTCGAGTTGCAGTTAATGAGGCAGAGCTGTGAACAGGCCTCGCGTGAGGCTGATTAACGCAGGCCGAGTCGCGCTCGCAGGACGTCGTTACCGGACCAACGGTAAATCTCGTCCGCACCACGACGCCGCGCCGCGTCGTCGCGTGCTGCTCCGTCGCGCTTAATCGCCGGGAATTTCCTCGACAAATCGTAAAATGTCCCTGGTGGTGGAATGTGTGGGTTATTAACACCGACGTACGTGTGCGGTGAGGTTAATTACGAGACATGTACGGTAAATGTTTAGATTTTAGGTTCTAGAGAGGTAGCAGGCACCAGAAAAGCTACAGTAGCCAGCCACGCGATTCTGAGAAATATTTTACAGCAATAGGAAAAAAGGATTTTTAAGGATGATAAATTTGGGTCATGGTCAGTCTTTCTAATTCTTGCATAAGTAAAAATAACCTCTAAACCAACTCCTTAAACTCCCGCTTAGGGAAAAAGTCTACCCTAGTAAGCCCTCAAGTTTAATTTGAGAGTACAGTCGGCAAACTTCCCAAAGAGCATACCAAGTAAACGTCCTTCCTTCAGAGCACCAAACCCAGATTGATAGCAAGGAATCAAACCATTTCCTGAAAATTTTGATCAGACTATGTGTTCAGGCTTAGCCAGGAGTAAGTCAAGATCCAGTGAAAACAAGAAGGAAAAAAGGGGACAGGGAAGTTCTTTACTGTATAGCTAAAGGACTAAGTAATATAACAGGTTCTTTTAATTTCATATCCAATTTAGAAATTTGAACTAGTAAAAATCAGCCATAGATCCTACTAGAATTTACATGCTAGGTAAATATAACCGAAGGGAGCATGTAAGGGAGTGTGTTCTGACTCAGTAAACGAGTCGTCGAAATAAGTCTAAAACAGTGTATAACATAAATTTGTTTTTGAGCTAGAATGGCAATTCTAGCTCAAATCTTTTGGATTTTGAGTATCTCACTGAGTTTTAAAAATGATACGTACTACGTAGGTAATAGCTAAATCCTTGTTTCAATACTACTGGTGGACGACTCCTGTCAGATAATGAGTAGGTACATATGTCTAGCCATTGTGATTAAAGCCACTATGGTACCTTACATTCTTTAATTTAGCTCACAGGCCGTAAATAAGCTCCATGCTATGACCATGGTAAGTTAGAAATAACACCAAACCCTCGATTATTAATAGAAAAGTGGTTTATTATGAAAGTTTCAAACATGTATCGGTAACGGTTCTAAAGATACAATTTAAAACAATCATAGGCCTACCTTTCGGTTTGTGAAAACGTATTATTTTGTTACTTCTGCATAACTAAACTAACTTTAGGACTTACATAAGCCTTATCGATCACGAGGTATTTTATTAATTTTTAACGTAATATTAAAATCACCGATTGAGTTTGTGGAGAAAGCAGTCTACGTCTAGAAGCCTTCCACCCATTGTTTGGTTTTTGCCATGAAACACCCCCGCCCGGCGCACACAATAAACAACGGTGACCGAGGTCAGACCACGTGATTACCTGATAGCCATAAACCGTTTGAATAGCCTATTATCACTCGGAGACCGCATTGGGTCGTCAACCTTTGACACGGCCAATCACAGGGCTGTAGTTGGTCAATAAACTTGCGTATCTCATTGTGTTGTTAGACTGTGAATAATTCCGACACTCAGATATAGGACTCGAAAGGAAATCCTGGATTAAATATTGAATAGTTTAAAGAATTAATAATAGTAATGATACTACCTAGAGAACTACCTAGTAATGTTAATGATACGAGAAGTGCCCAGTATTAGTAGATACAGTAAGAACCTAGTAATGGTAATGAAGTGTGATGCACATGACGTAGCGGCCACCAAATTAAGTGGGTACTGGATTTTATCATACATTTTGTGACGTCAAATATGAGCTTGGAAACTTAAAGGTAATTAGAAAATCTATGATCTCATTACACACATGGAACTCACTGAGCGTTTAATATTTCAATACATCAGGTTAACTGAAATGTATATTAATTATTCTGTTTATTTTCATTAGTGCTCATTGCAAAAAATATATAGAACCTTGAGTTGTTATGTATACAAATTAAAACTAGTTTGTCCAATCTAATCATACTTTATTGGAATTATAAAATGAATAAATTTAACGTCAAGATTGGCAGATTTTGTGTATTTTGCTTACGCACTGTAACCTACGGGGTTCATGTCGTGTGACTTAATCGTTACTTTCTCCCTCTATACTATAGTGTTTGGAGTAAGTATTGTTATGGTTAGTATAATCGAATTTGAGTTTCTGGTGCATACATCCATTATAGTGCCCCCTCAGTCACAAAAGTGGTTTTGGAGTTATGTCTGTCTGTGTTTCTGTACGTGTGTGTGTGTGTGTTTGGGGATGTGCAAAAGCCTAGATATTAGTGCCTCCTGAATCGAAAAAGTGGTTGGAAGAGTGATGTCTGTGTGTGCGTGTGGAGGGGATGTACATAACCCAGAGACGTGACTATTGGTCTCGTCTCTATGTGGACTATTGGTTGTGTAGGTTCTATTGGTGGTCAGTATCTATTGGTGGTTCTACTGTTTTGAGATAATGTGGAGATTTCTCCACAGTATCTCAAAACATTTTTTCGTTATATATTAGCCAACTGCGAAAATTTATCATTACATTGATACTACGTAGTAAGAATGTTTTCTACTTTTTTTGATTTCACCAAAATAAACAAACCTTTGTTATTATTCCATAAAATAAAATGGACGTGCAAATACCAAGTAGATAACCAAACAAAATTATTGGTTTTGAAAGTTTTAGTTTGTTGTTTTTGTATTTGTAATAAAAGAAATATTGAAACGTCTGGTTTTATTTGAAAAATAAGAAGTTTGTGTAGTTTAGCGAAAAGTATCTTTCAAAATACGAGTGAAAGTGATATGCATATTCTCGACCATACATAAAGTGCGAGATTTTACTTTAAACATATGGTCTCGAATATGCAATGACCCACTTCGCTCGTGTTTCGAACGATACTTTTCGCTACACTACTATAAAATATACTATTCTGACCAAGGTCAGCTGATTTATTTTCCAGGACGATTAACAATAAACCCATAATCTTAACTGGGTCCAGTATCGGACCATTACATATTTGTGTCTAGGTTTTGCTCAATGCTGAACTTGTTACCTTCAGCTTGTGAAGTGAGCACTATATCCACTGAACAAGTCACAGACACAAAGTATAAATAGTGTACAAATGAATATATTCTACTGACATTTCCAGTATGCAAAGTTTTGATTAATTATTCACATCAGGGAGCTGCCGGCCAGACGCGAGCCGGATTTGACACTTGGAGCTTGTAACTTTCACTTAACCTTTCACGCTATGTTGTACACATTACCGGAGGCAGATTAAAAATCCCTGTCGTGAAATTAAATATGTCGACAGCTTAATCAACACGTTACAACAGCAGCAATCCTGTTGGCTGATCGGTTAATCAGTTTTGCGTGGTTTTCATTAACATTACAGATTATGGAAAGGTTTTTTCAATAGCAATTTCTTTAAGATTTTATCCAAGATGAAGTTAACTGTGTTAGTTGCGAAATTCATAGTTCTGCTTCATTAAAAGCTTTAATTTTGTGAAAACGTAGCAGTAATCCCGTTTTAAAGCTAGTTGAATAAAATGACTATTTTCAGACTAATGTCTTTTCGTCCGTTTGTCAACCTGGTTCTCTGTATTATCACCAATAGTCATATATTTAGGATACTCGGCTTAAAGCTACGCTTTCAGCAATGTAACCAGGGGTTTTTTCACTAAGGATGGTTCAGTTTAACACAGAAATTTTAATTATCCAGGTATCTAAAACAAACCACTAATGATTTTAAACAAAATTTCCACTACATACTCTTAAACCTACGGGCCAAGAGTCATGGTGAAATTCAAATGTCAAAATAATCCATTTATGAGATTTTCTGACAAAATTTAAATAGTTTGACCATCACCATTAAAACCAGCTTAAAAACTTAAGCTTAACTTAGTATTTAGATTTATTAGGTTACGAAATACGTTTACAGGGAAAGTTAGCGGTAAACACAGTATGTTGTCTGTGCACTGAAACTGGTGAAACTTGGTGTACAGCCTATGATTACATCATTCAGTGATATTCAATGAAATGAGGGATAGGGTTCCTTCAAAATCTTAAATCTTTACCCTGAGTAAGCAGTTGTCTACGGAATAATTAAGAATAAGAATAAGAACCTAATTTGTTGTAAACATAATAAAATGAATTGGATTTGGCATAGTTAATACGCAATACAAACTAAATCTATTTACACACAAAAATAAAAACATAGTCTCGTTACATATTCAAATTCAAGTTTACATAAAATATCCTATTACATCATAATACCATTTATGAGTTAAATAAAATACCTTGAAATCATTCGTATTGTTCAGTATTTGGTAAATTATTATAGAATCTCTTTGCCATATAAGTGCATTATTTTTATTCTAAGCTGGTTTTTATAATGGCTGTTTTTGAATCAGATATCGTCTCCAAATGGTATTTCAATAAAGAGTTTTATTTTTTCCAAATATTTTTACTTGGAGAAGTATGTGTCATTTGATTGATACCTTCGATTCACGTTGACTATTCAAATCGAGTATACAAATGAAGGCCTGGCTACACGGTGTGACGTCACGGTCACGTGTAGCAGTGCCTTGTCAGGCCGGGCACGCCCGTCGTTCACTGCTGCTTTAGACGCGTCTCGTCGCGCTCCTCTCGAGTGATAAGTCAGCTGCTATAAACCACGGACGTGGACAAATGTCATCGCGAGGGGACCTTTGTTCTCCTCTTCCTCCTCCGGTAAATGACCATCATGTTCTTAAAAATGGCCTATGGGTCGATTTTCAAAAAAGAAACTGTAAAATATTGCTTAAATAATATTTAGTAAAATCAAATGTTAAAGAAATGCTCATCAAATTCTATCCACACTATATTTCTACAAGATTAAAGATGTTGTGAAATCAGTTAAGATTGTTAGGTTTTTTTCAAAATTGGATTTGGTTTATTAAGTATATAAAGGGAGAATTAAAAATACATCATCACTCTTCACTTAGTATCACTCTTTTTTTGTACAGGTGACCCTGAAATGTATATATCCACTGAAAAACTGAATTCAAATTTTGTTAACATTAATATATCCTAATACTCTTGTATTGAAGGGGAAAAGTAAACATTTATTATTCTACAAATTTATGTTCACCTTTTAAACGTTCTATTAAAAGAGTCAAGTCTATCTGTAAATGAACCACATATTTTATTTTATTAATAACTATAAATACACCGGTCATGATTAGTTGTATTAGTTCTTTATAGTATTATACACATATTATATTGCTTGCTAAATATTATAAGAGTTGTATAAAATTTGTATTTAATGGTTGGAAGTATTACTAACAATTCCACCAATTTTCTACTTAGTATACTCTATTTATTTACAATTCGAGTACAATTAATATTATAATTATTTGTATACAAATAAAATAATAAATGTATGCTAATAATGTATTTTTGTTTGTTTGTGTTGTACATTAAGATAACAACTTAAACGTTTTCGTGATCGTGTTTTAAAATTTAGAACGTATTACTTTAGTATTTAGAACACTTGTATATTCATATATTATGGTTGTGGTAATGTCTTTGCCAAGTCATGTCGTCTTGAAACTACGAAAATGATTATTTAAATGTAATTTTCATTCCGTGAGATTCTATGCCAGGCTACCCCTTCCCCTCAATACATGCCCTCCTGATGAGCCTAAGTGTTTTTCATCAGCCCTTTGTGAAGTTTGATATTCTTTATTACATTACAGATTTTCATCACTCCAGTGATGAAACGAAGAGGAAATTTTTAAATTAGGGGTCTCTTTTTCCTCCTCCTTTATTAAAATTCGCTCAAACTATATTATAATTTTTACCATTCTCCAAATCATTAATGTACAAAAAGTGAATGTTAAAATGTGTAAAAATTGCAAATACTTGATATATTTTTTCTTATTATTTAGTTTTCGTGGTTTTAGTGGGTTTTTTGTAGTTTTTTGTTATTGTCTGGTACTGTAATGAATACTACTCTGTTGAAAAACTTAAGTAACTTTATTTTGTGAATATTAAAAAAAATATTTTTAATCAAATATACATGCAGAGCCATCAATTTTATTGAACCTCAAATTTCGGTAAAGTAATGAAATGCATGAATTACATACAGTAGTAAGTTAACCCTTCGACCTAGATTGGAGCGTGTCATAAGCCTTAATTTCCGTTAGTTATTTTTCGCAATACGATATCCAGTATGCAAATGAAATTGAGTATAATACCACTTCTGAACGGGTTCAAGCTACAATTACTGAGGAAATAAGGCATCTTGAACTCTGGCATTATCAACCGCTATGCGTGTCAATGTAACTAGTTATGTTAAAGCACTTTTAAGGTACCTAAATATTATCAGGAATGATGTTGGTTAAGAAAATGTCTTTAATAACAACCACGAAACTATAATCTCCTTTTAACAAGTTTATTTTTACTGAAAACATTTTTCGGTAAAATAATAAATAGAATCCCACATAAACATGTGCTTTATTAATGCACTTTATATAAATTACAATGAATGTAAGATAAGCGTTTTGATCTGTGTTAACCATTTTGGGTGGCACTTCTGAATGTTGACTGTAGAATTTATTGACCATATGGAAGAATCTATAAAGTTGCCTTTTGCTATCGGTATAATTTATCTAGTTTTAAAACGGATCTAAAAACCTTAGGCTATAAATTAAAGTCAAAACCTTCCTAATTAAAACCAGGTTTTATAGGCAGTTTATTTTGTTAATCAAATAAGCATAAAGTAAATTTATAATCTTAATCACGATTCAGTATCTATCAGTGACCTTATAGTAATATGTTTAACATATTCAAATGTTTAGAATAACGTCATAACATTCCGTACAAACTTCCATTGTGTATTTTTGAAATACAGTTTGTTTATGTTGTTTATTTGTAGTGTCTCTTTACATTCATAATACAAATTTTAACATTGGATACGGTGAAAATCATAATGATTTAATGGTATGTACGGTATAAATTACGAAATAGAATTACATAGACTAGGCTAATGTGAAAAGTTAATAAAATTTGGTAAAACGTAATATCAATAATAGTATACCGTATTTCATTAGTAGGATCGAAAGATATGCTTTTTCATACAAGTACAAGGAATAAATCCGAGCCGCCAGGTGAGATTGTAATCTGGGCGTGTAGCGAAAAGATACTTTAGACATGTGTTATGACCTATATTTTATTCATAATATTGCATAAAATACAGATTTTTTCAGTACAAAATTAAAGATTTTCTTCCATTTGTTCTACAAAAAATGGGAAACAATATGCTGGTTGTCTTATCAGTGAATTATTGAATAATGAATTATTGAAAATCGCTTTCGAAACTATCGATAACACACCATTTATATGCACGTATTTTCATCTCCTTTTCATCGAAATAACGAACTATATCAAAATAAATACATGAAAAAGAGGTACAATACATGGTAGATACATGATATACATGAGCTATTAGACTGGAACCGTGGCGTGTCCTTTAATCCAGCTACATGGAGGTCACTAATTAATCATGGATAGTTGTGAGCGATGGTTGGTGGGTGTAGTATTCTCTTGTGTGGATTAACGTCCGCACTGTTGCACTTTAGACTATTATGTGAATCCGCACAGACCATCCCCACAATTAGACGAATTCATAATTCAGAGGCAGTGGTTTGGACTCCAAGTTAAACTGTAGGTCCCTTAAATATGCCTTTGACTGTTGGGCTGTTGATTAAAAGTTCTGTCTAAGGCGCATGCCAAATTAGTCAGTAACAAGACTACAAGATCGTGCTACAATTATCCTACACTCACTTCTCATTCATACTTGGCTTAAAATACCTACCTGGGTAGGTTGCCATTTCAGTTAAAAGTATAAAGCATAAAGATATAATGAAGAGTGTTGCGTTAAGGTGGACTGATGTTGTCTAAAAATTAAGGAAGTTCATGTAATTGAAGGTTATGTGTAAAGGAGTACAAAGAGTTATGAGTTATAGAAGTCCACGGACCTTGATACAAGATTCTCTAGAATCTGTATTGTGTATATTGAAAAAAAACTTTACATACAAAAATCAATTAATTTAATAAATCCATCAAACGGAGATAATCTTTGAAAATACGTCACTGATTAGTAGAAAGCATTGACCTTAACATTTGCGACACGCAATGCGTGTATTGTATGGAACGACCACTGATACGGATAACCCAAGTGACCAGCATCCTCCCCATATGGCTAGGGCGTGGTGCTCTATTATCATAGCAGTCCAGACCATTACTCCAATACACGGTGGAGATAGGCCAAAACGGGTACCAGAGAGAGCGGGTTGCTTTAAAATGTTTAGCATAAGTTTATTTTTGATAAGGCTGTTATTGAGTGAGCAGATAGACAGTGTAAACGGACACCGTCTACCCCTCCACTGCCTTTTACTTCATCAGCTACACCACTAATAAAAACACACATTTAGGGAAACGACCATTACTCTGCCTCCTTCTACTTAGTTTTCAGTTACAAATACTAATAATAAAACCGATTGGCCTCTCATGGCAGTAAGTTGCTTGTTTTTTATTTATTGTTTTTCAGACACCTAAACTACGTTTATTTAAATGACAAAGTCTTCTCAAAGTTTGTATTGTGAATATATTACATGTCATACATTTAACTTATCAACAATTTACAATGTAAACTACATATCAAATTTTCATATTCATACGAAATTAAAATTGTGTGCTGTATAAACTATGTATAAACATTTTCAACCCAATATCATAAAGAATACACAAAGCCTATACGTATTTATAGTTTTCTAATTAACCATTGCATTTCGAAGAAATATTTTTAAAACTGATATTTCTGTTTTAATTATTCGTAATCTGTATCTTTTTTCGTGTTTTCATTTATTTAGATCGATAATCAATGAAGAGGGTTTTTTTAGTATCCTTATAAGATAAGCTACATAAGTTTTAGTAAGTTTAGTTAACTACATAACTACTAAGTAAACTATATATTGATAAATTTGTAGTTACCCAAAGACATAGTAAATAAATGCATTCAATTAACTTAAACATGACTACTCACTTATGCAGATATTATGTGGAAAGCTTAAGCTGATAAGCTTAAGCCGCATTTTAATGTCGTGCTGAGGCGTCCTGATTCTGAGTAGTTCCTGCTGATGCCGCGTTGATGGCAGTCTTGATTCAGCAAACTTTCGTGATTGCATTTCGACGCTGAGAAATTCGATTATTCCCTTGCAAGCCCTTCCTCACAAACCCTAACTAACTTTAAACGTATTGGCTTCTATTATGGCGGATGTATGTGTCAATTGTGAAATGAAATAAATGGTACACATGAACCGATACATACGTTTTCCTTTCAAAAATAAAATAAATAACAATAAAATTAAATAAATAAATAATAATAAATAAAATAAAAACATACCTATATTATAACTGTCACATTATTAATTTTTAGTAAAATAACAAAAAAGTTTAGTGCTTCCAAAACTATAATGAAATTTAAACTGGCTACTCTCACTAGGAGTTGAGAATTTGAAAGTTTTCGAATTACGCCACATTCCACGGACATGCAGTAGGTTTGATAATAACATAGACCTTGAACACTATATAAAATGCAATTTTAATTCACATCGCTAGAGTCATTTTTCATAAATTTAAATTAATATGTTTTAATTGGGATTTAAGGGTGAACTACCCTAAAAATTAAAAACTAAAGAACATACATGCCAATTGTAATCTAAATAAGACCAATGGTATAGGTTGTGGCTCACATCTATGTACTGACGCACAGAGACATATAGATAGAACTTCGAAAAAAGTACTATTTAAAAACTGAAATTAAAAAACTTTTACGAAAACAATTATTTCTTCTTAGACTATTTTATATGAAGGGAGAAAAATTTATATTGACAATGGAGTTTTATTAATTTCTGATTGCATTTTAAGTGCCGAGAAAATAGTTCTGACTTTTTGTAACTATTCACAAACTCTAACCAACTTATGTCTTGAATATGGTTATGTTGGATGACTTTTTTCAAACACATAAGATTATTTATTCTTCAATTTAAGTGTAATCTTATTTTATAAAAAATTGAAAAATGAATTGTCTCTTAATATTGTTAATCAAAGTACATTATCAATTTAAAATTACAATTTGAAAAAATATTTGCCACGGTAAACTATAAATTGTACTTACCTATTATGATTTTTCATAATTTGGAGTTATAGTATTTAAGCATTTTATAAGAATATAAGACACAGTGAAAAAATGGAATACTAAAAAAAGAGCGTCAATAAAATGTGTGCAATAACAAACTCTCGAATTCACAGCAATTACAGCTGATGTTAGTTTGGTTTACTTTACTGTGTTTTCGTATTCATTTCGTTCGCAGTAAAGATACCTGACGTTAAGTGCTGTTCAAAATAGAAGTCATCACTCCATTTGTTTAACCTGTGTTTGGTTTACCTCCTGGAGTTATGTGTTCGTGTCTGCAGCCTTTATGAGCTCCGTTATTTTTGTAAGCCGTAGGAGTTTGTTTTTCTGAAATAGTTTATTCATTTCTCAATTAAATAAATTTTATCGTTGATGGACTCGTTTAAGCTTAGAGTTGTATTTTGTTTAGTTTTTGAGTTGATTCATATTTTTGTTTTTTTTATTTTAAAAATAGTTTTTTAAGCTGATTAATTTGGTGAAATTATGGAAGTACTTTTTATATTGTGTAATGTATAATAATCAATTATATGATGATGAAATTTAGATGTCATGACATTATGTTAAAGTTTTACTTAAGGACAGAAACTCCCTTACTGTATTAATGTGTAGTCTCTGGTAATTTGTTTAGTAATGGACCTTAATGAAAATATTTTTATAGTTAAAATACTCTGTAATGATCATTAGTGTGTAAACTTTAAATCTTTAACATTTTTGAATGTTATCCTACCAAAAATACAACTATAAGCGTTTTTAAATTTAGTTCGTAGTTGAATTTAAGTAGTTCAACAAAATATAATACTCCACTTATATATTCAAAAATAATTATCAATTCAATCACTCAAACAGAACAATAAAAAAACTTAATGGCAACGTGTAGTTGCATTAAATGGATGACGAAAAACCAACGCGGTGGCACAATATTAGGGGTAAGTAAAACAAAAATTAAGTAATTGCCTTACATTAGCCAAAAGCTCTTTGCCAACTTATAATTAATTAGCTAAAGGTTAGTAATTTGCGGATGTAATTCATCTTAGGACAGCTATCCCTGAGAAAATCGTTCCGCTTAGTTTACTTTATTTTTAATTAAATTTCTCCCTAGGCCTCCACCTCTGGGATTATCACGGTGGTCTCAAACTCAAATCATTATTTTTTACAACACTCTCAATGAACGCTGAATCTCTATGTAAATAATTTATTCTCGAACAAAATACACTTAACAACTCAGATTATATAGCTGGACCGATCGGTCAGGTTTGGCTAATAAATACTAAACATATGTATTTTATTTCAACCCAAGTAACAATTATAATTAAAATTATCTGAATAAGTGAAAATTTTATAATTAATATTTTAGTTTTTATTTCTAAATCGTTTTCAAAATGCATCGTTACCAACAAGGTATTAGACTAATAAAACATCAAATGTTAATGCACCGTTAAGGACATACTGAAAATATAAATATGAACAAAACCTTCATTTTAAAGTTAATAATGCAACTGGTTTCATCGTTCTCTTTGTATTTATTATTTACTTCACGATTTCCTTTGAAAGATTTTTTCGTTTCTGTCTACGTTATAAAATTTTATTACTTGACATCAAAAGAAAAGCGTTTACAAACTTTCCAGTCGATTTCGTTATTTTCAAACGAATATTTGTTACCCTTCATCTTTTCTTAGTAACTTAAGATGTTTTTGTTACCGTACCGCCTTTTCATCCAGAGATTGTCCAGGCCTACAACCGGAATCGTTATACTCATTACAGCTGGTCCTGGTGGGTTGTAACATTACCACTTAGCGAAAAGCCATTGGTGATTGGCGGGATTTGAACCCGTGACCTCGGGGTCCAAGGTAGTACTCTCTACTTTAGGAACAGGACGCTTCTAAATTAAAAAGTTACGTTATTTATGCTTGGAAAATATTCTCCAAAGCTTAATTTTATTTTTCCTATTTTATTTATTCGACTTGAGCTCCAACTTAAGATAACATGACAATAGCCTACAATAACGTGCTAAGTAAGAAACGTGTCTCAATAACAATTGACTTTTAACGCATCAAAAAGGCTAAACAATCTAAAACAAAATGGTTAATAAGGTAGTCTAATTACTCGGATTTGCAAGATTTAAATCAATATGATTGGATTAAAATTTGATTTTAATTATTTATTCAATTCACTTATTTAATAATGTGTTGTATATAAAATTATAAAGAGGTGGTTTATAGGACGACGATCTACACCTTGCCAAACTCTGCTTTGGCGCTATGCAGTTACAAGGTTGGGAAAACGAGCGATGTAGAGGGTTTTGAAGAAATCTTTCAAGAACACAAAAAAAATTCATTTACATGGAATGTGCAATGAATAAGATTTAATAGGCAAATACAACTTTTCTCATGCTAGTATGTTTTTTTCATTTTTTTATTAAAATAAATTGCCACATTGCTCAATTACAACTGAGCAAGTCCAAAATTTTTTTCTGTTGTATCAAAATGTGAAATATCAACATGAGTAATTTTAGTTATTTCTATTGTCTAAAACCCATTTACTGGGCATTGGAAACATAATTTTTTAACTAATCGTTTATTCTGGTGTTCTTTTGGGTAGACAGACCTGTGTCTTTGAGTATATTCTATTATCAAACCATTTTGAAGTCTTTAGTTGGTCAAATATTTAAAAATTGACTGTCCCTTGTACAAAACGGCAAAACCCTAACTGGTACACAATCGGGATTATATATTTTTTTGTTTTAATCTATTTAATCATAAGTACATTTCAACTCATTAATAAAAAAATATTCTTAATTATAAAGGAAAATATTCAATTTATGACATATCGTGCCTCTCTTCCTCACTCTGCTTGAACATGCAGGGTTCGGGTATCGCAGAGGGGCCAAGGTTGGGTTTAATGACCGTGTAAAAGGTACAAGTGGTCGCCAAATTGGCCGGTATAATTTACTATCCAAAATCTCTGGGAACATCTTGCATCACAGATTTTTGACTCGTTTACATCCTCCTAATTAAAGAATATCTAAAATTCTTAAGTAGCTTACTAAATACACTATATTTAAATTTAGCCATTTGTTAAAATTAAACCCAATCACCTTAAAATTGATGATCAACTTCAATTCTTTCCAACTAGATTTGTTTGAATTTAATTTCTAAAGAAATATGATACGTTACGATATTTTTATAAAGTTTCTGTTACAAAATATTTTAATTCATTTAATTTCATTTTAAGTAAACTCATTACACATAATAAACAATATAACTATGTGGAATAAAATGTACATTAGTAAAAACAAATATTATGACAAAATTTCACCTTCTGAATGCTTTAACACAAAAGTTTCCATAACTATAGCTCCCTTAGAAAATAAAAAATGCATTTGAAGATAAAAGAAAAACCTCAATATATAAGCACACGGTAAAATAATAAAATAATTTCAAAATAAAATTTAACCCATTTTTTCAATTCTTTGAAGGTTTGACTTATTTACATGTTATGTCAAGTATTTGAAAAATCGCAGTACATGCAGCACATAGACGTTGCACAGTGCAGTGTAATATGTAGTGTAAGTTTATTTTACTCTCTTAACTAAACTTAAATTTTAACAAAGACTGTAGCGTTGGTTTAAACTAGAAAACCTTGTATTTAGTGTCATTTAAAATAGTATTATTATGTCTAATAATCTATTTGATTACAATTTTAATTTATTAATTTACAAAATATTATTTACACATTCCAATAGATTTTTAACATGATCATTACATAGACTACTAAATATAATTATGTTACACATATATTGATTTCAAACTAATCCAATATTTTGTCTTAGTTAAAAAATGTGTTTGAAGAGAGGCATCTTTCAGAGCTGTTAAAATTGTTATTATTATGTTATGGAATTAGAGGTTTCAAGATAATGGAGGTGCTGCAAACCCTAAGGATTTTTTCGTTTAAAAATTGAAAACTATGAGAAATAGTTAGATTAGGTGAACAGGATAGCAAATTTTCAGGACTAAGTTTTGTAAATGCAAGAACACTCACCTTTGATTGACTGCTTGTAATCAAAACCACTGATGTCAAATTAGCCTTTGTCAGAGGCAGCTGGAGCCCTCCCTCTCGTTCTACCCTTTCACCCCTTCACCCTCGCTGATCGAACTGTAATTGGAATAGTGACGTCACGTGATTGATCAACTTTCATTTTCCTGGAACTGTGGAATTTAAGCACAGGAACAAAATTATTTGAATAAAATAGTCGTGAAGCTGTTTATTATGTGTGCTAGAACCACGTGCAATCAAATGAACCAAACAGTATGTGAAAAAGGTTTTGGTCTCATTATATTTTATTTATCAAAAATATTTTAATAATTTTCTTTGTGTCCTGTACTTGTTAAGCGTGGACTATAGTCAAGCTCCTCAGCGGTCATGGAATCCCGATTGACTTGAGTTTAATTAGTAACTACAAGATAAATTAGCTCGCCCCCTCCAAACCAGTCGAACCGAATTGTAATTTTGAAAGTCCTGCCTTCACACTTTATACTCGTTGCCAAGACTAACATTTTAACAAAGCTTTAGGTAATACAAACATACATTTTCCGTATTAGATCAACCTTGTAAAATGTGTCAGTTTATTTATAATATCATGCAGCTTTTACAATGAGATAACAAAAAAACGTGGAATGACTTTGCAGATTAAACACATTTTAGTTTGTTGGATTTGCTATTTATTTTGTTATTTTCATTAAGCTATGAACAACGTAGGTTGTAATTTATATAATTTTTCAATACCTTTTTAGTGGCGTCTCATTTCATCCCAGGACTGTAAATGGAACCATTGGAACCGATTTACGCGTTACTTCGGGCTAGGGAAAATGGGTCACCCATCACTACACAACGAATAGCTGATGGGTGAGATTTATACACCGAACTTCGGGTATCGAGTTCATGCACCAACTACTTTTACCTATAATAGGCCATTGAAGTATATCAATATAAGATACGTGTAAAAACAATAAGTAGCCTAAGACTATACAAGTGCAAACTAAAGACAATAACGTATTAATAACAAGATCCAACAAAAGATTTTTGTATCTACTTCCCTGTGGGAAAAGTTTAGATCATGGATATGTCAAAGGGAATGGATACAACAGCTCTAGTAGTTTCTATGGACATGCTTTCCATCTTAAAAATCGCCAACCCCCCCCCCGCAGAGCTAAGACATATCCATGTCAGAACATAACAGTCTCATGTTCTGAGGCCGTGTCAACTCAGCCGTCTCTTCTCCGAAATTACTATAAAAATTATTTGTTCATCAAAAATACTTAATTATTGTCTAATTTCTTCCTTGGGTCATACCTGTATCATTCTTTATGTATATTTTTTGTTTCAGGTAAGTCACGGAAGTTGAAGTTGGGAGATATTTGGTAAATTCGATGGTAACGTAAAACTACTACCAATTAGACAATAGATTAGTTAAAACTTCTCATCATGCTACTTTTTTGCGTCAAGTAACCAAGTACTGAGTATTTATCTAACTACCGTTTACTTAAGTATCTAGTTACCAACTACTTGAGTAACTAAGTACTAAGTACTGAGTACTCCAGTTTTTAAGATCAGATTAATTGAGTACCTAAGTACGCATTACTTTATCAACTAAGTACCTAGTATTTAATAATCTAAGTGCCGAGTACATAAGTAGCTAAGTAATACTTAAGTAACTAGGCGCCGATAACTTAAGTAACTTAGTTCTGAGTACTAATTATCTTATGTTGGTACCTCAATGGTACTATAGGTACTAAAGTACCTATGGGCCTTAAAGGTACATTTTTCGGGTATCTTAGGAAGTTGCTGAGTGGGCGGTACCGGCCACAAAGTAAGTGTGCGGCCACAAAGCCAGGCTACAAAGGTGAGCCGCTGGCCGGATTTTAACGACCGGCTAAAAGGACAAGTAGCCGGTAAATTGGCAGTTATAATTTACCCACCTATCAGATATCTCTGGGAACATCTCGCCGCGTAATTTCACCTCTAACGCCCGTATAATTGAAACCGGATCGTTGTGTTTTATTACCACCTCGCTCGCTGAACGCCGTGTAACGTTATTGGTAATTATTTTTATGTTCAATTTTAAAGCTGCTATTGATTTCTTATGAGATATGTTTAGCATCATCTTGCGAGTATTTAATACGATCCAATAGGTAGTGTGACCATTATTATGTCAGTACTTGAATACAAATTGCTAAATAGTAAAAACTCAATCTCAACTAATATTTTGGATAAGTGTTTAACTATTTATTCAACATTTTTTGTACTCTTTAGTATTTTCCCCGGAAGCCATGGAGGTGTCCTTAACGTTCGTTTTTCTCCATAAGATATACATTGGGGAAGAGTTTTGTTAAAAACAGGAGAGTTGGAGTCAGTTAGCTTCTTCTGAACATTTTTGTTTGTTGCAAGATTACGCGATCGTTGCATCAAATATTATGTTTGCAATTTAGCATTCTGACCGATAAAACTCCTATGGCGCGGTGTAGAAACAACATCAAAAGGCGTTGATTGCTTTAATTTTTACGATTACCAAAATTATTTCAGTGGCTTTAAATACTTGTGTGTCAGTAAAGAATGTGGTGTTAATTTGCAAGGAAAATGGACATTTAATTGTTTAGCCGGATATTTGCATTAATAATTTTTTACGCTACTTTACGAAGTTTGATCGAAATTTGTTTAAATGACGTGTTCCTGGGAATGTGCCAAATGGTTCTCGACCTCTTCTCAGAACAGTTTGACAGCTGATCAGCTGATTGGGCCTACTCCGTGTCAAGCGCATCTTCCATCTGACGTCATTTCACGTTTCCGCACAAGTGACTAAGGGTTCTTAGAAAATCTTAAAATTAATTAAGTATGAAATCAATCATCAGACATTTTTCTTTCAATCTGTGGATAATACTAAAGTTAATGTGTTTTTAATTAACTTAAGAAAACAGGCTAACGAACGTTTGAACTTTTTTGTATGGATTGTTCTTTTTTATCTTTCCTGCATTTGTTTAGTATTTTTCCATGTAGCTCCGCATTGTTCATTGTTTCATTTAGACTTCGTGTAACCGTTTTATAATGCCCAGTAAGTTACATGAAATGTACATTTACTGCAAGTTAGGAGATTTGTATTTAAAATATTATTTATAAAATCCTAAGAATAGGTTTTTAAATATAAAAGTATATCTGATTAGGTCCCTAGTGAATTAATTTGTTATATGTTACAAATTACTATTAGATATAAAAAGAGTTTGTACAAGAAGCCAAGATCTGTTGTAACACTAAAATGATGATAAGATTACAATTAATATTTTTTATCGAACTGTTTTGATATTACAACTTTTATTTGACTTCATTATGATATTGCTTAGGTTTTGCTTATTTTTGGGAGTAATAAATGAAGTTGAAAGAAAATAAAAATAAAATGGTCCCTAATTTTAATTACGAAAACACTAACTTTTATTGTATTTTATATGTTATCAAATCTATGCTAATTTTATAATCAAATTTGGTTTAATTCAGTGTACTCTAAAGGAATAAAAATTGAATAGCTAGTTCAGCTACATACTCTTTGTTTGAAATTCATTATTGGTGATGGTGGTGGTTATTTGAAATTTATTATACCGGTTTGGTCCGAATTGTATGTTATTGTGCTATGTTTTAGATATTAGTTGAGATCAGATTCCAGATCACGAAACGTCGTGAAACTTTGTTTTACATAATTCGTGATTGAAAATGTCCGCAATAAAAATCTAAATAGCTACATACTGTTTGAACAAAAAACAACTTATTCGATAAACCTTTATTGTTGATCATATACGTTATGATAGTAAGAATTTGAGTTTTGCGACGATTTGAATGCAAACTATTACATTTCCGATAATTTTAGAGCTCCACATAATACGCGTATTAAGCTCGTATTATTGATGGCAGTAGCCGCGGTGGCTCCTGTTTACATCAGCTGCGGAGTATTGTGCTGACTCCCTTCACGCTGCTGACGATGCAACTTCCTCAGCCAAACTTTCTTAATTACATTTCTCTCTGAGAAATTCCATTATTATCGGATCTGATGATAGGCATGTGTACCCCAACTGATATACTGTGGAAATATATATTGTCCAAGAGTTAATCTTCTGTTAACCTTAGTTGGAACCATCCAAGGTTGAATTTAATTTCCGTTATACATATTAATTTAACACACTACACATCCTTTAAACAGCCATGCTGTTTTTATCTTGGTAGCAATTATTCTACCCAGCAATGAACATCGTTAAAAAATAATGTTGGGAACCATTAGGTAACGTACTATTTTTCCACAGTAAATTTAAATTGTTTGTGATTTTAATCATATTGTAAATTAATTGTGAAGTGATGATACGTTTAGTTATTTAGCTGGATTTAATGATAAGTGAAATTAGTACATAAATTTATTGTTTTTCTAGAATATAAGAGATTACGTTTTTAAAAATTCACATTTACACTTTCCTTAAAAGATACATCGTCTATCTAGAGGACGTTTTAAATACCTGCAACGATTTTGACGGCATGTCATAATGTACCGGGGCATTTTGTTTAAAATAGTTGCCAGTAACGGCCGTGTGGCTGCAGCACATGTAGCCGTGTAGCCCCACGCTACCCTAGGATCGGTCTCGATCGACTGGACTGTTCCCATTTATAGTGCGTTCAGTTCTCACCTCTAATCTGAGCCGTATAATAGCTTGGTCGTATAGGTTTACTTTGACAATATCTAATTTAATGTTTCTTTGGAGATTTCCTTTTTAGTATGTTTTATATTGGTATTAAGTAGGGCTATAACATACTAAATAAATTCGAGAGTCAATCATCTGAAAGCCAAGTAACCGAACTATTGAACGTCATAAAAGTTATTTAGTAAAATATGTTTCGCTTAAGGAGAATTTTAAAAGGATAATACTATTTGTATGAAGTATAAATTGTAGTCTAAATCGGTTTGTACAAAGTACAATTATTTTTAAGTATCTATTTTGGGGGTTTTGTAAATATTTGAACAGTTTTGCTACTATACCACTTATTATTTTAATTAATTAGTTCTTATAATCAAAAATTTACTGTAATTGTACGTTTTGTAGTTAATTTTCAATCATTGCCCGTACTATATGCTGGGGCCTTTGCTTGATCTTTCGGGTCTGTCTTCTAATACCACAACATATAATAAATGTAATAATGCTAATACAGTATAATATATTTGTATGTAGAATAATTCATTTTTCAATCTGGGCTAAAGTTGTACTGCTATAACTTAAGGGAGTACTAATATAATAAAGAACATAACTGTGACTAAAAATTATGTTTGCAATAATAAGTACAAATTTGGTTGCGAAAATTTTGATAAACTGGCAAAATTTTTGTAAATACGTATGTAATGACTTAATGAGCTATACATGTGAATCTGGTTGAAAGTGGAATTTTTAAGTATATTTACCTGCTTTTCTCAAACTGCTAATCGTTTGTAATGACGTTTAAGAATCTATAATGTACAAAACTGTCATTTTAAAGATTAAGTATCATAACACAAAAACTGTAACACATCATTCCTATGTTTTGTCGTTCGTGCATTGTTACATTCAAAGCACCAGCCAGGAATTAAAGAACGTATCTGTAACAGAAACTTATATGACCGTTATGTACAATGTAAGAGTATATCTCGTAAAATAGAGTGACGTTAATTGATTTTTATTTTACTAATGATTCCTACAATTGTTTACACCTAATTGATGTTGACGTTCTCTTTTAAAAGCCTAATAACGTTCAGTTAGCAGCTAATTGTTTCCAGTATCAATTGATTGTTGTAAAGGTCCGTAATGAAAAGAGAGAGGACTAATTAAAGAGTATTCGTTATCCGGCCAATCAGCTGTGTTGGGAGTTACTAATAAACTGAATTAAGAGTGACGACTGGGCTGCGGTAAGTTACGGCTTCGGATGAAACACGTTGAACCTACATCTGCACTTAAAGTATGGGACAGTCAAATTATTATGGCCGATGTATGACGCGGTAATGAGATTGATTCCCAACCGGGGAGACTATATTTTTATTCAGAGTTTAAACAAGCTAGTAAAATAGGTTTTCGTCTAAAACAGGTGTTTTAGATACATGTGTTGAAGAGCAAAACTTCTTCTTTTTCTTAGGGCTAAATAGGGCTAAACCTATTATTGTGATTATTTTTGAGTTCTTGGCCGCAGAAATCATTGTGGATGATACTTTTGATTTGAGGTCAGCATTCGATTGCAAATAATCGGCTCAGTAACTACAACAATCACTATTGATTTTTTGTGTTTTGCGGACGTTCTGGATATCGATTGTGAAACTGGTAATCGACTATTAGTTCGAACTATTGAATGGTTGAGAATGAACTATCAATAATAATAACTAACACTGACATAACCTAAACAATTGATAAGGAATTAAAAAAGAACTGCTACAACGTAAGTAACATAACAGCTGATTGGTATAAAGCGACAAAAATGACAACAGCTGTTGATACTCAAAATCTGGTAATAATTTACGTTTCACAAGTTTGTTTGATTTTATTTGCAGTGTGACGAAAAATATAGTTTATCACATGCCCTAAAATTTGCTTCATATATAGTCGCACATTTAACAGCCTCGGCTGTTAAACTTGTGCTCCTATCAAAAACGCGCGTTTTTGGTCCTAGTGATGAAATATCCTATTATGTCAATTGTTCATTTAAGAACTATCACTTTTGTGTTATTGTGATCTTCATTCAATAAAGCAATACTTTGTGTTGATTGGTATGTTTTTAGTGTTAATTTATTTAGAATAATTTTTAAGATAGAAAATGAAATTGAAACGGCCTGAAAGTGGTTTTACCACAAACATATCCCACTCACACCTGCAAGAAGGTATGGAACGAAGTGTTAAACAATAGTTTAATGCTTCTCAAAACTAAAACTCAAATGCTATCATATAGCAATCTGATTGATGTAAGTTTAAATTGAAAACATCTACTACGGTGCATTACAAAGTTGTTTTTAAACCATATAAACTGTGCTATGTCACATTTTATAATTTAGCTAGTTAACTTATCTAATACGTTTTTTATTCTGGTCGAGCAAAACTCGTTCTCCCGAATTAGCCAAAAACCTCTTGCAGACTATATTTTATAAATTGAATGTCAATTGTTACAAACCCTATTTTCCATTAGGGCCTATACATTTATTTGTACGGAAAACTAGCCGGACGCTGTAAAAATCAGCTGATCAAAAAGAAATTAAATGTAAATTACATTTAAAGTCGTTTTAATTCATGAAACTCGGTTGGGTGACCAGCAGCGTAATGCAATTCAACAGTGGCAGGGGAGTTAAGGTCAGTGAGCAAAGACAACGGAATGACGAACGGGTCCGGTTACTTTCGGTGGCCTTTGAGGCTCGGCTGACCGCAGCCCTCGTCCTCCCCTTGGCTCTAGCCAATCAGCGACGATTCACACCAGCAGGGGCCGGGATTAGGGAAATTGTATATTGTATGGTAAATTTTTAGTTATTATTTTTCCTGTATTAATTTATAGTTTATAAAGCAAGGTTATTTTCACGTTTATTTTCTCTTAACAATGAACTTTGTTATAATCACCGTTACAGGTTAATCAAAATTTTAAAATCGTCTAACTTTTGTAACCAAGGCATCTCACAGGCACTATTAAGCCTCTTAGCAAACGTAAATCATTCCCATTATTGTAATCGAATAGTACTGAGTATGAAGGTTTGCTGCCATAAGGGTTGTTTTACATGGTGATATGCTTATATTATGGTTGTTACGTAAGTAAAATAACATCCTAAATTCTATCAAATTAAGTCAATAACTAAGTGAGTTATACAAATTTATCTACTCTCTATAAGAAATACATGGACAATTAGTACGCAGGTTACTTTTCTACAGGAAAATCGCTAAAAATGTTACATCGTGCGGTTTTTTTTCTAAACATTCTTTTGTTTTTCCTTTACTAATATTCATTATTGACGCACCAAACCTGAATATATAGAACACAACTGTAAACAATCAATAAATTATTAATAGCGGTTAATATATTTTGCATACCAATAATAAATAAAAAAAATTGATAAATGTATGTACCATCTCAGAAAATCAACAATAAACTCAATTTTGTCGTTAAATAGATAAAATTATTTCATGATGACACTAGGGTTGGATTTACTTTTTCGACGCGTATAACTTTAAAGTGGAGTATACAACGGGATTAATAACCTACAAAGATGTAGGCATTACATGCAAAATAATATTTACAAAACAAGACACTCAACGCTTCGTAATAGAAAGTATTTCTTTCCTATAGAACATCCAAACATAGAAGAGGGCAGTTCAACCATAAACCACAATTAAGGGACAATTTCGCCAGCCGGGTTTCAAGTGTAAATTGAAACACATGTTTTCATTACCGTACCCATATTGGCTGCACTTTAATTTCCGCAGAGGACAAAACCCGCAAACAGGAAGTTGTGTAACACGGGAAGAGTTGCGAGTGTCCTCTAGTCCTCCCTGGAGCGCCGTTTAACTCTGACACCTCCACAGGGACGATGAGACTCCAGTTAAAATGGAACCTTCTTGCTGCAGTTCATAGTCACGATTATTATATATTGGGTCAAATGAATTTTTAACCATAACCAATATTTAATATGTACTTTATTTTTTGTGAGTTTTTACATCCTTTTTAGAAGTAGTGTTATCAAGCCTTAAACTTCCGTAAGAGGTAAATTAAAATTTAAATGTGTAGCTGTATTATCATAGTAAATTATAAAGCATATCCCTGGAGATTATAGAAAGCATAGTTTCCCCTCAAATACTTTCAATACGAACGTAGAAACACTACCATTACACTGCTATTAATTATAAAGTATTGACCAATTTTTTTTTAACCATTCCTGAGCGCTTGACGTATATATACGCCAACGATGCTAATCACTTGTGAGCCTTTCCCGTATATATACTCAATCTGGAGTTCACGAGCGTTTGACGTACATATACGTCAAAAAATAAAAGCATCATTAGGGGGTTTAAAATTGTTTCTCGGCTGTCTAGTAGTCAGTCACCTTAGGCCGAAAATAAATATTATTGTTTTGATAACATTTTTATTTCTTTGTTAAATTTAAACTTGTTCGGTCGCATTATTGATCTTGAGACAACTGTTCTACAGGCTGGGAGTCATCTTCGTGCTTCATGTTATTGTTTCGCGCGCTCAGGCTGTGTTTGTTTACGTCCAGTGATATAAGGGTTAGTAAAATTTATTCGGTCGATTGGACCGTGATGCGATGTTTAGTGGAAATTGCCTTCAAGTTATATGATCCCAATTTTGAAGAGGACATAATAGAAATACTATATAGACGCCAATACAACCATCAGATGAAAGTGGAAAAACAAAAAAATTTGAAAATTTTTTACCAAAATATTTCTCGCGTATAGTGAGTGCGGCGGCCACGCGTAGAGGCCAGCGGTAAGGGTTAAAACATAACAAGCAAAAATAATTTACGTATTTAGTTAAACTTGATTGTCACAAGAGCGACTGAACTCTAACTGGCAGGAACAGAAGAAGAGTCGGTTTCGATTTATGAGCTATAAGCAAGCTGTCGGAAGTGGAGGCGGAGCATGGCACACAGGACGTGGCTGTCAACCGACCACCGTGACAAGTCGACAGCGTGACGTTAAAACGTGACAACCGCGCGACAGCCGATCCGGGTGTTTCATATGACACGCGGCTAAATAGCTTCAATACGGTTTCAATTCGGATGTTTGATGGTCTCATTTTGCACATAACTCTGCGTGGGACAACCCAGAGATGATGTAGTATTGTTATACTCAACAAAGAATTTCAATTGATAAAAATATTCGATAACTACTTTTGGTATCGACGATAACGTGTCATCGATACAAAAATACATAAATTTTAAATCGACCAGAAAATCATAACTAATTAACATCAACTAATCCCTGGTAACGAGTTTCCCTGTTTGGTAAAAAACAACTATTGTAGCTTCGAAACCACAATATTAAAAAATACCGTTCACACTTTTTAATATCGAAAATTATATTCTAAACCCACATTTAACTAACTCCATTGATAATTAGGTTTTACACTTAAACGTTTTATTCAAAAAGCAAATATTGGGAACGCTAATTAATTTAATTAATATACGTACATTGTACACTTTAAATACATATAAATATACTAAAGACTATATATAAAAGCTTTTGTTATAGATTTAATTTAGATATAATGTAAAAATAGGATATAAAATCGTTTAGTGGAATCTTGCTTGCTAAATTGAAATATAAATCTGCTATTTTACGGTGTACGGGATTCAGTGAGATCGTGTTTTTTCTAAGAGAGGAAACTTTAGCACTTTACCGACTGACAAATAAGAAAATATACTGGTCCCCGTGACCGAGCAAGGGGTAAGTAGAAGGGCCGATACCCAGGCCCCTGGGGGACATAAATCCCTTTTAGGCGTCACACTTCCAAACTTGCAACGCCGTTGACACGTGGTCCTGGCTATTTATTCCCTTTTCTCAACACAGATCCTTGTCCTTTACCTTAAACGTGTTTGTAAGTCACAATGGTTTCAATTTTAGCCGCTTAAGCCTCGTGGTTGCTACATTAAAATATCTCAAGTGTAAAAAATGTTTTATGTTGCAGTTAGATGTAACACTCGGTTGCAATGCTACTGTAAAGTTTAAAAATAAATAATTAGTTTAGAAAGTTTTAGATTAGTCATGAAATAGTGCAGCTATGTGTAATAATGAATAATACAGTTTCGATATATCAAGAAACATTTTGTACGTATGCAGATATCGACAGTTCGTACGATTAATTGTCTTAGAATGACATTAAACAAAAACTTAAAAACTGCTTTATTTGGATTTTGAGTTTTCATATTCAGTTGCATAGGACTATTGATGAATGGTCCTGGCAAGCTATTTAGCTTTTAAATTGATTCTTTGACATTTATTAGTTTAACTAAGATCAATCTTTTTAGTCTTAGGTCTTTTGAACTTATTTTAGATGCATTAAGAAGGTTTCATCCTGTTTGGTTTAATAACACTATAATTGTTATCAAGTAACATAAACGATGCAATTTAAATAAAAATCGTTAGCTTATTGATAAAATAAATTTAAAGTTTTTACGTTTTTAAGGATTTTATGGACAAACTACCCCCAAAAATTAAAAACCAAAAATTAAATAATAACACAATGTACTGCCAAAAGTGAACCTTTGTACTGAATTTCATAAAAAATAGACAATCAGCGTGGTTAAGAGGTCCTTACTTAAACAGAACGACAAACACCAGTCCGAAAACAATTTGTTGGAGTCGCAAAATGGATAATTCCATTCTCAGCTCAGATTCAAAAGGTTCAAGTTTCATAGTAATTTCTTTATGTACTATGTATAGAGGGAGAGCGTAAACATATTAGTTGAATGTCTCGCTCATTTTTTAGAATATTTCGTTCCTAAATTACATATAACCAAATTTATAATTACTGTCTGAATGGGATTGGGTTGGAGCACTGTCATGGAACAGCGCGAATGGGGGATAATAGGGAGAGATGCAAATGCGGTAAATTAGTTCAACTTGGTACAACATTTGTTGGAGAAACTCTGGGAGTATGGGAAGCTTCAGAATGGATGTAGAATTATAACACGTCTGGAATATAACGCTTGGTTGTAAACTCAGACGATTATATAAAGTGAAAGTTCGGAACAAGTTGTTTGTAAAATTTAAAGAATTACAAATACATTTTTAACTTACATGTCTTTTTTCCTGGTAGGTTGAATAGAAATTTTGAAAATGTTTTGTTATTTTTGCAAAGTTTAATATTTTTCTATGATTTTTTAATATAAAACAGCTACATTTATCTAACAAGCTTAGGTTAGTCTTTTAAAACAAAACATGATCAGGTTGTTTAAGAAAACACGTTAATTATATCTTTCAGCTGGCTAAAACGGTGTTTATATACTGATAAAATAGTTTATCTACCATGTAAAGCTTTGATGCTAATAACAATTTATAAAAGACAATTACTAGCTAAAATATCAAAGAACATGCATGAATACGATTGCAATTTTTTATATTTTCAATCCAACTGCTGGAAATAGGCTACACGATAAGTGACTATATAAATTAGAAACTTTTCTTCTTTCAACAATTTTATTTTTTTATCCTCTGAATATTCCTCAACAGTTATTCATTACTGATTGTGGTTTCTTATGAACGAAACCTCTCCATTATTGCTGAACAGATGTGTACGATTGGGGGTAAAATGGTCTTCGTGTTTTGTTTTACAATACGGGATTTCACGTGTTTTTACTCTGAAATATATTTAAAGATCTTGAAGTAAAGTTCTCAAGCCTGTGATAAACATTGGGTTTTTTAAAAAAACATATGAGTACGAGCAAACTCAAACATATAGCTAATAATAAAAGTTTTTATTGGATATATTTCCTATATAGTATTGAGAACGATGGGTCACAAATTAGTTGGGTAAATAATTCTTTAAAGTTAACATTACATCAATAAATATCTTTATTTAAGGCAAATAATGAAAAATTCTTTGATTGAAAATTGATTTTTTTCTTCCCAATTATTAAAACGTAATTGAGAAGAAAAATCATTATCTACAACCAATTACAACAATTTAACGATGCAAAGGACCGCTTGTGATACCTTTATTATTTATGGTTTGTCATGCATAATTAAAACATTTTGAATAAAAATTTTAACAATAAGAACGTGGCATACATATATAGTTCACACTATTAGTTCTATGTCCTTTTCACAGACAGCCTGTTATCAGGCATATGAGCATTACAAAGACGTGTTGAAGTACAAAGGAGTGTTTGTGCATCTCTCAGGACCATTCGCCGGGAAGTGGTTGGCTGGATTGTTATCGGAATAAAAAGAACTTGTGTATATATGACTGTTAGTGATTTGTGTATTTTATTGTTTTAAATAAATTGAGGGTAAAGATAAACTTATATGTGGATTATTCTTTCGGATGTTCTCCATGTAAAAATATCTAATGAAACAATAGTTTAAGGAAAGAATATTCTGGAATATAAAGACAGAATAATTACAAGAATTGTAGTGGTTTAAATAATTTAATACTATAAATTGTGTTTTAGATATTAATTATTGTTTATATAACCCCTCTCAGAACAACCCGCTAACAACTAGGTTAATCAACTTTAAAACAGTTTTTATAGCAGTGGGCTTCTAAAACCTTGTTTTTAGATTCTTAGCTTCATTTTTAAAGTACCACCACGTAAAAAATATGGCTACTCGTAAAGAACTGCTTTAAAGGAAATCAGATTTGTACGTATAATACTAAGATCTTAATGTAGAGATAGTTTATACTTTTACGTAGGGACCTCGGGGCCAAATTCCTATAATGTTTACTAATTATTTTTATAGCATGTACTGTTTACGAGGGACTGGTTTAATTAATTTGTTATAACATACAAATTGTTAGACGTTCCAGGCCAATAGCTACAGCTATCTACTCGACCAGCCAATCAGTTCCAGTGACACAAGGTTCTGGGCCAGATCCCAGCGTGAGACCCGCAGATTCTGCGACTCCCGCATAGCAGTATTGATGACTGGCCCACAAACTCGACCACTAGTGTTTTATCTTTACCGATATATATTCCAGAGTAGCCTATCTAATACTGTAACGGATCTAAAAAATATAAAGTAAAATAAAATACACAAATACGAAATACTAAAAGGTCTCCCTTACTTTTACTCGAAAGGCGGACGCCCAAAACAATTGATACACACTATTTGAACTATATAAAATTGTTTTACATATTTATTATTCGATTTCCTTTGTATTCGATACAGTGCAACATTTTAAATTACCTCTATATATTTATTATTAAGGGTAGCCCCTAAATTTGTAAGGGGTTGACTAAATGTCACCACTTAGATACTGCACTCTGTTGCCTTTTTTATTTGAGATACTAATTCAGTATTGAATCAAATGAATTATGCAGTCTTTGTTAGTATTAAAACTACATTTATTATCAACGCCATTACACTATCATGCTCACCATTCACTCATTTTCATTCATCCAAGGAAACTAGAAATATTCACAAAGGTGAGGGTCACGTAAATAAAACCGGTAGCGTCACTGGTACAGAAATAATTTTTACACTCCAGCTGCTAAAATCTTAAAATCTTAAATGTTAAAATCTTTCAAATTTCACTATGATTAAATACACTCTTTTCTCTCCTAATAAACACTCTTTACAATTAGTTATATTTTGAGATCTACAAACGACAGGAACCCTTTAATTTATTTTACCTTCCAACGCATAACAACATTACGGCATTTTACGACAGCTAAGCACGATAATAATTATAGAAAAATAGAATTTAACCTCATTTAGAGGTTAACCATTTTTTTATTACAATCATACTCATTCCGGTTCGCTACAAATACTATTCACAGAAGTTTTAACAATATACAAGTTAACAAATACATGGCAATAATGGATTCGTCCATATTGGAATCAACTAGTAACAAAATATGTTATTATAAAGGGGTTTATACAAGAAACATATTTAAATTAGAACCAAATTATAAAATAAACATTCTTCAGTAATTCATTTAAATACACAGTTATGTCACTGGTCAGAAATTACCATATGTTTGGCGGGAAGTTTGCTCGTGAGTCGTAACCCATATCTCTATATATTTCTATTATCTTGAATATACCCACCATATTCACTCTTATTCACTTTATAGTATCCAATGCAATTGTTCGGTGTTTGGTTATGAATATGAATAGCAGAAATCCAACCAGAAACATACTTTCAGTTTTAACCAGCACTGATCTAAGTTCGTTTATTTTTTTCCTTTTTTATACAGCAGGATGATTTAAAAATCGGAAAATACTATTAAAGCGTAAAGGTAGTTGACTGATTAAGCGTTTATTAATATTTTTCTAAAGGTTAGAGAGGGTTTGTAGTGGAAACAGCGGAAGTAATGGAAGGCCTTAATGGAGTGTTACAAATACTGCAGTTGATAAAGAATGAGAGGGGGGCTCCGATAGTAGGGGTCGAGTGAGGTGAATTTACAACCAAACTTACCTCAAATGTGACTTTGTAGGTCGCTCTAGATATACTTTCTCGAGGGAAAGTCAAAGGTTTTAGTGGATAATAACATCGTCTTTGTTTTTCAATTACTAATTTTATTTTTTATACTTTTTTAATTTTATCACATAGCTCTAGTATTTTAATCATAATTACTTTATATATATAATTTACCTATAACTTATAATTTATAGTATATGAACTATTAAAATTAATCACAAATTAACCTGAGGGAGAAATATGATCACATAAAATAAAGTAATTGATGTAAACAAAGTGTGTAAAAATAACAGATTAAAATTGAGGTTATTTGCAATGTATGAGACTCTGTCAACTCTATAAAGATTTGTGGGATAACTGTAACTATTTCTATATTTACGTTTCAAATTTATTATTCTTATATTTTCATTTTTTGAAATATTAACGTAACTTATTACATGTTAGGATATAGAGTCTTAACATTTTTTATATTTTTAGATCAAATAATTTAACAGTTCGTAAAAACCACATATAGGTAAAACAGAAGATACATAATTTTTTAATAATTCGAACATTGTTTATCATTATCAAAATATTGTTTTCATTAGTAATTGACTCTGTTATTTTAATTTTTAAAATACATACAAAACACACAAATCTATAAACTCTTCACAATTAAATTTTACTTACAAAACTGTTTTCGTATTTTTGTAAGCTTTATGTTTTTTTAAACATCATTCTTAGTGTCTATATATAAAGCATTTTTTACATTTAATTCATAACATAAAATTAGCTCTACTTAAGTGTGGAAAAATTCTAATTTATAATAGTTAGTATAATGTAATAAAACATGTTACGATCAAGTACGAAATTCAACATCTACGAAGAGGTCAATCACTAAAGCGTAGGAAGCCAGGGTTTAGGATCACTCCTATAAATTACTGGGCTGAATAAAATATATATTGGTTCTCAATACCACTTCTCTAATACATTTGAACACTACGCCGCTCCGTGTGGTTTCAAAGTTATCATGTTGGTAATATCTCATTCCATTAGTTTAATCTGACTTTTGAAACATAGCATTTGAAATTTTACTTTGCAATTAAAAGTGACGCCCATTAAAAAAATGGACTCCAAACCTTCATAAATATAATAAGTAAAATTTTCCAAAATCCTTAAAATTTTTGGATTAAAAAAATTTTAAATAACATGGGTGAGTTCTTGTTCATAAAAGTGTTAGGGTAGTAAGTAGGTGGGATTAGTAAAAAATATACTTGAAAGATCACTGAGTGGGCAACATTTTTGAAAAACTATACCGAAATTGATGCAAAACCTTAATCTTTCTACTAAAACATATTGTGAGAAACCCATTTACTTATCTTTAATTTGGTGTACTTGTTTAGAATTATATAATTTAAAAAAATCTGCGCATGATCCCTTGTCAAAGAGTAGAGAAGTAGATCCATGAATTATGCAGCTACCAACAATCATTCCGAATTTACATATCGAGTTAGATGATAAATGCACTCCCTGTCAGATCATCAGAGGTTGCCAAAATTTCTCCACCCATGCTGAGAAATGACCTTGTCTTCTGCAGTAAATAGCAGATTGATAACGGGTTTTCCAGAGTGTTATTACCTTTAACTGTTCATTATTAATAATGAATATATAATGACTATTCATTAATAATGAATAGTCAAAGGCTATGTACTCTACTAAAGGTTCAATAATTTATAAATACATTGTGTATATGCCTACAATAGTTATATGCATCCCGGAACTCCACGTAGTTAAATAAAGGTCTGACTAAATCATAGTTTTCTATTTTTTAGTAATTTATTAGTATCCTTAACTTAAAAAACTATATATTTCAATACAAAAGATACATTACGTTAAAAGTTCAATAATGAGTTGTTTAAGGTCGAGTCTGTAATCGAATTTTTAATTAAAAGGGTTAAAAGTGATTTTCATGTAAGCTCAAGGTTTTCAAACGAGCCAACACATTAATTGGTTTTAATGTATAAAACAACCAACCAACCATTTACAAACCAAAAAAACTTTTACAGACGAGTATTTTCAGGTAATTCCATCTTGTTCTTGAAATTAGTTGTAAATTATCAGCTGATTGTCTGTCAATACTAATAATCTATAATCTCTTTCGAAACAATTGAAACCTTACCATTGAAATTCTCGCATTCTTATGTGTTGTACATTATAACAACAAACATCTAATAACATCGAGATTAGCTGACGTTTTCCCTCCCTAAAATTATAAATTGTTACCTGCAAATGATATTTTAAAAACGATAGATTTCGCAGCAGTATGATGATTAACGCCGTAAACTCTTTTAACGAACTTCCCGCGCGTGTATATTATTTATTCATGGAAATAACTATTTACCGATTAACGAGTATTGAAATTCTTTGTTTATTAGGTTGGTTTAGGATCGCCCGAAATGTTTTTACCGAGCTCGCATGGAAACAATCGTAAACTTACAGGCCTGTAAACACCTAAAGGACCGACACTAGTCCTTTACTGACTACCTAGTAAAGTTACTAAACTTGATATACTATTCCTTCAAACTTCAATTAAATCAGCCATTTTTAACTCAGTACGTCGTCCATAAATTTGACATTTTCAGATAAGTATATACCTTGACATTTTCAGATCAAGGTATGAAAAATATCTGTTGGTTTTTTCGGTACGCAAGTTGCGATTTTTTTATCCCAAAATATTTTATAAAATACTTTACTCTTATAGTTATTTTATTGTTTGTTTACTAATACTATACCAAAACAAATAACTTGTTGTTAACTAAGTATGAGTTGAATACAAACGTTTATAGTAAGGTTGAGGTCAACTATTTTTTTAATAGAGCTAATTTAAGTTTTATCTACATGTTTAAAAACATATTATTTCCAGTATGATAACTCCATTGAATTGGAGTTAGACTGTATTTCAATGCCTGATCATATTTTAACGGGGCTGTGCACAGAAAATGGCCACTTCTGCTAATTGTGATAAAACTACTTTTACCACAATTAACAGTTAACACAACTTTAAAATACATTTTTATTCTAAAGTAAGTTTGAAAATCATTCCAAAATGAGAATTTAGAGAAAGAAAGCCAACGTTGACAAAGCTTGACGAACTTGTGAACTTCCTAATTAGTTTTTACCGCTGTGCCTTCGTCTGCTCGAAGGAACGGAAATGTTACGAGCAAAGTAGAAATGAACAATACCTTCTAATGAACTGTATTCAAACTTAAATGTTTTGAAATACGTTGCTTTAAACGAGTAATCTATGTTCAGGTAAAACTTCTATTCAAACTGGTTTTATATAACTGCCTTTTTCATTCTTTTTATTTATGCAAATAGTGTATAAAATAAAGCTCGCTGAAAGCTTAATCCCTAGACCAAATTTTATAGTTATTTATTTTATAATTTTATTTAAATACAATTAAAAACTTTGAAAGACTATAAAAATACCTTTCTGCAATTCTGTAACGTTATTTTTTTATATTACCACTGCCGAGGCGCGTACTACATGTGTGTGTATATCCATATGCACATTTGTGAGACACTGACCATCTCTGGTGGATATTTTAAAGTGAATATGAGTTATGGGGCTGATAATCTGTAGCTTCATTAATAACAGCGATCAGCTGATTTTCACAATTATTAATTAATAGTTAAAAAAATAAAGGCAGCTAGGTTCAGTACCGTAAAATTATAAAACTGTGTCAAGATTTTGCTCACCATCGAACCTATGACGTTCAGACTGCAATGTGAGTACTACACCCCTGAACCAACCAAGTGTGGATTAAGGTTTCCCAAAAAGTGGCATGGCTGTAACATCTACTACTAATAAGGGAATGGTAGAAATGGACCAGAACGAATCTTAGTTCATTGGAAATCAGACACCATGTAAGCTAATTTATCAGCCTTAACTTAAAACACTTTGTTAGTGTCCAACTTTAGGAGAAAATTTTGAGCATTGACTTTGCTGTTACTTCATCCAGGAAATAATAGTACCATGCCAGACGTTCTGGCCTGTCTTGCCCCCAAAAAAAGGATATTCCAAAGAAAATTTACCTCAACCTAATAGTGTTTTCACACTATTGTGAATATATATGCATTCATTAAAAATGAAGAAATTCTATTTCAACAAACATAAATTACATTTCTTTTTTACCCTCCGTGAGTCATGCCATGGTGTTTCTGCACTATGTGTTCAACGCCCTCCCCCTGTATGATCAACGGCGCGCTGTGAAGTGATCTGCAAACACTTTTTCTCCTCTTATCACCACCTCTTAAGAATTCTTTTGTGAAACTCTGATTCCTGATTATAAATCCATGAATGTAAAAGAGCGCCATGTTTAAGAAATCTCTTTGAAGTATTAAGTGAATACCCTTTTAAGCTCTTAATCTGTTGTTTATGAATAACGTTTAATTTTTCCTTTTTTATATTTCAAGTAGGTTTTTAAAAACGTAAAGTATAATTCTTTTTACTTTATTCTCCTACACATACTGCATAGAAAGTTATTTTTTGTATAAACTTTCAAATTTGACTGGACAGTGAAAATATTTATTTTGAGACTCCCTGAATCCAAAATCAGCGGATTTTGAACTGATAAAATAGATTATTTATTTCTCAACCGTTTGCTATAAAACATGGCATATACAGCTTAACGTCTCATCACCCATCAAAACTCACACAACTTTTTTAAAATTGTTCCATGAGTGCGCTCGGGGAGATGAGTTTGTTAACTGCCCAGAAAGCTAACGTGGTCTGTAGAAAATATATGACTTGGAAACAAAAATATATGGCAATGAGTTTAGTTCTATAGAAATAAGACGTTTACTTTTATGTCATATTGTATTTAAGTACATAATTAATTATATCCATCTGGTTTCCTGTATTTTTAAAATCAATTTTTCAACATCATATTATGGCGTTAAAAGCGTATCAATCTACATTTTTAATACAACTTTTCCTGCGTTTTCCTTTTACTTTTATTCCATAGGACTACTTTTCATTTTTTAGAATCAACAGCACATCTACCTGAAATAAATACGATTCTTAGATTTACTAGTTTAACTCGATTCAAACTCAACAACCAGTTTAATCCGGTTACTTCAAAGAACTATCCGATGATCGTGTTTGTTCCGGAGTAAACTACAGTTAATTAAAAGTTGGCGCTGAGCTCGGCGGAAGTCGAGACAACCGGTGCCGGAAGTTAGCGAGTGTCTACTATAATAAGCGTTGTTTCATAGAACTTGAGCTAATTTGACTATCTTCTCTCCCAGCCTCTTGAATAACTCTACTCAACAGCACTTGCACTCAAGCGTTGGAACGTTCCTCAAATAGCTTGCAAACAGACAACATAAAACCAGCTCGCCAAGGTACTGTTTCATTTCAGTGTGATGTTAGTTTTCAAGAAATAAACGTTTTATTGTCAAAATCGTTTAAAAAAATTATGTTTAAAACTTAAAGTAAATTATTGAGAAATTGGATTAATACATTTGTAAAGCACGTACAACTGTAAAGTACATAAATGTTGTAAAGTAAAATTTTATTTGTAATATGAAACGGCGTCATTATTTATGAAATATTTCATTTATTAGGGATCATAATTTTCAGGTATATTATCTGAGTATTACGCATTCTTTTCTGGTTTATATAAAATTATGAAGATTATTGCTATTTCACTCAATAAAACCCACAAAACATTTTTTACTATTTGGAAGGGTATTTGTGTAGTTTGTGTATTTCTACGCCAGAGACATTTATAATGTTTTTCTGGGGAACGGTCCAAACCCCGGTCTTGTTACTACCTAACGTCGACCTGTTGTTAGGATGCATCATTAATTAATACTGTAGCTCAATGACAAATGGCGACTGGGCCCAGATTCGACCCATGCGGGATTCGATCCGGCAACCTTAGGGGTGAGGGTTCCTTGAAAATCTTTAAATATTTAGTAAGGAAGGGCGTGTGAAAAAGATTTGATGTGTATTTTGAGGCAATAACCTTCTTGAAATTTATTTTATAAGTATTAAAGCAAACTATAGTTTTATGAGATAACGTTTTTCAGTTTGATTTTATAGGGAGAGCGTATGTACCAGTTCATAGATACCGTTTATTATAAGTACAGATTTAAATATGATAAAAATTATATGAAATGGTGAAATAATATTTATGCAGTCAGATTTAACGCAATGCAATATCAAAACTTTATCTAATAAAGAACTTTGAAACAGTGGGTGTTTTCTTTGACAGTTGAAGGTCAACAGCTGTTGTGAGTTTCCACAGGGTGGGCACATTTTCAATTATCAGCTGTTTCATTACGCCTTGTAGTGTGTGATGGAGAGGGGTAAACGATCCCCGCTGGACTTTAAACCTCTGTCAGTGTGACAGCGAGAGAGATTTAATTGAGAATCTAGAGAATAAATTGAGGCTGAAAAACTCATTACTTTTAAACCTTTAAGATAATAAAAGCTTTAATCTCCAATTTTTGCAGTCAGAACCTCAGTTTGTAATATGGTTACAAAATAAGTAAAGTAATTTACGTGTTAATTGGTTAAAAATTTCATGTGCTACATGAAAATATCACAAACATTAGTGATTATTCTATATTTAATACTAAATCGTCTCATGATAATTGATTTGACTTTTCACTAAAACCATAATAAAAATTTTATTAATAAGAATAAGAACGAATAATAAGAATGATTTATTTTCTCTTGTTAAATACATACATAAAATGAAACAGTAGCAAGCACGCATAATGAATGATTATTTCACTTGAAATAAAAATTTGTCCTTTTACATAGCTGACTATATACAAAATATTTTGATAATGTCTTTCTGTCATGATTAAGGGGTTTAATTTTAAGGTATAATAATTTTAATTTTATTTTTTAATTTAAGTATAATGCAGGAAATTTTGGAAACAACATTATTTAAAGGCAATATTCACCTCCTGGATTAATTAAAAATTCCAAAGAAATAAAAATAGCAATGTTGAAGAAATCAAGTTAAACAAATAACATTTATAGGTACCTCGACATTATTTTAACTATTAGCAGATTCTACATGAATAAATAATCTGTGTTTATGTTACAGAATGAACGAATATTTTTGTACTATGCTCTTTATTAAATATATACACTGGAACTTCATTCAGATGGATCATGCATGATGGGTTTTAAATCTTTCTCGTATTTCTTTTTTAACTACAAATACATTCTATTAATTTCATACCGGTTTGCTACTCTATAAAATAATAATTATTATTAATTATTGATGGTATAAGTATATATTACTTCTATAGTATGTAGTGGGTGTGTGTTTGTGGCCGGCTGTGGCAAAACCTTTACTGGTAAGTTATAAATTGTAATTGTAGACATCATTTTATTTGTTTCAAATGGATACTTATTCAATATTTTTTGTATAACATATAATTTTTATAACATGTTTTAGATACCATTTGATTTACCATCATTGAATTTAGTTCAACGTGAAGAATTTTATTTTTCTTCCTCACACAAGTTATAGAGTTAGCCTAAAAGCGGGGCTCAGCTGGTAGCGACTGTCCAACCCTCCTACAGATGCCGCTAGTGGTTTCACAATCTACCAACATTATCACCTCTGTCTCCCCTGACACAGCAATAAATTTCACCACGACCCGTGTTGCTTACTTACTTATGGTTTCATATCTTTAGAGGTAAACAATAATAAATATCATTATTTTGACATGGTTTGTCTTAGCTCTGGGTGGGGGCTTGTTAGCAATTTTAACGACCATAATTTGAAACATAAAAACAGCTGCTCAGATGAACTGAAAACATTCCCTTTAGACACATCCATGATCAAACTTATTTCTCACAGGGAAGTAAATACAAACTTTTTGTATATATTTTCGTAAACTTAGTTCATTTATGTATTCAAAAGTAAATTAATTTTATATAAATAATACATACTATTAATATTATGTAATCAGATTTTTATTTATGGAATCAGATTGTTATATTAAAATGTTTTATATGCAATTATACATCACCTTCACTTTCAATGTATACAAAGCTTTCTGTTAGATATTTAACAACGTAATTTATTTGACATTCATTGTAAGTGAAGATGATTAGTGAAGTGAAGATTAAGATTTATGTTATTTTTATTTCATTGCGGAAATTTTTCATCTCGATTAGTACAAACAAACAGACGGGACGGGATCAGATTACAGATTCTGAAAAGTCGTGAAACTTTGTTTATACTAACCGTGATGGAAAATATCCACAATCAAAATATCAATAACAACTAAGTGTTAAACCATAATATTGGTAGAAGTTTTATTAAAATGAACTTTATTGGTGGTTAATCAACAGATTTATATTCATTAATACTCCAACACCCTCTGAAGGGTATGTTGAGGTAAATTTCAGGGAGGAGTGTTATAAGTTAAATGAGTTTATGATATATTTAGTTTTGTTACTTACAAAGACCAGTTCTTTCATTTCTTTTGATCATTAACTAATATTTTGAAGAACAAACATAGATTTTTATTATTTTATAAATTTTTACTAAACAATAATGTGATACTACAATTTGTGTTACATTATTATAAAACAGTGTGTAGTATGAGGACAACTTGTAGTTTCAATGTTTGTCACAGCCATAGAAATATTAAGTATGTGTAAATGATAGGGTCAAAATACTTAGATGCTGGAAAACAACTCAACAAGAATAAGATCACTGGAGGATAGAAATTATAGGAATAGAACGTTTTTGTTTTAAAAAAATATCATCTGGCGACTGTCCCAAATTTCAATACCATACAACATGACAGTTTTAAAAAAGGTTTTTAAGTGATAGCAAACCCTCACATTACAGCAAAGGAAGCAAATGTCTTCAGTGCAAAGTTTACTGATTTATTGCGCTAGGTATATATACGCCTTCTTACCTAACATATTTTACACGCCAAAAGGCATTGCACGAAATATATTTCAAGGAGCCTTATATGATATATTAGTGTACATATTCGGCGATGTGGCTGTCTTTAGGTGGACCAATGAAGTTTGAATGAAGAGTGACAAGTAAAATTGGATAAACGAATCTGACAAGTAGTCTTTAATAAGTCTTTAATCGCGTAGAACAGTGATGGGATGATGAAACCTTACATTAGAGACATTCGATTTTTTAGTAAGTAACTACGTTCAGCATGTCTCTGAACTTTGATTCAGTTTAATTTTTTAATAGCATCTGTGAATGTATTATTGTTTCATCGAATTATCAAATAAATTCAAATGTCAAATTGAAAAGCTACTTGAGCCTTGAATTATTAAACTAATATAAATCACAACTCGTGGATTTATTGAGTAGTATTTTATTATTAGTTACGTTATTTACGTTATAAAATATATTTAAATACATATTTTTAAAGCTATGGTTCTACGCTGTAACCTCTAGCTTATTTTTATCATGTCTCATAATATTTATAGTTTAAAATATATCTGTCACATAAAAAGAGTCCTATGGTTGATGTCAACTGTAACGACAAAGATAAAAAAATTAATCTATATAATTGTATTATTTTGTTTGTATTTCATTGGTATAATTCAAATTAACTAACTAAACGTTTTTCTGGTATATATTAGGCTAAATAGGACACACTTATACGTTAAGTTATACGTTAACTTAACGTAAAACGTAAAACATTAAAAAAAATTATTTTAAGACACTAGATCTTAAGTGGAGTAAAGCTTTATAGGATCTATTTTACTTTATCGTGGCTCATCCTAGTTGCACTAGCAAGCAAGGTTTCGAATATAAATTTTTTGAACACACTAATAATTGTATGCAATGCAAAGTGTGCATGATTTAAAAGGTATTATACTTTACAACATCATCATAGACAAAAATGTTATAAATACTTAGGTGTAACTGGAAAAAGGGTAATGAATACAATTTTAATTTTTTTCTTTTATTACAAGAGAAATACTAATTCCTAATATATAATAAAAGGCCAGGCTAAAGGAAATAATCGGAATTAGAAAGGATGACGTACAGTAAGTTAACCCTGTAACGACACATAAAAAACAATTGTAAACACCTACTATTTATTTAAAATTTACGTTCAAATAAAATTGTTTGTAATTTATTTCAAATAGTGGAAACTAAATCTTACCTCTTACTAGAGGGTGGCGAGAGAATGCAGTGGACAACCACCCTTGACGCGAGCATAAGACCAAAAGAAAGAAAGACAGAGAGTGCGGCCCCAACTCCCACCATTTAAAAATTAAATATCCCTTCTTACAATTTTAAACAGTGAATTTCCCTTAGCTGAACCCACTTATACATATTTATAATCGGTACAAAAGTAGTAACTTAAACTTGGAAGTTTAACTAAATTTTTACTGATACTTGACAAACTGTTATAACTATTTATATCATAAAACATTATTTTTAACTTCTGATAACCTCATTTCCCCTATTTTATTCAATATTACATGTGCTACCTCGTATTTCGCAAGTGTCAAATTAAAAGTTAAGTGTCGTCAAGGTAGTTAAAAAATACCTCTTTACAGAGTTGGACTATAACATCTAACCTCCCAAACGAAGATATTTACTGGTAAACAAGTTATTGACATAAGTTAGGCCCTTATTTCAGACCGTTGCACAGGCAAGCCTACGGCTCACATTCAAAACCAAGCTAACAATGTGTTTTAGACTTACTCTGTCAAGAGAGCACTCGACTGAAGTGTTGCTCCCCTCTCCCCCCACCCACTATCACGCGTCGACGCCTCCCCCAGCAGCACAACACTTCCTTGTGATGGTCAGATGTCTGATTACAGATCCATCAATAAAAGGGAGCTATCGCTTTGATCCATCCGCCTATCCGCTCCCCACCTTACTTTTCGGAATCTTTCAGATTTTACAATCTAAGACGATCGCTCACTGTCCAACTAATCGTTTCTGTTTTTTAATCTCACTTTCACGTGCGTTCTAACCGTTTTATACTCACGTCAGTCTAGACTAGTGGGTTGCAATATGAACACATAAACGTGCTCCCTTCTCCAACTGGGCTAGTACAGAAAATGTCTACCTTTGCATTTATGTAAGAACAAAATATTCAATAAAATGTAGCAATATTTCTTTCTTTAAATATAATAATAAATTTATTTCATAAATTATTTCATTTAGGCTTATGGTAAAATGAGTCAAGCCCCGTTTACACTCTGTAAAAATATACATATACGTAATAATAAAAAAAGGATCGAAATCGCCCACGTTTGTGGGTTAGGAGTTTTATACCCAAGAGAAAAATAGTAAAGGCCCATTGAAGTAACGATATCAGGGACACTACTTGGATCTGGAACCTCTGACAGAAGACCTTGGCTGGAATGTTATACTATAACAATTACTTTTACTAATTACATTTATCTTTACAAGTTTCCTTTGCCCCTACCAATTATTTTTTAATTATTTGTCAATTACTTTTATCTATACCACCATTACCAGCTTTTAGGCTACTTTATTTTTCTAATTATTTGACTACTGCTTACACATAACTAACGATTATGCATTTATTTATTATTTTATTTATCATCAATTTATAATAGAGTACTATTTCAATTACTTCCTATAAATAATACTGTCACATTAAAATGCACAACTTACCAAACAGCGCCCAGTTTTTGTTTTAAAGCTCTTTAGGGAGATAAAATAATTTTGGGCCAATATTTTCGTAAATCAATTTAAATAAAATTCAAAAATATTTAAGTTTTGTCCGTACATATGTTATAAGTATAATTTATTACTAGAAGTTGTAACGTTAGAGGCAACTGCAGTTTATTATAACTTCGCAGTCTGCAGACGATACATAAGATTCTGCGCCGCCAAGATGTTACGCAACTTCTGCCCGTTTTATAACTATAACTTGCCCTTTAACTTCTTCCTCGATTATTGAAGTTTTATAACCAGTGACTCTTAAATGTGAAAAAGGCGTACCATAAGACTTCCTAATTGCGTTTTCTTTATATGAAATAAAACCTTCTAAATGATCCTAGTCAAAGTTGTGGGAATTAAATACTTTGCGAGTTAATTTATTTTAAATATTTTCAACTATGTCATTTTATTACGTAGTATAAAAAATTTATTGATATATTAATAGTTACTCGTTTTTTCGCCAACGTGAAATACCCTCGAGTTCCTCTTGTGTTAGTCACAAAACCCCTGTTGTGGTTCGTGATAGCCCTAAATAACACTACTCAGAGTTATTGAATTGACTGGTTGTATTTCAAAATATGAACAAACATCGTATTCAACCAAAGGTTAACGTGTGCATTTGCTGTGGATGTATGGAGTTTTTTGCGTAAGTTACTTTGACTACTTTCTTTCGACTAAAATTTAGCCCCATCATAAGTTTACACATTTAAATACTGTCCATCAATATGCTATTATGGTGATAAAAGGAGTTTTCAAGTGAAAAATAGTTTAATTATTAATATTTAAATGAACATCAACTATGTGGCTTAGGGAAAATTAACTCTCTCTCACCCACACGCACACACACACACACACGTGCGCTCGTACATCCACATGCACACACACGCGCACACACATACTTGCTCACACACAAATATTCCTGGATTTGGACATTTGCATATATTTATCATCCTAAACATATATACATTTTTGCATATATGTTTAGGATGATGAATATTAAAACCACGAAATCTAGAAACTCTTTAGTTTGAAATTAAACAATAACTTTTATTTAATACAGTTGTTAGGAAAATTATGTTTTCAAGTTTTAATAGTTGACGAATAAACCAAATATTTTTGCTAAGATATTACAACATAGTGGCACGGTATTTGCGCAAACAAAAGACGTATAGAAATACCACAGCGCGCTAAATTATACGTTGTATAAATAGAATGTCACCGGCTGGAGACAGGATAATAGCTAAGTGTACCACCTAGTCACCGTGTGTACCTGGCGTGGCCAACACGTGCTGATTAACAGTCACGTCCGGTGAAGTCGAAAGGCTATCAACTCGTCACCAACAACATATGTGTCAATCGTGAATCTTCTAACACATGGTAGTTTAGCAAATCACTAGGCAATGTTTACGCAAAAAATAAGCTGTAACAGGTATAACTGAATGTCTTCAGATCATGATAATACTCGTTTATTTTTAGCGAATTTCCTTTGGAATAGTAAGCCACTCACATGGCCTACACGATCACACCAGATCCCGGGGCATGATAGTGTTCATAATATCAAATGGTTAATTAATTAATGGGAATACTGAGTCCGCAGGTCTGCTTCTAAGAGGGATTTTTGAGAATATTTCCAACTTTGTGATTAGCTTAGAACTTTCTGACGATTTATATATTGTATGTACATCGTCTATTAGTCCAGAAAAAATACCTCAAAAAGTAAGGTGAGAGTTCCAAACGCCCTACAATTCCGTTAATTATACTCGTATCTTATTACCAAATATTCTTCCGACACAATCTTACTAAAGCCTTGAACACATCCATGAAAAGTTAACTGATACCCATTTCCTGTTGTTCCGTTACCAAAATCTGTGTCATAAAAACGCTTTTGAACAAATATTTTTTGTTCTAAGACAATTTGCAATCAGTAAAATATGGTAATTCGTAAAACAAAACAACTGATCGTTAAGGTTATGCTAGATTTATGTTTATTAATGGCCGATTAGGAAGGGCTAGTTAATAAAATTAAACTTCAGTCCCTTCAACTCAATGGAGGTTTCAGTGGCTGGCTGGCCTGAGCCGAGGCAAGAACAAGGGCTGTGAGTGGTCAACCAAGCCTCAAAGACCACCGAAAGTAACCAGACCCATTATCATTCAGTTGTCTTTGCTCGCTGACCTTAACTCCTTTGCCACTGTTGAATTGTATTATGTATTATGCCTTGCTCTGGTCTTACACTCCAAAGCCTCTCAACTGGGTACTAATTAACTTGTGGCGTAACAAATACAAAAACTATATTAAGGCGTCTCGGAACTTTCTATACTTAGTATTATTTATAAGGCCGAATCAAACTTAAAATTCAGTATCAAAATTATATACATTGTTACCATTTCCTACATGAAATAATTTAAAGTATTGTAGTGTATTGTAAGTATTGTAATTTACTTTGATACAGTTTTAACATATTTTAATTAAAATTTAACAATAATTATTAATAGCACTAGGTCTATAATTGTAATAATTTTACGAATCAGCTCAGGGGTCATCGGTGGCTCTTGTGTAAAACTCTTAATAAAACACTGACTACGTTAATGTGACAGAGTTTTTATGAGCTGCATCTCAACAGAAATCCGTATTCGCTGTTTTTAATAATATAATTCAATGCCAAACTTAATTCAATTTAACTGCGGGATTATAAATTAAAAACATAAGTAAGTACCGCGAAAGTAGTAAAAACAATTAACACACTAACAAGTTGCAAGAAGTAATTTTTGTTATTATGACGTACTTGGCCAATATTATTTCTGGGAAGTATTTTTCATTAGACTTTTTAACTAATCTAAAATAATAAACTGTAAAAATTAAATTACAATACATTCTAAATGGATCAAAACACATCAATTATCACACACTTTTCTAGGAGTTCCTATTTCAATTTAACTGTAATGAATTAATTGATCGGCATTTTCATTCAACCAGACGAATTTTTCAGGCTTTTAATCAACGTTGATCAAGAAACTTTAATTAAAATTATTGGATATTGCCTGAACGAGAGCTTACCACAGCTTTTGACTCAAATTGCAATCAAGCTTGTCAAAAACTGGTCCTCGAGTTCAATTTCCTCAGTGACAATCACTGCTAGTCCTTTAATTTATTATTTATTTGAAAACTATAACGATAGATATTTGTTATTTTCAATAATTATATCAAGTGGTTATTTGTTACCAAAACCAATTTATGAAACAACTCTAATGTAATTGATTCGATTGATAGTACCCTTAACGCGTTTTCAACCATTTTGAGAGCAATCTTATTGATTACACGAAGGACATAAATTTAAAAACGCACTAATATAAATTGTTTCATTATTCTATAAATATGCGCACGGTATTTTAATGATCAATTGTCAGATCTAAAAAATTAGTTTGGCATAAATTGGAACACATACCATCCCAAATGGATTTAAATATTTTAGATATATGATTTCAAGTTTACTTTAACATCCAAATTTCCTCAACTGAATTTCCTTGTAACGTTTTAACGTTCAACCCTTTAAGTTATACGTTATTGGGCTAATAATTCCTATCTTGCTTTTATGTACGATATATTTTGATCTATATTTTATTTCAAATCTAATAAGATTCATAGTACGGAATTGACTATACGGATGAGGTAAAACGTTTTCAATCATATTCTGAACTTGATTTTGCTCTTGATTTTTTATGTAATGATTATTGAGTTGGTGATCAATAGATAATCTCTCAACTTAATCATTGGCCTTTTTCATAGCAAAACGTCATAGCATATAAAGAGTGAATAGATGGTAAAGAGCTACGTCAATATGTTACGTTCACACGTTGATATTAATACGTTTTAAAATTTCATAAGCTAATTTTAAGGTGATTAAAAAGTGTATAAATCCTAACTGTTTTATTATTGAATTATTCACTTTGGAATATTTTACGCATGAAATCTGCCCTCCGTTTTAAACAGATTCCAGTCCGCTGCTCGAGTCATCCGACACTCGACAGGAGGTTTACTGTAGTCCTGCCCGGTTGTCGTCCATATTAAAACCCATCCTTTGTCTTATAATACCCACTCTTGTTCGGGTATTACATTTCAAAAGAAAAATACAGAAAGCACGCCCTTCGAATGCAATATCGTCCGTGGTATTTATCATCATTGTAGTACTTTATCTTGGTAGAAATGTATACCAAAAACTGATAAAAAAGATCACTTTAGAATTATCTATTTTTTGTTTTTTTTCTAAAAATATAAATAATAGCTAAAGTAAAATTTGTTATTAGATTCACATACCTATTTTACAAATGTCGTTTATTAGTTAAAGTTCTAATTGTATAAACGACTAACAAAATGTACCTCAATTTATTTGGATCCAATTAATTGATTGGATATTAACTAACACGAATAACCAACTAATTGAATCCAAATAAATTGAGGTATTTAGGTAAGATTCGTATTTTACTAAAGAATACATACTAACGAAGGAAACCCTGTGTATCTCAGTAACCAATTCACATAGAGCAAATACTCAAATTACTTAAGATTTTTTTGACTGATTGATTTTACATGCAAAAATACCTGTTAATTTTTGGTACTTATCGGACGATATCTGTAGACCAATTTTAGGTGGACAGGCAGTGATTTAGACCGTGGGAAATAAAACTTCAGTAGATTGGCTGAAGTGATAAAAATTGTTTAAGGCTATAATTTTATATTTAAATTTCACCAAAGTTTTTTTCTGTATTTCCGCAGGCGCAGTCCTAAAATAGTTGGTGGCGTGAACTAAACTCATACATTTTCTATCAAATGTCTTTAATAACGTGTATATCCTAATTTTCGAATACAAAACCTTTGTCAAACCCCAGAGCGGTTTAACTTTAACGCAGAAATCATCCTTTACACATAAGTACCAAATTTGATGCCGATCAGACCATTTTTACGAGAGTTATCGTGTCCACAGACACACTCACTACTTTATATGCATAACATTATATTTTACCACTACTTTAATTATCATTGAGAGTGTTCGTGAGCTAGGTCCCCTGGGAGTAGTAACAATTACCCGGCTAACATTGGATTGCTGGCCGCTTGATCGTGATCTGACTAAGATTGTTCTTTAGTCTTATAACAGCTATAAGGAGAAATCATAAAACCAACAGGAACATAAAAACTATAACAAGAAACTCGAATACAGAAGGTAAAGAAATTACCAGGGCTAGAGTACAATCTATAGCATACAACAAAATATCAATCTCAACAAACACCAAAATTAGACACTACAATACAGTTAAGTTAAACCACTGATTATGTATGTATACTAAATTCTTACACTGAAAACAAACCAGCATAGAAAACATCAAGAAAGAAGAAAGTAAATTATCAGAAAATATTAGGACCGAGAAAAACAGAGGAAGGATGTATGTGCGCTATGTAATCAATTAAAAACAACAGGTAAATACTCGAATACATTGCAATTAATTAACAACAGAGAAAATCTCGAATGTAGAAAGATATATCAGAAACGGAGAGAAAATTTTATAGGCACGTACACGGATTACTGGAACAAAGGATAACAAATAAAAGAACAACAAGAGAACAAAGAGTGCATAAAAGGTGTCAAGATGACGTCAGATTGACAGAAAAACACAATGAAAGATCTTAAACTGCAAACATAACAGATGCAGACATACAGTATAGAGGCATGTTCCAGACGAAAATACTCAAATACTCCAGAGTTGAAGATTTAAAAGAGAAAGACTTAGATTGAATGAAGATCAGAAAATACTGACCAGTTAACTGATGATATTATGGTGGAAAGATAAAAATACCAAGGCTAATATGTGATTTAGAAAGTGTTTTCTATCGGGGAATAATCAACGCTAATTGTAATACATATATGAGTAAAATATAGTTACCCATTTAAGCTATGCAAGTAGTTAATGTAAAAGTATGTGGTACGGCTCCATGATAATCGATGTAGACTGGTTACAAGGAGGTTCCAAGGGGGGATATTTTCAATTACCAGCTGTCTCATCACGCTCTCCCTACAATTGATTGGGGTTGGAGGGGGGCTTTTCGTCTCGTTACTAAAGTTTTCCTGTCAATGAGGAATTAGTTAAGTTTCGCAAACATCGAGGCACGTAAGTGACTGTTTAAATTAAACAGTTTTAATAAAAATGATAATAATATATGATGTACCGTAAACATGTTGAAGAAATTTAGATTTTATCATAGTTTTCAGAGATCACCTTAAGGATTTTTAACTTAAAATAGAGCATAGTATCGCTGATGTTTTTTAATGAGTTGTACATCCCTAATGTCTATCTACGCTTCCATAGGGAAATAGTTCTTATACAGCTTCGTTTTACTAAGTATAGTAACTGATTTTATTTAACAAATAATAACCATAGCTTATTGTCCTATACCTGATTACGTTGAATAGTTATCTAGGTGTAATATTTGTAAATACTTGTTGGAAAATGTAAAGGACATTTATATAATGTTAAGATTTCTGATTGATAAATATGTTTGTCTTCAATTATATCCGAGATGACTGGTAACAAAGTTTCCTCGCAAACAACGCGTCTGCCAGTCAGCGGTTTTCGCCCCAGCAAGATCCCGTCCTTAGATTAAGTTCTCTGTTGTTTAAGTTTAACAGCTTATCTCAAACTTGCTATGATATAGTCAACAAGAATGGGAGGCTGGTTAAATTGTTATTCAAACACCTGGATCGTTTTACAACCTAAGAGAGAAAGATAGGATATTTCTTGCAGTATTAGGAACACTAATATGCACAGGAGGAACACAATATAGTATACGTTATTGATTTTTGTTCTGTAATGTTTAACTACGAAATTTCAATTTCATGTGATATATTACATTCTATTACGTCGCGTAAAATAGTGTGTGTTGCTTATAATTTACAGAAGTATGTCGTAAAACTGTTTAGATTTAAATGTTTTTGTAATTCCGTGGTAGTTGGCCCTTGAACTGTTGTTATTCAGACCTCAAAAGTATCAACGGGCACTGTCCACAGTCCAAATATGCGCTTTAAATGACATTTGTTTTGCCGTTATAACAGCTACTTCGGCTTTGCAGTTCAATTATATCAACATCAGTGAGACGTCGAGAGTAAAATATTACAGTTACACAACATTTATACCCAAACAAATTAAATCCCTTAAGATAAGTAAAAATAGAATTTTACCCAAAACGTTATTGAAGAGAACCAAAATATGCAATTTTAAAATACTACATATTTGCCCGATAGGAAGTAGGATGGATTCAATTGTACAGTTTGAAATATATAAACATTTAAACAATATAAAACAGAAAGATTTTATTTTGAATGAAAAGCTTAATTTTATCCCCCCATCTGGTCCACCTGGCCAACGCGATTGGGCGCGCGTATAGCTGACATCTAACACAGTGTTTCCCTTAGATAAAATTTTTTATGAGCTTATGACCTTAGATAGACATATAATTACTATTGCATATTTAGAATTATATATTTATAGTGTAAACCTGTTAAAATAAAAAGCAAAAAATCAAATTAAATTTCGTTAAAAAAAATCAAACCAACTTTAAGCTTTCTAGAGTAAAAAATTAGTCGGAACAAGTGTTGGAATATTTTTATACATTAAGTTCTAATTTTTAATACTAAGCTATGTAAATATAACTGTGTTTTAATTAATTTGGTAACTTTAATTATTAATCATTAGTATTATAGTATCAGCATTGTGCGCGGAACGCTCTGATGCAACATCAGTGAACAACTCCGAGTATATGTCGACTAACATTTTGACTGACGTGACCGATCCCGTGTATAGATGGCATCTAACAGACCATCCGCGCCTCACTTCTCCCTTCTCCCTGGCGACCGACGGAGAAATGTGTAACAGTAATATTACAAAATTATGTATTTGCTACAATATTATATTATCAGTATTCTCCAATCTTAAACTTTCGTAAAACTTTAAACATAATTGTGTGAGGAAAAAGTTAACGCATCGTCCTTTGATTTAATCTATGACTTTCTTATTCCCTTCATCGAAAGGAGAAAAAGTAAGCTATATTTGATTTGCTATTCCGTTTTAGCTGCAAGCACGCTGTTAAGCTACGAAAACAATTTTTTCTCTTGAGTGATGAACTGCATTTTTGAATATTCTGAAAACCACCTGAAGTAATAAATTTAACTTACCCCTTAAATTACAGTAAATTTCTATAAAACTAAACAGTTAGATTTAATTTAATTTTAAAGAAACCGCTGATACAGAAGGACAGTATCGACAAAAATTCATTTATTTAGGAAAAAATAGTAGATTGACTTGAAAAGAAAATATTTTAGGATCCTATTTTTTTAGACAAAACTCTCGTCAGGTTAGTGCACAACAAAATTAGACATATGTTTTTAATGCATTGTTTTAAGGGACTCTAAATAAAATATTTTATAGAATTTTACAAAAAACACCTGTTTTACGTGTTGTGTGATAACAAACACTATCAGTCAATTTAAGATTAACACGGTTCCAGGTGTGAATAATGTAACGGTTGACCAGCCCCTCCGGCAGGTGCCGCTAGTGGTTACACAATGTACCAACATTATCACCCTATTGTCACCGACCGTATGCCAGTAATGTAACACTCTCAAGGGAAAGACATTTCGAGCGACAACACTTTCTGTGATATTTAAGATTTCTTTTTCTGAACTCCTGACCATCTGAATGTGTCCAAACCGTTATTTAAATTTCAGTGCCATAGCAAAATCTTTTATAAAACATATATAGGGTCCAACAAGGTATTTTTTTTAATTTATTACAAGTATTTTAACATAATACATCGCACTGAAAAGAGTCTGCATTAGTCGATAAAGTATCTGAAACAATCACTATTTTTTTTTAAACTAAACTATTAAATCAACTATCGAGTATAGATCGAATCAATTTTAATATTATAACTGACATAAACATTATTAAAACCAATCGGAATAAATAAGTAACTGCTAAAATGTGATTAATATATGAGTGCTTGTATAATAAAAACGCTCGTTTAGGTCCTAGTAATGAAATATACTATTATCAACGATCTATTTGATTGAAATTCTATTTGTGTTGAAACTCATTGTTATATCAGATGATATTAATATTTTACTACGGGTATTTTTCCTCACGACTTTAACCAAAGTTTTATGAAGTTTTGCGATCTGGAGTCTGATCCCGTCCTCAGGCAAGCTAGAGTACCTAAAACATTACACGATTAGTAAATAGTATAAGGCTGAAAACCAAAATGGTTAAGGCAGTCAACAAACTTACAAACAATACCATTCACTAGCAAGAAATAAACTCGTCCACTCGTCACAAAAACTCAAAATTAAACTTAATTTATTAAAATGTTAAAATCCTTTTGGGATTCATCGATAATATTTTTAGAGGTTATTATTATCTCAATATTAAATCGCGAATACTCCAAATGTTGAAATTAAAATCGTAGAGATACATTATAAAGCCCTTTCAAATGACACTTGCTAAGTCCAGGATTTTCTGTTACAAACCAATGTCATTGCAATAAAAGTGACATTGGTTTAAATTTAACATTTTTGTTTTGTGAATGGAGTAAAAGAAGTGCACTGTGCAGGTAGGCTACTGCATACTCTTAATACATTTTACCCAAGGAATGGCTTTATTAGACGTTTAAAATAGAGTTTGAAGTACTTTAAGTATTAAATTTATTTGAAAAATATAATCTAATATACAGTTTAGGAAAAACGTAAATCTATGAAGAACATTACTATGTATGGGAATATAATATTAAATACTGAATTGACTAGAACAGTGGCGAAAGAGAAACCATTACATTACCTGGGAGTAGAAAGCGACCACATAATTGAACTTTGACACCTTAATTAGGCCACGATAATTCTATATCACACCGCAACGATCCGAGGTGAAATGTAATTAGAAATTAAAGCCAGTTCTTTAAAATTTAATAATATTAGTAATATAAATACATAAATATAAATATACGGTTTTACCATCAGACTTAAAAATACGTTACATCAAAATCTTAATAACTCTATATAGATGAAATAAGTTTTATCCGTGCATTACAATGTAATGCAATGTATAAGGTGTAATTTTCCTAGTTCACTCCAATATATTCAATATGCAATATATATAAACCTATTTAAATAATAAACATAAGCGAAAACTGAATTTGCTTACAACAGTTTTACAGTCTATAAGTTATGAGTAAATTAATGAGGTAATTGGTTTATCGAACTTTTTGACACCGGAAGTTAAAATAACTAATTAAATAATTTTGCGATTCAACATTTTTGTCATTTTTCCAACGAGTTCCCAGAGTTACAGAAAACTTTAAAAAAGTGTAAATCTGAGAGAGGAGGCGTATAAAGGAGAACTAGAACCACTAGAGCTAGAGAACTAGTTCCAGGTCTTCACGACTTTTAAATAAAAAAAAACACTTTTAAAGCTTTGCGAGCTGTTTTCTTCAATTTGTTTTTACCGTATATGAAATGCGTAATTTTTAATAAATCTGAATAAATAAAGTACTGCACCCAATGTAATACAGTTTTTACAAGATATTCTTGATTATACTGAGCAGATTTTGGTGGATATGTGTCTCAGTGTGAAAATATTTTAATAATGAATTTCAATGATAAAAATTAAAAAACTTTTTAATTTTCTCATTATTGAAAATACTATTTACAATATCTTTATTTATTGGGTTACCATGGTTTGCATACACCAAAATATTCCTTCTAACCTTAGTTTCAATAATGTAGCTTGACATTATTTGCAATTGGTTGATTACTAAAAAGTTATTCAAAAAATATAATTTAAAGAAAAATTTTATCGAATTTGAAAAACACCCATAGTTGTGATTCTTTAAATATATAACTTCTCTCGTATAAAATATTTTAATTAGTAACCATTAAAAATCATTCATTGCATTAAAACCCCAAAATTAAAAAAAGTTGAAGTAGTGGTGAATCCCCTTAAGGACAATTAACTTTTTCATTCTTCTTATTTTACCATTACTGTATTGATATTATAAACCCCGAATTCACATCCACACTCTCCGGCACTATCCGGTTCCGGCAATCGTCGATTCACAGCTGAACAGTTGCGGAGGACGGCCTGTTTGAAGTGCCTGGCACGGGTGGTCGGTATATATAGCCCGGTTGTACAGCTCATACCTCATTCGTTTAATGGGTTACCACTTCCGCCAAACAATCCAGTATTACGGCGTTCACTGGCCGAGTGGCCGACCGCCGCCGCGACGGCAGACATACAAGGATCATCATTCTTCAATTACGTTATGTTGGTATATTTTGATAAAAAAACACAACATAGCCGATTTTTTGTGAAATCTTCTAAACAAGGTCTAAGGGTCGTGACTTATCGACTACTTACTTAGTCGGGACTAACGGAATAACGTCCCTAATGACATTATAAAATTAATCTGTATATTAAGGAGCTGTAAAAGAGAACTAGATATACTAGATGCGTGAATTCCAGTTTAAACAAAAAAAAAACCTTTAAAGCTACTCCAATGTTCTTCAATTTGTTTTTATAATATATCGTAATTTGGTAAATTCTGTTATGTAAATGATTATTTTATATTCTTGATTACTAAAATTTGTGGATTTCTCATTAAAAAATATTAAAATAAAATTTATTTTTAAATTAAAACTTTTTAATTTTCCATAAATAAATATTTACAATATCTTAAAGTAACATTGGGTACATGGTTTGCTGCATATATAAAAATATAAACTTATTTTTTAAAAATTTGTAGTGACATGAATTATATCATTTGTTTCAAAAAATATTATTAATAATTTAAAGAAAAATTTTTTTGAAAACCCCATAGTTGTGATATTAAATACAACTCTTGTATAAAATTATTTTAATTAGTACACTATAAATCATTCAAATAAACCCCTTTTAAAAAAAATTGAAGTAGTTTTTTAAGTGAATCTTAATTAAATTTTAATATTTATTTTTTAATATTAATTGAAAATTAAAAACCCATCACAACACTAACAATCCGTTCCTTTGAACAATATGCCTGTTTGAAGTTGGCGGTTTGTGGAAATCATACCCCAAATTTCCATCCGCCATTACGGCGTTAACGTTGCGACGAACACATCATCATATTTTATATTTTATAACAAACACAAAAACAAAAGAAAATATAAAAATTTCTAACGACTTATTGTTTATAGTCGGGACTAACGGAATAGAAAAAAAATTAATCTGTATATTAAGAGGTAAAGAAACCCTTCAGGATTTTATATACAGATGCGTGAATACGTTAAACATAAAACAAAAAAGAACTAAAAGATCGAAAACGCCTTACTCATTTCCTAATGAAAAGTAACTTAAATTACATGAAATGCACATAATTTTATTTAGATTGATGATTTTGAGCATATCTTAAATTTATAATGGCCATGTAAGTTACAGATGGTATGCTAACACACTTCTATATTCAGAATACGCCTAAAATAACTTTAAACCGGGGTACGTTGAAACTAATATGCATGAGGTGGAATAACAAAACTAGTGAAGAACTTCATTAACATTGTTTGTTTAGATAGCCAGAGAAATGAATCATAAAAACAGTCGGGTTTGAATGTTGCCTCTTGCTGCTCAATATTAATGCGAACTCGACCGAGCTTGTGAAGGGAGCAAGACTGAGGACGGCTGCGGTGAAAGAAACTGACTCTTTAGAGATGTAAATCAGAGTTTGTTGGCAATTCGGTGCGGTCCGGATCGAAACATGACAGGAAATACTTTCCCACAACACGGCGTGGTGATACACTAGTACTCAGTGATACGTTTAAATGTCTTTGTTCATACCAATATTGAAGGTTACGTTTAAAAATTGCTACAAAATAAAAATTACCATCAAAATATTGGTTAAAATATTCAAATTCCATAATTCACTCACTACTTAGTCACCCATCAAGGTGCATATTTTAAAGTGCATGTTTGAATACTGTTTCGGTTTTTCATGTCATTGTAAAGAAGAAGATAGATAAAAGATTGCATTATTTTGGTAATATAAAACTCTTAACCAAATACATTAGCTAAAGGTAACACATAGCCAACATTCAACCTATCTGATAAATCTTTCAAATAATTCGCAATCATGTTCCAAACTTTCAGACCGTAAATTTCATCCGGCAAATTGAGTGGTTTAACGAGGGCCTGACAACACAGTAGCCATAGTAAACCAGGTATAAAATCAGGGTCAGCTGTTCCGATCAGCTGTTACAAGCGCGGGAGCGATCAGCTGTTGTCTAATCACCTGTGTTTATGGTTATGGCGCAGCATGTCGGACGTTGGCCGGCTCCCCACCTGGGTCATAAGCCGAGCTGCCTTATCGTGAATATCGCGCTAATATGAGGGCTGATGACGCTGTAACTCTAACTCAAGAGTAACTACGACCAGTTTTATACCCTACGGTTTACAAGCGCTGCCACGAACTGATTATGGAGAGAGCTGGTTTTACGCATTCCTATGGTTAGTCAAGGTTTTAGAATTTAATTTAGAACTCCAAAAGTGTTAACGTTTCTATTCAGTACTGCGGTAAAGAAGCTTTTATACCTACTTCCGATAGGACCATAAAGTTACCGCTGACTTAAGTTATAAAACTGATTCATGTTTCTAAATCCAATTAACATTGTGGAGAAAGCATTTTGGTTATATACCATTATTAGCTCCATAATATTAAATTCACCAGTTTCGGTAAAGAAATTATGGAAGATACGAGTCTCTTGAATTACGTTTTCCCCCATAATACTATCGGGAAAGAAATCATTAGTTTGAAATAGCAGGAGTGAGCACAGACTAGCAAAAGAGTTTTACTGAACATATTTTGTTGTAAGGTATTGATTGTATTCAACCGCAATAACAAGTGTACGGGTCAACAACATAATTTTAAATGAGAAGTAACCTAATATTCAACAATTAACTCCCGCTTCGTTAGGTAACCGGTAGATTATAGATGTTACCATAAAATGTTTCGCCAAGTCCGGTAACTAACCAAAGCGGAAGTTAATTGTTGAATTTTCGTTTGATCCCCATCTAACCGTCCGTTACTGACCTGATCCACTAGAGAATGCAACTGATTAACATCATTGTGTTAGCTACACCAGATATTATGTTTAGATTAAGGTAGTGACATTTCCGTTTTTATTGAATTGAATTTCAAAAAAATTCCATCTACATCACAACATCTATTTCTTCATTTGTGTAAGACGAGACATCCATTAAGTCAAATCAAAGAAACAATAAAAGTCGTGTTCTATAAATAGCAAACCGTCGAGACAGCATCGACCCGCGAGGCGTCTGCGCTCCTCCAGAATGCCAACCAGGTCCTGAGGACGACGAATGACGAGTAGAGACGAGAGCCAGGTACTGATCGGATGTGGAGTGGCATCAAGCCAATTACCTATTCTAAATCAGTACTTCACGTTTAAATCATCGCTCCTCAGCGACAGCGGAACTGGCTAAATTACTTACTGACTTGCAAATAGCCAGGTTTGTGACTAGAATTTTAAACACGTTGCGGATGTTTCGAGTGGGATTTATGGTCTTCAGAGTTGTCCGTGCTTTACACTTGTTGATTTGGATACACGTGGATTGATTTTTTAAATGTGTTGGAAACTATCGTGGGAAATTTGAGTCCGTTAAATAATAGTTAAATGCATTTTATTAATTTATTTTTGCGTCCTTTATGTCTTCTGGTTTGGAATCTAATTTAAAATATTTAAAGTAAAATATAATCTTTCCCCATAACCAAACAACAGCCAATCCCCAATTTCTTAATCTTTTTACTTAACCATCCATGATTTTTATTAGCTAGTGGTAACTGTTTACCACGTAAATCAAAACCACTAGTTCGATTTCTGATTCTGCCACCGTTTGTAATTTGGCTGCAATCAAAGTAATTGATAACCGATCGAAATTAAGTTTTATAACGTTATTATTTTTATTTACTTTTGAGGTTTAGAACAGAATGGTTTTAATAGGGAAACCATAAAACTGTTACTTTACTGTAAATTTTCCTACGATTATAAAAATTTTCAACTGTCAACGTTTTTTGAAATGCCTAGCTTAATATACCTACTAACTTGCCAGTAGTCTACTTCACAATAGTCTCTAAGACCAACAGCTACCCTTTTTTATGATTAAGATCAAGATTTTACCAGTAGGCTACACTTTGGCAAAACGGTTCTAAAATATGATTTTCTGGTAAACATTGATACGTTTGTAAATTTCGCAAAAATTAACGAACGGAATAAAAATCGTAAATTTTATTCCAGTAATTTAGCTTACAAGACAGATTTGGAGATGAATAAATAATACACTATCTTATTACTATATTAGGTTTTTTCTATTTTATAAGCTAGGGAGATTATCATTGACCGTTGGAACTTTTGGAGATGGACCATGGTATATGAACATGGCCCCAGGTTTTTGAACACGGACCATTCAAAGAGCAAAGCTGTCATACTAGTTGAATTCCGAAAACTAGTCAGCTGGCTAGTGCCACGGAAATAAGCCATTTGAATGGAAGACGGACTGAGGGTGTAGTGACTAAAACCTTTGACTATACATCATTAATTATGTATAGTCAAAGCTAAAACTGACCTTAGAAAGGAGCGGACGTAATATGCATGGTCCAATGAGCGATCACGATTGCACCCTGGCACGTCTTCCAACAGCACCCCGGAACGCGCTGTATTAACAATACTCTAAATCCAATTGAACTACTCCCGTATTATACCAACCACACTCATACATTGTGGTATATATACCTACAAACTGCGATCTGTGGAGTTAGGTTTATTATTGGTAGTAAAACGTAAATGCTGTTGATAAAATTAATAATTAATATAGTGTTATCTGTATACAAATATTGAAATTAGTGTAAAAGAGTCGTATAGAATAAGTGGTATATGCCCACGTTTCTTAAGTGGCCAGAATGGACTACCTGCAGTGATAGGGGTGGACCTCCGTCCCTCTGGTGGAAGCACTAATGAGAACCAGGCCCTGCACTCTAAGTCTACCTTAACGAAAATACTTAATGTCCAAAACATTTCCAATACGCTCTTGCACTTTCATGAGGAATAACCTGCAGATTGCCTTATAGAAGGATGTGCGTTGTAGATACACCGACGTAGTCGAAGTTCAGAGTCGCACTTGTTCTCCAGGTCGACTGCGGTGTTTTATTTGATCACGTTACTACGCCACCGCTTCTGCCCGATGTTTGCTCTACTAATGTTTGTTTGTTTGCTCCAGTGTGGTCTGACCTGGCTCCCGGCATCCAAGGGGCGGACTACACCGACAACGCCGTGTCCTACGCCGACTACACGGACGAGGCTGACTCCTATAGTGGGTAAGTCTTCACCGCTTCATCTATTTACCTTATGAGCAAGCTGGAGGAATGTTTGAGTTGGACACAATTTGTTTTCACTGCACCTAAAGTCCCTTTACAAATACCAGAAGACTATTTTCAGAGTACGTTTTTGACATGGATATGGCTTAGCTTTGGAAGGGGGTTAGCAATTTGTAAGACAAAAATTTGAAACATAAGAACAGCTGTTTATATTAACCGAAAACATTCCCTTTAGACACACCCATGATCTAACCTATTCCCCACAGGGAAGTAAATACAAACTTTTTTACGAATATTTACCTAAATGTCCATGAAAATCCACTTTTTTCGAGAGATAAACATTTTTTCAAAGGTCGAATTACAGTTCGTCAGGTTACATCTGAGCCCTGAGATGCGCGAGAGGGGAGGTAAAGTAACCATGGCGGGGTTCCATGGGGATGAGTGGAACAGCTCAGCTGCTGTAAGAAAATGTAGCGTCAAAATAATAGTTTATTATTGTTTACTGTTTACGTCGTAGTCTATTGCGCAATTCAAAACTCAGGGCTCAGATGAAACCTGATGAAATGTACCAAGTTTAAGTAAAACTAGCGTAGGCCTACCTGGCGCACGAAATCGTGCGCTGTCAATGAGACAATCTGTGCACCAATCACTATGTTTAGAAACTAAGTTTAGATTTTCCCAACAGATATTCATTTTGGTTATGTTTTGGTTTTATGCAAATAAAAACTGGTGTTTTATTGCCAGCTGTACGATGATGTCTTCATTAAACGAAAAAAGAAAGAACCATGTTTAACTGTCAGATTTGATTTGTTTATTTAACCACTTCCTTAAATAAACAGCTGATTTCTCGATCGTCGGTGTTTACCTCCATATTAAGTTTATGGGGAAAATCGCGACTTTGACCCCATTATTTTCCATGACCATGGTGAATTTTCAAAATTCTTTTAATTGATGGCAAAACTACATGCTAAGACCTTTATAACTACACCTTGGACATCCAAAACAATTATCACAAAAATAGGCCTAGTGTATTAAAGATATAAGATAATAGAGGCACAACAACTGATTTATGAAGCTCGTCAGCTGATTTTACAATGGTCAATGACCACTAAATTTTTTATATATTAGAGACTGTTCTTAGAACAGTAAAAAAGATGTACATTTGTGAGCAACTGTTATGGTTTAGTTTAAATTAATGTTATTGGAATTTAAAATTAACCATTATACTTAACTGTTATTGAGTCCTTTTAATTTTATATAAATTATTGATTTAAGTTGAACTGTCGTTATAAGCTCTAAAACCTATTTCTAAATTCGGTACTATAATACAGTAACTCTTTTATTCCTATAATTTAACGTTAGCACCATTGGAATCAGCTCCAAAACAGTTTAGTATTTTGAAACTTTGCTCTATATTAATTGGTTAATAAGATTTAGAAACTGGTAAACACAGTATGATGTCTTTTGTAGCTTTAATGTTAATCTTATAGGGAATATGTTAAAATTGATCGTTTATCATTAGAAAAAATAGATACTTTTTTCATCGCTAATACAGTTAGTCATGTAATCATGTATCATGTAATCCTTCGTTGCAGCAAACTTACCTACTCACTCCCCCATGTTATTGTAAAGAAGAGTAAGCAGCCTGACATAAATCCCTTATTACTTGAAACAGTGTGATACAACTAAGTATACACCTTCAAGTAAAAAATGTGTACAACTGTGTGTTGAAAAGTCTAAATCTGTTTGTTCCTCGTACCACCAAATCTACTTACTCTTTTCCATGTTATTACTGTGCACAAAAAGTAGATTGACATTACTTTCCTATTTAACCAATAACTATGCTTAGTTTGAATCACCAAAAATAATTCCCAAATCAATGGAAATTCTCTTAGTTTGCATATCTGCTGCTGAGGGGGTATTCAGTATTCTAGCTGGTCGAGCATATGGGGTATTAGTAATGAACGTGTGAGTGAGTGAGAAACTATCAATTAATTACCCTATCTATGACAAATTTCAGCCTTATTCAATAACAAGACTAAAAGATACGACACAATAATTTTACACTTGTTTCTCATTCATGCTTAGCTTAAAATACCTGGGTTAGTTGCCTCTTCAATTAAAAGTATTGGCGGTAATTGTTGTTTTAAATACTTACTCTATAATTTATTGTTATTATTATGGTAAAATATTAATCAACATCCATGAACGACTCAGAATTGTAAATAAAAATATAAATCGTCGGTGTAGTCGTTAGAAATAAAAATCCGGACAAATCCCACAGTAAGCCAAATATTCAGTGAGCAGTATAAACTGTATACTGATCACGGATTTTACACTAAATTCGTTGAAATAATCCGTTGTAAGTCGGTACATTGCACTATCGAGGCCTGCAACGGCAGAGATATCATTACAGGCTCTGAGGCTCTGTTTGTTTATGTGACACAATGGAATTGCTTTTTATCGGCGCCCACCAATCGTTATTCAATTCCAGCCTCAATTTTTAATTGCCCCATAAATGATTTGCTTTGTTTAAATTCAATACCTTTTGAATACACTGATGTGCTTTTATTTTATTAACCTATTACTAAAACTAGGACAGCCATGATTCTCAGGAAAAAAGTGGATCGGGGGTGGGTTGGAGTTTTGGAAGAAAAATGTTAAGTTCTAAACGGTTTTAGCGGTTTGAATATATGACTATATGAAAATAATTTTAATCCAAACTAAGTTAAGGGGTTCTGAGTACTGTATATTAAAATTAAATTTAAGAAATTTTCACTTGAAGCAAACTTGTATTATGGTGAAAAATAACCATTTGATGCACATTCATGGGTAATGTAATCGTGGTCTAGTAATTTAAACCATGAAAACAGAGCTTGCTCTAATATCATCCCCAAATATGTTTTTGAATATGCCCTTCTGAATTGTGTATATTTATGACTTCTGTATATGATAGTATCTTTATAACTTACAATTATCTACTTGGAATAGTTCATAATTAAAAAATAGTATTAGCACTCTATATTTCCAATGAGGTAGAGAAATTATATTTAACCATATTTTGAAAATACGCCTTTTGTTGGTCGGAATGAACAAAAAACCCATCATGTTATAAGGAGCCTAATAAATTTACATAATATTTTATTTTAAACACAACTGAAGGAGATTTATTTTAGTACTATTTAAACATTATAGTATTTACATAAACCAGGTCTTGTCTTCGTCAGAAAATGTCAAACGATATATAATGGCTGCCATTGTTTCTCCGACAGGATGTAAAGGTCAGTGTAAAAAGATCACTGGAACTTTAAATCACGTCTTGTGATAATTTTACTTGGAAATTTTCAGTAATTTTAGATATACTAGTTGACCCAGGCTCTATGCACTGCTAAGGAATGTTTTATTCTACTTGTTGCAGTTGGTAACACAAACCTTTCAATGATCCAGTGTTTTATGAGAAAACATTCTATTACCCTATTCAAACATAATAAATTATATCTATGGGTCAAAATACCATACAAAAAATATGTTTAGCTAACACAGTCCTACTTTTGTTAACTGTCTGTGTTTACCTACTCGCCTGTTTTTAATAAACAAACTCTTTCCCAATGTCGATCTAATTTCTTTAAATAAATCTCAATTTTCTTAAAAATTTACGGAACAAAGAAACCCGTTAGTTATAACAGTTGGCCTTTAGATATAGAGGTAAAATATTTTATTACTTATATATAATAGCCTAACTATAATATCGCCAAGCTCACCAACTGAATTCAGGATAGTCTATAACAATTGAAGGGATGATAAATTTAGATAAAGTAGGTACTTTAGGTACTTCTAGATACTTTCTTTTACTACTACTAAAGTGTTTTTTTCCTTCAGGAACGACACACTGGAAGAGGTGACGACTTCTGCAACCAACAAAACAGGTGAATATGACAGTAGCCTTTACTGTAAACTTGACCACTCGCAGTTGTGGGCTCTGGTAGATCTAACGATCTAAGCCGCTGTACGACTATATCGCCTATTGCCTATGTTAATAGTACGGTTGCTATGGATTTTGTATTTTTATTTAAGACTACACCGTGTAATTTATGCATGTTGTTTGTATTAAACACAGCATATATTTTATCCTCTATATAATAAATAGAAATATGAAAAAATATATAAATAAAACATCGGTAATCTTTCTTGTGTTACCGATGTCAGTAGATATGTTTTAATTAACGATACAGTAAATGTAAAGAAATCGAGAGTCGGTACTTTACTAATTCAGTTTTTAAACTGCTTCTGAGGCGTTGTTTAATTTTATTCTCTAGGCACCTAACAATTTTTTACATGGATATGTCTTAGCTCAGGGGGGTGTTGGCGATTAAGATGGAAAATATGTAACAGGTTTCCATAGAAACCATCAGAGCTATTGAACTGAATTTTTAAAATAAAAGAATAAGAACAGCTGTTTAGATAAAATGAAAACATTCCCTTTAGAATTATACATGATATAACCTATTTCCCACAGGGAAGTAAATATAAACATTTTGACATGGATATGACTTAGCTCCGGGAGGGGGGTGTTACTCATTTTTAAGATGGGAAATAAGTAACAGGTTTCCATAGAAACTACTAGGTCTATTGTTTTGAATTTATAATATAAAAGAATACGAACAGCTGTTTAGATGAATTGAAAACATTCCCTTTATACATCCATGATCTAACCTATTTCCCACAGGGAAGTAAATACAAACATTTTTACAAAACTACTTCCATCTATCAAAACCATCAAAACCATCGTTTGTGATGCAGTTTTCAGATACCAGTTGTGTTACAAACTTATGTTACCGTAATAACGATTTTTCAAATTCATATTTTATGCTAAGCCACCGCCAAATCAAATAGTTGTCTTTGGGTCTCGGCGCCCGGGGCAGGTTTACCCTCTCCTGGAGGCCCTGGTTTTACGTGGAATACCTTTAGATATAAAAAAATCAACTGACATTAAAACACAAAAATTAAAATTTTTAGATTTTAATGGCCTAGAAATAATCACAGATATGTGGATTAAAATCAGTACTCCCTACTTATATATGAGTTGCCTCGCACCTATCGTATCTTGCGCAATACTGTTAATGCTGACGGGAAAAGAACAGAGAAATGAGGCTAGTAACTTCTTTAAAAAAATTGTTAATTAACAAAATGTAACCTTACTTTTTTACATCTTAAAATTTCACACAAAAAGGAAATGACTCCTCAACAGCTTTGTCCTTGTGCAAATTTTCTTAAAGTACTATACCCTGCAAGTTTGTGGGTTCTAACCCAGAAAAGTACAATCCACAAAGCAGATCGGCGACGGCAAGGCGAGGTCGCCAGCTGTGGACCCAAGGTATTGTCTTGCTTCTTTTGTGTCAGCTGTTTCCGGCTTTTAATGGTCTGTACGGCGTTAAATGTTCTTTGCACTTAAAAATTGCTCGTTCGATTCGAAGCCATGGTTTATTTTCTGATACGAAACTTTTGTTTAGCTGTAAAAATAAACATAATATCTGTGTTTGATCGGTTCGTTGAAAACTACTAAAGCAGGGACTTATGGGATAAAAGACGATAATAACGATTGTGGTGTAATATACAAGATACAAGATAATATACAAGATAAAAAATATCGGCTTGTAATAATATTTAAGGGTTTACAAGGATTGAAATTCAGCTGCACTCCTTGTCAACGGAACTCGATACATGCTTATCCTTTCGTAATTCATCGATCATGTAGATCTTCTATTTGGCTTGAGGGTAAACCATACAAGACATACGTCCGTGAATTAAGAGAAATTGCTGCAAAACCTTTCGCTGCTTGTAGCCTACACACAGCTGTTAGCAAGAACTGTAGTAACTTACAAAAAATGTATAGCGTAAACTTATACAACACATGGGTGTATTGTTTAGCCCAGGGATCACATCAAACGGCGTCACTTGGAACCTGGAAGTGAGGTTAGTCCGGATTAGAACAAGGGTCGTTATTGACGATTTTTCGTAGCCAATCGTACTGAACAAATATAGACAAACTATATATATTCAAATCTATTATTTCCAGGGCTGTGTAGTATATTCCGTTGGTAGAGTTTGTCTAGGCGTGATTATCCTTCAACTGACATCCCTGGTGTATGCTCAGGGTGGCTGCGGTGGATCAGGCCGCTGGGGAACGTGACCAAGACCGCGGGGGAGGCGGTGAAGATGCGCTGCGAGGTCTACGGTGATCCTCCGCCCTCCAAGCTCCAGTGGTTCAAGAACGAAGCACCTCTGGAGCCAGTCAAGGTAGGGCCATTGAACTACTGGAACCCAATTCCGGAAAAATAGGTACAAGTATTTAAAAAGTTCATAAATTGTTTATCTTTGTGAAAATTGCGGTAAATTTTCATTTTGGGAATTCCATTTTACATTGTGAATATGTAAAATAATCTAAATTTTGTGTATGCATTCTTTGTAATAAGCACGTCGCTTTGGGGAAAATTTTAAGGTGTTCTTACATAAGGTCCAGTCTACTTGGTAGGCCTATCAACGGCAAAATAAGATCCGACCTCAATTATTATTATTTGAACAAACAGCTCTCTAAAATAAACTACTTTTCAAGTGTTGACGTTTCAAAATTGGTTAACTATTTTTCTGAACAATAAAACATTATGTTAATTTGTCCTCTAATGCAATCAAAGGATTAATTACATCAATATTGCAGGTATTCGTTAAGATGTTTGTTGGATAAGTAGGCTATTTGTGGGTGTCTTGCTAGCCCGGTGGTTAGCGTATTGGTCTTCGGGTTCAAATCCCGCGATACTCATTATTTGGTTTATGGACCTTTATCTCAAAAAAGTTGACTAATATCACTTCTCAGTAAAAATGTCACTGGCATTTTTACAGCAACAAAATTGTCACTAAAAACCATCAGACAATATGAATGGAATTAAAATGTTTTCTGTATATTGCTATAAACTATGATATTTTTGGTTATTTTTACGTTTGACACCATAGAAAACCCGAAATGAGTCTTATCTCAATTTATGACTGCCTGTATTTTATAACGTTCAACTAGACATTTTTGAAACTTAGTTGTAAAAACAAGATCACCCACTAAGATGAAACTTATTTTCATTATTCTACACCTTTTGGAGAAGGTTTTTGTTCAAAGCAAACTGTCCGCAAATCTATTCAATAAAAATAAAATAACTAACTCTGAAAAAGCCAATGATAAAAAGCTAAGTTATGATCGATATTAGCAACATTTTTTCTATGTCACTGGATGATATGCGATCTATAACAATATAGATTTAGTAGCGAGAAATATCGAGTTGTCAAATGAAAATCAATATTATTTGTTGGCGTAGATACGTCTATAATCTCTGGAGAGTGAGGGTTGGCAGTATGTGGGACGTAAAAACTGTAACAAAAGTGATGTCATATATTTATAAAAACAGCTGTATAGAGGAACTGCATGAAAACATTCCATTCAGACATTTCCATGACAGAAGTTATTTTCCAATAAAGGAAGAGTATACAGTTTTAGCGAATTTCCCATTGGGAAGGAGCTATCACCGTAGGCCTCATGGCAAGACTTTGGCCTGGGACCATGGTTTTTTGTTTTGAGGTGCCCAGTACCCAAAAGCAAAAGTCGATAAAAATGTTATATATAGGTATATAACGTGTTTGTGTCTGTGAACATGATAACTTGTAAAAATGGTCCGATCGAGACCAAATCTCGGTCTCGAGATTCTTCTTAACACTGTCACGCTATGGCCGCACAGACCGTCAGAAATGTGCGTACTTTATAGAGACGTACTTTGGTCATGTGCCGTTGTGATAGTCAGATGATGTTTAATATAAGGTATGAATGAATAATGGATGAATGAATCATTTATAATATATACTTCTGATAAGTAGCGACAACCTTCGCTGTATTATTAGTTCTATAAACGACTATCTTGCAGGGACGCATAACGATTCGACCCTCCAGTTCGGGCAAGTACGGCAACTCTGCTCTTGGCTCCAGGCTCAGGATATCTCCGCTGGAGGTTCACGACACGGGGTTCTACACCTGCGAGGCCTCCAACTCTGACGTCCGCGTAGACACCACCGGCATCCTCAAAGTTACCATGAACCAGTGGGGTCAGTTAAGTCTACTACTCTTATAAATAATTTTTCGATTTTAATGTAAATACGCATGTATAATCTAACATAGATAATAAACACTTTGTTAGATGTGAATCTATATGAGGTGATTTTTCTGTGAATTAGGTAAGTTGCGTACTAGTAGTTATAGAAAGGCCTATATATATTGAAAATATCGACCGGTATAAAATGCACGACTTCCTTAAACATATATAGGGAGATACATATAAGTAATGTATCAGCTTTATCGGTTCTGAATACGTTAAGTATGCCTATTTTCACGACGTATATACCGTTGGTTATAGTCTAGATTTTGATAACCAGAGGTATAACCATAAAAACTATTAGTTTTGTAGTTTTGTATATATAATTTATTTTGCATTACAGGGCAGGACCATGCCGCACCTCCACTTGGTTCATCAGTTCCTCATTTTATTGACAGGTATGTAAAGAATCTATTCAATTCAGACGTATGTATGATAAAACATTTACTATGTTATGATAAATAAATAATTGCCTTACTAACCTAGTGTTTACCATCTTGACCTTTGGTGCAGGATATGACTGGTGTTTAATTACTGTACCAAAGCTATCCTACATTTTCATTTGGACAGTTTTCCAAATAAGCGTTCGTTTGTAAAATAAAATGTTGTTATGGATAGCTAAGAAAACAAAACGAATTGCCAACACCAACTTACCTAAGTAAATATGACAACACCGAGATGATACATTTCGTACATTATATATAAATATTTATAATTTCCTAGCCTCAATGTTGGCTAACCTGTAAGTCAAATACCGACTGAAATTCATGCGTTTGCGCCGTATCTTCCTCACCCCTATTCCGTATTGTTCAGCTAGCTTTAGCTTGATTTTGGTGCTGTTTTGGGTGCTGAATTTGTTTCTTCAGAGAGGGTTGTATAAAACAAAATATTCTGTATCGCGTGTGCATAAATTATAAATATTAATATATAAACGTTTATTAGGGAAGTGAAAGTGAAATGGTGACTTCCAATGTGTTAAAAGATATTGTTTGGTGTATCATTTTGGTAATATTATTTAGACTTAACTTAGGCGTGTCCTCACAATATAATGACACGGAATACGAAAACTCAACAAATCCACCCCTTAGAAGGTACTTGTTATATGTATTGGTGTTTACAATAAGTGATATCAAATGGATTACTTTCCTCCACTGTCGTTCAAAACGTTTGTTTACTATTGATTCTAGACTCATTAGTAAATTACCTTGTAGGTTGTAAGCTGAGAGTAAAATACTCTTTACCACTAGTTATTATTGAACATCATGCAAAGTTATTAGCTTCACAAAGAATCTTTGAGTAGAGGGTAGGCATAAATACAACTGCCTCAATAGACCTAGTAAAGCATTTTGTAACCTTGCCTACATCAATTTGGTCTACACTCAGAATTTTTACCTACAATAATTGTGTATGAAAGGAGATAGACCTATTTTAAAAGTAATATAAAATTTACTTGTTTAGTTAACTTTTGAAAGTGTTTGCAAACATTATAGGCCTAGTTTGGCTTTATTTAGCTGAATACAATTAATCACATTCATTCATATTCATCCTAAAAATCTCACAACTGGGTTTTTGTTTAATATCTCTAGGCATACATGAAAATATATTTTAGTTACAGTATATATTTTAGTACACATACCTACTTAACAGTGTATTAAGTACCTTGTCAATAATATACTGATTGGCGATTAAGGTGCACATTAGTGGCAAGCGGGGTAGCAATACTAATCTTCTTATCTTACTTGATGGCTGATTAGATATTAGGTTAGTAGCAAAATAACTTGGAGTACACCTAAATACTTCCTGACAAATTAATCACCCTAGGTAACAACCATTACAGGCTTTAACTAATACTTTAAGATAGGTACACTTATACTCCCTTTACATGAAGAAATAGAGAAGTATGCATTAGATTCACAAAGGTCCAAGGTTATTTGGAGATTTAATATCAAAATCCACCATTATAATAATGGCAGATTTGGTATTGTCAAAGTTTTTATAGGCCTAGATATTGTAAGTAAATTGTATAGTAGGCATTCCATGATAGACTGCGTACTAAAGACCTAATTCTTATACGGAGAAATTATTTGTCAGTGTTTAGGCCCATTTAGTGTATCCTTCAATTAAAACTTATGAACCTAATCCAATTAGGTCTAGCCTACTTTTATTGTTAAGGATAAAAGTGCTCACATTCGGACGGTTAAACCTCCCGAGTGGTGATCGGCACACCCATGTTGATGTGGTTATCCGCTCCAAGTGGCAATCGACATGCCCACGTTTATTCCAAGCTTTCCATTGATATCTTTCTCTGTGTATGAACAAATTTGTTTTAATATGAGGTAACTCAAAATAGCTGGCTGTTGATTTCTTCACGTTCTTGTTTATGCAATAATTGTTGGTTAGGATTTGTATTTTCGTTGGATTATTTTTATATTCTTTGTATGAAATGTATTATTGGTGATAGTGGGTTTATTTTATACTGATTAACTATTTAATAATTAACTATGTTATATAATTTGAAATTTTTTTAGCATTTTCATATAATTTATTTGATGAATTTTCGATTGCAAAATGTCCTATCCCTGAAGGGTACTAAAGGGCCTACACGCCATCATTGTAATATTCTATGGACAAATTAAATTATATGAAAAATTATTTTTCTTGAATGTTATTAAGCTTATACTTGTTGGCTAATTAAAATACTTCTATCACAGTCTGATATAGACATTAATCTAGGCTTTATAGTTGTTCCAGTTTTTCTCTATCTCATTTTCTCATTGCTTCTTTTGATAATATTCCTGGAACAAAAAAAGATGACATTGTTCAGCAAGTTCATTTGAAACTGCTCTATAATTTTTTTGTCACAACTTAGGCCTTTGTTTACTTAACTTATAGCTAATAATCCATACCTGAATTTGATTTAAGAAATATATGTTTCCAGCCTTGGGCCTGATGAAGGCCTGGGTCTGCCTCCTGTAGGAGGGATGAGTGCCCCCGTTGATACTGGAGGCCTGGGTGCCGTTTTGTCACCTCCAGTGTTCAATGATCCGACTAGAACTGAACCAAAATTACCCGGCCCAGAAGCGGAACCTTCATGCCAGGTATAGCCTGCTAATTAGCCATGTGTTGACATTCTAACCCAGTAAGACAGATGTCGAAAGGTAAAATTGATTTTATTTAATTTTGATTTTATGATTCATAAAACCAAAAGTGGAATTCAGTCTATAGAGTAGTAGTTTGATAGCCACTGCTGATAGTACAGAAGTCATGGCCCATTTTTTGCCCTAACTTGGTAGGCCTATTTTCTTTTAATTGAGCATCACACTTTAATTTTAGCAAGTAAGCTTACAATATCTTAATAGCAAGTAGGCCTACGTCAATTAACTTTCAAAAATTGTAATATGCAATGAAATGAAAAAAGTACTTTACTGTACAATTCAGAGCTAACATATATCACACCAAATTACAAATAGATAAACAGTGGTTATAATAACCGTCTGTTTGGTTGGCACATACTATAACTATTTCTGATTGTTATTCATGTTGCTTAAACATAACAGCATAAAACAGAAAATATTGCTTCTCAAGTCAAAATCCAATTAAGGAAAATATAAAAGAAAATTTGTTTTAATGGGCACAATTTTTACTAAAAAAAAATTTAGCCTAAATGAACTGAAATAAAATTAACCCTGGGGGGTCGGATGGGTCACTTAAATGGCCCATCATGATTTCTGTACCAGCTCTATGTTAGTTGAAGAAACTTTGTCTTCTCTGGTCGGGTAGGCTTCAATTGTGGCTGCTGCTACTTTCACAAGCAGGTCAGAGACACTTCAGTTATTTTGGTGTCTTGAGGTCGGATGGGCCAACTTAGTGCCCAGTAGTGCTTTCTCTACGCTGTAGGTTAGGCCTCTTTGATGGCCCTTCAAACTAATTGTAATATCTATATTTTTTTTAATGACCATCCGGCAACTATGGTGACAAATAATTTGTGGCCATGGCCACAAAAGTGGACATTCCAACCTCACAGGACAAAGGGTTAATTGTATTAACCCTTCAACAACGGTTCGAAACGTATAGGCCTACTATACATCCACCATTACCGAACAGAGAATGGATTGTGACATACACTGTATGTTCTGTGACTTTCAATCGGTTATTCGAAAGTCGCCATTTATTTGCAGTTCGATACTGTCAAAGTTATATATTGATGTGAAGTGCGTTAAACGATTAATCTGATTAGTTTATTATCGATTTTTACGAGTTTTGGAGACTAATAATATCAATGCTGCAAGTCTGCCTTGTAATCAGCCGTTTACCACTGTTTAAGACTGAGCGAGTCTTATTTTTGCTTCTGCCCTTCTTTTCTTTATTTACAAACAGTTTGGCACCGGTACTAATGATTAATTGTGTGTATTGAAGTTTCGTTTGTAAAGATTAGTAAATATGATTAGCAAAAATATTACTGTTTTCTGAAGTATCAGATCTGAGAGGTTTTTCATTTTTGTTTACCATAATAATTTGCGTAATACAGTGTTTACTACATCAAGTGATTTAAGCGAAGTTTAGGTTAGGTCATTTTAAAGATTATTTTATTTTGTATTTATTGATGTGTTACAATGATTTGTGAATGGATAGACCTAGTGCATGTTTTGGAGAAATGCTTCAAAATATAGCCTACCACACTTCCACAAATTTTTAGAGGTGGGCCTAAAGTATTTTGTAAATATATTTTTTATGTACCATAAATAAAGTAAATACATGTAATAAGCATAGTGTTCTGTTCTTTGATACATATTAGTGTAATGTAAAACAAATTTATGTTTTAAATTGGTTATTTTACATAACTCAAATTTAAAAACACAAATGTATGCAAAAATCTGCAAAAATGTAATAATGTTGGTGTTGGGAGGTTTCTGTCTTATTGGGCTCTAACCTTGAGTTTTGGAACCACACTGTTTTAAGTGAATGCCATAAGCTAGTTAATCCGCTCACACACTCAACACCATAAGCATGTATAAATACATATTCCCGTAATGGCAATTAGGGCCAAATTTAACCTTCCAAATCATTGATAGATTGCAGAGCAATAACATTTGTCGCTTACCAAATCGTTTCATGACTTAGTTTCAACATCCAGTCAGTATTTTTTTGCTTGCAAACAGATTTTTGTGAGTTTACTGTGCAGCGGCCTGGCGCCTACAGCGAATATACTAGCAAGTCAGTTAACTAAGCTTAGTAGATGCAAACTATGGTTATTTTTAATATTTTAAAACTAAGTTTGTTTCAGGTAGCCTAATTGTTTATAGCCTGGTCTTTGTCTTTGGTGTTTATAATATACAACTTTTATCTTTATTAATAATATTACTTAGTGACTTTGTATGAATAGGCCTATATTATTTAGTAGGCCTAGTTGTGTTAAGTGAAACAGTATGGCTTATCCAGATGATCCAAACTTTGATGAATTTGTTTCTTGGTTTTTCATTTTCAATACATTTACAGTTAGAGCAATACTACAAATTGGCTTTGAGTAACAAATTTTACTTTTTTTCATAATATGGTGTTAAGGAGAGGCTATCAATGAAAAATTTGGTGTTCTAAGGGTTAACATTTAAAGGGAAATTGCTCTACATTATTTATATGAATAAGTATTTATAATAATAGCAATTTAATGTATCAACTTCATTATCGAGAGATCATTAGTGATCAGTGAAATATTGAGTTACACAAATATTGTTTTACTCTTGGAGATTATCATATAAATCTACAGCATTTACAGATAATAGGCATTGATATATTTTCCTCTCCACAGCCTTATCGTGGGCAGAGGTGCGCTGAGTTGATCGGCAACAAATCAGTCTACATCCCCGCTGGAGTCTCCCAACAAATCATCGAGAACAAGCTCAATCAAGCCTTCTTGGTCGTATCTCAGTCTAAGTAAGTTGGTTTCTCTCTTTGTAGGAAAATAAGAGTATTAGGTCCTACTAGTTTTGTCATAGGCCTACTATATATATTTAGGCCCTACCTATTTATATGATAATATTTCAGAAATGCGGACTAAAATATTTTATTTGAAAAAAAGTAAACCTTAAATTTTCTTTTATGAATCTATTTATTGAATATATGCACTATTATCTATATACTATCGGTCTTTGGGTATTTATAAATTATAAATACCCAAAAACTGGGTATTTATGGGCAAAACTGGGTATGCCTACCACCGGCCGAGAACCACTGCTCTAGATACAATACAATTACAGACTTTTTGCTAAACTCTCAATCCAACATGTATTCTTTAGGCCTGTTTTGTAGGCCTACCTGTGTAAAATGTGATCATGAGTTTAAAATTCTTTGTTACAGGGACTTGTCACAGAGCTGTGAGAAGTATGCTCTCCCATCCTTATGTTATACAGCATTTCCCATTTGCCGAGATGACCACACTAGACCTCCCAGACGAATTTGTCGCCAGGTAACGTGTGAACTGTTTCTTGCCACTCTACTTAGTTCTGAGTAAAATGTGTTTCAAGAAATGTGATAAGCTGCTGTTAGTAGCCCGAGTCAATCTTAATTTACATCTAATATTAGCCTACATGAAAAATATAATTTAAAAGCTCGATTGTTAGCCTATTTAAAATTTTACACACACGTTGGTTGGAAGTTGTGTTCATTAAATTTTTTATTGAAACTGGTTTGGAATAAAAAAACCATTAGCCTATAGAAGTATTATTTAGGTTAACATACCTTATACCTACCATCTTAACAGTTCTACTCAATCTTTTTATGGATGATGCATATTTCGGAGCTTTAATTCCATCTTCAGGTCCTTGGATGCATTTAGTTATTCATTTTATTGGATCTAAACATAAATTTATAGCTAAATCAGGTCATAAATTAAACATTAACACACACATACACATACATTTCACTAATCTTAATATATACAATTCAAAGCCCTCACTCACTCACTCATCACTAGTTCTCCCACTTCCCGATTACCTAGGAGGCTGAAATTTGGTATACTGGTTCTTTAGGTCTAAAATAGGTAAGTCTAATAGTTTTTTTGACGATTTTTCCATAAATCTCTACTCTATACGTCTTCAAAGTTCCCATGTTAATCTTATGGAGAAATAATTTTGTTTTGGATTCCACCATATGTGTATCTTACCTTTTAAGATATACAAACAAAGTTCAAACAAAAACAGCAGCTGTTCTTGTTTGAACCATTGAGCAAGCCAAAGAAGCAAGCATAAAATAGTAATAACTTAATGGAGTCTAATTACTGTATGAATATAATATTTCTCAAAGTGAATTTTTGTGATTATATTTTATGATTAAAAACCAAATGTTTATTATTATTGGTACGAAGTTCGCCGGGTCAACTAGTTTACAATAAATACAACATGAGCCGGTTGGCAATAAATCCCAACTGAAGAAGAAGTGGACTTATTACCCTTCACCCTCATGTTGATCCTGAACTGTTATCTTTGGTCTATTCTTAGTCTGGATGCTGATTATTGGATTAAATAAAACATTGCAGTTGTATTTTAATTTTTCATTCAATACATCATTTGGATTTGTTTTAAATGTGTTGTTGTAACTATTTAATTCCTCTATTGTTGACATATGGGCATATTGTGATTTTTTACATTTGTGGAGTTCTTCTAGGTTTTCATCCAAATTTTTTACGTTACGATTATTTCTTGTCAAATGTTCTGCAAATTTAGATTTTTGGGTTTTAATGTTGGTTTGGGAAGGTGATCAGAATATCTTTTAACTCAGTCAGTTTGTCCTATATAAAATTTAGGACAGTCAGAGAATTTCAATTTATAAATTCCGGTATTTTCCTTTGTTTTTGTACTCGTTATATTTAGATGTTTACTGAGCTTGTTTGCGGTTCTGCATGATAGCATGAAGTATTGTTTCTTCTTTGATTTAGGCAATACATTGTGTAAGGATTTTCCATATTCTGTTGACATGTTTTTCTTTTGTTTTCAGGGGTGTTGGTTTGAGTAATTTTTTTATTCCTGTTATTTTTCTTTAGGAACATTTCATAAAAATATTTAGCAGAACTGTTAACACTGTTTAAAGTATGTTAACCTAGATAATACTTTGATAAACAGTTCAAGAGGTATAATAATGAATGAACTATTAAAGAAAACTGACTGGAGATTTATCAGTCTAAACCTAACAGGTGTCGTCCGCTACCACCACAACTGTGCCTTCCAATGAGCTACTACGCTTTGGGAAATAAAATCAAAATGACAACAATAACCACAATTACAGTTATGACAACACTTGAATTTTTTTAATCTCATCTGGAAAAATCAGGTTTGCAGCCACTTCCATTTTGAATGTCATGTATGAAACCTATTACGCTTGTGCATCACTTGTCAATGTATAGGATTGTGACCTGTTGGAAAACGAGCTGTGCCAGCTGGAGTACGCACTGGCCAAGAAACACCCCCTTATCGGCCGTCAGATAGAGATGCCTGAGTGCATGAATCTACCTGCCATCGGTTCACCAGACAGTGAAGACTGTCTGCAGCTTGGCATGCCGCAACCGGAGCCTATCAATCCTGGTGCGTGTTGAAACGTTTTGCCTTAATATTTTGATCTTGTAGCAGGCTGTATTTCTAAATTTCTTTCGCAACTATTCATTGTTTATGGAAATGAAAAATTATTTGGTTAGGTTGGTCTTGGGAGTTAATTTTTAAGCCGCTACTGCTCTTACTTTTTGTTACATATCATATAGGCACATTTCAATGTGAATTTATAGGGGAATATATCTTTTAGTAAAATACTTAACTTATTGAAAAGTATTTGTAGTTAAATTTTCAGGTCCAAACCAACCATGGGTGCCTTCATGGTAGCCTTTAGGTGAAGGTGCAGGTTTTATATATATATATACATATAGGCCTATTTGGATTTAAAAAAGTAACCCAAATACTTCATCACATTGAATAGACATTATAATCAAAGCTGCAATTCTTATTCCAGAATTTATACATAGTTTATTTAAAAAAAGTAAGGTCCTATCTTTGTGTTTAGATTAAAAAGAATAATAAAGAAATTGCTCAAAAAGTCAAATTGATCCAAGACAAAGACTGATTGTAACTGACCTAAGAAATACAGTGTTTCAATGTTTTAAGGAAAGAGATATAGGATACAGCTAGTTAAGCTGGTACAAATATCAGGTAGACCTTAATCTCTTCATAGAATTTTTTAAAAAAAACCTCAACTTTGCCACTTTGGGCTTACAGCCTATGGGGTGAATTAAAGTCAGTGAGATACCGGAGCAGCGTAAGTCACTAGTCTAGTTAATGATCTGTTAGGAGTTGCCACCTCTGGTTTAGAATCAGGAACGCTCGAATTACTGGGGCAGAGTGTTACCTCTGCTCTTCTGCAACAAAAAAACATGTCAGATTTTTTGACTCACTTTGGCCAATGATTAATGCTAGAATAGAAAAAATAGTTTCTCTATCGAAGGTTGAATTTGGTTGATCTAAATAATCAGTGTTAAGAGATGTAATCAACGTAACACAAATGATTTTGCTGGCCAGATGAGAAATGCTACTGGGGCAAGGGTGAGAGCTACCGTGGGACACTGACGGTGGCGGCGAGCGGACGACAGTGTATACAATGGCGCCGGCAGATATATGTGAAGGCATCACAGCACACGTCTCTTCTGGGTGGCCACAGCTACTGCCGCAACCCCGGTGCTGTGGAGAACCAGCCATTCTGTTATACAGATAAGGGTGCCACACCTGAATTGTGCAACATACCCAGCTGCTGTGAGTTTGAACAGTTTTTGACATGGACATGTCTTAGCTCGGGAGGGGGGGGTGATGACAATTTGGGGGGCCAAAATTTTAAACAGTGATGTCATTTCAAATAGTACTTTCCTTATTAATACGAAATAATAAGCTTTGGACTTAGCTCTGTGACCTAAGCAAGGTACAGTAGAAACTGTCAAACTTACACTCAAAATTATTCTCTCTAAAATTAACACAATTAACACATTTGCTGTGGCGCCCGATACCACGTTCCTCGCGCGGAGCAGCTAGTGTGTTTAAAAACAACCAATAGGAAAATTCCATGTGACCCATACTAAAATAGATACTGCCTTTTAACAAAGCTGAACTTAGTTATCTCATATCCCAAAAGGTGGCAGCACAATCTACATCGCTAAATCCAACATCTTAATTTTAGCTTAACCTAAATGTCATCACTCGGATCCAAGTGGTCCGCTCCACGCGCCGGGACCACTACCACTGGGACCCGAGTGGTCCGCAGGCAACGTGTTAATTGAAGTCAGCTAGATAGTGTGGTGGTGTGTGGCTCATGTTCTATCAGGACCCTTGACAGGCAGATAGGCCTTCCAGCAATAGCTGAACTATCTCGTCCTTAAGACTATCGTCCGTAAGAGGTGCATTCATTTTACCACAATATATGCAAATTTTATTAATGACAAGACCATTTATTGGAGTAGATAAAGTCTAAAAATTATCCCGCAAGAATAATTATTTAAAAACAATATTATGAGTGTATTAAAAAAACTTATGGGCCTATTGCTTACTCAAACTTTTGACATCTACTTGTGGATTTGACGATTGATTGGTTATCCATCCAGTTTGATGGTAACTATTTGCTGTGTTTATTAATCAACTCATTAGATCAGAGTTGAGATTTAGATTTTTCATATTTGACTGATAGCAGTAGTTCAACAACATAATAAATAGTCATATATTTAATAATGTAACAACGTCAGATCATATAATATCTAAAACATGTTAGGGTATTAGTTATGTTGTATGATTACTGATTAGTTATATTATATTATGACTAGAGGTGTGCGGATAGTGAATTATTTTTTCGGATCGGATTCGGATCGGATAGCTCAGGTTCGGATCGGATCCGGATCGGATAGTTTGGGTTCGGATCGGATAGTTTTCGGATTCGGATACTCGCAATAAAAAAGTGAAATCAGACTTATCTAAGAATAAATTAGGAAAAAATCAATAAAATGTTATCAAAATTATTAAATGGCACATAAAAAATCATAAATTTTTCATAGGATAAACAACAAAACTAAAATTTTTACTTCACTGCATTTAAAATTAATAACAAAAATAATAATAATAAGTTTATTCCATCAATAAATACAAATTTACAAAATAACAATTACCAGTAACAAATTTTAATATGGCGTAATGCACAAATTAAATCAACAGAAACCTTATAATTCGCAATTAAATGACATCAACTTTCTACTAATTCATCAATTCATTCTACTAATAATCAACTAATTCTCAATTTTATTTCACGATTCAATTATTTTATTTATTACAATGATAAAAGAAAATCACCATTAACAAAGAATTAAGATTTGACAGACGCCGTTGGCTCGATGCCATCGGCTATCTGCGTATCGGCAGGGGCAGTGCAGCTGCTATCAAACAAAGGCCTGTGCGCAGGCGCAGAGTTGGAATATTTGGCAGATAAAATACCCCGATCGGCTGTGTAACAATATTGAAACCTGTGAAATTATGGTACCTCGTCGTAATCTAGTTAGTTATTCATCTGAAAATTATCTAAAAATGTAAAACTAATAACGCTTAAATTCATTTAACAAATATAAAATGTAGATTGAAAACAAGTGGAAACTTTGTTGGTTATGTGAACACTGAACGACGAAATAGGCCAAATGTAAATTTGGCAACACTTTATCGTATTCCTCAAACCCGGAGTAGTTGAGAATGCGATAACTAAACAATTGATCGTCTACGTAGACGATCAGAATGAAGTAGTATTATTTTTTCCGGAAACCCCGTCGCAAAACGTGCTATTATGATGGTTTGTTACCAGTAACATTAAATCAACAATTCAAGTTTTTTCGTAGCCGAAATGAAATTTTATATGGAACAATATCAAACCGCAATCTGATACTCGGTGCAACTATCGATGACGCTATGCTTTGTATTTCAAAATGCAATATCGTGTTGAACTTACGGTTACTTAAGTGCGTAGTTGAAGAATCGAATAATCATACCGCATCCTCGGACCGCCCAATGACGTTCTTACATTCCGATTGGATATGAATTGCGTAATTTCGTCATCTGCGGTCGTCATTCGTCATTCGCTATAAGTGTATCGCGTCTACCAGTCAACGACATTGTTTTGATGAAAAACTATGTAATTTCGTCGTCTTATCAAGGTTTAAGCAAAAATTATTCCAGCTTCGCGGGTATTAACTCGACGAAAATCTCGTTGTTTTTGTTCAAATTGCTGTATTATACAGTCTATCCGAAAATTCGGATATTTATCGGATCAGATCGGATATCTTAAATACATTCGGATCGGTTTCGGATATCCGATCCGATCCGAATCCGAACCGAATTTTCGGATATCCGCACACCTCTAATTATGACTTAGGAGTAGCTTATACATTGATTTTCCCTTGACGAGTAAAATTGCAATCCGAACCGAATTTTCGGATATCCGCACACCTCTAATTATGACTTAGGAGTAGCTTATACATTGATTTTCCCTTGACGAGTAAAATTGCAAAATAAGCATTGAAAAATATATCAGTAGGCCCACTATACTAATTATTGATTCTTATATATTTATTGATGTAAAGTTTAAAAAAAAAATGGGAACTAGCCAACACACTTAAAACAGCTTTCCTCATTTCCTAAAAGTGTGTATGTATCTCTTGTAAAACACTTAACCCTTCAAGGTGGTTTGACGTGAGTTTCCGTCAACTGGCTTATTTTAGCAACGTCCAAGTGAACTTTTTCCAGCTCTGTGTTGGCTAAGAAGAAGAACATGAAACTCATAAGAATATTTCTTATGAGTTTCTCTACATTTTCCAACCAATTTTGATGGTTGGACCTAGATAATGTAAGGTTATTATTATTAATGAGAGTGAGTGGACTTCGTCTGCACTTAAAAAAAAACTCCCAATAGCAGGGTCGGGCAGCCTTATAAAAACTACCACCTTGAAAGGTTAAGCTTAACAGGTATAAGGTTCAAATAATAATATGACGCTAATGATTATTGTCATCATGCTGTGATGGTCACACCCGGAAAGATTTGTCTTGGTTTTTCTTCCTTCTATTGGCTTAATCTGCAGTTTTCCTCTGCAGTCATTCTCATTATCCTAAGATGTCTCTTAAGTCTGCAGTGTCCTATTAGAAGTCCTATTGCAAATCTCAGATTTTTTACTCAGTTTACTAAGAACATCACTTATGATTGTAGTTGTCAAGTAATTCTTTGGCTTGCCTACATCTTGGTATGGTCATCCATATTCTTGATATTTGGTTTTCTCCTTTGAGTTCTTTCTTCAGGAAAGCTGCTTGCACTTCGAAGGTTGAATCTGTGCCCACAAAAGGGGTAGCTGCCTCCTTTTGTGCAAACTTGTCCGCTTCTTCATTTCCCTCAACCCAGTCATTTTTGGTGCCTGTGGAAAGTTTTAAGTTAAAGTCAAGTTTTAGCTATAAACTCCCTTAGTAGGTAATAAGTGTGTTCAAAATAATTGAGGTCAGTCTTGAACTACTTTATGAATAACAATACTAAAGAGATTTTTATTGGTTCGTTAACATTTTAGCCCTGTTCAAAAGATTTTTTTTCAAACAATTTACTCAATAATGTGACTCTGAATGATGTTCCTTAGTCCCTGACTGGCAGATGACTTTGTGTCTGGTGGCTGGGGGCTTGTTGCTGCTGTTGGTTGTGGTGCTGCTCTACTGTTGTTGCCGCAAGAGAAAGCAACACATAGCTCGTAACAGGCTGGCAACCACTCCTGGTATCAAGGTGAGAATCACGGGAAATAAACAAAGTTACAGTACAAGCAGTTCCTGTAAAATTGTTTTCTGCAAGAAGATTCTTGTTTATTTTTAGTAGGATCCCGTCAATCGGGTACTGTATTAGGATTAGAAGGGCCAGACTATAAAAAATGCCAAATTGGATAATCGATTTGCAAAACAATAGGCCATTATGACAACCTAAAGAGGAGTGCATAATAGCAGACGCACATGAAATAAACATAACCTAACATTTTATTAGGCTGATGGAGACTGGTTCTATTACCTTGAAGCTACACTAATTTAGACGTTGCTTCGATAAAATGTTGTGGCTGTAATCAGAAATAATATATCATCATTTTTCTTATCTCGGGTTAACAGTATGGGTCGTGATTGGAATTTTTCACAAAAAAGTTAGAATTATCCAAAATGTTGTTTGAATTTACTAAGAATTATCCAAGTTCTACGTACTACTTTAATGTACTTTAATGGTTTTAATGTTTCACACGTTTTATTATGATATTTTACTGATTCATAGGTAGGCAGACAATGCCAAGTTATGGAGTACTGAATGGCTGGATTATAGAGATTTTACTGTATGTATTCCATTGAGAAATAAAAAGTTCATGTGTCCTGTTCAATAAATTAGCTAGAACTTTGATCTGTTTTTACTAAAGACAATAACAAAATATTGTTCAATCTGTAATCATTTATAATTGGATCTGAATTGTGTGCAGGCTATGAAAAACTCGCCAAACAAGAAGGGCCTGGAGATGTCTGCGCTGATCCCAGGGTCAAATGCCAGCAGTTTGAAGAGTGAGGCTAGGCCACGAGTGCGAGAGTTCCACCTCTCCAATATACGCTTCTTGCAGGAACTGGGCGAAGGGGCATTTGGTAAGAAACTTACCTGTGCTTTGAAGAAGTGAAATCATAGGGTTAGAGAGGTCCTAGCAAAGCCATTTAAGTTAGTTGAAGCCACTGAGAAATAGACTTACACCTGGTTAGTTTGCAGAGGTTAATAACCTCCGAATCAGTCATGGACTAAGCATAGCCAAGGCTAACACAACACCCTCTGATTGCTCCCTTTTAATTCTCATCTTCACCATTCAGCCCCCTCCCAAAAAAAAAAAAAAAACTGGATGTGTCATATTCTTTCTCTATGGCATCTGTCAAAATATGCTGGTGTGACAAAGTTGGTAGTATGACAGAGTCGAAAGCTGATTCAGCAATAGCCCTGGTTTGGATCTGAGGTTGCTAATTAGTTTTTTCCATTCCATCCAGCTCTTACTGTGTCAACACGTTCCAGGCACAAATCTGTAGTCTTAAGTGGGAGTGCAAAGTAATTAAACTGGGATGGTGGCGTGTCCTGTAATATCCAGTTACATGGAGGTCAGGAGTAGTGGATTGTTATGAACGTATGGTCGTTGGATGGGATATTCTCTGGTGTCGATTAACATCCGCACTAATGAAAACTATGTCCATTCTCAAAAATCAACCTTGTAATTAGACCAGTTTGTAATTCAGAGGTAGGGGTTCAGATTCCACGTTAAACTGTTGGTCCCTTAGATATTCCATTGACTGTTGGGCTATTAATTAGTCAGCCCTAGTCATTAACAAGACTACAACATCACACCATAATCATCTTACACTCATTTCTCATTCATACTTGGCTTAAAATACCTGGATAGGTTGCCATTTCCATTTCAATAACTTACTAATAAAATAATGAAAAGAGCCTGCTAATCTCTTATTAAAAAGTCCCAAACATCCGTCCGAAGAAGTTCGTTTGAAGTAAAGATTCCAAAGATTTGAGTTGAGGATTGAAAGCCTACTGAAATCAAGCTCTCGAGAGAAACAACTTGCCTTTTAAGGATTTTAGTTGTACTGGAGAGCCGGAGAGCTTATATTGCATTTTATTACCTTTGGATTAGGGCCTAGTTGTTACAGACTCACGGAATGAAGGTCAAAAATTCTGCTAAACTGTTTGTGATGTTAGGTTTTGGGTCGTCCTTACGCACAGATTGGATAACATATTATGAGATCATAAAATGAGGTTTTAAGATGCTTGAATTTTAAAAATTAAAATTTAATCAGTCTAAAAATTTCTGTGGATCCCTGCATTAGGTTTTTGGAATTAGTTGTGCTAGTTGAACTGTACTTAAGTTTGTTATTCAAAGTTTTATTTAATTTAATTACAACAATTTTGATAAAAACATTTATTTATACCATCCAATTTTATGTTGTCAAGTTTTCATAGTACTCTAAGGCTCCTCAAATCCCTTAAGACAATCACGGCTAGGTCTATTTTTCTGCACCGTATTTCCCTGAGAAGTTAGCGGGGTGGCAGCTGCCGCGCCTGTAGCAGCCTCTACAAGAGAACTTAACAACATGATAATACAATGTATTATTGACTAGTGCTAGCGCAAGTTTTAAAGTTCTAGCTTTGTCCTCTCGCAGAAATATGCCATGAAAACATGCACACAATTAACAATTGGCTGCAAATGCACATAGCCGCGGACATGTTAATAACATATGCTATCATGTTTATGATCTGATGGCTGTTGCTACTTAAAAGGAATATTTTCTAAATGTTTTTACTTGTTCCTAGGTAAGGTGTATAAGGGTGAGGTAATTGGTGAGAATGGACCAATGTTAGTCGCTATCAAGACTTTGAAAGAGAACGCAACTGCCAAGACAGCTCAGGATTTCAGGCGAGAGGTAAATATTACAAAACGTTGTAACTTAGCGATTCAGTTTATATCTGATTTTTTAAATAAATCATAAGTAACTTTGTCATTTTCTCTTTGTGAAGAATTAGAATCTAAGTCAAATCATTTTCGTTAATGAAATACTATTTCTATCAATCAATCAATATATTTATTTTAATAATACACATTTTACAACAGCAAGGTTACAAAAGTGCAAAAACAGGTTAACAAAACTTGCATGCTACAAACATATTAAAAAAGAATCAGAGTCCACACAGATTTTCTCGGGTTCTTCTCTGTCTCAACTACAATATTTAATTACTACTAAAACACAAACATAAACAATACTTCTAAAATTCTATGTAGAAATTCCAGACCACATTCTCAATAATAAATAATAGGTTCAATAAAAACAAACTCTGAAAAACATGCATAAGCCACATACCATCATGCCTATGCATTGAAATTGGTGCCTAATATTTGGTGTCTAAATATTTAAATAATTGGTGTCTAATATTTAAAATGTTATCGCCATTATAAATTTTAGAAAATATCTAGTTATTTTATTCCTTCTTTAAGATGTAGTGGTCTGGATGGCCATGCGGTCTATAGATCTAGAGGTTGTCAAATCCCACCTCTGGCAGTTGGTGACAGAAGGGTTCACCCAACCCTGTAAGGCAGTTGATACCTTGAGTAATATATCCTGACCTACAAAGCCAGCACCAACACAGAAGAGTGTACAATGCTGCCCACATACCCGTTATCGTAATAGGTACAACATACAAAAAAAGCTGTGGCTAGCTTGAAAAATTCCTGTAAAGGAATGTGAATGCCACAGGATTATTGACTTGTGAGGCCTCCATGGAATTTGACTTAATACATGCTAGGGCTTATTGACAGATTCTTCTTTTATGAAATCTCATGGTGATCACTAACAAACAATCAGTCTATTCAATCCGAATTATATTGTTTCTTCCGACACAAATGGATGTGTTTATCTTGTTTGTGAACAGAAAGCTGTATCATTTTTTTTAGCAAATGAAAAATTTAAATGTTTTATAAACAAGACATTGACCCACTCTGGTGGGTATTGAGTGAAGTAGATTCAATGATTTTTGAATCGTACCTTTCTAATCGGCAGCAAAAGATTTCTGTAAATGGTTCAATGGTAGCGGCAGCCTAGGTTGAGTATGGGGTCCCGCAGGGATCGGTCCTGGGCCCTTTCCTATTTTTGATAATGGTCAATGACCTACCTGATAACGTGTCTGCCAACACAATCATGTTCGCAGATGATGCAACCTTTTTCAAATCTGGAAAAAATCATCAAAATCTTTGTGTTTTAATGGATAGTGTAGTCTTGAGTGAAGCAGCTGAGTGGTATGCGGCAAACAAATTCCTCCTCAATGTAAGCAAAACCAAAACATAACTTTTTCTCTAGATTTAGCTTCCCTTAAGGAGGCTAACTCTGACTGCTCTGTTAACCTCTTGGGCATCCACTTTGATTCTAAGCTGACATGGGATGTCCATATAGGAAAAATTTGTTCTAAGTTGTCGAAATCTCTTTTTCTGTTACGCCGCCTTAAGCATAGTTTACCACACCAGTACCTCAGATCCTGTTATTTTGCTTTTTTTCACAGTATATTGATGTATGGAATTTTGTATTGGGGTAACTGCTCGAAAGTTAATGTTCAAATGGTCCGATCAAGACCAAATTTGGTAGAGACGTGTATTCCTACAAATGCTCGGACGAGTTCGTAAACCAGACATATCGGTCAATAGGAACGGGTAGTTTGGGGGGGTTTTGTACCCCAAAATGGGGTTTTTTGCGTTTTTCACATGTAATTTTTAAAAATTTCTAATTTTATATTTCACCATTAGAATCAGCTTAAAAAACTACACAATTAAGTTCCTTAAAGTTTTTCTCTATCTCCAACGGTTACCGAGATATTAAAAAATCTAAACACAGTACGTTGTATTGTGGGGCTCCAATGTTAATCTTATGGAGGATAGAGAAAAATTAATATTTCCCATATTAATCAATATTTTTGGATAAAACTTGATATATAGCTTCATCTGGTTGAGATCTATCCATTTATGCTTAAAAATCATAGTTTATGTGTTTATCATGGCAGCAAACCTGCATACTCTTTTCCCATATTAATCATATAGTGAATAGGCAAACTCCTTTATTTATGGACAGATGTTGATGAAAGTTGATATAAATGCTAAAAAAATTAATTGTTTACTCTGATTCTGATTCAATGTCTAGCTTGGTTACAGACAATTACTAACAGGGTTCATTTGTCAGGGTAATTAATTAATTAATTTCCCCATGAACACCAACAATTCAACTGTCATAAATTTTGTTGGGATTTTGCTCAGGATCGAAAAAACTGATCAGGCTGACTAAATATACCTATTTATGTTGCCAGGTCGACCTGATGTCCGAGTTAAGGCACCCTAATATCGTATGTCTGCTGGGGGTGAGCCTCTCGGGGGAGCCCAGCTGCATGCTGTTTGTCATGACCCGTGGAGATCTGCACTGAGTTTCTGATGCGCACTGCTGCGAAAGTGTAATGATGTCTTAACTGTTCAAAGAAAGGCAGTAAGGATTTTAACAAATTCAAATTGGAATGAGCACTGTAAACCTTGTTTAAAGAAACAAAAATCTTGACAGTCGTTAATTTGTATATATTTGTTAGTTTAATTTATGTAAAGAAAAACCAATGTAACCTCACTCTTAGTAATCAAATCCATGACCATTTCACTAGATCAAGCCATCATATTTATATTCAGCATAATAGGTTAAGTAAAACTCTGAAGTCATTTAAAGTAATTAGTCATAAGCTGTTTAACAAATTGCCTATTTCTACAAGAAACATGCCTGATAAAATGTTTGCCAAATTTGTTTATAAATGGTTAATCGAAAACCCTGTATATCACGTCAAAGACTTTTTAGAAACGTCTTGCACCATGAAATGACTAGTAGGCCTACCCCATGTAAGTAGCCTATGATGAATTTTAGTTTTATGCAACCTGACACTGTCTATCATTATATGTTTAACGACAATAAAAATGATTCTGATTCTGATTCAATGTCTAGCTTGGTTACAGACAATTACTAACAGGGTTCATTTGTCAGGGTAATTAATTAATTAATTTCCCCATGAACACCAACAATTCAACTGTCATAAATTTTGTTGGGATTTTGCTCAGGATCGAAAAAACTGATCAGGCTGACTAAATATACCTATTTATGTTGCCAGGTCGACCTGATGTCCGAGTTAAGGCACCCTAATATCGTATGTCTGCTGGGGGTGAGCCTCTCGGGGGAGCCCAGCTGCATGCTGTTTGAGTTCATGACCCGTGGAGATCTGCACGAGTTTCTGATGGCGCACTCGCCGCGCTGCGATGTCAGCAACTGCAGCGATGAGCCGCCTCTGGATCAACAGGACTTCATGTACATTGCCATCCAGATCGCTGCTGGTATGTACACTCATATTTTAAAGTGTTAACAATTTATTACCTTTAACATGTTAACTGATTACTGAAGTCCCAAAATTTAACCGTAAGTTTTTCCTGTTGGAAACTTTTTGTACTTCTTTTTTTAGTTAAAAAGGATTCTAAATGAAACTCGCCCATGTATTGCAAGAAAAGCAATTAGGATTGATCGGGTGGGCTAGGGAAATTTTCAGTAACACTTGCTTTAAAAATTTAGCGCTGACCCAATGGAGTCAGAAATTTTTCTCACTATTTTACTATTTAGTAGCGTCATTTGCTTGAGAACTGGCCCCACTACCTCATTTTGTACTAATACAGCCTTTTTCACATCATTCCACCACCCTCCCGCACGTTCAAGTCAGTGTTTTTGACCATACTTACCAGTAATTTAGAGACTGATGTTGGAGCATCAGAAAGCTATCAGAACACTATGTATGAGGCATGGATGCACTGTGTCGATTTAATTCATCACAATGCCGCTATGATTGCAATGGTCCCCACTATCGGCAAAGTAGTAAAACACTGTACAGCCCTTGCAGCAAGCCATTATAGCGTTGGAAAGTCAACTCACCCAACCTACTTATGCCGACTTGATTGTAACGGCGTGGAGTTAGTTTTAAATGTGTTAATTCAAGGCTTATGGTCCAGAGTGCTTGGAATTTCGGAACTACTTCATATTCGGGCGATCGAGTGATTGAATCCCTGATAATGATATTCACATTTCACCACAAAATTGACAATGACCAGGTTATATCATCATCTTATTATTGTAGCCTTTTTTTTAACTGACTTGTACTGAAATCTCAACCACATAATTAACTATCCAATGTGTTTCATAATGCACTTTAGTGTTATCTATTTTGAACAACTGTAGATTATTTTTAAAATAATCGTGAGAACGAGTGTTAAAAATATGTTTTCACTGCTTTATAACATTAAGAAACTGCTTTATCACACATCATACACATTCAAAAGATTAATGAACACAATTAATCTAATAACAAAACCCGATTGTGTTCAATGTAACGGATTTGACTTTTTCATTCAGGAATGGAGTACCTGTGCAGTCACCATTATGTACATAGAGACCTGGCCGCCCGAAACTGTTTGGTTGGGGAGAATCTAGTCGTAAAGATCTCAGATTTTGGACTATCAAGAGATGTATACTCTTCAGATTATTACAGGTAAATGTTTTGTATGGTTTAATATAAGTGGATTCAGCATATTTTGTGTAACAAATTTTGGGTGAGGTTGAATCATGTTACAGTATGAAAGTTTTCTAGTCACACTATGAAATGAAATGAAATCTTTATTGATCCAGTAAAAATACATAATATACATAATACATAAAAACAATTACAGTTTTATCTTAAAGCTAAGACAAACTAATACTATAAAAAGATATTGTGGTTATTTAGGATAGTGTTGTGCGCTAGGCCTTCCCCTGGTGAATCCAAAAATATAGGATTCATAGAAAAATATATTTCTTAAAATCATTAGTCATCACACAGCTTGGAGGAATGGCCATGGAATAATTGAGTTAAAATTTTAAATGTTTTTTGCATTCAAGCCAAAACAATATAATATTGTTTACCGTACCCGTTCGAACGCAATGGAAATATAAGGTTGCCAGTTCAGTCCTGAGCAAATCCTAACACAATTTTAATACAGTTTCATGTTGGGCCAAGCTGACTTAACCCTGGAACTGGCAGTCACTTACCCTGCAGTGGCAGGCTGATTTTTGAAATTTTACAATGCTTATTGTTTATGTATATGTTATTGGTTAAGTCCCTTTGAGAATAATGATGTTATATATTGTTGTTTTCAGCATTACTTGTAGAATAAGAAAATATAATAATATATTATGAATATGACTATTTTTACAAAAAAACATAAGAATGGGGTCAGATCGTCACATGTTACTCGTCAAACTCGCCATTCACTCTTCTAATCTTAAATGCCTACTTAGTGGTTGGGTCGTGTCTCAAGAATATGAACATGAATACTCAACAGGGCTGGCCGGTGTTATAACTTTTAACGATTATGAATATAATCGATTTCATGGAAGATTGTAAATGTTTCAGAGTACAATCTAAGTCACTTCTGCCTGTGAGATGGATGCCTCCAGAATCCATATTGTATGGCAAGTTTACCACAGAGTCCGATGTTTGGAGTTACGGTGTGGTGTTATGGGAGATTTACAGCTATGGACTGCAGGTTTGTAAAAATTTAGTTGAAATGTGGTTTTGTTTACAGAAACCATAATTTACACTAATAATTCTGTGGATTTTCAAGGAGATTTGCTAGTGACACACCTATCTGATCGGAACTTGAGCTATCTGATCCTAATCCGATCCTAAATAAATTTCACTACCCGCATACTTCTACTTATTTCAGTTACTGATAAACTTTTTGAATTTTTGCCTGCTTGTAGTTTTTTGCTCTTTGTTGCACATTCTAATCAACAAATTCCGTATTTAGTACAGTATGTTTTTCACTGTGTTAGCGTAGCTTTCTAGAACAGGAGGGTATTGGAGTCGACGCTTTCTGATTTTCTCAAAGGGTTTGGTGATCACCTTGGGAACTCTAAAAACTTGAGCTTTACTAGCATAGATAAGTTATTTATCTATCTATTATTTATTTATCTATACAACCTATAAAAATATATTCATTAATATGTTCATACCTTCCGAAAGTTTGCAACAAATCAAAATCTTTTATTTATTATTTTCATTAAAAAGATAAGATAAGTGTACATACGAAGTTAAACATAGAACTATTAAGAACTATTATTCTACAAGAACTTTATCTGACAATTAGTAGGCCTAAATAAAGAATAATACATACTTTGCAATACCACTATGACTATGTTGTTTATTGCAGGATATGCAATAAACAACATTTCTTTTAAAACACAAATTATGTTACAACAATTTTGACAAACTGATAAAAAAAATCAACCATGAAAATAAACTGTAACAATAATTAAATATGCAATAAGTAAACAAATACAATATGAAAATACAGAATAACAATGACAACAATCATAAAAAAAATTTCTTTAACATTTAAATTTCTTAGATCGTGTGGAAAGATATTCATGTTATGAAAACAAGCTGGAAATATTCCTTGTGAATGCTGCCCCGCCATCAAGGAAGAAGTTCATATTACATGAAATAAAATTTCCAAAAATGTCGCAAAACCAAAAAGACGCTAGAGATGGAATTTTGCTTCGTAATAAGTTGGTGAACTGCTCCTTCTAAAATGTTGAGAGATCTTTTCCCCGAGAGTTCTGGAGACTCACACCTTTAAGAAGCACTTGACAAAAACTGATGTGTCTTTTTTTTGCAGCCGTATTACGGTTACAGCAACCAGGAGGTGATAGACATGATCAGGTGTCGCCAGCTACTTCCGTGCCCTGAGGACTGTCCGTCGCGCATGTACTCACTCATGATGGAGTGCTGGCACGAGGCACCGGTTCGCCGGCCGCACTTCCCGGAGATACATGCACGGCTACGCCAGTGGGCGGGGTCCACGCCTCCGCAGGCCTCCAGTGACCGCACAAACTCCACCCAGCTCAGCCGCAACAATCTCCCGCCGCATCCATCGCACCAGTTGGTTGTCCGGCTGCCTCCGCCCTACAACAAGACTGCCACCAATATTTAAATACCTCAAATAGTACTTTTTTATCATCAAAATTTAAACTGGTGTGACCACACTTACATTGCATTATTGAATGTATTGAATGCGCTGATGGCTAAACGCTGTAAAATATTTATTTGCTATTAGGCAAAAGAAAAAGGGCTGTACTTTTTTTGGGTTATGACGGTTTTATGGTTAGGGCGATTGAAAATATCATTCTTATGGTATTAATAGTTTTAAGTCAGAAAAACTTAATTTAATCATTATTACACTACCAATGTATTTAAACAAGTTTTGTCAAGTTATTTTGGTAGAAATGTCTAGAAATGTCATTGGTCAACTTATATCGTGAGTACTATCCTTTAAAAAAGTTCCATGACCCAATCCCTTTTGTCCTGACAGCAAAGATTTGTAGATTAACTTTTAGTATTACAACAGGTTTGTTCATGGCTCACAAAGAAGTTGCAAATATCCAATGGTTTGTGTCTGGCTAGCCTAGTTGTTAGCATCTTGGACTTGAGTCAAGGGTCAAGAGATCTCCGGATGATGGATTAATGTTGCATGTGGGTTCAAAACATCATACATTGCCAGGTTGGTTATTGATAAATATTATATATTATTATATGAAAATATCAATAATAAACCTAACTTTACTCTGCAGAGGACTGTGTGTTGGCAATATTATAAAGTTTTTAGCCTGTTGGTACCATGATATTATCATCCATTTATTTGGAAATATTTGCCAGCCTCAATGGATCTGAAGTGGAATGATTTAATTCATGATAATTTATTTTGTAGTAGAATGTTAAAATGTAGTTAACAAAATGGATATAAACATTTGAACAGCGATTAAGATAGTATTTCTCATTAAATCTGGGGAATATTAATAAGTGAACTGTGTAATGGATCGTAATTTACAAAAAAAAAAACTTAGAGAATGCCAAAATGGTTTAATATCGTTAGTGAGAGGATCCATGTAAACTATTACCGGTTTCAGGATAGTCAGAACCACCCTTATCCCTCTCATCTACAGACACATTAACTCAGGATGGCAGCGTGTGAGACCGGACTTGTAGCTCCCCACTCAAAAAGACCTAACATCTACTGAGAATACATTTTTGTTTCTAACCACAATCCACTTTACACTTTATCACTTAACAATACTTTCAAACAAATTCTAATTATTATCAATTAGACAGTATTCAGTAAGTTTGCAAGATTATTTTTTAATTTGACACTTATTCAAAGTTGTAGCTAATAAAATGTAAAAGTAAATCTCAGTAACTGTCACACTAACTGATATTTGAAATCAAAGCCGATGTTTATAGTCTAACCCAAACCTATAACATTTTACCCTAGATTATTGCCAAAGTGTAAGTGTGGTATCTTAGGGCGATTTGACTTGTAGTTATTTACACCTGAGTTAACTGTCATGATTGCACAAGGTGCTGTGATGTGCTTAAATTTGTAGTTGAAGGTTACAATGATTTCTGTAATTTTACATTTTCAAATAATCATCATAACAAGTTCAGATTTCTAAAAATATGCACTGGCTTAGGTAAATTTAGTTTATGACAAACAATTTACATAATTTACTTTACGTTCCAAGCTTTCTCAGACAGACCATTATTATTATTTGCATTCTTTCCTTTTACCCATGTTCCTCTTCTAGTTTACACCTGTATTCATTAATTATTAATTTAGGTTAGATTTTAGTCACTTATAATTATTATAAGTGACTATTTCAGTTATTAACGAGACATCCTCACTAAACTTGATTTATGAGCTTACATATATTTATAACATGTTTATGAACTTACTTGTATGTAGAAATAATATAGTGATGCAAAATTATCAGAATTGATACAGGTTGATGATTAAAGATGCCTTTGATATAGTGCAGGGTTTTTCAAGACAGTTTTTTGAACTATGAAATGAAAATTACGGATTTATTATACTTTCACTAACTGTTCAATCTAGCTGCACTTTTAGGCACTTGATATTTTTGCGTAATCTTGATGAAATCTGAATTGTTTTGAATATATTTAAAGTTTTTAAGGTTAAAATAGATTTTTTATAATTAAATTTTATTTAAAAATAATAAAAAAAATACTCAACTAAAGAATGTGGATTAAACTAAAACTATTCAAAATCATCCTTCTGGACAACTTCGAACAAAAATTATTTAGTTTTTATAGACCTGTGTCACGTACAGTGAGACAAGAACGCACATTTGGATAACAAAGTAAGATCAAACTTACTAGTTAGGTTCCAAGTTATTGGAGGCTGATAAAGTGCTTCTACATGGCACATTGATGTTTAAATTTTCAATTAAAGTATCAATGATAGAAAACTGATGTTGCACAGTAATTATTTAAATATATTTTTAATTTATTAACTCAATGTATGTTCTTATCTGCTCCTTTTATTATTTTATATTTTTATTCCTCTATAAGAGATTATAACTTCTGACTCAAACTTCTCTAGTAAATTATGGAACATGCACAATATGTTTTAAACAATTTTCTTGTTTACCTTTTTTATTTTTACCTTTTTTTATTTTATTTTAACTTTTAATTTTGAAATCATATTTTTGTCATTAAAACTAATAATTTAAATTTTTTTACTGCTACATTATTTATAGCAATTAAACAGTAAGGCGACTTCCACCAATAAGTTGTAGGCCTAAGTATGATCTTGTTAGCACTTTGATTTAATTGTATTGGGAAACAGTATTTACCCACAAAGGGTATATTCATGGTAATGATCTCTATATTATGATTAGATTCTACCAATCATATAAGGTTTTACATTCTGTTTAATTAATAATATTCTTACGTTAAACCTTCAGTTGGACATTGGATGCAGCTGAAAATACATATATCACAATATTGAAATGTAAAACTATAATCTACCTCCCATCACTTTTTATCGATTAACATTGAAATAATTTGTTATAGTTCGTTCACACTTTCACCTGTCTCAATATTTTGTAATAAGTCTACCAAATCCAACTTTTACCTTTTGCACATAAATACAAACACATAAATCCACAATCCACATAAACACAATCAGTACAGTCAAAAGGATGTAATAAGAGTCAAACTATCTAAGGTTTTCTGTATAATTGTATAAAATGTAGTTTATTTGTTGTCGATATGCGCAATGTTTTTTCTATTGAGTTAAAAGTCTGAAACCCTATTTTAATATAATGCTTCAGCTAAATAAAGTAGTTCCTGTTATAACTTTTGTTTAATTTGCATTATGCACACCCCTAATATTGCATGTGGTATAATAAATCCTATCAAGCTCATTATGTATAAAAGGATTTTAATTTTCCTATCACAGAAAACATATGTTGGTTATTATTGATCACTAATTGTGCATAAACATTTTATTTAGTTAAATAGGCTTATATAAGAAATTATATATAATATATATTTATATATATAAAAGCTATGTTTTAGTACTAATCTTAACTTTTGTATACTTATTTTTTCACAAAACAGTTTTAAGTTACTTCATACTTTAATGAATCAATTATTTTTGCATGTATATAACTGTACATAATGTATATAATGTAAATAGATTAGATATACCTTAGGTGTAGAAGCCTTTGATTTTATAGATTTAATTTAACCAAAGTATGAATTATTTATATTATTTATTTTATACTGATGTTATACTATATAGGTTTTGAATTTGTATATTTATAATTTTTACGATTATTTACAACTGCATAGGTTTACATTTATATTGTTGTAAATGTTATACAGAGAAAAGAACGTTCCTTAACATTAAGAGTTTTGTGGGTACCGTGTACATCTGTGTGAATTATTAGTAACAAAACTTGAGTGTTGTGTCAGGGATCAAGTTAAGATTATTAGCATTTTTGTACTCGGAGCTGTTTGGGAGTTTTCTGTATTTGCTGATGCACTAGATAAGGAGCTAATTGCCAGTCTATAGAAAGTTGAAATTCCCCTGAATGTTACCTTACTCTGCCAACTAAAAACAGTGTTAGTTTATGGTTTGGCAGTAGATATGTGATGTCAAAAGGATCGTACAAACAACCAAGCATTAATGTTTCACAGCCAAAATACTTACAAACACAGTTAAATCGGTTAAACCTTCCAGTTAATTTACCTTTGAAGTCACATCTTATATTTTAATAAGTTTAAATGAAGGTTAAAATTTATTTGTGTATAGGAAAACTATATATGTATTCGTAAGATGTTGCGATTTAAATGTACTCAGGGTGCAGCACATTAAATTATTAAGTTTAAATATTTTCCTATTACCGTAACCATAACTAGGTTACAGCTTATCTGAGCTCAACTGAACCAAAATAGGATGAGAGTTAAAATGTTTCTATAATATGGAGATCTAAGGAAAATTAGTGAAATTGTTAGTTTAACTAAGCTATAAAGAAGAAGAACGGCTTAGCAAAATTACATTACAGTAAATAATTTTCTCACTGGAGTGTAGGATGTGGTAGATTCTCCGTGGTAATTGGTTAAAGTGGTGCAAGCGGTGTTTAGAGACAACTGAAATCCCCAAGGTCGGCGCTAGTGTCGCTTATTTGTATTTGTTACGCATATGTGATTGTTTTATACAAGCTTCCTTGCTTGAGATAACAATTCTGGTTTTTTGTTCAATTTTTAAAATTTTTTAGACCATCATGACATATTAATTTATAAGATTTTTTGATCAAAAGTATTGCTTTGAAGATTTGTATTCTGTAGTAATTTTTTTGTCTCTTTCAAATATTTCACATACGTCATGTGAACAAGCTTTGCTATTTGTTCACTTCGCCAGAGTTTGAGCTCAAAAGGAGTAGTTTTCCTACACTCCTTTAAGAAATACCGCGGAATTTCCAAATTAATCACCCTGTAACTCAAAACCTTTTCACTAATGCCAATTAATTTTATGATACAACCAACAACTAAACGTTAAAATTAGGTTTTTTAAGAATGTCAGTTTTTTTCACTACCTTAATTTGTCTCATCCTGACTTTCATTTGCAGTATTCCATCTTGACAAGATGCAGAAAATTATTGTAGTAGACATTGTTCAGTCTTTTGAAATTTTTCAATCCACAACATTTAACAATCATGAATTTGTCTAGATTTTCAGGCGTTTTAGAAGTCAAAACTATTCCTTTATTATTAAACTTGTTAAGATAATTTATTTCTGAAACTATATCTCCATTACAGTTCAATAGCTGATGATTATGATCCAAATTATGTTTTTGGTATTTAGATTGAAGCCTATCTAATGTTAATCTTCTTAGTGAACAAATTTGCTCTCATAAGAATAATTCGGTTTTATAAAGTTGCCTTTTGGTGCAGGGTGGCTGTCTTCTATAGTTTGTCCAAAAAAGAAAATGTAGATGACTTCTAAACAGCTCTATTATTTATCATATTAATGTCCATTTTTTGTTGAATGTAATTCTTGTGTAAACAAATTTTTATGCATAATCAAAACTGCTCACTCATTTTAATTGTTTCTTGTTGTCTTTGAACAAAACCAAATAATAATTTATATCTAAAATTTAGCTTATAAGATTTATAACTGAAATTTTTGTAATATATTTTTATCAATGTTTATGTTTGTGTTTTAATTCCCATAGAAATATAAGCAATCCCTTCCATCCGGCTAGGACTATTTTACAGTACAATTGTTAGAAGGTAAAACTGTGACAATATTTAACTGAGGTAACTTTGAGTGGGTGTAACTTTTAATTAGTTATTCACATTGCTCAACAAGCTGTTATTCCCACACCAATTGCTTACATTTTCTTCTTTTTATAAACTTAAACACACAATACTACTATTAATTGCTTTATAACTCTTTTGTTGAAGATTAAATTGAAGAGAATGATAGTCATGTTAGAATCACTTGTTAGGAAAATAATTTGACGCATACAGTCATTGACAATTTGCTAGGTTGGGAAAATATTTGTTTTGTAAATTAACAATTTTAAGAAATACAATGTCTTGGAAGGAACTGGGAATTTCAACCTCCAAGATACCAGACTACCAGGTAATAACTTGAAAGTTGTAGATCATTTTTACCATTATTGCTTGCAAGAACAATATGGATGATAATTTCAGTAAAACAATGAGGATGATATTTTGAAATGGATATGTCTTATCTCTGCGGGTGGGGGAGGGGGGTTGTTGGCAATTTGATAAACCAAAATTTGAAACGGATTTGGACAGCTGTTTCTTTTTTTAATTTTCACTTAGCTACACATAAAAAATTATTTGATTGCTATAGATTTTAGTGAATTTCATAGAACCTATATTATTCCCATCATAGTAATTGAATGGTTCTGAATATGCAGGTTTGCTGCAATAAGTGTTATTTTACATGACAAATATAAAGGCTATTAAGGAAAAACATACCTATTTTTTTAGATTATGTAGATAACTAAGCGAGTTATACCATTTTGTCTATTCTCCATGAGAAATATATGGGCAATTAGTATGTAGGTTTGCTGCCTTAAGAAACATTACATTCAAAGGTTTTATGGATTTATTGATAAAAGAACTAGATGGACTTGCATACGAAATTTTGAAAGAATATTTAAGTAAATGAGTTAGTTATTGATTTTTAGTTATTTTCCTTAAGATTAATAATAAGTACTGTGTTTACTACTTTTAATATCTCAGTAACCAATTGACCTAGAGTCATGATTCAAAATACCAAATTGTGTGTTTTTTGAGCTGAATCAATCCAATGGCTAAATGAAAAATTATATTTTTCAAAAATAATACATAATTAAATTGAAAACCCTATTTTGGGGTACAAAAACCCCCCAAAAGTGTAGTTCATTTAGTCCAATTTTGTTGCCCAATGAACTCATCCAATATATTACAGAAAGGAACAACTCAACCGGATTTTATAACAATCGGACAATAATTGTGGCAGTTATCGTGGTGACACATGTATATGCTTATATAGTAGGCTAAATAAAATTTTGTATGACCCCCAAAACGTGTTCCGGGGGTTATGTTATGTACTTCTATCATAGTCCCGGGCTTAACTGTCACCTTGGAGGTCTTATGAATAAGCTCACTTTTCCATAGGAAATTCACTATACCAGGATTAAAATCAACAGAAGCTTTAAGGTAAAATTTAAATTAAGTCATATGGTTCATATAAACACATGTCATTGAATTGAATCAAAGAAACAGCTGTCCAAATCCGTTTCAAATTTTGGTTTCGCAAATTGCCAACAACCCCCTCCCCACCCGCAGAGCTAAGACATATCCTTAAAATTATGAGTATTGTTTATTATTATTTTCTAATGTTTTATTAACACTTAAAAGAAAACTTAACTTATGTTACAGTGGTTGGACCAAGAATATTTCTTTTATTACAGTGTGGTTGTTTGTATTAAATAATAATTAATTTATACCAATAATTTTCACATATTTATCTCCTTTTTTATGGTTTTATTTTTGTTACATTGGCGGACTAGACAGTAAATAGTTTTGTAATAAATACACATGAATATACCTAATACATTAAGTATGTAGTCTATTATCTAAAAAAGTATTTATTAATAATTTATTTATGAATTAGGCCTGCGTTTGCATCATTAAGAGAAACAACTTCAATGCTATATTATAAAGGTAAATTGATATGAATTTAAAACAAGGATGTGACTGCACATATCATGTCATGTTTATTTACATCTCAACTCGTATTCGTGTTCCTCGATCAGCATGTAGAGGTTAGGTTTGCCAAATAAACAAAACAGACACAACCACATGTTATAAAGTTCAACTGCATTAATAAGTGACCTTGAAGCTTCTATTCATCTTAAGAGGCGGCAGGAGTCAATCCAGACGCTCACACGCTTGACATGGGATGGGTTTAATTATCTTTTATTTCCTCGTAAAGGAAATTTATTAAAAACAAAATACCAAATACAAAGTATTTTATAGGTCCTTTATCAACATATCGACGTGTTAAACTAGCAAAACTAAGGTTTAGAAATATTTTTTTTTTAATTTAGAAAATTAAAATCCCATAAGGATTTAACAAACTAATTCTGTTGTGTTATTTTTGTTTATCAGTGGAAATTTTCAAACTTTGGACCTAAATAAACTCCACATATTCATAAATAAAATGTATTGAATAACTTTTTGTATTTGATTTGCTCTTAGCCATAATATTTTTTTAAGTGTGTGAAGAGTGTACGCACTTAAAAAAATTATTATGGCTTTTCCACTGATAAGCAAAAATAATATAACAGAATAAGTTTTGTTAAATCCTTATGGGATTTTAATTTTCTAATTTCAAAAAAATAAAATATTTCTAATCCTTAGTGTTGGTAGTTTAACACATCAATATGTTGATAAGGACCTCTAAAATACTTTGTATTTCGTATTTTGTTTTTAATAAATTTCCTTTAGAGCAATTAAAAGATAATCAAACCCGTCCCATGTCAAGCGTGTGAGCACCTGGACTGACTCCTGCCGCCTCTTAATCATGGTGTAATAATGTAAAGTATAACCAAAGTTTAGTGAAAAGATAGTGACTCGTTTACTGGTTGCTATAGCAACCCCCACGATGTCAATGTTCCCACTCTGTCCCGCCGAATGTCAACAATGCGTCTTGCTGTATCAGCTGATCAGCTGTGTTGAGTTTCAGTGATGACAACGCGGTACAGGAAGAAACATGTCTAGATTCCTGGATGACGTGCTCGTGTTATTAGTTGTGTTTAAGTCATTTAAATGTTTTACCGTTATTAATTAAAGAGTGTAGTTAATAGTGTATTTCGTGTGTCATAAATATGTGAATAGTAACAACTTTTAAGAAACAATTAAGAGTCATTTTTATGTTTAGGGTAAGTAATACATTTTACTTGAGGAACTAATTTGTTTAGTTTTATTTTGGACGATGAAATAGATGTCAGCCTACATTAATGCTGCTTCAGCGAATGACAATAAAATTAACATGATGTAATACTAGTTATACTTTCTTTTTATAAGTGATCTATGAATTAGCAAAATTTTACTGTGACTGTGCTATGTTTGAGGAAACTTACTCAAATATTCAAACAATAATTCAGGCCCAATATGCTGTAAAATCTATAAATCCGAATGGGACCTTTCGTGATAAATAACTATGAAATCAATTACAGTATTATATAAATCTACAATATCAAATTATTTACAATATTTATTTTAAACTCATTTTTTCACACTGTATTAAATTACTATCCTCACATACCTAATTTTACTATAGGCCTAATGGTAAGCACCAAGTTTACAAATAAAAAACAAACAATATTTTATTTAAAACTATTACTCTTCTAGGTTTTTTAATGTCACAAAGTCCTACGTATACAAACTCAACCCTAATATTGACTGTATGGTCCCTTACCGGACATTTTCTACAGAATTCTAATATCCGTAATACTACTTGTCCGTAAAACTGTGCAAGGTTCTAGTAGTAAACTTCGACCTTTACCAAAAATAACTGTATTGTTTAGTTGACGCTTAAAAAGTTTAGTTTACGGAATAAATTGCAATTGTAGGTTTTCCTTTGATCAACCGAGGCTTTGAAGTTAAGAACTTCAAAGGTTAGCATTGTTTCACCAGCAGGCAGAGACACCTTGACGTTGACAATTATCTACCAGGAAGGCGGCAGTGTGTAGGCGGATATTAAAAAGTCATTAACAACGCATACTTAGCAGTAATACCTGTATATTACCAGTATACTCTTTTACCTGCTAGAATACACATAGTTTACGTGTCTGCTTTGTACTTTCAAAGATATTGGACGTTTTCGTGAGCTCTGTTTACGGAAATATATACGTACATTAAAAACAGTGTTTTTGACACCTGGGAACTCCATTACAAAAACAACTTGGGCCCGGAAAAAGAGTTGTCACGACAACCAAGTTAATAGCTGTGTTTCTTATAGGAAATTCGATAAAAGGCAGATAATCAATTAATGAGTGTGAAACTGGTAACTCAATATCAGTAAAATCATAATTAGGAGAGTGGTCTAAGTGAAATTAAAACCAAACCGTTTTTCTTATTTTATTTGAACAACAATTTTATTTATAGTCAATTGAGGTTTATATAGAAACTTGGAAATAGGTACTATAAACTTATTAGACAGTTTTATTATTCGATCCAACCAATGCATACAAACATTAAGGAATAACAGGTCGTGTTTTAACGAGTAAATGAATGTTTTTAAAATTAGTTTCGTGAAAATTACGTTTTATGCTGATCGTTAAAAAAATAAAATAAATCCTAATTTGTAATGGCGTTTAGCAAAGTAATTAAAGTTGTGATCTTCTCATAAGTAACTTCACCCATTTGATCAACAAGATCAATTTAAAACAGACAGCTGATTATCTGTCAATACTAATAAATCGATTGTCAAATTCGAAAACTTTACTATTGATACGCACGTATTTTCATTTTTCCTACATTATAATATCTAATAGATTAACACAAGACCTCTACATCAGCTGATTATTTCCTTGTCTAGTTTGGGAAAGGGCTAATTTCGACCCGCAATTCAAATACATAAAAAACTGTTATTTTCGCAGCAGTGTCACAACAAATCTTTCTGCATAACTCGGAACAAAGTGTTTTTCGATACCTAATTATATTTCTGATTTCGACTTATAATGTAATTAAACCAAAAAAGAGGAAAAACCATCCACATTGGGATGAAAACTACTATCACGGAAAGTAAAAATAATCCTGCTGAAATATAAAAGGCATTACTTTGTTTTCGATTGGATTAGAGTTCTCCGAGCAGTGCTGATGTAAGTCACTTAGAGTCAAGGGGAGTGATAAAATTTAAAAGTAAAACGTAAATGGTGGGCAGGAGCTGGGTGATTTCATTATGTAGGGATGAATGAAACCCCCACCTTGCCCCGCCACCGACCCCCGACGCCCACCAGTTGTGTCCCAGGTTATGTTGTGTTAGTGTAACGCGCGCTTCAGTGCTCGGCGATTGTGCGCGTTCATTGTGGAAATTATCTTCATTGTGGTGGCGGTGTCTGGTGTTCAAATAAAGAAGCTAATCGTGAAAAAGTGTTATTGTGTACCTAGATTTTCAAAGTGTTAAATCCTGTTGGTGTTTTGTCAGTTCAGTGTAGGTGTAAAGTGTCAAGTTTGTGGTGCAGAGATATATTGGTTCAAATCCAGTAGGTAAAGTATGATATTTTATTAATAACAATTTAAAATAATTATGAAACATTATTGAAATAACGTATAGTAAAATAATAAATTTCTATAACATTATAAGAGCAATAAAGTTTATGATACTTTTTATTAATTTTTAAAAACATTAAAAGTTTAAATTAAGTACAGTAGGATACATTGGGTATGAATCAATATTATTTAATCTAGGACCAATATACTTTATATCTATGGCATTAAACCAATAAGTGATACTTTAAAATCTTTTAAAACTATTTTTATACTTTTATCGGGTCTTTACTACAACTAGAAGACTTTTCTTAATATATTCGAAATTGATACTTTTAAATGAATAAAATGTTTTTAGGAGCTCAGAAAAAGGACACCATTACGGTTTCGAACGAACAATATTTTTAATTTTTACAGATGTTTAATAATTTTAATATTTAGGTTAATATTAAAAAAATATTAACGGAAATAGGGTACATATAAGAGTTGATTTAAGGTGATACAAACGATTCGCAAAATAACGCCCTCAAAGAGTTATATTACTAACAATTTATTATTTACAAGGGAACGTTAAATGGTACACGTTTAGAAACCATTTTCGGAAAAATGGTTAATTTTATTTTTAATTCTTAAATTAGACTAGCCAAGCATAAAACCGGCTGAGTGGTTTCTCAGATCCATCGTTACAAAGGTTATTGGTTATTGAACATACACTGTTTATAAATAGACGAGATATTTTCTGCTCGCTAATCTCATAGCCAACACCTTGTAAGGTGGTGTAGGAAAAACTGAGCCTACTAAGTGTATTTAGCTATGCTTAGAGTAGAAACTCCCAGAAAAGATAATGCTGGATTATTCGTATATTTAACTCACTGAGAGTTGACATCGATTAAATCATATGTTATTAAATTTTTTCAAACAAAAAATTTAGAATGAAATTGTAAATAAAATTGGAATTTCTGAAGCAAAATTTAGGAAATATACACTGAAGCTTTTGATGTTTAAGTTTGTTTTTATAAATTGATATTTTATAGCTATTTCAATAGATTCTTAAAGACAAGGTCCGGAGTTTGTTGTATGACGCTTCGGTCACCGGTGCTAAAACTCGCTGCTAAGATTCGCAAAAACTCCTCAGAGTCTGGGTCAGCGATGCCAAGGTTTAGATCCCATAGTTGATAATTGACTCGTGTTTCTAGTATTTTATCTGTTTTAAAACTTCAATCGCCCATCATCATACACAGGCGATAGAATTAAAGATAGCGAGTTACCGTAGCGGTAGCATTAGGAGTTATCAAAAATAAAATCTAATCTAAAAAACCATCTCTAAATCTTAAGCTCCGACAAGTCATCGGACACTGGTTTCGATCCAGCAGCCTTTGACTTACTGGGCGGTTAGTGCTGTTCACCTTTGACTGTGACAGCTCATACTTTATCTTTGATTGATACGTTTGTGCCACGTATATATCACCACGCTGTATATCAGGGTAGGAAAAGTATAGTTGTTACGTCTAAATGTCAATTCTTTATATCTCTGTACAATTCATTGTTTGTTTTGTAAAAAAATTGTTCTTCAGACTACATAAAAAAGACATATTATCATTTAATAATAAGTAATAATAATAATAATAATAATAAATTGTCTTTTATTTAGAGCGGTTTTCATCATACAATATAATGGTTTTCAAAACAACTCATGTCACACAAAATTCACAAAATTATAAAAACAAGAAAATTTACAGAAAGGCTTATAAATACCGTACTTAATAAAATAAAACACTGTACATTACAAGGTTAAATTCTATTCTATTGGTCTTATATTAGGTTTTAGAACACCGCTCAGCAATCTTTCACGTACATTTTTTTTAAATTTGTTTTTTGACATTCTATCATGCCCGATACTGGACCCCAATGAATTTAAAATTTTTGGCGCGAAATAGGAAAATCCTCTCCGGTCAGACTCGGAGCGCACACGAGGCACCTCCATCATGTCGTCCTGCCTGGTACTCCGAGATCTAAGGTCGGAACGGGGCCTGAGCCTCTCTTTCAGATACTACATAAAAAAAAGTACAGACATAATAACTGGTAAAATAATTTACTACACTTTTCAAAAATGTTGATTGATGTAGATGTGCGTAGTTGTTTTATAGATTAATACCTCGTAGGTCTAAAAGTTAGATACAAAGACAAATATCAAGTTAAAATAAATATGACTATAATAAACATTTGTAAATACTAACAAAAACGTTGAAAAAACCATTGAAACTCTTGATTGAAAATAAATTTCTAGAATTTAATCAAGATTCTCGCTGGAAAAAAATCTGCTGATTGTAACAGATTTGACGAGACGTTCATTGAACAGTTTGAGAAGATGTTGATTGCCGGTGCCGGAAAATTCAATTCTGCTCCTTTAATTTAAAAGTGATTATAAATATTTGGTCTCGTTTTCGCTCCTATCTTAGCATCTGGAGTGGCAATATTTAGTTAACGACGTCGTTGCAGCTTCTGGCCTCCGTAGCTGTTCTCAGATTTAATTAAAACTCACAACTTTCTGGCTGGTCGAAATGATAAAATGTTGACAATTCGTTATCGATCTCCTGAAAATTACATCTTCATCTTCCTTTTGAATTTCTTCTTACTTTCATCTATTTACCAATCAATTAAAAAATTCTTAATTTCAATGATGATCTTTATCGATAAAAAGTTAAATTAACTCTGTTTAAGTTTGATGGAATATTTTCGCACGATCATCGAAATATCTGAGTCCCAAACAAATATTGCTCATAAAAATAACTCATTCTCCATTGAATGAAATGCATAGGCTGAAATCTGAATTCATTAATACTACTTTAATCATATGTTGATATTAAAATTAGATCTAGTCAGATTAATTAGTTACTATGCTAGAAAATAAATTGTCGGCTGTCAGTGGCAAGCTACAGGTCATCAAATCCACTACACTCATTACACTCACCCTTCACTCATATTCACTTTAAATTATCATACAAGTGGTTGAGTCGGTGTCTCACGAGTATGAATATGAACATGTTATGAGTATGAATATGTTAATATGTCGTTCATCCTCCTTGCGCTGTCAATATTGTTCTTAGTTCTATTGTTTAATATGGATCATTGCAAAAAAGTAAAGTTAACATTTAGTAAAAGTTGTTTTAGTAGCTACACGCACAGACGATTCATAAATGCGTTCAGGCTAGGAATCGGGTTTTTTATAATTTTATTGATTTGGAGGCTAAAAGTGAAAAATTTTCTCATTATTTTCCGTCTTACAGACCTCAATAGACTGTTTTGTAACATATGCCTAGTTAAGCTGTAAAATATAAGCAAATGTTTAAAAATTTTAAAATTTGTGTTGTATCCTTTTAACTAAGAACTACTTATAACTATGATGTCAGTAAGGCGTACTAATTTACATAGTAAACAAAATTCAATTTCAAAAATTACTAACACATAATTAACACATTTATCAGCAAAAGTAGTCCAGCATTTGAGTAAGTGTTTACACAAATACCAAAAACAGACCGATTTCGGATATCAACGAAATAAAGACATTCAGTTAACTTAGGTTGTACGTTAATTAATGTATTTCAAATAATTATTTGAGAACAGAAATGCGTAAAGAAGAGAAGAGTTCCTAGTCGAGCTTCTCAGTCCTCTAAGATGTCAATGCTTTCCTAACTCCTTTGTAGATCGAAGCACAGCTGATTAACTTTGAAACTTGAAAACTTTTGTTTTAACTTTTGTCATTTTAATTTAAATTACACATTCAATCCCGATAAGGATTATGCAATTCTAATTCTTTAATCACTGTTAGAAACTTCAGTAAAAGATACAACTTCCAATCAGGAAGTTGTATCTTTTAAGCTGGAATAAATCATTTTCATTAACTCAATGATGTACCTCCTGCGCTTCGCAACGTTTATAAAGAAAAAATTGGTTTGGTGAAATGTTTAAATATTTTTGAGTTGAGAGTGGAAACACACGTTTTGTGGTTCCCTAAAGCCAAAAATGTGGTTTTCGTACTGTTATCTGTCTGTGTACTGGCACCGAGACGACAAATGGTCCGATTTCTATGAGATTTGGAACAGGGATGCACTTTGGAAACACCTTCATTAGTTTTTAAAATTTGTTTTTAAGGGATGTTTTGTCACCAAAAGTTTAAAAAATTGGATAATAAAAATTTCCCAAAAATGTTCTAACGATATTGATTAAATAAATCCAATCATTTCCATTAAAAACCAGCTAAAAATAAACAAATCAGAATTTGAATTTTTACCTAGAAAAATGGTTTCAGAGATGAGTTAAGTTTACTGTCTGCGGTATTCCTTGAACTTTGTCTAAGAGCGCTTAATGTTATTTTTTTGGGGAGTCTAAATAACATATTGCTTGCTAATTTAATAACAGTTTTTCATGAAACTTTTTATGTTATTTTTACTTTAGTTTTAGAAGGAGAAAGTATGATGGAGTCAGTATAATACCGTTTATTTTTTTAATTGAAACTACCCATAACACCCTTCGTAACACCCTTGTATACAATTAAATACATAGAGATAATGTAGCGGCGATAGTGACAAAGGATAGCGAGAGACCGCTCCTGATCTGACATGAGTCGCTTAGTCGCCACACAACTCGGACCGGACACGTTTGAGTAATTTGACTAATTGGGAGCTTATGCGTCGAAAGTTGCTGACAACAAATAGGTATTGAAGCTGGTTATTAGCTCGTTTTAGATGTGCATTGTATTATTATTCTTAAATTGTGAGAAGTGAACCTAAAACTGGAACTGTGAATCTTTAATCTTATATGGTACTAGCCAAAGTACCCGTTCTTCGCACGGGCTAAAAAGGCTGAAAGGTGTAGGCTCTACTGATACATTCAAGGTATTGTTAATTAATTCTTCATTGTTTACAAAATGACAAAACAGGAGTGTCTACAACATTTCAAAGTAACATATGTCAAATATTGGGAGAGGATAAGGATTAATGTAATAGAGACAGTCGTCGGAAAAAAAACTTAAAATCTACCATTCCGCTATTTCAAATAATTCACTAATTTCGATCCAGCAGTTTATCTGAAAAAACAACTTTATTTTTTCTTCTTCCCGAACTGTCAAAATACAGTGAAAACGGATGTTGTCATTAGAAAATGTAAACATTGAAACCTAGGACGGTCACGGCAGCTCTTTCTTCTTCTTCTCCTTCTTCTCGAACTGTCAAATTTTAGTATTCACAGCTGTTGACATTCAAGTAATTTTATGTTTTCATTCTCTAAAAATGTAAACATTGAAACTTAGGACGTTCACAGGGCGTAGCCCGAGATGATTTTAAGGAAATGAGTATGCCTATGTGTTGCATGAGTTTAAGATCTACCTTTGCCTAAAATTTCAAACCGGTCGGTTCAGTATTTTTCGCATTCACTTGCCACAACAAACCCACAAACAAACCCACAAACCCTCAAACCCACAAACAAACATACAGAAACCACCTCTTCTTTATAATATAATAGATTAGATAACTAAGTTGTGGTTTAAGTTAGTTGTGGAGTCACCTGGCGTTTACTGCACTGTATCTCAGAGAAATGGGTAAGCAAATGCAAGGTTTATTTAACAATGGGTAGAACACTTTGTATTGTTAAACTGACAGTTTAGTGGGTATTTTTCCCTTGTGTTTGATATAGTTTTGTACTGCTGTCACAAGGGTGAGAGTCGGGGGATGCGTCAAGCAGACGGCGAAGCGTGATATGTTATGAATAATGCATATTTATTATTAGCACACAATTTGCAATTCCAGATGTGTAACAGATAACTGTCATTGTCTTTGTGGTATACGTTCAACATTTAAAACAATGATTTATCTCAATTTATGTTTATCTTAAATATGTTAATATGTGTAGACTGTTCAATTTTGTTCACACTCAGAGTATTAATTTTTTTTAACTATACGGAATAAATCAAATAAAGAGTAAAAAATCATTATATTCTTTTGGCTGAATTCAGGGTTTTTAGTAATGCAAAATGAAGGGGATTAAATCACTATCTGGGTGTCTAAGTGACTGAGTTCCTGGGTTCCGCTTCAGAAGTTGAAGGTCACCGGATCGAATCTCTCAACATTTGAATCTGGACCCCGTTGCCATTTTGTCATTAGGCTATTTATTCATGATGGTTCCTTACAACATTTTGACGTTAGGTAGTAACAAGACAGGCGTTTACGCCGATCCACATCAAAATAACGATAAAATTCCGAAATGCGTAGCAAAACACAAAATAAAAAATAAATAGATTAGTCAAATTTAGTATAAGTTAATCAATGTTTTATAAAAACCTCGCTTACAAATAATAAAACACATTTCAACTACTATAAGGCGTAGAGTGGTAGATTTCTTATTATAGTGGCTTGCACCAAAACACTCCATACATAATTCGAACCAAAGAAAAATCATAATTTTTACACAGAAGAACGCAACATTCAAAGTTACCCTACACATTTATTCTCATCAGAGCGGGCTTAAATCAGAAAACCAACAGACAAAAGGTACACTGTAATATAATGGAATTTTTCTTTTTTAAAGTGTCGTAGTAAAACTATATACATTAGTTTCTGAAATAATTTGTGTGTCATCATGTTACATTTGCTTTTCTTAATCTAGCATTGGTAATATCATCTCAACATTTGGAAATGTTATCACATATATTCAAATCTATGATTGCTAATTGAACTTAGTATATCAATGAAAGAAAGAATTCCTATCGTAGGTTAGTATTCTTATCTCTCGATGCTTAGAAAAATCCAAATGCTTAGAATTAAATCCAAATTGTAATGAATTATTCCAAGACAATGGAAACAATGTTTTAAATTTATTTTGGGGAGCAAGAATGTGCCAGGAAAAGATGTGATGTAATGTTAACCATCACTTGTATAAATAGGCCTACATTTCCAACAAAAACAATTAATTAAATTAAATTAAATTTATTAAATTTTTTATCAGAGAAAGAACTTACAAAACACATGAATTACATATTATGGTTGTATTCAGTAATAATCCGTTTTAGCTGACACGTTGCTCCAGCAACTAAATCTTTGAAGTGAAATCTGCATACGGTTTATTCCTTTGTTTATGATTCAATAGAGTTTGAATACTGATTGAAGCACGTGTGTCTGAGCAGTTTATGATTTTGTTAGATTAATTGTAATTTAGTTATTTTAAAATTAAACAAAATATTAAAGAAAATCAAAGCAGTTCTTATTTGTATTAGGACATTAACACCACTTCACAATAATAACAAGATACACAGTTAATCAGTTAGTTTCTCAGAGAATATTAAATAATTTCTATCATTAAAATATACTAAATAAGTAGTCCTACTAAAAATAGTTAAAAAATCGCATTAAACGTAATGTACGTTGGAGGTCAGTATAGTTATGTTTTTTACGTAATAACTTATTTAGGAAAAAGCTTGATATAACAATAGACCACTTGAAATTTTTTAAAAACACACTTTAAACAACGGTAATAGCTGAAAAATAAAATTCTTTCGAAAATTCATTGTCTCTACTAAATTTCATTTACAATTTCTCTTTTCAAATAATTAATCTTTTTTCCAAGTAAATAACGATGAGTGAGCTCACGTTCAAACGTAAACTAATGGTCATAGACGATAATTTATACTGCAGAGATAACAAGAAGCTCATGAACTGAGTAGTTACGTTATACAGTACCGGTATTGCTTGAGCTCCTTAATTATCTCACGGCTAGAAAGTCTGCATTGTAAGATTAGATTATGGCGGATTCGAATATAATGAGAAATCAGCATCGTAGCAGCACATCTGCATACGTAGCGAATTTCCGTTGGTTCATGAACTAATAGTAATGATTAAAACTAAGTATGCTCCATAAGAATATCATGGTAAAAGTCATGTTGTTGTATAAAGATATGTTGGTTTGCTGCAAAAGGAAACGAAACGTTATCATAGTCCTTGAGGTAAGCCTGACTATGACAATAGTTTTCCCTATGTGAAATTCACTTTCAATGAAACATTATACGTGAATACCCAGTACGGCGTGTTAAAAGTGAAGTTGACATCTAGCATGGATGTGTGTTTAAACAGAGCTCCTTAAATAGTGGTAGCGTTATGTATTTAGCTCCTCTGCTCCATATTCATGTGAATAGCAGTACGTTGTCTAAAAGCGCCCTATGTTATTCTTATGAATATTAAAAATCTATTTCTTCCGCATTTTCCAACCGTTTTCCATGAAACTTGGTATGAAGTGTAAGGTCAAATCACCCAGCAAAACCAACTAAAAAACTTGTAATACCAAGCATTTTGTTGGGGGGAGGGGTTTCCCCCATATACAGCTCGAACAATAAGTTTAACTTTGTCTCTCTTGTTTTTATTTTCAGAAATGGGATGATTATTTTTCAAACAATTAATTATTAAATGATACCTCGTATTTACATAAACTTTGAAGAACATGATAGTTTTATTACATATTGTCTTTTTTAAATTTACTCAAGGGAGAAAGTATGTGTCAGTCCACTGATACCGTTTATTTACTGGGCTCTGTACAAGACATTACCCCATCCTAAGAAAACTTCCTGGTGTTATAACAATTTTAATAAAACAAGAACTGTTTTGTTTACTTACCTTGACTTATCGCCGTTCTGTAGATCTCACGGAGACATGGAAACTGAATTAAAACCTATTCTTTTGGGTTAGGATTTGATTAGGTTACATTGGTAGAGTTAGGTGGGATTAGAACGATAAAACAATCAAATTTTAGATAAAAAATATTTTAAAGAGTAAAAACACTGTTTGACTAAATTCTTTTAAGGTAAGTTTTTGGTTTTTTGATGATTCGTGTGAGGGTTTGTGAAATAATAATGAATATATTTGGTTGAAATATTATACATTGGTTAAACCATTGAAGCCAAAAACATTGAGACACTCAAAGTTGGAACTAGAAACTCATTAAAATTCAGTATTGGGAAGACAAAAGTGGATTACTGTAGGTGTTGAGAAAATAAGTGTGGATATAAAGATAAAACTGGGATTCCCAATGTATTCTCAGATCGATGGAGACGTTGATTACTTTGCAACTGCCACCTTCCATCCAGCCGTGTTGCATTTTGAAGCTTAAAAATGTCCTAGCTCGAGGACAGCAGTAATTAAAAAAAATTTGTATGTCAAGTGGTAACAAAATTATACGGAACATAATTAAATTGAAATACATATTATTTGTAATGTATGTATTTAAAACAATTCTTTAAGAAAGGAAATACATATGCGTAATAAAATTATTAAAATATAATTGCCAATACGTCATATTAAAGGAAGATCATTAAAACAAAAATATTATCAAGAAAAAGATTTAAAGCAATATTGATCCTATGTACCATTTGAAAAGAAATAAATGTTAACGTCTTTTGAAAACTAACAAAGCATATTTTTGAACTTTCATATCCATAAAAATATATTTCAGTATTTTCAAGTATTTATATTGTTTTTATTTTACTCAATTTAGGACGTTTAGATGAGTGACACGACGTTTATAATTTAGATGAATGATACAAGTGTGACCTGACCTTTGCATAAAAAATATCAAGGCTAAATCCTGAATAAATTCAATGTATAACCTATACTGTTGAATGATTAATCTAAATTTGACTTCAAGATACAAAGTTTTAGGTTGAATTGTGTTTCAAGTAATTGTAAATACTCATGATGTCTAAAGTTACGTTTATTTATTATAAAACTACTGTGTTAAATATTTAGCTAGTGCAATGATTTAAAAATATTGGTGTCGTTTTAAAGTTTCAGTAAACGTTATTACATAGCTCAAAAGTTGGAAACAATGAGGTTAACTTATGACCTGCATATTAGAGCGTGGCGTACACTACAGTATGTTCTTGAAAGGAATACCATTTTGGGTAGTAATATTTGAACCAGTTTTGTAATAAACTACCTTACTTTGTGACTTGTTAGAGTTAATACAGTAAGTACATTACTTAGTAAGTATGCCCGTACAACTGAACATGTCGTGAACTGAACCTTTCAAACTTTCAATATTTTTTTAGGTAAACTCATAGTTATTATTAGTTTATTAACTTCTACTAGTGAATGTAGAAGAATATTCTTCGTCGATAAAAGAAAATATGAAACTTTTATATTGGTGGGATAATTAATTACAAAATTATCCTATGAAGATTAAAATACTTCCAAGGCTATGTTTGCAGGCCAACAATAAGCAGGCCTGTCAACATAGACAAATCGATCCAATCCAGCAAATAGTTTGCAATACCTGTAATGGAAAATACGTTTCTCACTGAATTTTCTTTATCAAAAATAATTTGAATATAAACTGGACATACATAATTTAACGAAAATGTACGTGTTAAAACATAGTTAGGTTAGAACAATTTTCACAACGATGTACGATTCAGTTTCTATTTAAGATTTCAAAATTTAATCTAAACTTCATTTGAAATTTTGTCTTATTAGTTAAATAAATACCTCATATTATTGTATAGAATATGTAAGACTTCAAGAAAATTAACAAATTATGGTACCAGAAAGAATAGGATACTTTAACATTGTTTAGAATAGTTTATGCAACAGTTGCGCTGGCAAGAATAATCTGTTATGGATAAAACTACTCCTCAAAAGTTTAACTTTGCATGCTACACGAACGGCGAACGGTTCCTAGCTGCCAGCCGGTGCTAATAAAACATGCCAGGTGCAGGGTGTACAATAATAGACCCTTCCTTTCCCTCCTTCATATAACGACTAATACTAAAAACGATTGTTTGAATATTTGAAATCCAATTTGAAGTTGCTGCTGTTATAAATTTAACCTTCTGTAGACGGTGGGTTGTATAAAAATAGTGCTTGGTTTTAATAAATTGAGTTACAGGTTTGATTGCAAGCGAGCACACAATATACTGTGATTGCAAGTGTTAGGAATTAGATGAAATACTCCAGATACTAAGTTAAATGAATTTGTTTCCATCAAGCTAATTATTTTCATTTGTTCCAGCTTTCATACCATACTACAAACTCAATCAGTTTTAATGCTTCACAAATTATAATAATTTATAATGAACTTCTTACTATCTAATTTTCTTTTACGAATAGTTCGAAATTTCTAGGTGCAGTGTTAGTGACTGAGTTTGTCAAGTTATTGTAAATGTAATGTTTTTAAGCTGGTAATATTTGCTGAAATATTTAACATATAATTTAGTTGTTGACCCATAATATTGTTTATAGATATTTACAATTCGTTGAGTTTTCTTGTAAAAAATATTTTAATTTGATTTTCTGATACACGATCCCTTACAGCTTATGTAATGGATCGTGTATTCATTAATGATTTATTATAAATTGTGTTACAACACAAAAGGATGCAATTTAATAAAATTAATGCCGGAGAAAAATAGTTGATACATTTTTTCTAATGTTGATTACAAGCTTTTTATGCCAAACCATAATTTTGTTACTAGTGTCACATGAATAGAATTAATAATCTATATCCGTAGAGTGCTACAGATATTAGGAAATATATTAAAATGAAATGGCTCAATATCTTCATTTCATCGCTTACCTATAGCTCCATGAAGTGGGTGTCTTGTACTTTTCCCGCCCACGTGGAGTTAAAGATCATGCCAGAGACGTGGCAGAATAAACCCCAGATAAAGCAGAATTAATTGTAAATGGTAAAGGGGAATTTGGGATTCAAACCGATAAAGATCTAGTATGTATTGCTTACTTGTGTACATGTGTGTCAACTTGATCATTATTATCCAACTCAATACTTCTTTTTATTATTAGTGAGCCTGGTAAATAAGAACTATTTGAAAACTATTGGTTTATAGCTATAAAACACAGTTAGGATTTGAAAACACTCTCAAAATGCATACGTAAGTCATAGAATGGAAATCAAACGCCTTTTGTGTTCAGATATTGACAATAAACAGGTTTAGTCTTGCATATGCGATTGAAACATCAGATGGTGTGAAATACCAATATTGGATATCAAATGGGAAATATTGCTTGAATGTTCCGACAAATCAATAAGTATTCCTAAAATATTGTTGTGTAGGTTATCAATTTTATTCATGCGTTGATTGTGCAGATCTTTCAATCGATAAGTTCCATTTTTTTAAGTTCACGACCATTTTTCTATAGTTCAAAAGTTTTAAAATGATTATTGGATGCTCAGCACATAAGTGACGGCCCTCCTAAAAGTGATCCTGAGAACCTGGTGTATGGTTTGGATTTTATTTGAATTAAAATATATATCTTTTTGAAATAACATGACAGCCAAATTTGATGAAACAGCACAGACAATAACCAGTGAACGCTTTTTGACTGCTTTGGCGTGCACCTATAACAAACTTGAACCATATAAAAATGTTCTGCGGATTTATTGATCTTTTAGCAAATTTTCAATCAAGAAGAAACTATTGCCGTAGGTATTTTGGCAAGACCTAAGCCCGGGGCCATGTTAATTTTTCGTTTCGTGGTACCTAAAGACCAAAAACATATCATGTGTATGTGAACATGACAACTCTCGTAAAAATTGTACGATCAGGACAAAATTTGGCAAAGATGTGTGTTCATACATTTAATCAGACGAGTTCGTAATCCAGCCATATATCCAGTTTTTTGGTTTTGGTTTTTGGTACTACGCATTTTTTTAAATTTAATATTTTAAAGTTTTGCTCTACCTCCAACGGTTACTGAGGCATTAAAAAGTCAGTATTAATTAAAATACAGTACTTTGTATGTTGATGCTCCAGTTTTAATATTATAAAGGATAAGGAAAAATTAATATGTCACTATGAAACTTGGTATTCAGCTTAATGTGCTTGAGATTCATCCATTTATGCTTAAAATAATATTTTATTGTTTGTTAGGGCAGTTCTCCATACTCTTTTGCCTTGTTAATCATATAGAAAATAAGCACACTCCTATATTTATAGAGAGATGTTGATAAAACTTAGTATATAGTCAAAATAAAAATATGGTAAGAAAGGTAACTACTTTCAGTGTTCCTCACAGTAGACTGCACACTCTTTTCCAAGTTAATCTTAAGGAGAATTGGAGAACACTTATTTATCGACAAATATTGATCATACTTGTTATTATTGTCATATTATTGATTTCTAAATTTTCTGAGTACGCAGGTCTGCTGCAAAAGAGTTATTCATTACTGTCGTCGAATAATATGGGTAAATTATTGAGTAACACTTCATACAGTAATCCGAAATACTCCTTATCCCACCTCATCTCCTGATATACGATCTACGATATACGATCACTCAACACACGATTACCTTAACCCAACACCAATATGTATATTTGATGTATTATTTTTCAAAATAAAATTTATTTTGTTTTGATTTGTGAAGCTTTTAAAGTAATCACTGTCTATTATTTTCTCCGTACAGAAATAACACTTCATTATTGAATTATACTTTCAGAAAAATATATCTAGCTCTATCGGCTTAAACATGAGGTTTAATCTGATTTCGGTTTTATAGACTTTGGAAATGCTATCCGAGTATTAATTTCACTTACAGTTTTACCTCAAAGATTGGATCTCCCTGATTCGGATGTATTACATGATTTGCGGTAGTTCAAAGTTGAATAGTGACGACCATAGAGCACCAACTGTCGTTTACTGATGATAATGCTTATAGTTTAGTGAATTTGTATTGCAGTGGTGAGAGGTGTGAGTCGGTAAATGTAGTGAGGTTAACTTCGGAATCGAGGGATCTTTGAACAATTTAATGTATCAGGTATAAGCTATTAAATGAAAATTCTTGGAGCAGGATAATAGCTTACGTTACGTTATACGCGTATCACGCTACTATGCACGGGACTGCGCTGGACCCTGGGGAAATTAGTGGGCACATCAGCTGCAGTTCTGCAAGTAGCGTTGTGTAACGTACGAAAAACGTCAGTTGGTGCTTTATGGACGTACAGGTCACTCACCGAACGTTAAACTACGAGGTAAGTCATGAAATAGATCCATATCAAGGAGAGGGGCCAACATTTAGGGCAAAATAATAAGTGGTATTAATATTTGTGTTCAAAATACCGAAATCAGATTAAACCTCATATAGGCTAACTAGAATATAACGGTATAAGTCAATAAGGAAGGAGTGTTATTTCTAAAATTATTACCATGAATGCAGAAAGTAATAGACATTGATGTCTTTTGAAGATTCACAAATCGTGGGTTGAGTGATCGTGGGATGGAGACGAGGGGCAATAAGGGTATTTTTGATACATGAATTAAGTTTTTTTAACCAATAATATACCCATATTATTCAACGACAGTAATAAAAAACACCACAGCAGACCTGGGTACCAACCGAATTTCCAAATCAATAATATGTAGTAATAATATATGATAAGTTTTATCAATATCTTTCGATAAATAAAAGTTTGCCAATTCTCATTAACGAACTCGTTCAATTCCTTTTGACACTCATTTTTGCTCACACGACAGCAAGTGTCAGTTGTTCGTAATACTCGCGAAGCCAGTTACGACACCGCCGTCAGAAGGAAAACTCATTAATTCCGCACAAGAGTAAACTGCACATTATGAATTAATCATTGCGTTACTGTAATTAGTCAGAATTTAGTATTATCAGGTAAATTTCAAGGCAACTATGAGAATTATATTTATTAAGAGTTTTGGTAGAGTATTGTTATTTTAGAATAAATAAAACTTTTCTACGATTTGTAAAACACCATTTCTTTTGTTTCTAGAAATTGCTGCTTACAACTGTATGAACGTGTGCTAAACAAGTTATAATGTTTTATACCATTTCTTAGCGATTGTCAGCGTTTAATATACTTATTATACAAACATAGTTCCATATAGACACATTATTGTAGTTAAATTGAATGTTTTATAATCATTTAAGCCTAATATCTCTATGGATATGTTTGTTTAGTTGAGTTAAACTACCAGACTGTTACAATTTGTAAAATATAAAGTTTTAAACTCCATTGGGTGTTACTGGATAGGATACGTCATAAATAATAGTTTTTCATCATAATGTGTTTAGGTTGAATTACGACCATAATATTTTATCCTCACTTAAGATTGAAGAGCAGAATCAACATAAATTCTCTCACTTCCGGTCATTTGTTCTGCTGTGTGTGGGAAAATCACCAAGTACATTAGTCTTTATTTATGGGTTTGTGTTATCCAGACTCTCACTTTATAAATGACAAAACCAACAGCTTTAAAGTTTCCACCCTTAGGTATAAGGACAAATTTCAATTTCAATTAAAAAACATCTTACTGAATTCGTTTGGAATGGAACAACATAAGCTAAAAATGTTTTAAAATAATACTTTTTTAAATTTGATATGGAACTGAAGGGAATGTTAAAAAAATAACTATTAAAAATATAAATTCAATTTTACATTTTTTTATAAATAAATATACGTAAACTACAGTGCTAAGCCATTTAAAACGTAACTTTAATTTTAGATTTTTCTAATCCAAAACATTTTTGAATCCAAAATTATCGTAGTTAACCCATTATTGAGATTTTGAAGCCTTAAAATAGTTTTTTCTGTCCAATGTGCATTAGTTTGATTGAATTTAAGTTTTACATTTTAAACAAATGTTACTTGTCGAAGTTAGATTCGGTATTAGTAAATTTAAATATTCAAGCTAATTATTTATTTCAACGGCAAAGCCAATTTATTAAAGTTATACATAAAACTAGAACAAAATAAATAATTTATTTTAATAATTATTGTTGAATAAGCTAAAAGTACAATTGATTATAATAGAGAAATAACAACTATAAACGTAACAAGAGAAAAATAATAGAGAAATAACAGTAATAAACGTAACAAGAAAACAATAGTAGTGAATATAAGATGAGGACTAACTAAAATACAATTCTTGAATGATAAAATGAAACACTGAATAGCCCTGAATAACAATCAGCGAAATTGGATGCAATATGGTTGTTTTATCGGAGACTCAACAGATATTGCACACGTTACATTCAATTCCGATTATTTTTAACGATAAGCGAAAGAGGAACTGTGAACATTAAATCGTAATAAAGATTGACTCGGCTTTCCCGTAATCAGTTAAAGGGTTTACGGAGACGAGTAGTGACTGTGGTTCGGCGAATCACAGAACGACATTAGGAGCAGCGTCGAGTGAAGATGGGATTTACACGACACAGCGTCGATCAAACACACGGGCCCAGAATGGACGCTCTTCTCCTGCTCTCTTTGCTGAGTTCAAATCGTAACATATTGCTTCCATTCGCCAATATTTAACTACTTCTTCCATAGAGATTTGCCAATCCTACTATGCAAGTTGTATATCTTGATTGAATTTTTTTTGCGTGGGGTGAGTTCCGATACATAAAAATTTTTGATGAACTTAAAAATAACGATTTTTAATTTTATTGAAATTTAAATTATCATTATCATCATAATATTTTATAGATTTTTTAATTTTTATTGTCTGTGTGTGTTTTAGAACTCACAATCTAGTTTTTCATAATATTAAAAAAGGTTGAACATGTAGGTCGTATTCCGTTCCTCGCATGTTTAAGCTACTTTAAGATCGTTGAACTAAAAAATAAATATATTGTTGGTAGTGATAGTTAATGGCACTGTCAAGGTACAAATACGTTCGCACAATCAATTATTTATCATAATTGATTTTAATAAAAAAAATTAACTTAGTACTTATTAACCTATTAGTAAATATATTAGTACTTATTTACTAATTAATTTAATTAACTTATGTTTGATTTAAAAAAACAAGAAACGATTATTACTTTCTCTCCTCATACATCATATTATATGGAAAAAGTATTATTTTCATCAACATTTTTTAATTTTAATTGAAATGGATATATCCGTTTTCAGGCTTAATGAATCCAAAAAAAGTTGGTTGTTAGGCTGATGTCTGTCTGTCTGTCAGTTTGCCTGTCAGTCTCTCTATGTACAAACCCCAATATCACACCAATTATAAGATTTTTACGAAATTTTTACACCGTTGCACTTTGGCCATCTCCAGACTATTTTTTGAATTTTAATTTTTTAGGATATTATACTCAAAAAATGTGGAAAATACAGTTTTCTCAAAATTTCCTTTAACGGTTTTGATTAAAAATTCGTGGTTTTTAAGGTATTAAGGTCCCAAATAATATAAAAAACCCGTATGTCTGTGTACTATAGACTTACGGATTGTTTTTAATCTAATGGTTCAGTAGTTATGGGCTATTAAAATAATGTAAAAATTAAAAAAAAACTAATAATATAATCACCATTAAAGCCAGCTTGAAAAACTAAACAAATTAGTATTTGAATAATTTGTCTACGACTAATGGTTTCAGAGAAAAGTTCTGTGGTGAAAGCAGTAGTTGCCTAAGAGCGCCCAATGTTAATCTTACGGAGAATAAAAAAAACAGTTTCCTCCTTATTTGTCAATTTTTTTCCATGAAACTTGGTATGCAGTGTAGTAAAGTCATATTGACCAGAATACCTTCTAAAAAATTTAGCACTACTTGGACGGGGGATTATGACCCAAAAATTACTAACACATATTTTAACTTGTTTTCTCTTGTTAGTTTAAGAAATTGGATGATAATTTGTGTAATAGTACATTTAAAAATGAAAACGTTACTTTTTTAAATGTTTTAAATAAACGTTAAAAATATGATAGTTTTTATTAAGGATTGAAGTTTTTTCGTTAACTCAAGGGAGAAAGCATGTGTCAGTCAACTGATACAGTTTATTTTAAATAGATTTTTTGATTTATTATTGTAAATAAATTACAATACAATATTACAAGTATCTTTTCATCAATTAATAAACATTTTTAAAATTTAAACATATTTGGGGATAAAACAATTCACACCAAACAATATGTTCGGATCATGTTTTTTGGGCTAACCATTTACTCTATTAGTACTATAGGAAAAGTATCGGTAAGGAAAAGAATCTAATCAGTATGATAAGGTGGGTAAAATCACCATGTCTGGCCGTCTACATTGTCTGGTGTAGCTCAGACAGGACGAAGTATGCCTTTGTACAGTATGCCAGCCGGGTCTCTAAGATTTTCATGGTTGTATCGCTAAAAAACAAGACAATATCAATGTACATTAATTATTCATAAACACTACAATGCTGCATTATCAATGTTTACATACCTGCAATATTAAACAATTATATTAATAATAATAATATTACCTTAATTGTTTATATATGTTTTAATGTTTCAAGTCCGCATGAATACACTCATTTCTTACAAATATTTTTGCCTAAAATACTTGGATAGGTCACAATTTCAGAAAGGTATTAATTATCATACTATTTTATATTTACCAGCGAACCTAAACCTAAAAATTCTGTATTTACATCACTAAAAAGCGTGGCGGATAACACTATTACTACTATAAAATAAAATATTTAGATATTCAATACATTTGTATTTATTGATTTGTTATAACCAAGCCTGAGAAAATGTTTAATGGTTTCACAGAATATGGCTCAAATATTATTTGTTTTATATAGGCCTAACATGTTATGTAATGATCAATCTGGATATGAATCAACCCTAGGATAGGAGGTAAACCTAATGGCGTAACGAAAATATCGAGCTTGGTTCTTAAAAAAATAGTTCACGGATAGCGTTTTTGTTCTACCCGTCAGTCCGTAAAACACCTTACAAGAGCCTGGTACCCGTAAGATGTCAGTAATCCACTTGGTATGTTGCTTGTATGTTAAATTTACTCTAAAACGTGTAGGTAAAAGAGAGAACTCGTATAACGTAATGTTCTGGTGAATGGTGATGGATGATCTGATCTATCAAGGCGTTGTTTCCAAGGATGGCGACATGGTGATAACACTTTAGCTATTTATTCTGTATGATCCTCATGATTAACTCAAAAGATTTCATGTAATTTTTTACAATCTTGTCCTAGTTTGGAAGTCCCAATATGGAAACGTCTCTGAGGACCGTAAAAGGTAAAAATCCTTTTACTTTGAAACTGAATCGTAAACCTCATCCAAGAACCCATTTCACGTTTATGCCCTTCAATGACCCCAATAAGATCAAGTATCGTCCTATTTATTCTTCCCTTTCATTTTATAAGTATTTAGATAAAGGTAGTAAACTCGTAATGTTTTTAGGTTAAGCCGATCAGTTTTATATGGTTCCTTAAAATGGATCATATTAATAAAGTGTGGCCTAAATACAGTTTCGGTTGACCCCATGACACACACTGCCTCGTTTTTACAAAATTACAATTAGTATGATAAGGAAAATGAGCGTTAGGGAGGTTTTTGAGAAACCTGATTTTGATCTCAGTAGTTGTGTCAGCAATGCCTAGTAAATAGATTTGTTAAAGAACTTATATTTGTACTTAGACTGGATATGATACTGGATTTGATCGAAACTTTTGAGTTATGCCTACAAGTAAAAATAAATAACCATTGTATCGTTTGTTAAAATCGAGCGTTTTAAAAATATTCGTCTAGAATATCATAATGAAGCATTCCAGCACGAAGAACACTGGTTACACTGGTTAATTAAGTTTACTGTACATAACTAACACAATAATACCCACCAAACAAACTTCTTCGAATGTAACGGTAACAAGGCTGTAATAGACTGGTGGATTCTTTTTCAGGAACTTTTTAGGAACAGGAGGAAATTATTGTTTTTAGTTGTATAAAATCAATATTAAGAGGGTAAAAAATAAAGTGATACAATTGTTAGCTGTTTGGTTTAAATATTAAATTTATTATCCTCAACTACAGTTAGTTTTTATATTTTGTCCCACCTTCTCATCCTAGGCCTTTTTGAACTAGGCCATCATCCAGAACTACTTTTCACAATATTTCAGGCTAGACCTAGTGGGTTTGCGACATTATCATGTAGCGAAAAACCATTGGTGATTGGCGAGATTTGAACCCGAGACGTTGGGCTCCCACGCTCTACCCCTAGACCAGTGCGCTTCCCCAACTAGAATTAGTAGAATATATGAGTAAGTTTTATAGTTTAGGTCTTATTTAAAAGGTCAAAACTATAGTATGTCTTATGAAAAACCATTAAACACAATAAATAACGTGAGTTAATGAGCAGCCACTAAATTAGTCGAGTCTATAATTACTTTGTGGTGTTACATATTTAGTGACAAAAACATGTGTTTTAGTTTACAATATGCATTTGCAACTAATTAATCAAATTTGGTTGGATTATGCATTAAGATGGGATAGTTTTATAATGTTTGTATAATAGCCTTTACGGTGTAGAACTTAAATTTTATGAACCACGCAAAACCAACACCAAATTTACGCCCAGTTATTATCTTACTAACGGTAATAATATTTACATCTTTTCTGCCAAAAGTAAAAAAGTAATTGTAAATACAAAAAATTTTTTAAGTCGATTTATCAGAAAGTAACCACATAGAATTTTGGTCATATTTATTGTAAGTGTTATAGCTTCGTCCTCGCTTCTCTATTACTCGTATTTGTTTCACCCTGTTGGATATTCGCGCCAGGCACATTAGTCTTTATTTATAGCCTCAGTTTCTCTCGCAACTTAGGAATGATGAGATTAATGGCCCATGATAGCCTCGTGGTGGTTTTTATAAACCTGTCAAAATGTTTCACATCGAGCATGTTATACTTGTTAGTATTCGTGACATGTACAGTTTATTTTAAATAGTTAATCTGATAGTTAACATCTGACAAATGGTGGGGATTATTTAAAAAAGTTCACCAACGGCAGTTGAAGGACAACAGAATGGAGTGCACGTGATTTCTTTCTACCAGATAACACTGGCGAAGCGTGCTTCCATTACTCATAGTTAAACATACATTTTGTAAAAGGTTCAGGGACTTACTTTTTTCAAACGCTAATGTTAAATTTAGCGTTTTTAAAGAGGAAAGTTTAAACCATTTTAGTGCAACTTAAAGTAACCTAACTCATACATATCCAGATACAACGAAGCTATAGTTACCTATCAGTTTCTTGGGAGTTTTTAGAATGTGTTTTTCATTTTCACTCATGCGGTCAAAACTTCTGTCTGTACATGGGAGCATAGTTTTTAAATAAAAGGGAAAATATCAAAATATATAGTAGAACAATAGTCTATCATGTCATTCCAAATACAATAAGTCATAATCCTCCCAATATCTACACAATAACTTTTTTATCAAAAAATGTAAGATTCATAGTTTACTAATAATTTGAAACCTTGTTTATGGATTGACTTGGTGAAAGCGAGGCTGTACTTAACTCATTCAACTCATAAACTCTGAAATGTCAACTTCGAGAGTGTTGAGCAAACATTACTTAACCTGTTTCGAGTCCCGCTTCGCAAATCAAACGTATCGCTCAATGTCTATCGGTCTCTGCAAGTGTGCCATGTTGAAAGAGGGCATGTAATTATCATTATGTTATTTATTGATGTTTTACCATAAATAACCCATCCAAATTCATGTACGTGACTCACTTTCTTATAATAGGTTATGAAATTTTAATACTTTTTTCGAAACGATATTAATCGGTGAACCATTGTTAGATGAAGGATTACCTTTTAACCAAAGTTAGGTTTAAAGTTGTTGCATACATAAAATAGATCTTGAGGTAAACATAATTTTTACGAGTAATATATTAAAACGTATTTCTTTAGTGTATGCTAATTTAGTATTTTAGCATGAGAGGTAAATATGTTGAATCGGTAATAAATTAAAATAATTACATAACATATTGGAAAATGTATATATTCTTATTATTTTTAAGCCTTTGAGTCCCAAACGACAACGTATGATTTTTATTTTCTGCTCCATACGTTTAATTAAATCTACTTACAGTGATATACGAGTACATAATATACATGGTATTAGTAGGATAGTTTATCTTATTTTAGTGTAAATAAACAAATACATACAAACAATTATTAAATGATCGTTTAAAAAAGTTATAGTGTAATAGCGTTATATATTTATAGGTTAATTTTTCCCCCACGCACATTTGGATCCGAAAGGCTTTTTTAATCCGTCACGTTTAGGTTTTATGTTATCACAAACTGAAGTATATTAAAAACGTTATTGAATACATGAAAAATGGTGCGCCTGTTAGCAATCAGTGGCTGTGGCCTTTGCGTAGCCGAGCTTCACATCTGCTGATACGTCGATTAAAATTGTAGCCCAAGCTTTATAAAGTTGAAAATTACATTTCTAAAACGTGTTTTTCATCAATAAAATGTTATATTTACTCATTCTTGATGACTCAATAAGTATATCATTGCGTTTTAAGAGTTACTACTAGCATCAATGTCACAAATATAGTCTACAATGTTCTCCATTCAACGCAGTGAAATCTTTGCCCCACGTCACTCAAATGATTATAAACATTATCACAGTTTCATACAAATAAAATATTGAAACGTACGTAATAATTTAAAATCTGTAATCATTATAGTTTTAACCAGTTGTTAACTGGAGATTTATGATTTATAAGGTCCTGGAGCCAAAAACCTTCTTGAAATCTTTATATTAACTTAACCACTCAGTACAACTCATTCGACGCTAAAAGCATCCCAATTTTGATTTAGTTTTGGATTTTCAGTTTTCCCAGAGAGTCGATTTAAAATTGAGAAATCTCTTAGCTCATTTTATCTTTGCCCTGAATGAGGTCACTTTAAAAAATATATAAAATGACAGCTAGAATTTTTAGAATTTTCAGTTGGGACGGATTCAGCAATAAATTTTCCGGAAGGCTTCTCTCTTACCAACACCTCTGCATCTGCGTAACAACAAAATTTTCACAGTACTTGAAAATTAATGCGTCAAGAATAAAAAACGACAACAAAATTTAAATATTTAAGGTTTAGTATTGCTCAGTATTAAATGCTGAGAATTTAATTACAGCTCAGTTAGTCTTTTTATATACACCTTATTTGATCCGATTTGCTTTCATGACGTGCTTTAAATCAATATCTAATAATGATAAATTTAGGAAATTATCAACTTTAATAAACTAAATGTTCTGAGGGATATTAAAAATCCTGTATCATCGTGGGAGAGAAAATTCATCAAAATAAAAACTTTTCACTTCACCTCCTCTGAGACTTTTACTTCGGACAAGGTTCAGTAACTTCAATCCTAATTAAGTGATTTCTTCCCTTCTATTTTCTCAGATATTATATGATTTTTTTCATACTTATGAAGCCGAAGTATTAATCGAAATCTTGTCTGGTTGGTCACAGCTTTGTCTAATCCTTTCAAGGTGTTGACAATAAACACGCTCTAAATACGAATCATTAATGGATTCTAAAATAGCTTCCCTCCGAGAGCTAAAATAAGGTAGTCTTTTTAACACGCCTCCATAATAACTAAATTTCGCTTGTGAACCAATCACTACTGCAATAAAAAACCTTATGCCGTGACTTAAAATGTAATTAATTTTATTAAAGTGTGCAAAAACATGTGACGTTATTAAAAATATAGTTTTCAATTGTAACATTTCATTCACTCTTTAAATCACTCTGTAGACTTGTTTGGCACTACTTTAATTCATTGAAATAGTTAAATTATGAGGTAAAAAATTATAATAACAGATTGGTTTGTATAATATTTCATATTCTATTTAATCACACAATACATTAAGTTGGAAATAGCATTTAAATGTCTGACGACTAAGCACAACCTACGACTTAAACCTCGTGAGTAATTTTAGTTAGTATTCATATAAATTGAATAAACGTTTAATGTTTTTTATACACAAATTTTGATTATGTGGACGATCAATAATTCCTTAAATAGCTCAGTGAAAGCAAAGATGAGTAAGAATGAGCCAAAATAACATTTTAGCTCATGCCATGATTACATCTCAACTAATTGATTTTGATTTCAATAAGAGCTTAATAATAATGGAACAATTGAAATACCGTTGAGTTTTACCGGTTTGATACAGTAAAAATGGTTGATTTAACACTTATCATCTTTGAATTAGGTTCAAACGAAATTAAGAAAATTCAACTGATTGTTTTAACAGAAGTTTTATATTTTAACTAGTGAAAATATTATTAAGGAGGCTAAAGTTTTGCAAAAATTATAAGAGTATGACCAATTCCATATAACTGTAAATTCATATACAATGAGTTAAATTTTTGACTTTGTTTTCGTACACTTTAAGCACTTTAAACGCTAAACTTTTACTAACTCTATGAAGCTCTTAAAGTACATTGTACTGTTTTATAATTTACTAATAAAATAACTTGAATACACATTTACTGAATTTTTATGTAATTCTTCATAATTTTTAGCTCAGAAACATTCGTTTTGAATTATTATTATAGATTTTTTTTACAATGATATCATACAAAAATTTATACACATTCTAACAGCTAAAACGGTTTAATTCATGTGAAACACTATAAAAAATGTTTTTATTTACTTCCTTGTGGGAAATAGGTTCGATAACGGATACATCTAAAGGAAATGTTTTCAGTTCCTTTAAACAGCTGTTCTTATGTTTTAAATTTTGGCCGCTCAAATTCCCAGAGCTAAAACATATCCATGCCAAAACTAATGTAAAATAACTTATAATTTAACAGTACAGAATAAATGGTACTCGTAAATGTTATATCGATGGGAGAAATTATGGACGTAGTTGTATAAATATATACTGTAAAAGTTTAAAATTGTGCATTAGAAATGAAGTAATCAATGGTTTGAACTGTATAGCTTTGTTTGGTCAATCATCCTGATGCTGATAGATGTAATCTATTTGTACGATTTGGTAGATTACACTCCAGAGGGTCTTTTGTAAATGGAGTTGTTGATTGTTTATGAGACAGAGACGTCAGAACGTCGACGGCAGTCATTTGTCTTGTCTCGCAGTGTAATCCTGCCGTCCTGCCGTCCTGCTGTCCTGCTCACTGACTCGGCCTTGTCGCGTGGACGTTCCACTGATCCTGGCTAACCTAAATCATGCCTATTCACGCCCTTTTGTACGAGTATAGATTTAGGTATGCACTTAAAGGTAACATCATCCTGTAATAGCTCAGAAGAAGCTGCCATTACGGTGGGGTGGGGATGAGTACTAATCAAATTCATTCGCTACCTACTTAATATTTTAAAAATATGAAATACAAGGGTTATATTGCATACATGCCATTTATTATTTAGATAAATAAATTATGTGTCATTTAACCGATGAAGTTTTAAAAATCAGTTTTTCGAATCAATTTACAAAGTGATAATCATATTTTTAATACCTAAGAATTTGGGAAACATATTTATAATTAAAACTAATTTCTTGATTTTAATGATAAAAAATTGATATTCTTTTCGACCAAAAAGTCTCTTAAGGTCTTATATGGATATTGGCGTAGGAAGGATTTCATATTATAACTTATGACGAAGATGAATACTAATATAGAGAATTGTATATTTTGGTTAGTTAATTAAGTTCTACTTAATCCATTAAAACTTCAATCTAAAGTAACATCATAAGACTAAGGGGTTGGGTTTTGTCTTTACAGGGTCATAATTTAGAAGGAAAAGTAATCCTGGATGTTAAACTGTAGGTCCCTTAAATGCCATTGGCTGTTGAGCTATTAATTAACAGTCCTGTCTAAGGAACATGTCAGTAACAAGACTACAAGATCATACCACAATCATCTTACACAAATTTCTCATTTGAACTTGGCTGAAAATACCTAACTCGTTAGGTATACATTTAAAAAGGTACGCTAAACTGATTTGTGATTATAGTTCTGTAAAAATAATTTAAGGATTTGAAACCTTTAAACACGTATGAATTAACGCAGATAAGCGTAAATAAATGTTTAGAACTGCTGTAAAAAGGAAATTATATATATTTTCGTGTATATTTTGTTATTTGGAAGAGCAAAGGAAATGAATACTGGACAGAGTAATATGACAGCGGGTAGGGTATCGATTGTACTGTTGAGGACCACCACAATGCCGTCCTGAGCACGTACCACCGACACCATAATGACCCGATCCAGAAATATATTAAAGAAACCGACTGTACGTTTTGAAGCAACCGAATGATCTAATAGGATGACTTTAAAGACAACGGTTGCGATCTCTCGATATGTTATTGGATACTTCAACAAAAGGTTCGAAAGTGATTCATTCCGTATTTCTTTTTTTACAACCGAGCTATTCATTGAGGTTTATGTTATGACGAAAATATGCTCTAGATATGTGTTATAAAGCATATTTTCGTCACACTCTTCGTCACTTTTGAGCTAAATACTGTAAAACCAAAGATTTTCAGACGAAATAGTTGCTTATAACTTGTTCTTCGAACTTTGTGTATGTTCCTGTCAGATACCTCCGTCCGTCAATACCTTCGAAGCTTTTAATAACTATTGAAAATTGCTTTCGATAATATCGATAATTCACCATTGACATGCACGTACTTTAATTGTTCTACATTACAATAACGAATTGGATTACAATTATCAAATTGCAATAACAATCACCTTGACATCAGCTGATTCTTTCCTTTAGTCCACTTTATATAAGTGGGTGCTTAGACTAGCAATGGTAAGTTTGTCAGAGAGTTCATTTTTAGTTTTCAAAACATCCCTCTGTCCTGGGAAGTCATTATTTTTACATATATAACGCTTTTGTACACAGCTTTTAAACCGTTGTTTTACTAAAACGTGTAATATTGAGACCTCAAGCTAGGTAAACTGTCAATTGTACGTAAAAATAGTTAGAAACGATTTGAGAGAAATTAAGATTTATCCTGTGTTTAAAAGGGGAACATGGAATCGAGGGAGGAGGAGATCGGAGATTTTGAACTTAATTAAATCAGAGTATCGTTTTGGGCTCAGTAATAGCAACAGACGGATGTCAACCCGAAACCATTTTTTATCTAAAAGCCTCAGAACGGATATTCCCATTCTCAGTTCAAATTTTAAGAACTTTGATGAAAATACTGCACACTATTTGAATAGAGGGAGGAAAAAGTATACAAAGGTGTTGTGAGTGCAGGAAATTAGAGCAGTTTCGCTGTGAAACCTCGTCCGCGGCTATTCGTCTTGTAATCCGATTTACCGACTCGTCTCTGATTGCTTTTGTTAAACTCTAATGGTTTGATTACTAATTTTACGTTAGAGAATGTGCTCTTACATATGTAAGTAAATACTTTTGCTTTTTACAAAATAATGCTGATAAAATTAGTTCTGTAATAATTTTAAGTGTGCTTTGAAATGTTTTTATAAAGTACTTGATAGTTGAGTGACCTTTCAATTAATTGTAAATTAAATTAAATGAATGTCGAGTACAAACATTAAATAATTCTAATAAATGTTTGTGATATTTACGATTTCAATTCGTTTGTAAAATTTAACGTTTAATAGGATCAAATCATAATGGGGGATTTAACTCCGAGCATTACTGCGTGTGCCATTTCAACAATTACGAAAGCTATGTATGTTTCTTTCAGTGTTTTAGAATACGTGTATCCTCTACTGTCAGGCATAACAACCACTTTATATTATAAATGATCGAAATTTGATTAATATTTTATTATTTGGTTAATCATGTTGGTTAGTATCTGGTGGCTTAGTTGTGGATTAGACTTTTATAGGGCTATAATTTGTTATACTTATACTTCTTTGATGATATAAAAAATTATATAGGCCTATACGTCTGTCTTTGACCAATATATTCATATATTTCATCAATAGGACCAAAAACATATGCTTTTGATACGAGCTCAATTTGAACAGCCGAGGCTGTTAAATGTGCTAGAATGTATATCAAAAAGCCAATTTTGGCCAGTGTGATGAACTATATTTTTTGTCATACTGCAAATAAAAGGAAACGATTCGTGGTAAAACATAAATTATTACCTGATTTATCATCAATAATTGTCGACAATTTTTGTCGCTTTAGACTAATCAGCTGTTATGCTTCTTACGTTGTAGTAGGTCTTTCTTGATTCCTGATTGGTTTTTTAGGTTATGTCAGTTATTATTATTGATAGTTCGATCTCAACCATTCGATAGTTCTATTTCATAGTCGATTATTAGTTTTTGAAATGATATCTGCCTCGACCAATATACACAAAAAATCGAAAGTGGTTGTTGTAGTTACATGTTTCATGTTACATTAACGACTATTTAAAATCGAATGCTGACATCGAATCAAAAGTATTATCAACAAATCTTTTGCCGCCTAGGATTAAAAAAATCATCATAATAGGTATAGTCCTAGGAATAAAAGGACAACCTTTGCTCTTCAACACATGTATATAAAACATCTATTTTTGAAGCAGAATGACGACAAATATATTTCAAGGACACTTTCAAATAAGCTAAGTATATTATTGTCAAATCAGTTTTGAGCATTCTATATTTCCATAAAACCTATGTTATTATTTTGAGGGATACATTTTAGATGAGACGATGTAAAGTTTTTTGTCTGTTAATTTTTTCAGAAATTTTAACCAACTTATCATTCTTAACAAAATTATACTTACTGTTTAACTATTAATGTAGTTGGTATAGAATGCTATTTAAAAATATATTTCAAACTTTTGTTTTTGTTGTAGAGGGACTTGCAATACGTAAATGTAGGTACGAACCCTCATTATGTTTAAACCAATTAAAAATGAAATGTCAAAGACTACAGTTAAATGCCACTTAAAAGTTTTCTCGGAATGAATAATATTAATTTTGACTCACTAAGACGACTTATTTCAATCGTGATCGGAATGAAGTGACAGAATGTATGAAACTCACGAGGAATGGTATGTAGCTGATTTAAAAGACTTTGAAACGCAATGTACTAGGGAGGAATATGACTTTAATACGAGATACTTTAAGTTTAAGACCGACAAGCCGTAATAGCATTTTATGAGCCCTTAAAGGCTTATAAGCTACGATGGCTCCACCTGGTCTATTAACTTTCTAGATGTATCTTACCCGCCAGCCTTTTTATATTTGTGATACATTCATGTAAAAACTTGAGATCGAAACTCTAATTGTGAATAAATATAAACCCCTATGGTACAATATATGATGACCAAGAAACCTTGCTACGAGAGTATATGTAGTTAATACTAATTTATTTCCATACCCACTCACTATAGGAGCTATCTAACGCATTGTAAGGGAAGGTTTCGATTAATTTTTTGTTAGAAAGTATTCATGTTATTGGTAATATGAAGCATATAGGACTCGTAATTTGGACAATGTAAAATCGTTATCTGTTATACGTTTTTCCATTATCTCCAAGCTCAGACTAAAACAGTTTGTCCTCTTACTTTTACACATCGAGAATTCTAACGAATGAAATTAAGTCATTTTATTATCTTTTCAAAGAGTAATTAAATTAGTTTCGACTGAAATTGTAACAAATGTCTTAAAATACTGGGTTGTAATATACGAAATGTAGTAATTTATTTTTATTCGGGAGCCTAAATCAAGTTTTCTTAAGTTTTTAATATCCCTGATTATTCCAAAATTGTGGTCTGGTCTATTACCTTTATTTGAAACCTATTATCTATTCATGTAATTAACTTACTACATTATATTTAAAACATTATTTTATAGTGACTTAAGTATATTTAAAAGAAAAAAATTGAATTGAATAATAAAAATAAATGAACTATAATAATTTTTCATCTGGTAGACTTCTTGGCGATTTTTATCTCTCTTTTGATTTCTCCTTTGTTTGGTCGATGAATGGACAATGAACGTGAGGATTTGGAGCTTTGTAATATCTCGGCGGTTCTGGTCTGAATAGTGGGTATTGATTGGCTTGACTACGAGTAAGGCCTACAATCCTCGGTCGGGAATCTGCTGCTCGGAACGTGCATTGTTCAAAACAGTGGTCAACGGGCTCCATTTAGAATTTTATTGGAAAATTAAAAAGTGTTATTTCTAACGATAATTTCATTTATCTTTTACTAGCCAAAGTAACCGTTCTTCGTACGGGTTAAAAAGGCTGAAAGGTGTAGGCTCTACTGATGCATTTAAGTTATTGTTAATTAATTCTTCATTGTTTACAAAATGACAAAACACGACTGTCTACAATATTTTTCAAAGTAACATCTATCAAATATTGGGAGAGGATAAGGATTAATGTAATAGAGACAGTCGTCGGAAAAACTTAAAATCTACCATTCCACTATTTCAAATAATTCACTAATTTCGATCCAGCAGTTTATCTGAAAAATCAACTTTATTTCTTCTTCTTCCCGAACTGTCAAAATATAGTGCAAACGGATGTTGTCATTAGAAAATGTAAACATTGAAACCTAGGACGGTTACGGCAGCTCTTTCTTCTTCTTCTTCCCGAACTGTCAAATTTTAGTGTTCACAGCTGTTGATATTCAAGTAATTTTATGTTTTCATTCTCTAAAACTGTAAACATTGAAAATTAGGACGTTCACAGGGCGTAGCCCGAGATATTTTAAGGGAACTAATATGCCTATGTGTTGCATGAGTTTAAGATCTACATTTCTGTAAAATTTCAAACCGGTCGGTTCAGTATTTTTCGCATTTAATTACCACAACAAACCCACAAACACACATACAGAAACCACCTCTTCTTTATAATATTATAGATTAGAATTTTCCAACGCTTCCAACGTGAGTTGGAACACTACTGTTACTGTCTTGGAGCTATTGGCTTCTTACATCGAGTAGTCATAAACCCGCCCGCTTCATCACTACTGCGAGAGGAACTCGTGATGGTTTTACAGTAAACTAGATTGGAAGTCTTAAATAACGTTAACGTTACATGTTTCTTTACGACTGGAAGATTTAACTGAGGATTGTCAGTAGTGCTCCAACTCTCGTTCTGAGCGCACGCCTTCTGGTGTCGGCCCGGAGGCAGAGTGTCGTAGTTATGTGTTGCTTTATCAATATAGTTTTTGTATTGTGTATAATGAATAGGTATATTATTATTAAAAACATTATAATTTAAATTATCTATAATATATGAAAATTAAAAAATTGTCTAAATTTTTTCCTATTCTCCAAAAATATGGGAAAGTGTATAGCTGTAGACACTGAAAAAACAATCTACCATAAATAATTTATTATTTCATTTATACCAATTTCATCAACATTGAAAAAATGTAGAGTTATCCCGATATGATTATATAAAAAATATGCAGGTTTCTCATGTAAACATTAAACTATGTTCCTATAACTACGAGCAATCAATTTTTTCTTTTTTTTTTTTTTTTTCTATTACATGCAGAAATAATACTGTTTAGATTTTTTAATATTCTAACCTCAGATAGAGAAAATTAAGGAACTTAATTGTGTAGTTTTAAGCTGATTCATTGAAATATAAAATTGCAAAATTTTAATTACATGTAAAAATGCAAAAAACCCACAAAAAAACCCCCCCAATAAACCCACAAACAAAACCAGAAACTAAAAAGAAATATTTAATAATATTTTTACAACTCTAGTTGAGTAATACAACGTATAACCTATCTATCAATACGAGAGTTACCGTTTTTCACAAACAAACTATAAATTTATATATAAATAATTTTATACATATTACATGTTTATTTATAATAAATTTAACTGACATAGTTTATGTCTTTATCGACCTGTTCTTACACTTAACTATATAGGTATTGTTTTATATGGAAATTTAAAACATTATACAATATTAATGTCTGTAACTTAAACTTTATATTTATGATGTAAATTATTTGATAATCATTTGAGAACGGAGGAATTTCTCTACCTCCAGAAACGTCGTGTAGTAAAAACACAGACGAGTTGGAAAATTCTAATAAAATTAATTGAGTAATAAACAACCAACGACATAATGAATTTCAGAAATAATTTTTCATAATGTCGGTCAAGCAATTATGAGAGAGCAATATTTTTCTTTTGTTTTTATCTGGTGTTTGTGTGTTACTCATGCAGTATACGGTTATATAATGGTTTATGCAGGGTGTTTGGATAGTATCTACCAATCTTTTGATGTATCGTTGCTGAGTTAAAGTAAAATTAAAATTCACATTCAAACCGACTGAAAGTACACTGTAACTCGTAAAACTGTTCAAAAATTTCTCTCATAATTGCTTGGGGGTATTCAATACCCCCCAGGATGTTATGCCCCCCAACAAATTAGCTCCAACTCCACCCATATCCTAGTAGGGTAGGTGTAGGATGTTTAATTGAGAAAACATTCAATATATTTCACATTAGGGAGTTCTAACGTGATTTACTTTAACAGTCGGCTATACTCTATGCTAGTGTACTGGTAAGATTATACAGTTTACACTAGATACTAAGTTAAACTAAAATTCAGGAAAGCGACCCGAGTGAAAAAAATACTATACAAAAACTATTTTAATCACTACGGTTGACAATTAAGATACCTGTAACATTATTGAAGACTTCTAATCTAGTTAACTGTAAAACCATTACGGGGTTACTTTCGCAGTAGTGATGAAGCGGCCGATTTTATGACTACGCAATGTAAGAAGCCAATAGCTCCAAGCTCAGACATAAACAAAATGACACAATGAGGAATCTAACCAATAGGTTTTAGTTTATCGACTTCACAAAGAATAATTAAATGACGTTACACCCATTAAACTGTATTAAATTCACTTTCGACTGTTAAATTTTCTGATGCGTACTGCATCAGCTGAAAATCAATAACTGTAAACAATAAATTTAATTTTATTTATTTAATTTAAATGTAATAACAATAAATTTTGCTTGAAAACCAATAACTGCATGGTCACGTGACTCATTTATTTTGAGGTACTTTTAAACAATTATTATAATACCACCTGTTTTCAGGTGTGTATTTATTTAAAATAATATTTTACTGCCAAAAACACCGTAAATATTGATTTTTAAGTGTACTACCTACCATGTTGTTAATCAGACAGGTATAATAGATACATTCTGTTAACATTTCTGATGCTTATATACTTTATCATATTTTTCAAGTGTTTCCTTTTAAATTTGCTCATTTTATAATTTAGGATATAATAATATAAACTGGGACGCTATCGTCGCCCAGCTACTTGGAAGTAACGAATTGTGGATAGTTGTAGCGATGGTCGGTGGGTATAGTGTTCCCTTGTGTGGATATCGTCCGCACTATTGAATACTACATTAATCCGCAAAGACCATCCTCATAATTAAACCAGTTCGTAATTGAGAGGCTGTGGTTCAGAATCCACGTCAAACTGTTGGTCCCTTAGATATACTTTTGACCGTTGGGATATTAAGTAACAGTTCTGTCTAAGGAACATGTCAGCCATAGTCAATAACAAGACAACAAAATCGGACCACAATCATCCTACACTCGTTTCTCATTCATAATTGGCTTAAAATACCTACCTTGTGGTACGGTCACCATTTCAATAATCTAATCTATACACATAGAATAATCACGTCTCATCAGGAATAATGTACTTATTTGTTATATTAAAGAAGATGTATGGAATACTCATTTTTGCATATTGCTTGTCGGTCAATGTATTTAATTTGTGATTTATTTCTGATTGACGTTGTTATATACTCGTATTAGCTAAAAAAACTTTCAATTTTTGAGGGTTATTTTAATAAATTAGTTTATTTTGTATTTGTATTTGTTCCAGTTCAATGACTAGCGATAAAGTTAACTATAAATTAACACGTAAGAACCGATAACTTTTTCCCCTGGATACGTTAAATTTTTTTTACATTTCTTGAGAAAATATTCAAAGTCATTTATTAATATGCAGATTGTAAGTTATAAGTTTTAATTTATACTTTTTAGTTTCACGAAAGAACTCCGTTGGGGTATAAGTCTTATTATTAGGACCAATTTACACCCACCCTAGTATCCGTCATACTAGGTATACCTCTTTTGAATAGTTGAAATTACACCCTTTATTTAAAGTAAACTTACTCAAAATATTGTAGTAAAATTATCTCGGCACTCTCATTTTTTTCCTCATTTTTTGGCATTCAGTACACTTGTTTTTATTACGATAAAGCTTGTTTTACCCTTATCTGTTCATTTGAACCTTTTTATTTAACGCATTTATTTTTGAAATGATGAATTCATCTAATTTATGTTGTACTAAAATATGCATATATGTTGCATAAAACGTGATAGATCGAGGAACTATATTGGCATGATAGAGACCCGGATTGTGTTATTTGTAATTAGGTTAGGGGATTCAATTAAAAGCTCATCAGGTTCTAATTTTCATCATCAACTCTGAAGGCTCGCAGGCCAGAAGGAATTTGTCGATCTTAGCATGATAAAGTGATTTTATGGATATCTGAAACCATTTCAATTCAAATCAATAGAATTAAAATCACAAAGTAGAAATCGGAATTTTTCAACGGATTTATACATTGACACTAACCCATATATGCTCACAAACTGTTAACATGTCTTTATCATATGGATGGATTGAATACTCATTGTTTATTCATAGTCAGTTTTATCGGAGTTCATATGAATACACTTTACAAAGATACATTTAATAGTCTTATTGAAAGACTACTTAAATGCAAAGGGCAAGCTAATGATAAAGTACCGTTTCAGCTCCGCTCATATTCGCACTAACGTAAAGAGACATTTTTATTAATTGTTCCACCTGTTGTAATTTTATTTAATGTGTCATAAAATGATAATATATTGTGTCAAAGGGAGTTGTCAGAAATACTTAGTCACATTTAATATACGATATTAAAATTTTTTATTAAAGAAGAAGTGGTCGATGAAATTTTAAACCATTACTTTAATAGCGTAAATGTTAACATACTTTGACATTGTTGTTTGGTGATTTTATTTTTTTACAACCTATTTATATAAGTTAAAGTATCGATATCTGTTAAAATATTTCTAATAGCAGTTCAAATAACGTTGAATGTGTAATAATAATGAAGCCAGTGGCTATATTGACATGGTTATGTCTTTACTGGTGATGTGGTTACTCTGTGGGGGTATTGGCAATTGATTGATGCGCGAATAAAATTTGAAACAGTGATGTCATTTGGCTAGTAACGTCATAGCTTGGTTATTTAAATGACCGATTACTATCAGACTACTTCATAATAAGTATCTGAGATATTTTATTTACGTAAGAATTTTGAATACAGGTAGTACATACTCTTTAAAAAGAATTAATTTTTTCCTACTAATAATACATCTGTTGTATTTGAACTCTTATGTTTGACTATACTTATAGTTTGATTTTAGATTGACGAAGTAATTAATTTTTATTTGAAATAAATTAATATTTAGATTAATCTAAATAAAATGTGATTAACAATGATTCGGAAATAGTGTATTCAACATTTTACGTAAAATATTTATTGAAAATTTAATAATTCACATATTATTAAAACCGATTATTCTGTCACTTCAGGTTTGGTCTGCGGCTGGCATTTAGGAAAAACTAAACGATCGAGGGTCTAATAAATTTCAATTATGACTCTGTCCTTGGGTCTAACGGGTCTCGCTTCAAGCTAACGAATATTGGAAAACTATCTGAACAATTTCTTGAATGCCTCCCACACCCTAGATAATATTTTACAGCAACTAAATACGAAGTTTAGCAAAACTTTTCAGTTCTCAGATTACAGTTACTTTCTTATGTAGAAAATATAAGCGCCATTTTTAATCTTTACGTTATTTTGTGCCAAATTGATTGGTTACTTTTTAGATACGTATATAATAATTTTAAATTTTGGGAATGTCGATTAATTTTACTATGACCTCATTGTGTTTAATTAAATTTAAAACTGATTATTTTTATCTATAACAAAAATTAGGTCAACGTTAACAAATAAAACCATTAACATTAACACCTTTATCTAGTAATACTTATTTACAAAGATATAATATTAGTGTTAAATTTACTAAACAATAGTATGCCTATGATTCTTTTCATTTGAGGTATTGCTATTTTCATAGCATAATTTAAAAGTTTCAAGTTTTTTTGTATTGAATTTTTGTGGAAATTCAACTCAATACAGAAATATAATATTTTTGATCATTAGTAAGGGAAATTTTTCACGAGTTCAGATCAACAAAATAACAAGTACTGCGAAATTGGGAACTTGATACTTCCGGAAGGCGTGATTTTGGCCTAAATGGACTCCTTTATCAGGATTCAAACTAATAATACATAACAATTTAGTATACATAGTTTCTATTTTTCTTCTTTGAAAATATCAGACACAGAAATTATAGCATCAGAATGTGTAATCTAGTTTAAATGCGATGAAATTTAGTAAGCGGTATGAGATAAAGTTCCAAGCAAATGGTTATTTCGTGTATTGAAACTTTCTTGAAACTTTTCGAACAGGGTTAAGCCAATAATCTTTGCTTTCAAGTAAATAGCGTCAGGGAGATGATCACATTAGAAGTTTTTTTACGTTGGTTTAGACATCAGTTATACTTATGTATCGACGTCAGTTGGTATTTTACTGGTAATGTTTGTACTAAATCTTTAGAAAAAATAACATGTATTTTATTATTTGTTCTAATTGGATATTTTATACCCTAATTTAACTATTACAAAGTATAATGTTTGCTGAATTTGCTGGTATTATCTGATAATGAAGTGTGAAAGTAGTGCAGTAGCGCACCTTTTTTACGGAAATCTTGGAATAAAAACATTGACCTATTTTACCTATGGTTCAATTTCATGAGGCATAGTTATAATATAGTTTTCGCACTCATACTTTCAATTCATAAATAATTAAAAACTACAAAAATTAAGACCCGACTGGGTGAGTGTCCAAAATAAACAATGAAGAAGGACTGAAAAGAACAAAATTTTCCACTTAAGAGATATTTAATAGATAATTAATAATTAACCTTACTTTTCCTCTTTGTACATTAAAACAAATTACTATCAGACGAAATTAATAGGGTCTTAAGGAAAGATAATTGATAAAACTTTAAGGTCCAATGGGAAACAAAAAATATGAAAAGGCTTTATTATTTTTAAACTCTATTCACTCTGAACAAATTAATAACTATTTACGAGGAAAAGAAGTATTTAAATCAATTTGTAAATCGAATACTTTGAAGTTTCAAGGGGTTTAGAAATGTTTACAATAAAAACTCTTTTGTCATAGATATTTTTACTGAATATTTTCAATTAATAATATCTCTCTTCCAATGTCTATTATTGGAAATTATTTATTTTAATCGAAACGATCATATTTGTTAAAGTACAAAATACATATTCAATACAAATGTATTACAGTGCGAAGAAGTTTTATTGAAGAAAAAAAGTTTCAAGCTAAAAATAATAAAATGACATTTAATTTTTTAAAGGAGAAAACTAAATTATTAGAACGAAATAAACATGATAAAAGTTAGAGTATTTATCTAGCTTGAGTCTGATCGAGTTTTCGGCGTCAAGTTTCTCTTTCTTGACCTATTGGTGGATCAAGTGCTCAGGAAAAACCAATTGTTAGTTTCCAAAAGCGTGAAAACTTCAAATGTTATCTTTTCTATATTTACGTTTTGTTCAAATATAAAGTTCTGAATGTCATTGTATTCACTTCCTTCAGGTTTACACAATTTATTTATTTTCAAGTAATAACAAGAAACTTTAACTCAAAAAACATTTTCATTTTCATTGCAGTGCACTGTGTTCATCTCACTTATATACCATCTCTGTTGATAAAATAAATAAATAGACATTGAAACTAATGTGCCAGTATTGCTAACTCTGTGAAAGATCTAGTAAGTAAATTTTGGTTTCAGTTTTGCTATATTTTATAAACAATTAAAAAATGTATTAACAAGTTTTATTTCTTATTTATATTTATTTTAAACACTTTAAAAATTAATAAAATGAATTAAAAATATAGTTTTATCTCAAATTAAATAAATCGCCATCTTGGATTCTTGTGAAGACAGTTAGTTATTTTTGCATACTGTGTTACATTGTTGTTACTTTGTCGAAGTAGGGTTAAGAGTTAAGTCCGTACGTTGAAGATATTCAAACTAGCCCAATAAAATAGATTGTTGAAATACCATACGGTGTCCCAACTAGTGTTATACTCATCTCTATGGGTAACGTAATAGATAAAGTTTATTTAGTTATCAATAAAATACCATGACACCATTTATTTTTATATCACTTCTGTAATAGCTATGTATTTTTGTAACACTATTCAGTAGTAGCTTTTACTGTCAATTGGTTTAAATGCTGATACTAAAATTGCTAACTTTAATACTAGAGAATTTATTTTTATTAATGAATCTCAGAAGAAAGCTCATAGATGCCATAAAATATTCATAACCATATATTAATTAATATTTGTTAAGTAATTAATTGCCACCATATAAATATAAAAATAAAAAGTGTAAAAAATAAATTACTCATTTTAAATCACGTACGATAATCAAGAAAAATAAATTTTCTGATAGTAAAAATCAGTTTATTTTTAACAGTGTAAATAACAATATATTACATTATATATAAATCATAAATTTGTATTATATTGAAATTTACACGTGGAAAATGTATTGGTACCAATTATGACTAGTTAGTGTATGACATATCCTTTCTATAATTTTCAATATAAAATAAATAATAAATCATGAGTGAATATATCATTAGTCTAACTTAGCTGAAAATATAATTACTCTTTAACTCGGGTTAAATAAATAAACACTTTAAGACAAACTGAATAGAATTGTATTTGGGGAAAATGACAAGGAAATTTTAACTGTTCACTCAAAAGTTGAGTTGGTGGGCAAAGGGAGTAAAGGGTAACGTAAGGGGGTGGAAACACTAATGACAAAGCTCGGTGTAAACTTTGACAAGCAGCAACGCGCGTAGCTCCCAGAGAGCAACAGCTCAGCTCTGTGTGGTTAAAAGCGGCGACGGCTTCATTTTGAAAACCGAAACGAAAGCAAAACAGGTTAATCCTAATCGTGCTTTTAGTCTTCATAAAATAACAGAGAGAGACTATCATTGTAAACCATGCGAACGTATCTTAAATAATATTCTCAAATAGTTATTGATCAATTAGGTTTTTAACGATTGCAACATTGTTAAACAGATGTAGGCCTGGGAGGTTTTACAATAGTTCAGAAATTAAAAAAAAACAATACCCTATCAATTAATAAGTTGAACCTCAAGAATTTTCACTCGCTTAACTTTTCGATTATGTTTTTGTTGAAGACAATCGATATTAGACTTTACAAAATTATACATGTAGCATTGTTTTAATTATTGGACATGAATATTCGAAATTTTTCCTCCTGAAGCGACTTACAAGCATAAGTACATACTAATATAGCCTTAATTCTGTATACTGATAGTAAGCCTACAGTTAGTTCGTTCTGAGAAAAGATTATTCAAAAATTTTTAACAACACAACACTCTAAGAGACTGGACCCTTAAAACTTCTACTTAAGATAACTTCACCACTTTTGTGCTTTTTTCAAGAACAGAATTAGCCACTGAAGTAGCTTCAATCTAACCAAATATATAATGCTAGTTATTAAAATCATATATTATATGAATGTTGACATTAGTCTATTTACCGTAGACCTAAACAATGATGGAAAAATTACGTCACTTTGTAACTTTGCCTGACTGATTGCTTTATTGCCGACATGATTTAGAATTGACTCCTGAAAAAAGTATTGTGAATGCCATTTCATATAGTTAATGAAAAATTTAATTACATTTTCAGATATAACTTTAATAGCACTACCATTATTTAAGGTGTTTATCTCATACATAGAATAATATATTTTCCGATACAAGTTTTTTAAAACCAATAAATAAAATGCCCATACATTAGTGAGTAAGAGAAACAAAATCGGATGTCTCTTCAGCTACGAGTCACATTTACATAATTTGTTTTCGACTCGTCTTCTTCCCAAGTCTCTAAAATCCCAGGCACGTCCCGTCGTAATGTGTCGCCATTGAAAATAAGGCTTTCTGGAACCATTCTCTCGTATGCTCAGCTATTTCAGATTACTGTACTAGGTCTGAAAATTATTTGTAGTAAAAATTGTCAACCCGTTGTCTGTGGTGTCAAATAAAATAAAACTTTAAATATCCAATCCAAATGGGAAGGGACTATGTGATTTAATCTACATCGCCCCACTTCAAAAAACACCATAAGTCCAAAACATCAACTTTCGGTATTCACATAAAGAAATACCATAAGTCCGTGACTAATGGTGTTTGTAAAATCTACTAAAATTTAGGATTGTAGTCTAACCCATGCAGAATGGCTTGACTTGTATGGTTTCTGTAGAGAATGATGTATAGACCCTAAAAGAACAATGTTCTGTGCTTAACTTATTTTGACCGAAAAATGACATATGCTGTTTCTGAAATGACTCGTTCTTATTGAGTGAAGGTGTGTTCGAACAACTTCCGTATAAAAAGAGGGTTATATGAGCACATATGTTTACACAAATAAGACCACAGAAATTATATGAAGTCAAACAATAAATATAGAGTTTATTTTACATAAACTGAATCAAAATTAGTTCTTTAGTTCGTTCGTAAATTGTTATTATTGATAACGGAACATCCTGAACTCCAATTAATTGTCCAAAACTCCTTCCATACAAATATTGAGTGTTCCTTAATTACAACATAAAAGGTTACACCTAGATTAGATTAGATTATTGAAATGGCGACCGTACCACAAGGTAGTTATTTTAAGATAAGTATGAATGAGAAACGAGTGTAAAATGATTGTGGCACAATCTTGTAGTCTTGTTACTGACTAAGGCTGACATGTTCCTTAGACAAAACTGTTAATTAATAGCCCAACAGTCAATGACATATCCAAGGGATCGCAGTTTAACGTGGAATCCGAACCACTGCCTCTGAATCACGAATCGGTCTAATTATGAGGATGGTCTTTGCGGATTAACGTAGTATCTTTGACTATACATTGTATAGTCAAAGGTAGTATTCAATAGTGTGGACGTTAATCTACACAGGAGAATACTATACCCACCAACCATCGCTCACAACTATCCAAAATTTGTGACCTCCAAGTAGCTGGATTACAGGACGACGTCACCGCCACAGTCAGTAGCTAATTGTGTTACTTAATCTGGCATGTTTGGACTTGGACGTGGCAAGGCTTTTTTGCACTTGGTGTGGTAAAAAATTATCTGCTTCATTTAGTTCGGTTCAAAAAATAAGTTTATACATATTCATATATTCTGTTTCAGCAATGAAATTAGAAAAACATGTTGCAGAAAGTTTTCTTTTTCAGAAATGCATTTGAGCAACGAATCAAAAGGTTTGCGGACCTCCGGTTTATGCAAACCACAAATTTTGAAAGCAGCCCTCAATAACGCAAACCAAACAAAATTCTACACTTTTTTATTTTATTCATATGTAAATGTGGTAAATTCAACTCCCTTTGTGGAAATATAAATATATTTGAAAAAAATAATTAACATTTCTCCGAATCCAAACATTTATGCTGAAAGTTGCAATTTTTTATTTCGGTCACACAGAAAATATGAAACACATTAAAGGTAAATAACTTCGAAACTTCCTGAAAGAAAATTAAACTGAGTTTTAGAAAATAAATAGTTTTATACAGTTTACAAAATAAAATGAGAGAATGTCAACATACAACCTACAATATCAACAAATAATCATATCAACATAGTTACTTGAAGGTTTCTTTGTACAACATCTTTCCACCTAAAATAAATATAAGTCGTTCTACCGTTATTTTTTTCATGGTTCTGTTAAAGTTTTACAACAATAAACTTTAATTTAACATTTTAGTGGTTCAGACAGGGTTTGGTTTTTCGTCCCAAGCAGCATTCAGTCCCTTGAGGACAACAGTCAACTTGCTCACTTGAGAGAGTTTGATATAAAAATCATGTTGTACAGTTGTCAATGTTTCTGTTCGGTTTTATTGATTCTCAAAATCTTTTAGTTTAAAGTATTCATTTTTATTTGTTTGAATTTATTCTAATATTTGATTAGTTTGTTTCAAATTAACCCTAGAAATGATAAAGTCGTAATTTACGACGCACTTACATATTCAATAAGAATTGGCAGGTGGAGGCATCTGTCGTCAGTTTTGTGGAATTGTTAGACACTATCGCCTACGCGACCGTGTTTCCCTCTGGGGGCCAACAACCGAAACTGCTCTTTTAGTACACGAGCCTGCCACCGGGCAGGTCTATATCTATAACCAAGTGAATTCTATTAAGCTTTTCTTTTCTAGGCACTGGTTTGGCCGTGGTGGCTAAGAGCTGCTGCCGCTGACGAGCGTAACGTTCTCAGCCATTCGGAAAGTTGCTAGGGGTTCGAATCACGAAAAGCCGATGAGACAATCCTAATTTGGATTGACAAATGTGTGGTTTAGCGGAAGTGGAGGGTACACCTTAAATAAACGGTGACCGGCTTGGGTGGAAGTTGACGGCATTTGTAGGCTTAATTGGGATTGCAGTGGACACCTGTTTTGCTTTTGTGGTTAGTGGTTATAAGGGGGTTAAAGTAGATGCCACAATTGTGTGTACAATAGTTTTCATTTAACGTGGTTTGTAGTTACATAATTTGTAACATTATTTTATTAACTATTTGACATCATAAATCATCAAATTGTCAAGGTCTAATTCATGATTTATTGTAGTATTAGTAAGTTTTTTATAAATAAAACCAAATTAGTTCAATTAAGTTATATTTTACTACTTTATTTTTATTCAGATGTATTCAGTTCTCCTTTAGAAAGTTATTTGAATCCATAGCCTTTTAAAGTTGTCAATCGTGATTTGTTAACAAAGTATGGCTTTGTTCTTGGATAAGGTTAGATTAGATCATTGAAATGGCAATCATACTACAATGTAGGTATTTTAAGCCAAGTATAAATGAGGATTGAGTGTAGGATGATTGTGTCGCGATCTTGTAGTCTTGTTACTTGTTGCAGGTTTAAACTGTTAATTGTTGGAATAGGAAAATGAGTATCAAAACAGTTGCACTAATATTGAGTTGTAATCCGATCAGTGTTTGAAGAGCTCTTATGTTTGTTGTTGGGAAATACTCCGTTTGACTTTGGATGTTTGTTTGAGCTTCGTATTCCTTTCTGATGAAATGCAGTCAAAATTGTTAGTAGAATAGTTTGTTATTCATTAAAAAGGGTATTTTTTCAATACCAAAAATACCAATAATAAAAAACCTCTACTAAAATGTAGTAGAGGTTCTAGTTAAATATTTTTTATGTATTTTCTTATTTAAATCTTAAGTTTATAAGCTACGAGTATCATTACTTACATGAAAAGATTAAATGAAGTGAATAGAACATACAATGACTCCTCAAGGTGTAAAATACTGTATACATAAATTATACGATATACATTTTTTGTAAGTTATTAAAGGTTGTATTATAAGGTAAAGTAAAAGCCAAGTTTGTTAAACTAATGGTTTTGTTCAAATACACCATCAACTAGTAAGAGAACATTTAAGCTATAAAATATAAAAATAGTATTATTTATTTACTTAAATTGCATGCATTTTAAGAAATAATGAAGAGGGCCTACTTAAGAAAGAGGGACTATGAGGTATTAAACACTTTAAAGGCTACAATATAACAAAAATTGAATAGTGCTATTTAAAGTAAAACTATTTTTTAGTGTAAAATTATGTACAATTATTATTTGTTAGCATGTAACGGAATGTTGAAAAAATTGGTTACCGGTAGCTTGTGTATGTAAAAACCTTTACTTCTAAGGTAAGATACCACACTCCGCATATCGCAACAGTGTACAGTTATTGTGTGGAGTACCTGTTGATATGTGATACGATTAAGCTGTTGGGTGTTTGACGGGATTGTATATTATGTTTTGTTTTTGCATCCTTTTATATTCGTGAAACAGTTAAAGTTATATGGTAGAAGAGTTACTGCATACGATTGTCATAAATGCATTAATAATTTTAAAAGTTACCCTTTAAATCACGTTTAATAGTAATTAACATTCATATTGCGTTGTGTATATAAAATAATAATTATATATTTTACAGACACAGCTCGAAAGTCGTTAAGTCAAATGGCTGAACTAAACAATATTTGTTAAAAATAGTAGCAGGACGTGTTTAACAAATAACACCAAATGATATGATAAATAACGTTTTATCATGATATAAAGACGAGTTTTAAGTGGTTTGAAAATGTTAAAATATTATGGAGGAAATGTCGTTGTCATAAAAATACAAAAATAATATTGTAAACATCATTTTCTATATTCATTACAATATTTTTATTGGATATTTCATTACGAATATGTATTTAAACTTAGCTAGATTTAATATAAAAAATTACAAACTCTGAAATACTTTCGAAGTCTGAGTGTTCAATGGAGTTTGGCATTTCGATTCTTTGTTGTTTTTTGGGAAAGGTCCTCTTGCCCCTAGCGTAATCCTGCCACAGTCAACATCAACGGATCTACTAGCAATAACAGTCGTAATGCAAAAACTGATTTAATTCCGAGTGGTTTTGAACATATAACATCAGAATTGTATTACCTATAAGATATTCTCAGATTATCGTACTTTCAGGTTATATTGTACGATTTAGATTCTTTATAGAAACGTTTATTTTAAAATTTAAGACAACAAAAATTTTACCATCCTTTTGTTGTAAAGCTGATATTTTTTTCGGAGTTTCAACATTGGGTACAGTATAATCCTATATTTTGATTAATAGGTAATTCACATCGGATATCAGAGGCGTATTCTGAGAAATTGACTAGTTTAAAGGTAATAATAAAGTTATATTTTTGTTTTGTGTTAAGGAAAAGTAATTGCTTGGTGCTTTAATGAATTCACTTTATAATTATGATGGATACAAACTATGTATTTTGTGTAATTTATGTATTGGATTGCGAGTTATTCAAAATTTTAGGATTTAAGAATTATTATGTTGATAGTATCCATGTATTCGATGTAGGTATAATGTTTTAAAACAATAAAGCGATCGACTTCATCGATGAATTTTGAATAGAATTTAAGATTACAAGTTTTCATTTTTTTAATAGGCCTAGAAAAATGTTGAAGGTAATGAATGAGTCATATGCCTAGCGTAAGGTTAATATAAAACAATTTAACAAACCATAAAGTACGATATTGTTTTCTGCAATACGTGAATACAATTTGTACACCAAAAATTGTATCCAAGTAATGAAATATATTTATAATTAACTTTTATAAAGTACAAGCATGTAGAAATACAACGAGCAATGTTGGAACAGAAACGTTACAAACGCCTAACGGCGTATCACGCCCGTTACATTTACTTTGGAATTTCCGGAATCACGCTAATATCATCTGCTTCGTGATTACTATTAAAGGTTCTACGACTAACATATTTTACATACTTCTACTAGTAACTACTGTAAGTTTACTATTTATTTACTATAAATCCATGATATATTTGTAACTCAATATACAATATAATAAATCACGTTGCCCATTATGAATAATGTGCAATAAGTTTTATAAATTTTAAACGTTTTATAAATTGCTTTCACCTTTTAATCCACTTTTCACCTTTTAGGAGATGTTTACCTTTTGGGTGTATTTTTAAACACAATGATAGATTTATGTATACTTTGCTATTCACAAATTAGGAAAATCAAAAATAAAATGTTCCACCTATTTGCGCGGGTTCATTAATTTGGTAAACATACGGACATTGTAAAAATTTGAGATAAAAAGGAATTTACATTATTTATCTGCCACTCAGAGTCTGCTTTATATATGTTTCTTCAAGTCAGAATACATCGCTTTCTTAACGTAACTTCCATTTTATTTCACTAAAATGCCTAAAATACTACCTATCTAAACCACCGTTAGTTACCACATGGGAAAGGTTTTATGATTTGAATGGATTGATTGAAATACAAATAAAAATTATCCCCTAATCTCTGTCTTATGATATTTGTCTTTTTATAAAATTAATTACCTTTCTTTTTCATTAATATTTCGGTTCTAGCTGAAGGATATGACCAGGTGTGAGTAACGGTTTCCACAAAGTGTTTTCATTAACATTTCACGCAACACTTGTCCAACTTGGAAGAGCTCCGTGGGGAACAGCAAGATGTTATTCCTAATTTCCAGTCAACTTGGAGTTCCCAGTCACAATTACTTGATGCTGTATACTTTATCTACCCTTTCCTCATTACATGTCCGATACATCTAATTCGTTGCCTGTTTGCTTCCGCTAACACGTATAATGCTTTAAAAAGGTCTCTCATTTCTCTATTGTGTTTTATCTTCCATTCCAAGTTTTCTCTAGTTTTAACGCGATTTTGTAAGCAGCTCAAAATCGACAGACATTAAAAACAGAAACGTGCTCCCCAATGTAAATTTAGGTCACAATGATTATTATGGCCTGTAAACAGCTTACTTGAATTGCCAAAATTTGATTAAATTTATGTAGGGAAATGTAGAAGTTCATAGCTGATAAAAGTTTAATTTTCACTGTACTGTTACGTGCAGCAGTGAACCTACCAATCAATCATGGGCAACAGAACGCTATCATCAGAGCAATAAAACCTAGTCATTTATTAAACATGGATCACATTCTGGTGTAATCATATTTCTTTGATTATTGCTTAAATTTTCAGTGCAACTATAAACATCTTAACAACTAATTAGACAGCTCACTTTTATCATACACAATTTTGAACTCTGAACGTATAAAAGAGAGCAGGCTAAGGTGAACCGTGTCTGAAGGCTGTCGTAAACAATAACCTATTAATTTAAACTCCAAACACCGTTTAAAAGGGTCCATGTAAAAATTAACTCACTTTCAACATTTTATATAGTTAATAAAATTAAAGGACCAGCCCACCGTGGGGAAAGAGTTGTTTGTTTTTTTTGATTGACATATATAGAGCAAGTTTGCATGAAGTCTTCTTCAAAATGCATATACTAATTAATTGGTTGAAAATGGTTTATAATATGTTTCTAAGAGATTATCTGGCTTTGGTCAAGGACTAGCTACCTGCTCAAATTAGCCTTTGATGGACCTTTGAGTAAAGGCTAAAAGCTTTTTAGGACAACAAAGCTCAATATTTAGGTCACGGCATAGTATCAAATTGTGTTATTTAGTTTTCACCGGAGAGAGGGTTGAGTGTATGTACTAAGGCTGGGTTAAAAATATTTGTATTTACTTCCCTATGGGAAATAGGATAGATCATGGATATGTCTAAAGGGAATGGTTCCAGTTCATCTAAACAGCTGTTCTTAATCTTTTATATTAAAAATTCAATATGATAGCTCTTGTTGTTTCTATGGAAACCTGTTACATGTTTTCCATCTTAAAAATCACCAACACCCCCCTCAGAGCTAAGACATATCCAAGTCAAAAATCTTAATTAAACGTATTTCAATCTGACATCAATATTCAGCCATATCGGTAGGGCAGTTTTATTTTTTATCATAGTAAACCAATAATTTTTTTAACTCTACATCACATTTCCAATATTCCGTTAGTGTTAGGATAAAAAACTGTTATTACCATATTAATGTTAAGGGTTTTTAACATTTTAATTTAAATAATCGTGTACAGCGTTTGCATCGTTAGGTACAAAATTGACAATACCTTAAAATTTACCTTTCGAAATGGATTCTATTTGACTGTCTCTTTTATAAATACCAAACTTGAGGTCAAAGTTCTTCGATGAATAGGACTACAATAATGTGAAAACATTTTAAAAGTTGATGTTAAGTTAAAAAGTTTTTTTAATATTTAAGTCATATTCCCTTTTCAATATGGAACTATGAATATTAAAATATTGATCTTTCTGAACATTACTTTTACCTGGTATTAGGAAAATTGTGAAAATTTGAAAAAAATCGATAAGGAATACTAACAAATAAAAACTGTAGCTGATAATTTTGTAGAGATTTTACTTTTATGTCACCCTAGTACATTTAAAAGATTAGTTGCATTATTCTTACTTTTATATTATTAACAAAAATACTCAAGATAGAAAACCCGTAGCTGCATAGACTTTGGTAGAATAACGTAATTAAAAAACAAATGTAATTGTGGGAAGAAGGTTTTATTAAGAGTAGAAGGTTTAAGATTGATTGGACAAAGTTACTTAGTGAGCAGCCACTACCCTTGAGAGAACTGAAACTTTAAGCAGATTATTTAGAATTATCTCTTGTGAAATTTGTTCTCTAACTCAGTGAATAAATTGCAATTGATATACACAGATATTTAAAGTTGTAATAGATTATTTTAACTAAAAAATTAAGAACCTGCTAAAAACTATTGTATTTATAAAAACTTACTATTAAATTCAAATTAAGATAAAATTAATAACTTGCATTAAAATATAAATATGCAAACTACATATTACATGTGTTAGTGAGATAATCAAAGTGTTAATTACAAATTACATATGCAAATGTATTCATAATCATTGATACACCAACCCTCTATATTGCATATTTTATAAAGAGTAGTGGAGGTAAAGATGGTGGAGGTGGTGGTGGTAAAGAGGTAAAGTGGCCAGTGGGTAGGGAGTGAAGAGTGGGTGTAAAGAGGGTATTAGATTGTATGACAGCTTTGAAGCTTTATAGAAATGTAGTTTTGTTATTAATAAAGACTAACAGATTCATTTTTATATTCTTAACAAAAGTTTTGTATTAGCTTTTTAATATTTTTATGAAAATAAGATATTTTTATTCATAATACTATCAAAATTTGTAATTCGATACCGTATGAGATTTATAAAATTAAATAATGTAATTTCAACATAGATACATCTTAGCTTTGGAGGGGGGTGTTGGCATTTTGTGCCACCAAATTATAACATTAATGTTATTTGGTTAGTGACGTCATAAAGTTATAAGTACAATAGGAACCGAAAACATTCCTTAGACATATCCATGATATAAGATATTATACCAAAGGGAAGTAAATAAAATATTTTGTGCTGCCATCTATAATATTATAAAGAAGAGGTGGTTTCTGTATATGTTTGTTTGTGGGTTTGTTGTGGCAAGTAAATGCAAAAAATACTGAACCGACCGGTTTGAAATTTTACAGAAAGGTAGATCTTAAACTCATGCAACACATAGGCATATTAGTTCCCTTAAAATCCCCTCGGGCTACGCCCCATGAACGTCCTAAATTTCAATGTTTACATTTTCAAAGAATGAAAACATAAAATTACTTGAATGTCAACAGCTGTGAACACTAAAATTTGACAGTTCGGGAAGAAGAAGAAGAAAGAGCTGCCGTGACCGTCCTAGGTTTCAATGTTTACATTTTCTAATGACAACATCCGTTTGCACTATATTTTGACAGTTTGGGAAGAAGAAGAAATAAAGTTGATTTTTCAGATAAACTGCTGGATCGAAATTAGTGAATTATTTGAAATAGTGGAATGGTAGATTTTAAGTTTTTTTCCGACGACTGTCTCTATTACATTAATCCTTATCCTCTCCCAATATTTGACAGATGTTACTTTGAAATGTTGTAGACACTCGTGTTTTGTCGTTTTGTAAACAATGAAGAATTAATTAACAATAACTTAAATGTATCAGTAGAGCCTACACCTTTCAGCCTTTTTAACCCGTGCGAAGAACGGGTACTTTGGCTAGTATAATATATTTTAACTATAAGTAGTAAAACGTGAAGTTCAATAATTCACAATAGATAAATTTTAACGTTAAAGTTTCTTATTTCTCAGTAATTGATGAATTTTTATGAAATTAAAAAAAATGTTCATAAAAATTATTAGTTCATCAGGTACATCCCAAACAATACCACTGAAGAAACGTAATATAAATATTTTTAATTAAGTCAAATCGGATTATAATAATAACTCGTATTCTGTGGCTAATTAAATAATGACTGTTATAGTTGTTTGTGAAGGAAGCTGTAGCGGTTTTTACGGTGGTTGTAGTAAATGTTGGTTAATAATGCATGTGAGGGTTTGGTTGTTGCCACCCTCATGAATGCTGGAAAACGTTGCTCGTTGAGTTAAATGTTCAATATATTCGGCTCGGTCTTGTTTTTATCCTTATTTTCTGTAGTTACTAAAAACAACTTTGCAAACGTCATATTTAGTTTTTGATGTTTTTTTCTTCAAAATATTTTTATTTTATTAATTTTTTATAATTAATTATATTTATTTTTTAATATAAATTTTACTACGTATTTGCTAGATATCAGGCAAATTGTTCGATATTTGTTCGATGTTGTATGGTAAATAAAAATAACTCATCAGTGTATTTTTACGTTAGGGTAATATTACCAACGGTATCTATAATCCAAATTTGTTAGAAGTTAAAGCTTCACCATTGCATTAAACCTAACTTACCTTACTTCCCTATGTTAATGTTTACCTTAACAATTGTCAGTAGATTTTTATATGAAAATTTGAAATATTATTAATGGTTCACTTTAACGAAACCTAAATAAAAATTTCTTTTGAAAAGTTTTCTCTAATATTATCTAAACAATATTTTCTTTTGAATCAACATATTTTAATATACTTATAAGAGGTTTTAAAGTATACTGTTTAGCACAATAGAGAAGTAATATTAAAAGGTATACCAGCTATGAAATTATGGAATAAAAACCCCTGAGGCTAATAAATATAACTATATTTAGTTATCTATCACATGTTTAAAGTAAAATTGAAATATTACCGGAAAATAATAAATTCTCAGCGACTAGGATCTACACAGCTCGTGCTGTAAATGAATGATGTAGAACGTAAATTAAATTACACATTTCAATCAAATTAAATAATTTAACATCAACTAAAAGTCTAAACAAATAAACAAATATCATAAAACTTTCATAAAAACAAGGTTGCGCAATTAAAGCGAACATAAGGAGGTACAATATTTAAGAATTCTTTGTTGTTTGACCTTACTATAAACTTTGATTAAAGCTAATCTCCCTAACTCCTACATTGCCCTATAAAAAATATATATTTAAATATTACCATGAAATCGTTTAGCTTCAAATCAGCTATTAATTTAAGAAATACATTGAATATAATTTAATAATTCTAATTTAAACTCTTTTTAAATGGGAGTTCGTACCTTTCGCGAATTTAATGCAATGTAATACGTTAACAAGTTTAAATTTAGGTACAATTATCTCCTAAACTATTTGAGATATCAAACTCAGTTTTTTTCAAAGATTTAATATATAATGTTATCAAAGTGCTGTAGTATAGTTATCATTTAAAATAAAATTAAAAATATATAAATAAAATTGGTTATATTTGTTATCTTTCTACAAGTATACCATTTTTTAATGCAACCTACTTTAATAAAACTACTAGGGTAATATCATTAGGTAGTCCAAAAGATGCATCTAAAAATTCACTGTTATATCTCTAATAGTTGTTTTTTTTCTTTTTAATAGATGTTGCTAAGACATGAAAATCACAAGCTATAGAAATTTGCATTTAACCGTATGCATATAGCACACGCCTTACTCTATTGCATTATATTTTATTTATTTTACACTAAAAATATTTTTATACATATTGTTGTTACCCGTATACACTGATGTGTAGTTGATGTGGGTGAAAGTAAAATGTAATAGAGGATGACAACATTTTCAAACAAAAAGAAACTCACGACAGTTAGCTATGGAAGTATTTCTTTCGTAAATTTGTTTATATAATTCATTATTTAATTTTCATATTCTGAGTACTTTATTTTTTAAGTATTGCAATCTCGTTCAAATATTTCATATTTTCACAGTTAATTTAGGCGTATTTCATCTTCTGAATTTGTAGTTTTGTAGTAGTAATGACCCGTAATGACCTATAGATTTGTCAAAATATCTGCATTTTTAGGGAAAAGTCTAAACAAATACTTATATTAAGTTCCCTGTGTGAAATAGGTTAAATATATGTTTAAAGGTAATGTTTTCACTTCATCTAAACAGCTTTTCTGATTCTTTTATATTAAAAAATCAATACAATAGCTCTGGTGGTTTCTATGAAAACCTGTTACATATTTTCCATCTTACAAATCGCCAACAGCTCCCCAGAACTAAGACATATCAATGTCAAAAGCCAAGTTATTTTTAATTTGTTAAAAAACTGATATGGATTTAGTTAATCGGTTTTCCTCATCGGAGCAGTAAAGTTTGTACTATCTTAATGTAATTTATAAACATTTTCAATCATCTAATCTTGTAAAGATTTCATTTGAAACATTTGAATAATAGTTACTCTCTAGTGAAGTATTTTGTTGTTAAGTTTCAAATAGTTCCTCAGCAGATATAAACGTAACATGTCTAGTTAAAGCCAAACCGTTTAATTGAACGAAGAAGTTGAAAGTTGGACAGATGAAGATGAATAGTTAATTGCTTATCACGAGAATTTAACCGAAAATATTAAGTGAAGCTCAGTTTGTGCAAATTCCAGTCTTTTATAGACAATTATGCTCTTATAAAATGAGAAACAAAGTACAGTATTAGAATTGTTTTTTAGCATTTAATACTGTAAATCCAAAACTTTCTATTCCTATACTCAGGCATTAAAAAACTGCAAAGATTTAGGAAAAAATGATTTATAGTATTCTTTTGTCTATACAGTAGAATACATAATTCGAGCGTTGCTGTTACAACCCTGAGCAAAAACGTAAATGAATTTTTTGATAGATTCGTACTGTGATCAGCGGAAGTTGTTCATTGTGCTAATAATCAACGATCTTGGAACATAATCCAGGTAAATATAAATCAATAAATTATTAGTCTGACAAAACCTAATCTGCCACATTATCTTTTTAATTTAATAAGAAAATATAAATTCATATATAAATCTGTATACATACATATTTGTAACTTAACGACTTACTGAGTTACTTACTATACGGTTGAACTTTTAAACTAATTAATAAATTTTATAAATATTTTCAACGTATGATATTTAAGGAACGAAGGTGCCATTGGTGTTCTCGGGGGCGTATTCAATAAGACGCACCAACTTGGAAATACCAATATCAGAAGCCTTAATGTTATTATGTAGCATCTTGCGGCGATATTCAATATTTCAGAGACTTCAGAGCTGATTATTACATTGCAAATATCCATCGTGCTTTTGTCGCTTCATTTAGGATTAAGGAAAATTGAATTAGTTTGACTTGATATTGTGTTATTCTTTTTCGGTTTTGGGGTCGTCTCAAAAGTAAACTATACTATTTTGTAATTGGTTTATTGGAAAAAAATTACAAAGAATTTTAGTTATAGGGTAGGTGAAATAGAGAATCATCCTCCATTCCATCATTCCATCATTATCAGGCTGTGTCATAATCAGTAATACTTCTGCCATCATGTGTTAAGAAAATTTTTGGAATCTGCCAAACAATACATAACGGTAAGACACAGCTAAGACACAAAACAAGATATAAAATTGCATTATCAAATCTTGGATTTGTACAATATATAGCTTAATAATGTATGAGACATCTATAAATTTCATTGGATACTTAGGAAAAGGAAAACTAAAGATAAACTTGAGGAGGAAAATGTTGAAATAATTTTATGACTTACTTATACTATATACTATTATTAACTGAGAGTAAAAAAGGAGTTTTAAAATTTAGATGTTTCATTTAAAAACAAATATTGATGGTGGTTTGGTAGTAACCAAGGAAACTCAGGTGAATAGGTGTACTCGGCTGTGGTGAAACCTGTGGTGGCTGGTGCCTGTGGTTGAACTATTTGCTTGTGGTTTGCTGAACCCACATTCGAATCTTATCGGGTAACCTCAAATAACAATTAATTGTAAGGGAAAACGTTAATAGAAGGGATACATGTATGTGGTGAGTTAAAAAATCGTGTAAAATCAATTTATATGTTACCCTTTTACATATTAAGGAAATTCTTTTTGTAATAATAATGTTAATGACAGTTTGCATCGTGAAAAAATGGACGGTATGGACAATTCTTAACACATAATAATATATTGTTTATTTAATATTATGACCAGATTAAGAGACTTGTGCAATTAAAATTCATTAGAAAGGACATGGAGTTTTTCTAAGTATAATGAACTAATTAAGTATTCAATTTAGATTAGACTCAATGTTTGTGATGTTATGATTATAATGTTTTAAACCAAGTTTTCTATAAAGTTTGATTTTTTAGACTTCAATTTATTCTTAGGCATATGTTTGGAAAATCTCTTTTTAAAAGTTCTTCCAGTCAGTCTGTCCCATATAATATTTAGGGCACTCTGAACATTCAATTTGTAAACTATATAATTCACTTTTATGTGTCAGTCCCCTGATATCGTTTATTTAATTATAACTTGTGGGCACATGAAGAAGGCAAAGTAATGTTTAACCAATGTGGAAGTTTGAAAGGATTTACAGGTAGCGCTAATGTTAATTAGAGTAGGCTTAGACTAGACCACTCTTCCCTTAACATCTCCAAGTTCCATTACCAAGGACAAACCCTTCAACAGCTTTTGTTCGAAAAAATTATCTGAAGGTTTGGTTGTTTGGATTTAAGAAAAATTCTTACATAGTGACGTTTGACAAAATAAATTATTCCAAATATATATTTATTTAACAATAACCATTTCACTGAAATATATACTTTGAAAAAACATTATAAATGAGTTAGTAATTGAATATCAAAAAATTAATTTCATCATAATATTTAGTTCAAAGTAAGGAAATAAACGAAAAGAAGTAGGAACGATATCCTACTTTTTTCACTTACTATAATATTCTTTGATATAATTAATTATGAACTGATAGTCAACATTATAGATTATTTAAAACCTTTTTGAAAGTTAAGTCTCATGATTAAGGAACGCATCGGAATTAATTGGGTTTTGCAATCCGTATGCAATTATGAGCCCTACATAACGCTATGCTATGATTTTGATATAGCACCATTGAAAGAATATTTTCTTCTATACTTGAAACTTGGGGAAATGACTACCCTATTCTAAAAACTTGAATGATTTTTTTCTACTGTTATATATCCTTAGAATGAAACATATAAAATAGCTGGACTGCATAAAAATATAAATAATAATATATTACTCCTAAGTGTTTGTTGCAGAATTAATACTTAAAAAGAGCGTAGAATGAAATATTTTTCTGGACCCATTTTTAGCTTACCTCGTTTTGAAGATTAACCTAACACCAATACAACTCGTATATATTAAATGGTGGAACAATTACTTTTATTTTACACCTAGATTTAATGTAAAATATAAACGCATGCATAAGTTAAGAGGCAAAGCTGGTGAATAATTAAGGTTTTGACTGTTGGATCCAAGTTTACAAGCAACATGGAATGGTAATTACAGAGTTTTGGAAGGCTGTCATTCCATGATGGATGTTCTTCATGGGTTAGCTCTTCATCCTCTCGTTCAGGGGTAATTTATGCAATAGAATAATGAAATGTACTTAAATATATCATGTTGAAGATTTATTATATTTCCTTGCACAAAAACAGCTTTGAAGTATTTAATGATCTAAGAATTACGTCTTCAAAGTTAACTCCTTACGGCTATTACGGCGTAAATTTACTTTAAATACATAAAGGGTATAGCTGGTTTAACTTTTTCAAATAATCTTAATATATAAAACTTAAACTCTATGTAAACTCTTAAACTCTATGTAAGTCCTTTATAAAGCAATAAATGAATGTAAAGTACTATCACAAATTCTCATAAAAGCTATGCATACATTGTGCATGCAATAGCTTGCACCAAACAGAAAACGATATTACGATCTTAACCTTATTGTTAGTCTAGTATCTTTTTTTGGGTTTTATACGCTTTAATAGTTTTTTTTTGTATAAACATAGTATACATGGTCTGTGACTCGGTCCCTGCACCCAAGCTTTGCTTTGCTAAGAGCTATTTTCACAGCACTTTTGATTAATTTTTCTGTATTTGTGTACCTTGTTTTTAATAAAATGAATTTAAATTGACGTCTTGAGCAAGATTAGATCTTCCGTGCATATTATCTACTGGTTGTTAAATGGGAAAAATATATAGCACCTCTCGCAAAACGGGATAAGATCATAAGATCTTAGTGCTTTTTGAAGACGTCTTGTGGTAAGATTCAATCTCCCCGAGCAATTTCTCTTGGTTATTGAATGGCAACAATAGCTTGTACCTCACGCAACACGAGTTATCATGATAAAAACCATCTTACCCTTGTTAAACGTAGTGTACGTACGACAATTTTACTAAATTTATCTTTAAAAGATTGTATGGACTTTTAATGAATTTATATTTTACTGCAACCTGAAACACTTCAAAGTATGGAGATCTTTTACGCAGTAATGAAAGAAAACTATGTTCCTATTAATTTTGGTTATTTTATGATTAACTAACTAAATATCAAGTAAAACACTTAAATCCGTTGAAAACCTAATGAAATTAATGACGAATAATACATTTTTAAAAGGGAAGGATAGTAATAAATATTGTTCGGTGGCACTATATCCTTCAGGTTTTACCTGAAAATAGTAAGTATCTTTTAAATTGACTGCCTGGTTAGGAAAATATGACACGTAAACAAAATACTCTGAAACTTGATGCAATGTGAATTAATACTTCCATTCTCAGATCATTTCAAATCGTTAATCAGACATGAAAATATAATAAAGGGCACAACTTTAATAGGTTCATACAAATGCAAACTTTTTTTATACACCAGAAATCTTCATTACTATGTTAAGCATTCTACAACTATGGTTGACTAGAACAATTTTCCAGAAGAGATTGAACTCAATTATTATTCGACAAGTTTCCTAGAATGAATTGTTTCAGACCGTGGTTTGCTTTGTGTTTGTGTCAAAGCTACAGTGATTCTTGTCAAAGTTTCAGTTCAACCGTCTGGAGTTGTCTTTAAGTGAGAACTGGTAATCAAAGTTTGATATTTTAACGAACGATTTTCCTATCGATTTTTAAAATAAAAGTAACATTGAGCTGCTATGTATAGTTTTATATATGTTATAGTTTTAGCTATGTATAGCTATGTATACTCAGAAACTGAACACGAAAAGCTTTTCCTCAATCTGCTATGTAAAGTCATAATTAATTCGCTAGAATACAGTAGTAAAGTACTAATTTTTATCCAATGGTGACCCCCTGAGATTTTAATGCCTCCTAAGAATAACATAGGGAGGATACGAAAACACTCCATACACTAATAGATGAGGCGACAACTGAGCGACATAAAGTTGTGGTGGCAGAACTGTCTTTTTGCGTCTATAGTATTTTTCTGCTAGAGGGCCATTTTGGCGTTGACAAGTGAGTTGGCAGTGTGAGTGTAGATTTTAGGTTAATGTTATTGTGCTCTAAAAGGTAAAGGCCTAAAAATATTTTTAAAATTGTTGTGAGACAAGAAATTTTTATGGCCTCCTTTTTCCTTCATTAAATACATTATTGAAATGCTGCATTTTGAAGCAAAGGATCATAAGAACGTAAATAGGCCTAGTTAAACTATATATCATTATCTTATAGCAATTTTTATGTTTGTAGGTTGCGGATACATGTTGTGTGCATTATAGGATTAAAGTACTTTTGTCCTTCAGAAATATTTTGCCCTTGGCTTCGCCTCGGATGACAACATTTTCCATGGACAAAAAGTTTCACTTTAATCCTTTTTTTTAACACCAACTCCTCTCACCTCTGTTTGTTTTGATTATTTTACTTTTTCTCTATTTTTTATTCCTAAATCCTTATAGAATAACTATGAGACTTGTTGAAAAATTGCAGTTGATAACTAAAGTTGTAATATCGTCAGATAAACTACGAGTAGATACTATAAGCTCACAATTTGCTGCCCTTCCACTTTAACTCTTTTCTTGCTGCCCATCATTCTTCGCCACTTATATGCTACACTATTTCTGGTTTAAAAGGAAATGAACTAAATGGTTCTCCAAAACATACTGCAAAAGACTAATACTAGTTTAGTTAAACTTGATTAAGTTTAATTACTTTTTAAACCATACTAATGAGTTAGCTTAAATAACAAACTGATGAACTCAAAGGTTTCATGGCCCCAATAATCCCAGGGTTACTGATTTCAATCCGGATTCAGTCGAAATTTGTTAATCGGCTGTAAATTAAATTTATATGTTACAATAGGTCAACGTTAAGTTGTATAACCGGGGTAGAGTGGATTGGCACCACTGGGGCGAACAGTAGAAGGACATAGGTTTATAGCTCCCGTTTTATTAGAGTTTAATGAGCTAAAAATCAATCTAAGCCAATGAACTGTATACAGATCACTTAGAGCTGCTTTTAGTGTTATCTACAAATTAATCCGTAGGGTAACCGCTGGCAACATAGTCAGTGGCGAGTGTTGTGCCGAGTCGTACAAGTGGTGAACGTTAAGTTGTATAACCGGGGTAGAGTTTGGAGTTTCTTATTAAAAATGTCTATGGATAAAATGTGTTTCTGGTAAGGTGTCGTTCATGAACTAATTTGACTATCCTATTTTGCTTTGATATTTTCCCATTCAAGTCGTATGATATTACAACTGATAACAATAGATTATCAGGTAGGAGGTTGATTTCCCCTAGGCATTGAAATATCTCTAAAATTTTTACTTCCTATTTTTCAAGTTTATTTTTATTTTTTTGCTAGTTGAGGTTCAGTTAGCATTATTTCGGTGTTTTCAAAAGAAAATCTTTAGACCAATACTTTTTGCTTTTCTATGTAAGGATTCAATTAGGCTTTTGTGTCTTGTTTGCTAAAATAGCGAGGTCATCCGCAAAACCTAGGAAGTTTAGATTTATGTTATCCTTAGACGTTCCAACATTGATATTGGACTTTATTTGTACCATTCTGTCATAACGTGTTCTAGAGCACAATTGAAAAGAAGTGGTGATAGAGCGTCTCAATTAACCTTAATACATTGTATAATTTCTAAAATGTCGTGTTATACGTATTGTTAGTAATTGTAAAGAAATAATAAAGATTTTATAGCTTAATTTATAATATTATATTTTAATAAGAAAGGCGGATTAAAAAAATATGGTTTGGATTGTTCATTCATAGCTGTATTTTTTGATTTTTTTTATTCATACAAATTGGTTTAACCAAAACTACACAAAAAATGTAAATTTTAAAACGGTTTGTAGCATTCCTTAAATCAACAATCTCTCTTTGTTTATCAAACAAGCGAATGCATTCCTGCGAACGTTCAAATTTACTCTACATTCATCCATCCTCTTTTATGATACTTATAAATTTAAATACTTGTTGGAAATATAACATGTTTAAACTTATTACATACTATTTTAAAATGACTTTATTTTTAAAAATAATCATAATACAATAAAATAACGTAAAACTAAAACTATAGGATTTGAATCAAAATATGCATTCCTCTATGGAGTTTCTATCAAACAAAACCCTCCAAACAGGGTTACGTTCCTTCAAAATAGAGAAGTTTTTCAACATACTCCTAAATGTCTCTGATTATAAATTGGGGTTACTTTAACTTTTTTTCTGTACAGGTTTTCTATAGAAATTGCAGTATAGGGAGAAATGATCTATAATTTTTATATTCAGACCATTATTTTAGGTCAAAAAATATCAATATCACTTTCATTAAAGTAAGCATGAAGAAACTGCCACTGATGGCAAGCCTTGAACATATTCTGCTGACATTCAAACTATTTTGACATTCAAACTTTTGAGTTAATCTTAGGCCGACCGCACACTGATGCAGCATTTCACCTGAAGCAAGTGTTGCGAGGCAAAATGTTTCGCTGGGTACAAGCGCCCCGTGTGTTTCAATGGGAGCCCGCACACTCATCAAGCAAACGTTGCGAAGCGCCTCGTATTGAAACACACGGGGCGCTAGAACCCAGCGAAACATTTTGCCTCGCAACACTTGTGCTTCAGGTGAAATGCTGCATCAGTGTGCAGCCGGCCTTGCGAGACTAATTTGAATTTGGATTGGTAGAGCTATGGATTTTATAATATATCTTGTGATAATAAAAAAATAGTACCGACTATATCGGTAATGACGTTTAAAATATTATATCTAAATATAATATGTGTAGACCGTATTGAACTTGCTGGGGTAAGGAATGCATGTATAACGCTTTTGACACATTGTTCAAAAGCAAAAGGTAAAGGCACGTGATATAATCATGTTTCGCACCTTCCAGAGAAATTCTCTCTTTTCAGTCAGAGTATTTGGTGGGAATATGTTTCCATATTGAACCTGAATTGGATACTTTAATGGTTACATTTACCAGTTTAAGTTATGGCATAAAGTACGAATTTAAAGATTGTGAGATTTCCAAGACGTTTTTAGAAAATAATATTAAATAACTGATTTTCAAATACTTTTCAAGTTAATATTAATACAATTATTTATTTCGTTATAACCCAACAGTAACTCAAGCAAATCGTGTAATATAATAATTATGTTTAAAAATATACATTGCACATTTAATGCATAGTTTAGTTTCAGCTATTACGTTAACATGTCAAAATTTAGTCACAGTAACCTTTACCAACAACCATAACAGTTATAAATTATAGCTCTCAGGTCCAAATTTGGTTAGAAGGCTTTATTTGATTAAATAACTAGATATAATATGTATTAAATGATAAATTAGTCGTACAAAGACTTTATTGTTTTATGTTGGAAATAAATGGTATTAGTTAACGTACTTATTTTTCCTTTCTCAGTAGTACTTTATTAAAACTTTAGTATTTCGAAAGGCTTATTGATGCAAAACTTATTTATTTAAAAAAAATTGTTATCGAATCTATTTTAGTCACTCACTACTCGTCAAAGAATTTTTTTAGGAGATAACCAACCAACCCCTTTTATCTGAGATAATAAGAAACCTTTTTTGAGCGGATTTTCTTAGCTGATGTGACCTTACATAGCATACTATTTTTCATGGAAAAAATTGGTAATTAAGTAATGAATATATTTTAATCATCTCCATTATAATATAACTGTTTGTGTTGTGTTTACAATGGACAGAAAATTAAATTTTGTCTGCATACGTTAGTGATATACTTAAGGCTAAAATTGATCATATTTTAGATTATGGATTCAAGGAATTTTTATGTAAGTTTTTTCAACAAAAAAATATTAAATGTAAAACCGTAAAGCTGTGGCGAATACATCTAGCCAAATGTGTGGTCTGAGCCTCTATCTATACACATTCATAAATGCACATGCATAGAGTCACTTTTAAGACGATTTTTTTATCATGTGACGTATACACCTTCTGAAAACTTAAATTTGAAGGTAATACGAAATATATTTTCTTTATAAAAAGTGGTATCATTGAACTGACATATTCTTACTTTGTTTGAAATTATTGGTGAATATGGATTTATGTTAATTAGATTTTTATTGCGGAAATTTTCCATCACGATTTTATGTCAAACAAAGTTTTACGACGTTTTGGGATCTGGAATTTGATCCCGTCTTCAGGCGAACTAATACTTTAGATATTAGTTCGACTAGTAAGTACCCTTCGAGTTAATAATAAACTTTTTCCATTAATTTTGGGTAACGTGAGTTTAAACTACATGGCTGCAAGCTATTTAAGAGAAATTGGTTGAGAAATAAGGAAGCATTTTTTTATTAGCCATGCATTTTTATTATTCATTTCACATTTAGAGTATTCAGCGGGTAACTACTCAAGATAAAAAAAAGATAAAAAAACAAATAAGTAGGGGTAGTGTCAAAGTGTAACCACGAGTCTCTTGCATCATTTCATTAATAATGATTTTATTAGTGGATTTACCTTTAAATTGCAATATGCATTGTTGGAACTGTGCAAGAGAACACTAATAAGTGAAGGCTAATAATATTAATTATCAATAGTATTATTAGTTAGTAAGTTATTGTGGTAGAGGCCCCATGTTTCAAAATTTACCAAACCCACATCATCATTGTGGTCTTCGAGTCGTTACACAGACAGACAGGAACTGGGAGATAGACATACAGCAGTCGAAAACCCACTTTTTAGATCCAGGGAGCCCCAGAAAGAATATTTTCACTCTCAGCTCAATTATGACGAGAACAATACTTTATCCATACACCATATGTATGTAGGGGGGGAGGACAAACAGTTTTTACACTTACTTAACATAGAAACGAAGAGGAGGTCGTGTAGGTTATTTGATGTAAGAATTTGATTTACCCCGCTTGCACGCTGACTCATCGTTCCAGAGAATAATCAAGTTATGCCACATCTTTCCGCGAAACTCAATCGTTTCACTCGTAGCTCGGCTCCACAGGTTTCTCTTCCTCCAAGTTTTAGGTTAAAATGTTTTATTGTGATTGCATGTAGCGGTTGAACCAGTAGGCTAAGGTAACCCGTATTGTATGCAATGGCGATTTCCTAACTATTTTTATAGACGATTGAAATATGTTTTAAAATTTACAAAACGTAAAATTAAAGAATTAGTATAAAAAATGAAGTAATATAAAGTACGTTTTAAATTAGCAGTGAAGGTTAGCCGAATGTATAAACCTTAGAATGCCACAATAATATATAGCATGAAAGATATTTTTTACAAATAAATATAAACTAATTATTGTGGTAATTTTCGATTCACTACCCCAATGCATAGTATTGTTTTCTAAGTCTCTTTGAAACCTCAGATATAAATTTTTATAATTTAAGGAGACCCAGGCTCCAGCAAATAACTCCGATAAAAATATGAAATTAATATAAGGTTTTAAATAAATGTGATAGGATATATGTTGAACCAATCTAACAATAGTCATTTTTACTGTACATGCATTTAAACATTTCGTAAACATAAAAAAATTGAAGTTGTAACGTAAAATATAAGGATAGATAATTGATTCGTAATTTAGGTGAAGCCATTAATGGGCGTCAAAGGGTGTTTACAGTTGAATTGACCCCAAAATCGACTACGCCATTGGTGTGTAGTGGGCCAATAAGGTTGCTTTGAAGTGATGCGGTGCAATTTACAGGGCTTCTATAATTATGCGTTAACAACATCAGCTGGTGCAAATATCATGGGATCGATCTTTTGTTCAGTTACTGTGATTAGGTGCCATAGCCATCTGTCTAGGGTTTACATTAGTGCAGATTAAAACCACTATAACATTTCATTACTGAAGTTGAAATATTATTTATAGGTTTTGGTGTGTGCTTGTCTTTTTATAATTGCCTTTGGTATTTTTAACTTTAGTGAAATTTTCGTAAATTTTAGAACTGGTGTGTGTGGTCTTTTTAGTCCCACCTTCTCATCCCAGGACTATTTGTACTAGGCCATCGCCCAGAACCGTTTTGCACATTGCTTCAGGCTAGACATAGTGGGTTGCGACATTATCTCGTAGCGAAAAGACGTTGGTGATTGGCGGGATTTGAACCCGGGACCTTAGGCACCAAAGTCCCGTGCTCTACTCAGTTGTGTGTTACTATATTGTAGTTTTAATCGATGGCAACGAGTATATTTTGATAGCAGTATTTGAGAGGGTTTTCACTGTCAGTTGTCTTACAGTTTTTGTTCTGATATTCTTATTTATGCATAGTTGTATTTTTCTTATAATGGTATATATTGAGAATATAGCTCTTTGCTATTTTTGTTTGTTTTTTCTATAATATATGTCAAATATTAGTTAAGAAAAAATTAATAAACATTTACTTTCACTACTTTTAAAATTAATTTTACAATTTTTAAGCTTTTAAGGTACTTTACAATGTTATATATGTTTGACACATACCATTGGAGCAAAGAATTATTACAATATAGGAAAAAACGGCCCATACATTTTAAATCCCTATCACTTGAGTATAAGCTTATTGTATATATTTTCTTAATACTAGCTGACCCTGCGAACTCCGTACTGACTAACAGTATTGTATTTGTAAAGCATGAAGTCGGGCCATGTTACGACGGCGCTGATTTTGCGTGATTCCTCGTTCTTCTTCAGTGGCTAAAATTCACCATTATTCCAATGTCAAATAGCAGCACAGCTTTGTTGTGAAAGATTAGATCTTCTGGGCATAGCTAATAAGAATACTGATGCCATAAGATATTTTGATTAAATTCCCATTAAATAAACAAATCCAAGCGAATTGACTAATAATGTTCCGACCCAACCTAAACCCAAACCTAACAAACCTATCTGTAATACGCCTTAAAAAAATATTTCTTCTGAATCGCGACATTGTATAAAATAATACACCCGTAATCTAGCATTCAATTATACTCGAGAATAAATTAATAATTACACTGGGACAAACATATTGACCAGTAATATATAAATGTTTTTTCCAAAAAAATCATTAACATACACTGAAAATGACGCACATGGACGTTAACTGTCACCTGGAGAAAAAAGAAACAAAAAATCTTCTGTTATTAAAGTAAATTATTGATGTATGTATAAGAGAAAAATTTATCACGTATTTTCTTCATAAGCTTCATAAATTTACTGACCAGTGGGGCATAGCTTTAAGGTTAAGTAAAAAAACTGAATATGCCTATATGAAACTTGGAGCAGAGTCGATTAAAAAAAATAAGATTATCAAAACCTACCTTCCTTCTAGAGTTATAAATGGTGTAGCTGTAACAGATTTGTTTTATACATTTAGATTATTTACATATTTATAGGATTCTCTTTAAAACAGGGGATGGTTTTTATTTATAACTAGCTGACCCGGCGAACTTCGTAACGCCTGACAGTAAATACATGTTAACTTTAAGATTGGCCATGTTTGAAGTCGAATAGCAATACGGCTTCATTGTAAAAGGTTATATATTCTGAGTCGCGGCATAGTGAATAACAATACTGAAACGATAAAACATATTAATAACATTCCCATAAAACAAATAAATCTGCATGGATTAATTCACAATTTTAAAATCCAATCCAAACCCAAATGAAACCTAACTGTAATACGGCTTTTATAGGAAAGATATACAACAGCTGATTATTATAATAAACGTAATAATATAAAAATTGTAATTATCATATAAACACGTGACTTTAATCAGACAGAAAATAAAAATATAAATACATAATCCCCCAAAACCGAAACTATTAACGTGGTGAATAAAGCTGTTCATTTCTTACAGTACACATTTACTTCATAGATTAACATTAATGAATGATTCAGATGGCATTGGATAGTAAACCATATTGCTAATGGAAAGTAAACCAATCAGCTGTAGCTAAGAAATCAAATGTTTTCATTGTAGACATTTTGTAAACAAACTTACTCTCCATAAGGTTAACATTAGAAATTTAAAACGCCATAAAATGGAAACTTATGGGGTTTTCGAAACTATTTTTTCACTAAAACCTTCCCGGACACATGTAGAGCAACTTCCTAAAATTTCATAGCGATCTGATGAGTAGTTTGGCAACGCATAAAGGACATACATACATACAGACAGACATACATTCAATTTTATATATAGAGATAGTATATAAACAAAAATGGTAAGCTTAAAACACAATAAGATAATTATAATAAAACTTCATAATACTAAAGAAAACTACGTACTTAAGAATGATACTTAATATAAAAGAATGATGAATAAATTTAACATCGAATATATCCAATAGGCAGCGTCACATGTAATGACAACAGCTGATATTGACAGGTGTATCACTGAACAGTCAAACTCTCGCGTTTACAACACGGCTTGTCTACGATATCAATAATATAAAGCAAGGGTTTCCAACTTTCACAATAGTGACAGCTTTATTTGACATTTTTTATTTACAATTTTTTTTATTTCTCTTTAATTGATTGTAAACTAAATATATAGGTAAAAATGAAATGTCCAAACCTTTTTCCGTAGTCACAGGAAAACTATATAGTTATAGTTAGATATAGTAAACAAGTTAGCATAATACGGTGTAAGGGTACTATATGACGGTTATTTTACTCAAAATGTAAGTAATAAACAGTATATTAAAGAATTAAATAGGTTATACTTTATATCTTGGAAGATTATTGTATACAAAATCAAAGGAATGTCAAGCAATAATACTATCTTATTAAGTTTCATAATTAAATTTCGTTTCAAACTAATTTGTTCGTGGGAATTCCTTCACACTAAAATATATTTAACATCCAAAAATTAATTTTAATACTGATTAATAAGCTCATCAATACAGTTATGACATCAACCAGATATATTTAATTTATTAGTTAAATATATACAAACTAATCGTTTATCCATAATTCCATATACAGTATTATGGAGCTGTGAACGGTTCTAAGATGACCTGTGGATTCGATATACCCGGTGTATAATAACGCCTGCTATTGAATATTAGGTTCATCTGCAAAGACCATCCTAATAATTTTGTTCGTAATTCAGAGTTGATGTTCGGATCCTACATTAATTAAACTGTCTCCTAGATGATATTGGCTGTTGTGCTATTTATAACAGAACTATCTATGGAACACTTCAGTCTTAGTCAGTAACAAGATATAAGATCACGCCACAATCATCTTACACTCGTTTCTCGTTCATGCATGACGTAAAATACGTAGTTAGCTGGGTAGATATTTATAAAAGTGAAAATTTGAAGGCTAGCAGTGAAACCCTTATTCAGATTGCCTTTTCAACCTTATTCTTGTTCCAAACGTGTCAAGACAATTGCTATCAAGCGTTGATCTAGTCATCAATATAAAATATTCGTTATTAAAATATTCGTATATAGGTTCATCTCTAATCATGGGTGGTCGCTCTTGGCTAGTATATGTGCCTGAAGTCACTTACGGCACTTTAAAGTTTTAAAACAATAAAATTACCAGGTTTTTGATACTTAAAACATTTTGTCGTGTCTCATAACGCTTCGAAACATAAATGTTTAAGGTTAAAATTAATAAAGTACGTATGTTTAACCTAAGTTCTATTTGATTCCATAATTTAAACTAATACATTAAAACTAATTAAACAATTTGATATTAAACAATTAATGTGTGGGTCAGATTTTCAGTTTAAGAAAGTGTCCTCATGGAAAATTTGATTGATTTAAAGTAATATTTAAAAATCTTATTACGAATATGATAAAAAAATTTCGTAAATTAAATGAACATAACTATAAACAACTTAACAAAATAGTTTATGAACAGTGTATATACGTACAACAGTTTATTTTACTTAGCCAAAAAAACTTTTTGGAATCAGCATGTTACAAATATGTCCTCGAAATGATTTAAACCACGAGTAAATCTGACCACGTTACAATACCTTGTGAACTAAGTCATTTAATTTTGATCGTGCAGTATAAGCTTATAGGATTCACTGAAATTGATTTTGTGTATGGTTGGTGGATAGAACAGGGCAATATTGGAACGTGTAGCGTGTAGGGCGCGTGATGAACTCTTTGATGTACTCTAAATCTGTTTTATTTCATGTTTCAGGTCCCAAATGTCACACTATCTCTAATTCAATTTATAATAGCCTATATACTTATATTATGAATAGAATTTTAGCAATAGTTATTATAATTTAGTTTAAATGGAAGCAGTAATATTTGAAATATTTCTTAACCGGTAAGCGGGGATGCATGTATGAACCTATTATGTAAAGCAACACAAATATATATACCCAAACTTCATCAGTATTTAATACATATCCGAATCTTAGCTTACACCTAACGGTGAACAGTAGAGAGTAAATTTTACAATAGATTTTTATGTATGTACATTGGCACTACCTGTAAAAAGGATAAAATTTATTACTGTAATACACATATTACAATAATAGTAATACAAGTAATACAAAATTTGAGTCAACGGTTTCGCACCCTAACAGAATAATAGTAGCCCTTCAACCCTGTAATGAGGAAAAGTAATGCGTTTGATTAAATTGGATTATTTTACGATACTTGCGAAAAAATTACAAACTGAGATGAGAAAGGGGAAAACAATGGAAATAAATTATTATTACCTCGCTACTCTTAAAGTAACTATTTATTTTTTTAACTAGCCTTTTTAATGTTAAAGATAAACATTATGATTTGGTGAAATACAGCTGCATTTACTCTGCTCTAGTTATGTACATTGAATTTCCCTAGAAGTGTAATTCAATTGTGGATTTTTACATTTTTAATTGTGTTAATAACAAAAATGTAGACTGAAAACTAAATAAAATATAGCATTGAAAATAGGACAATAGATAGCTTCAGAGAAAGTAAAGTGGAGAGCTAGAGAGTACAGAACAGAAAAATATTGCTATGATTATAATGGAAAAAATATAATTATCACCATCACCACCCAAAAAAAATTAATGTTTTATTTATATTTTGTACTTGGTGGAAATAAAATTATTACACGTTGAGTGCAGTTTTGACTCAAATCTGACGTATTGATATTTCATCCTAGACAATATTCACGTTTATGCGGTATGTGCACGCTCCAGTCTGCCACATATTTCCCAGAGGATGTGGAAGATAAAATCTGCAAAATATGTTTCTGGAATCTTTCTCACACATCATATTTTACTCCGATTATTTGCGAACGTGAAAGATCTTGTAAATAATTATATTTTCATAGTTTTGTCACGTTTGTTCAAATTTGGGAATTAAGTATGCTGTTTCATTGGGAGAAACACAAAACTATGTTTCTCAAATAATAAATTTAAAAAACTTATTATATTTTAACCCGAAACTGGAATTAATGGCATACTACGACCTTCACAACAAGGTGAATCTCCTGTGAGATAAATATTTCATTCCTGCAACTACACAGGGTGTCCCATATGTAAGGTGACAAACTCTGTTAAATTGTTATAAGTGTCAAAATAAAAATAAAATCAAGAATAACATTTGTTCGAAAAATACTTTGTTTACCAGATATCCGCCATTTTGTATTTTTTACAAAATAATAGCTTACAACAACAGGTTGGCCGATTGGGTTCCTATTTGTTATGGTATTTTCTTAAGCCAAGACTTAATTTAAATAAATAGCCCGCATAGTTTGATAATACATTTTATTACAAATCGAATGGTGTAACTGTCAAAACGTTTGCTCGACGGATCCACCACAGCATCGATCAGTCGCTTGAACGACGTGGAATTATTAGTAATAATAGAGTAGAAGACACTTATTATAGAAAACAAAATTATGCAAACTAAGCTGTTTTTTTATTAATTAGGTGAGTCTGCTAAACTTAAGTATGAAGAGTAAGAACCATACCAAGTATGAACTCAGTCAGTCAAAGTGTTCTTGAGAAATAAATGATTAAAAAAAGTTATTCTTGGTTTTCTTATTTTGACCCATAAAACCATTTAACCGAGTATGGAACTTTACATATGGGACACCCTGTATACCTTTAAATTTTTATACTGTATTGATTATAATATTATTTTTACATACAGACGTTCTTGTAAATGTTTTCAAAATATAATTGTGTATCCTTTTTTATTTTGCATAATTATAATTAAAGTCTCGAGTTTTATTTTGAGTGACGTTACTATATAGTATTTAGTATTAAACAATCCTTACGATAATGAAAACAGAAGGTATTGTAAATAGTAATCTTAACATTAAAGTATTTTTTTTATACAAGAAAGTATACATTTTATTGTGGCTGAAACATAATATAAAATGAGCTATAAACCATCACAACTTGTAAACCACAAACCAAGCGTCAACGCTGTTTTCAGAGCATTCTCGTGTCTTGATAACATGCCAATAACACGTGTTTTACTATCCAACACATTGAAGGCTGCTAAAACAACCTAAAAATGTCAATATACATTACTTCCATAAGTTCACTTTCAATAAATAATCATTGTGTTGAAAAATTGCTTGTTAAATTTCTTGCATGTAAAGATAATTAATTTTTTACATTTACGTAAAATTAGATTAAAAAAGTAATGGTATCCTACGATTCGGAAGTCACAAATTAGCGTATTCATTTTAGAAAAATACGTCTACGTACATAGTTCGGCCTCGTAACATCTAGCCTTAATCTTTTAAAGACTCGCGATTATCAAAAAACAAAAAACAAACAGTTATAAAAAGTGATTCTTTTTTTACTAATAAACTTTCGTAATCTTTCATTTAAAATTATTATGATCTTCTGACAACCTTTTTTGGATTTCCAATGAGACGACCTCTTCGTTTTGCCACCGGTACAACATACCTAATGTTTAGCTACGGATAAGTTGATACCATCCTGTCGTAAGCTGCTCTATGATTTCTGGAATTGTTATAGCCCAAGATAACCAATGGGTGTAAATACGGAACACATAACCCATGGTGTACCGGTAATTAGAATAAAGTTTGCATTTTACAGAGACTGCATTTTTATTTTATTTTCGATTCAGTGGATGAACTTTATTTTCGAGTTTTGTGACTTTTTGTTCCGAATGAGCATTGCCATGTTGCTATTCAGTGAGAAGTAGGTTGATTTGAATCTCCTTTGGAAGATAGTTGGAGAGCGTGTACCCCTGGGGATGATGAAGTCGGTGTCCTGTAAAAGGTCCAAACAGTCCAAGTAGACAATCACCAGCTTATTTATTTGGGGGGGCTTATTTTATGGGGGAAATAGAGGTCCTCAATTGCTATATCCTTGAAGTTTGTTTAGCATCAAGTAGCTTGTGGTTTATTCTGCCTTGGAAAAGTCGAGATCGATGCAGCCTACTTAAGATGAGTCAATAGACACATTTAAGATGTATTCCTGTAGTTGCAAAAGATTGGTCACAGTGGATCGACTCCTAAGAAATTCAGGTTATTCAGCACATATGATGTTCTTGAAGTGAAAAAGGAGTTTTTTCAGTTATTGTAATTTCAAAAATCTTCGCCAGTGACGGCTGTCTATCAATTGGGTACTAGTTTGACACGTTTTACCTAAAGCCTGATTTAAAAATAGGTACAACATAGCTTTGTATGGGGCATTTCAGGAAAATCCCCTCTCTATTAGCTCAACTTAACGTAAGTAATCAGTATAACATATCTCTACAACATATTTTTGCACTCTCTTCTAAGGCTCCGAAATCATTTTTAGTTTTGAATACTGAAAGTAGATTTTTGTAGCGCGTGTTGCTTCTTTTTGGCTATAAAGAGCTTCGTCAATTAGCATGTATACCAGCAAGGAAAATTAGATCCACACACTTTTTTTGTAGGAGTGTTAGCCTAATACTAATCAACTATCCATCCGTGAAATTTCTCAAACTCTAATTCAGCATCCACCTTGCTATTATATACTGAGTAGTCCGAGTTTTGAATTCGTCTGAAAGTTTCATCAAGTATGCATCTACTAAAATCAAGCAGAAGAGTCGGCTGACGATAACAACTGACACCTCCAATGCTTCAGTTAAATTACAGAGCAGGGGGTAAGCATTCTCTGGTGACTACTTCCTCACGGTAACCGCAGAGACGACTGTGGAGAAAAATAAAAAAAATATTAATTTATTTTTGTATTTTGTATTTTTATATTTTACTGTATGAAATAATTTTATAAAATGTAACATACCCCTGGTGGTTGCAAGGTGGATTTGAATGTTTATCTTATTACAAGCTAAAGTTAACATAACAAACTATGGCCGTTTGAAACCACTTAGTTGTGTCCTCCAGCCAAATAAAATATAGAATGCGCGCATGAAATATAATATGGAAACGGTTAAGCTGTCTATTCATTTTGGACAAAGACAAGTTTGTTATTGAATGTTATTTTGTGTCCAATTGATGAATTTACTACAACTAAACATGGTCGAAAATAATAAACAAAGACTTACATGAATTAACTACAGTGAGAATCGAACAGGTGACAAAAATATACAGACGTTTAACAAGCCAGACGGTGGTCAGTTCTGTTTGTTGTTGCCAAATGGCAACTGGATGTGTTTACACGAAGAGCCTGTTCCAGAATAGCTTCTAAATATTTAGATTCAGGTATTTTTGAAATAATTTTTACAGAAACAATGTTTAAACACAAAACAATGGAAGTGTACAAACTATGATTCTTTATCATAGCTATATTTCCCTAGATGTATATTTATCTTTATTAAAATTGTATTTACGTTAGAGATAGAACAGTATAAATACTGAGGATGGTTTTAACTTTAGAGATACAGTTAAAAAAGGCTACAAGTAGACAAGTAAGATAGTTGGCTCTCCCCTAATCTGAAGACGTAAAAAACTGATATTACAAATTAAATATAAGTTGAAATAACTTATTGTTAAAAGAGCTTCGTGTAAATCTGAAAAATAATATGAAAGTCTAAACGATGACATTTTTCTGCCATTTGAAAACTTAAACGATAAAATAAATCACTTTAATTTCTAAAGTTTTAACGATGTTATGTGACCTTTTTTATTGGACTTCACCACGCTCATCTCATTCGGTACACCAAAACATCGTTCAAACGTTTAATAACCCATCGAGTAGTATCTCGACTTAACTTTTAAATGTCCGATTGTATGTGTACACTCTTGTCAAATTGGGTTTAACAATTGGTGTGTTTTTGCAGAACATGGTTTTAACACAGCATAAAGGAAGTGCCTTCCCGAACAAGTAGTTTCTATCATTTATTGAATTAGTATTAAACTTTTAAGACGTAAAAGTAGTATGAATATGACATATAGTATACTTTATACATGCTATGGATATGCTTTAAAATAACTAAGGTAATTTGCAATGGTATTTCATACTTTTCCTGCCCAGGTTTAGATATATATTGAATGCCGAAGCATTCTAAAACTCCTAAATTTATACTTTGCGGACAAAAAAATACAAACTGAAATAGATCAACTGATTCATTTTCCAGGATAGTTAGTTAATGACCAAATGAACAAAGACAACGAGGTCAAATATTAAACCATCCAAAAAATGGTGTCAAAACTGAGGTCGGTACTTATAACTGAAAAAGTCTGCAGTCGTAATGATAAGTGGATTGTCCATTATTGAATATGGCGCGTTATCCTGTGGACATTACGCCGAGTCAGCCGTCATCATGGCGTCGTGCGGGATCAGCTGGTTTACGAGCCAGAAGCTGCAAGTTGACAATTTTAGGGTTTTCATCTTTACTCATTAATACTCAGTATTTATATTTATTGCTAATTGATTAATTGATATAAAATGTACAGCATTTACTTCCCTGTGGGATTATTGGTTGGTAATTGTTAAATTAAATTTAATAGCAATATCCATACAAAATAGAAATTTGCTTTTAAATCACCATCACATTGAATTTACTATTTCAACTATTTTATTTTATTCTAGTGACTTAGTAAATGGTGTACATTTTTATATCAACTATTTTTTCTTTTCGAGAAAAGGTTAAATAAAGAATTATTGTTTTGAGGGGGTTTCAGCCTCAGTTTTATTTGTCAAGCTATTAAAAAAATTTACTTATTTTGTAAGATATACTCACTACACTAATATGACTGGCCTTTCTTTAGCAAATAAGCTACAAAGAAGAAACAATTGGCGTTGTCTTCATAAAAAACATAGGTGCGGGGAATTTTTCTGTAGTCTCCAAATACTAAAAAAGTATTATTTTGATTAAGCTCAAAAGTCCGTTTGTATGTTTTCAATAAAAAGAATCAGCTACAAATATACTGCCCAATTTATTCTTTTTTATGTTTTTATTATAGATAGTGACCAATAGACTGTTTATTAGAATGATAAATTCACTTTTTCCTCTCTTAACAAATAAAATTATAATATTTTAATTTATAGTACCTTATTTGTTGTAGAGAAACACACATTCACTCTACAAACTCAGTCCACACCTAGGTCAAATTGATTCAAAGGGACGTTTTTTGGCCAAAATATTGGCGGTTTCCCATAGAGTATCTTTATTATTTTAGTGCCAGTAGAATGAGCTAAATAACTATCACTTAAAGACATATCAGAATAATGTTGTGTACAATAAGTGGTTTTACTTAACCCTCGGATGGTTGAGAGGTGAGTGCCGAGCTTTTCTACAAAACATGAAGTTTGTATTATAACGGCCTGAAACTCCCTGATTTTTGGGGTATCAGTAGTAGGTGGTAGAGGTTAAGTTACCTTCAGTCTGTTTCGCAACGAGTTAGAGTGCAGTAAGCACAAATTGCACAACATAAAAGTCCTTTTATTTAATAATAAACTATGTGTTTTGTATATTTATTATTTTTTGTCATAATACAATGTGTATTAACAAAATGTCTATTTAATAGCGTCCTTTGTTTAAAATAATTAAAAAACATTTTTTTAGTTATGTTAATTATGGTTTCTAGTTTAAGTTATTTGTAGTTTAGTATTTAATTAAAGGTCAGAGAAATAGTTAAGCAAAAGTGGTATTTTATAGTTTACTGGAAATTCGTGAAATATAAAAACCGTTAACAAGACGTTTAAGATGTGCGTTGCGCTCACCCCGGGACCTTCTGCGTAACACAAGTGATCTCGACCAACGGCGGGTTAGTCAAAATACTTAGTTTTTATAGCCAACACCTCTTTAATCAGTTTGCAGGTGTGGTACAATTAGATGTTCAAATATATTCCATACCTCTGACGTAACTAATATCTCCACAACTGGTGATAATCTATCAAAGCAACTGTTCCAACCACCAATCATCCTTTCCAGTTTAGTTAGGAGTATTACACTCTGCAATACGCAATCTATCTCCTTGTCATCTCAATATATCATGTGCTGTAGCATTGAGTACGCTTCGTTATAGGTGTTATTATTAGTAGGTTTATGTTTCCCTCTTTAACCTTGACTTGCTGTTTTTCAGTTAAATTATCTTAATACCCGAGCACCTTACTTTCTAACAGAGAAAATATTTTAGATAGAGAATTTGAAGTTATTACGGTATTTAAAACAAATCAAGTAAATCCCCTTAGAAATTGTCGTACCTTTTACCAGACCAGAGAGGTACCAGACCATGGTCTGGTACCTTTTTAAAATTTTGAACGGATAAAATGTGAATATATTGAATGGAAACAAAATCCTACGATTATTTGAATTGCAATTTATTACACGTACAATATGGGACTATAAATTCCTAAGAGACACAATAACTTTCTCTGGTAAAGGAGTACAATACGTAAAAATTTGATTATATTAGTTTCCATTTTTAAAATATGTGTAAACGTTGAAAAGGGCTATGAAATAAAAAAGATGTAAACGTTAAAACAAAATATTGGTGAGGGCTCACTGAATCTCGTTGCTCTGCCATTATCTGTATTCTAATGATCTTCTTTACGTTGACTTTTCATTCCAACACAAACAGAATGGTATTATCGTGGATGGCAATTTTTGGTTATGTGGTTCAATTTTAGAGAAACAAAGTGTTTCAGAACAAATTCAATTGAGTGTGGAATTTATGCATTTGCTTATACAGAATATTAAATTTTATAATGAACGACACTTGTTATATGATTTAAATTTTTCAAAATTTGAAAAAAATTGTGTTAAAACGTTTTCTGTGGTTTTTAGACTTTATTTGTATTACATAAAACAATTTAACAGCACCGTTCCTGCTTGCTATGGCACAATAGTTACGAGTGCTAAAAAAACCATATCTACATTTTTATTGATCCATATTTTTAGCTTTTTCTTTTTTATCTTTAATTATACTAAAAATCAAACCTTCAACTCACTCCAAATAATTAAGGTTTTTTTAAAAGGGACGGTTTAATACTTACCGTTTGGTATTTGTATTCTTTATTTCCTTATTCTTTATTTGTTGGAAATGGGCCGTCATTTTTACCCCATGGTCTTATATAATTTAATTGATAAACTGTAATGTCAGCTGCTTATTGTTACAAGAACGTATGGCAGTATTCAATAGTTTATCATAACTATCTGCTCACCGGAAACCGGGAGCTGTGAATTGGTTGTCTAGCATGTAGAAGCACAATGCATATTGCATACCGTTAGGTTCGGTTATACTTTCCTTGTTAGTGGGGTTGCAAAAATATGTTTGCGTCTAATTTGTATAGTATTGATCGCATTATTTAGTGTTATGACAAGCCGCCCTTTTGCTAATGCAACCTTGAGATCATACAACTCGAATTTCTTACACTTTTGCTCGTTAATGCACTACTAATGTTCGATCTATAATTTTTGTGAACATTTAAGAGTGCTAACTAAATCTTTTAAATGTGTTTGAAACATAACACGATGCCAAATAAAGGGCAGTAACAAATATTACAATAATTCTCAGCTGAAAAATTACAATCAACATAAAAGCACTAAAGCACTCATTTAAAACTCCATTTTGATTAATCAGTTTTGTCATCGTGGTTACTTTGATATGGTTTTCCAGTTGTCTGGAACATATAAATTATCAATATCAGTGGACTGTCACATGCTTTCTACCTTAATTAAGTTAAAAAACTATAACCTTTACTAAACTATATTATTTATTATGTTTAATTAAAATCATGAAAGTATTTATTATTACAAACATGATCATCCAGTTTAATAAAAATAACAAGAGAAAACAAGTAAAAATAATTTTTAGGGATATGGACCCCCCTTCCAGGTATTGTCTAACTTTTTAGGAGGGTTTGGTTGGACGAAGTGACCTTAAACTACATACCAAGTTTTATGGAATACGATTGAGAAATAAGGGCAAAAGATATTCTCCATAAAAACATCGGGCACTCCATGCAACGTAGGGACTGCGTCCACTACGGACGTAATATTCGACTTTTCTCTAGAACCGTTAGACGCAGGCTAATGACTAAAAGTACAAAATTGTTTTGTTTTTAGGTGGTTTAATATGAGGAAAACTAAAATCTGTGATTAAAGTTTCATAAAAATGACAGTTAGTTTGTTCTCAGACAAATAGACAGTTAGCCCGAAAACCACTTTTAGACTTAGACTTTTAAACCTAGAAAGCCTCAAAATAAATACATTCACTCTCAAATTTTGGCGAAAACAATCTTTCTTCATATTCTATATGTAAAACTACAAAGTAAGAACTGAAATTTTTTAATCGACCTGTTCAATACCCATTGCAAGTTAATTTAATAAATAAAAATCCGGCAATAATAAACGCAAAACTAATTTTAATCCAAAGTTTTAAGCACTTTTTCTATAAGTTTTGACGAATTATATCTAGCATCAACAACTGTACTAGCTATTTTACAGTCATCCATTCTGGAAGAACAAATATATATTTACGATTACGTACTAATTGCGTACTTATATACGATAGTCGACAAAAACCACTCGGTAGGACTACTGGTGACACACTGTCGAGAGTATAATAATGCTTATACTAAGATAAATGTAAACGTGACAGAGGACCCATTATAAGCCCGGATTCTTGAAACTCCAGGTTTGGCGCTGATTAAATTCGCCGAAGCGTAAATCCTTTGTTGAGGCTGGACAAAGTCTCATCATACACCTGTTTTCACTGCTGACATCCACGCCGTGAATACCTCCACTAGTGGGCGACAGCTAGTGAATCGTGGAACTGACCAGTGATCACATATATTTTGTAAATGTTTAATATACTAAAATTCAATTTTCAAGTAATTTTGGCCAGTTTTCACAAAATATGCCTACAAATTTTCCACCTTTCTGATGCATTATCACGCACTCTATAAGTTCTATAGGCATTATTATTTTCTTATGGTATCGACTTAAAACAATAATAAATGGATTTAATGTATTAAAAATGAATTGTTCGAGCAAAGAATAATTAGGTGAAACTTAAATAAGGATTTCACCAAAAAATATGCAGCTCCTAAATAGGTTAAATTAAAGAAATGTACATTTATCATATTTTAATCTTTACCATTTACACGAGTTATTGAGATAAGACCGATTTCGTCATTTTTTGTTTTTTTAAGATTTCTGTTCATAAATTATTATTTGTCATAGTAAGTTTCATACTTGATATATGTTAAAATGCGAAAGTGTATGTGGTGTATACTGTTTAAGTAGTCATACATATATTCTTAATTGTAAGATTAAAACCAATTAATTACATACAATGTAAATAAATTAGGTAATTAATCAAAGTGAAACTTTTTCATCTCAAATAATTTGGCGAAATATTCACTTTTCCTCAGCTACAAATTCTCCAAAAACTTTGTTTTAGCTACTTTTATATTTTGTAATCGATAGTTATTCTTGTTGTATCTATGATCAGAGTATCTTTGTAAAATAATGGTAACTTATAAGGGAATTTTCCAACGAAGGAATAGAAATGATAGATTATTTTAGTTTATGAACTTGCCCAAGCCAAGAGTTGAATTTAAACCTATATCTACAGAATGTTTAGTTCAGCTTTTTTATTCAAATACATTGACGTCATCACTCAAACACTGACGAATATAAAGTGTTTGATATGATTAAAAATATGTTAATTTACCTTTAAATTACAATAATATAAATTTACATAATTGATATTCCGTCGTATTCTGAATCCGCTAACGGTAACAATATACGTAGATCGGTGCTGAACTTAACCTTCATTCACCTGCTAGATACAGTATTCGTTGTGCTTGTATCCTATAAAAGTAGCATGTCGTGAATTGGGTCTTAAATTAGTTTGCTGTGTACACCAGTGTTATAATCCTTTTTTCATTGATTAGGGATTCCTAATACTTTATTAAACATTTTATATAATTCTCACTAGGTTTCCCTAAAAAAGATTATTAAAATAACTGATCAAGTGGTAAAACTCCTTTACATTTACAAATACATTAGACTGAATTTCAAATATGTGACAAATTTTAAGCGTATTTTATGGAAGCGATTTTACGTAGAGTTTGGAGACGTGCCGTTTAAAGCAATTAGTTCTGTCGAGTTAACTCTCATCTTGCTACAAATAAATCATTCACAATATATATCTTAAGAGTCTGCATCAGTGGTAGCCATCTTGAATTTTAGTTCCGTAAGAGCAATGGTAAATTCTGGCGGAACATACCTTCACTTTGGCGTCTGTAATGGCGTTAATTATCAAAGTATCAGTTTAAAACTTGAAGTACATGGATGAGATGTGGCTCAAGGGCATGACCTTTTCAATATGTTCAAAAATTTAACTTGATATAAAAACAAAAATCCAGGAATATTTTACAAAATAAATCATTATTATTTTTTTATTGAGAGCGAAAATAAGAAGTTCTGTAAGGTGGTACCCTGGAGGACTGTAATACCTTTAATTTGACACCTCTTCCGTTAATTTATGACAATAGGTCAAGGAGATATAGGTGCCATAATTTAACATTGTTCTTACGGGACTAAAATCCAAGATGGCTACCACTGATGCAGACTCTTAAATCTTTAATATCATAATCATAATCATTTGTTTCAAACAAATATTTTTAACCATATTTTCGCTTCACAAAAGCATGGTTACTAGAAAAAATATTTCTATAAATTAATTGACATTGAAGTAACCCTTTAAAAATATATAATGTTTTAGGTCCCAGCATTACAATGATTGGCTGAGCAGAGGAATCATTTGTAATGAAGACTAACAAACGTGCCGCTCTCTTCCTACGTTTCTTCTGCTGGTCCTCTATCATGGACTTGATATTTCAACAATGGTGAGTTGTTTTATATTACGTACAAATATATTACTTTGGTTACTAATTGCTTGATACATTGAATTGAACTGAACGTTTAAAACCATTAGTATCTTAAGAGTATGACAATGTAATATTTAAAATATGGTTAGATTGGTGTATTATATAACCCATCGTAAATCTTTTGCAATCTAGCTTTTAGACTTAAAATAACTTTAAGTCTAGGAATAATTAAGGTATAATACTAGAAATGCCTACTTCCAGTATTCCTTAACACAGAAACACTGCATACTCTTTCCCATGTTAATCTTATGCAGAATAGACAAATAACTCTCATTGTAATCGACAGATATTGATAAAACTTGTATATTATTATTATATTATTGATTTTGAAATTTGATAGGTACGCAGGTCTGCTGCGACGGGGGTATTTTGTACTAATAATGTGCGGTAACATATTAATTTTAAGTATAGAGTTTTTTCGTACTTTGGTAAGTATAGAAATTTTAAAATATTTTATTTTATTGCTATAATTATATTTACTTCAATTATATTGTATTTAATCCATGTATTTAATCGTTATTTATTAAAATACATGAATGTTATGACGAAAAATAGGTGTTTATTAATCCCGGCCAAAAATACCTGTAGTGAGTCGTCATGTTTATTAGTTTAAAATGAGTCCTCCCAGGTTAACACAATTTATACATTTTTAAACAGGAATGTTAGGCTAAATTCAGAAAAGTTGGTTTATATAAACTGTCGTACAATTTATGTCTGTTAATTGCGGACCTTCATGAGAAACTGAGTTTTTAAGCATCAGTTACCAGTTTTGCCAATTACAAACACCCAAAATATTACTGAACTGTCACGTGACTGATCATTTAATCTGCAGCAAGTTTGCTATTTATTTATTTTAATTTGTGAAGTGCAGTTTATTACAGCAAATGAGCTGGATTAGAATAGAGTGTGTACATATGTTTAAACTCAAACAAAATCTTAAACATTTTAACGTCGTCCAAGAGATTTGATTTAACATTAATTAACATTTAACAGTATTGCATACTGTAAATACGAGTTAAAAAGAGAAGGAGTATGTTGTCTACTCAGAAGCAAACACGTATTGTTTGAATTTAATAATAGAAGTCTAGACTGTATATTTTGACAATCCATATTCAAGATTCAAGATCGTATTCAGCCATTAAGTTTACAAAAACAATAGGCCAAGTCACTAACCTAAATATCAAATAGAACATAAATACATAAATACATGAGTCTCTTGACTAACAAATGAGTCCAAAGCATTTAGTCCAAGCAATATCAAACACATGCTACATGTTACAAAAGCAACACTGCTACAAAGGCACTCCATGCACAAAACAAAAATGAAAATAAAAAATAAAAATAAAAATTTATATCACACGCATACCTCATTGGTGACTCTCTACATACTTTTCATATCGGCCTCCCAAAACTCATGTACGTTGTAGAATTGATTTGCCACCAGCCATGCTTTCAATGTCCTTTTGAAACTATTCTTTGTTTTTTGCCTGAGGTATGCGGTTGTACATCCTAATACCTAAAACAGGAAAACAATTTAAAGATTTATCCAGTCTAACTCTAACTCTATGTACATTTGTGCTAGATCTTGTTTTATGGTTATGGACATTACCGTTCAGAACATGATCAGCCTCCTGACTGTTGATTTCCATCAAACATTGGTGTGTATATTTATACATTGTAAACCGACATTATGCCATGCTCCAAATCCAAATCCAGTAGTGAAGTTCATTTTAACGCTTTAACGCGTCCTCAAAGTGATTCAGCCATTCATGTGGGACACTACGTTGACAAACGATAATCATTGTCTTAATTCTCAAACTCTAAATAAAAAGTCATCGTCATCGTCGTCGTGGGCTCTCCATGTTTAAGGCGAATCGATTACTTACTAAATTTGAGCCACCGTATTACACGTTTAGAATCGAAGCAGAAATTAAAACATTATAAATAGTTTCAATAATTTCCACATGCAGCAGCACCTTTTAACGTCCGTTTAAGAGGTTGTAAGTCTTGATACCGGAGTAAGCCTGAACTAGCTTGGACGGAAGTTTAAAAGTTTAGGTAGATTGGGCCGAAGAAACATTTACGCTGTCGTGGCTGGGACAGGCCAGCTCCATCTGACAAGGATCCTCCAGGATCCAGGTTTTATCGTCTGTCATTGTACTCTTAGCTCAATGCCAACTTGATTTTAATAAATTTACTTTATATATTTCTCTTTGTTACTCGACAACGAAGCAAAACTTCGATGTCTCATTTTAATCGATTAATCATTCAATCATTCCTTTAGATTATTAAGACACAATCGATATTGTTGAGCATTCGATAATGAACATGGTGACACAGGAAGACAGCCGAAGCGCGTCCTAGTGGTCTGCTAGTGCCGGCCGGATATGGAGGAAGGTCCGGAGGTTCCGGTTATTGAGTTACTCTTGGTTCCGGTTACAGATGGGCTTCTAACACCGTTCCGACTGAGGAAATCAACACTTTATCTTAATTCTTAACTTAGTTTGGGACAATGGAATGATTGAACCCGTTGTTTTAATAATTTAACGAAATAGTATCTCTTATAACGAACTTAAATGTTTTCGTCAAGTTTTTGTAGCATATGTTTGCACTTCTTTGTGCATAGCTATGAATGAAACTTTGATTGAGTGTTTTCAGCCTTTAAATTATAGGAGGACTAAAGTTTTATGTATGGCCTTTAAAATACAAAAAATGATTTTTAATTTGAGGAAACAATTCTTGAAAACAAAAAAACCTTAGTTTGTGTCTTAATTTGGTTCTAAAATAAACTGTATGCAGGCTATAACCGTTTTGATGAACGTCCAATGCAAGGTGGAACATATTGATAGAAGCCTCCACATGACGCCAGCCCTTTAGACGATAGTATTTATGCATATCGAGTTTCTTTTTCTCCTATAATATTTCTAATCATGTATGCCATATAAGCCTAACATTTTATAAATATATCTTCTGGATATAATGGTTTGTGTCCGTAAATCCTTTATTTGTCATTTTAGCCAGTTAAGAGTCTGCATCAGTGGTAGCCATCTTGGATTTTAGTACCGTAAGAGCAATATTAAATTCTGGCGCCTATATCTCCTTGACCTATTGTCATAAATTAACGGAAGAGGTGTCAAATTAAAGGTATTACAGTCCTCCAGGGCACTACCTTACAGAACTTCTTATTTTCACTCTCAATAAAAAAATAATAATGACTTATTTTGTAAAATATTCCCGTTTTTCCTGTATTTTTGTTTTTATATCAAGTTAAATTTTTGAACATATTAAAAGATCATGCCCTTGAGCCACATCTCATCAATGTACTTCCAAAGTTTTACATTGATACTTTGATAATTAACGCCACTACAGACGCCAAAGGGAAGGTATGTTCCGCCAGAATTTAACATTGCTCTTACGGGACTAAAATTCAGACTCTTAACGAACTGGCTACAACGTATATGTAACATCAACATCTTTTGACCAAAATTGACACCTAAACGACATCATGGTAACCAGAGACGGTTGAATTATTCTATAACAGAGGAGTGGACAGATATAAATTTATTTGACGGATGTATTGTCCATAAACTACGCAGTTTATTCTAACAAAATTGGATTCTAGCAGTAAAAACAAAGCAGCTTCATAGTACAAGTCGGATGTTACCGGTAATGAAGATTAAGATGAATAAGTCGAGAACTCTTGACGACAACGCTTTCTAGCAACAAAGTATAGAACTAATTTTCGCTGCAAAATCGTATTCATATTCTGATTCGTGAAGTCTATCTGATTTTTATTCATTTATTCATTTCAATGCTTCACAACAGATTTTAGCCTAATAACAATGAAGTAGTTTTTTATATCAAGTTAAAATTTTTGAACATATTAAAAGATCATGCCCTTGAGCCACATCTCATCAATGTACTTCCAAAGTTTTACATTGATACTTTGATAATTAACGCCACTACAGACGCCAAAGGGAAGGTATGTTCCGCCAGAATTTAACATTGCTCTTACGGGACTAAAATTCAGACTCTTAACGAACTGGCTACAACGTATATGTAACATCAACATCTTTTGACCAAAATTGACACCTAAACGACATCATGGTAACCAGAGACGGTTGAATTATTCTATAACAGAGGAGTGGACAGATATAAATTTATTTGACGGATGTATTGTCCATAAACTACGCAGTTTATTCTAACAAAATTGGATTCTAGCAGTAAAAACAAAGCAGCTTCATAGTACAAGTCGGATGTTACCGGTAATGAAGATTAAGATGAATAAGTCGAGAACTCTTGACGACAACGCTTTCTAGCAACAAAGTATAGAACTAATTTTCGCTGCAAAATCGTATTCATATTCTGATTCGTGAAGTCTATCTGATTTTTATTCATTTATTTATTTCAATGCTTCACAACAGGTTTTAGCTTAATAACAATGAAGTAGTTCTTTGATCTTAAATAAATTAAATTAAATGAGTCTGTCTTTATCATCACTTGTTTCTTATCTTGAGTAAACAAACCGAACGATAAATATATTTTCAACAATAAAAATTTAACTTAACATTGAAAATCTAAAAAAAATATAACAATAAATAAACAATGAACTATAATGATATAAATAAATATAACAAACATGACGCATGACCAACAATGATAACAACAATCGATACTGAAGATAAATCTAAATATGTTTATGAATTATATTGGTATTTTAAACGAGCAACAAAAATATCTATTTTGTCAACTCAAGAAACAATAAAATTACATTGGCTCATCATTTGGAAAATAGGCGAGCCAGCATGTGATGCAGTGTGAGAGTATGGCAAAGAGAATAGCAACCTACTCCTGCTATTAAAGTATGGTACACGGTAACAGAGACAAGCCAGGATAGAGGTAATCATGCCGTACAATTTACAAATTAAACACTGTATTCAACCTTCTCCTCCGACCTAGACTCTCAAATCCCAACATGTCTAGCAAATCTTTATAGGGAATAAAATAGGTAAATACATTAACAAGTATAAAATATAAATAGTTTAAAAATCCCTTTTGCACTCCTTACAAGGTGACTTCGTAAGTTATGTGAGACGTGCTCCATAATATAGATGAATATTCTATTCTTCACCTGACCAAGGACCGAAACAGAGTTTTAAGTGTTTGGATTTTGTGAAAATTATTGCCCTGTCTAAAAATTAATCCTAGCATTCTAGCTGCCGGAGCTATACTTTGATCAATATGGTACTGTAGTTAAAAGATAAAGAACTTTCAAAAACACCCCTAAATCCTTGATTGTGTTTGTTCTTGAGAGTAAATTACCATGCATCATATAGTTAAAGTCAAATATATTTCTTGAAAAAGACAAGACATGACATTTTTAGTATCAAAGGACATTTTATTTACTATACCCCATTGAACTAAATTATCTAAATCTGCTTACAAACCTTTAGAATCATGTGAATTTATGAGTAAAAATGTTCAAGTCATCTGCAAATAGTAACGCTTCAGATGATTCAATGCAAGTGTTTATATCTTAAATCTCGAATAGAAACAATTCATGCCGTGATCTAATTGTAGAACCAATTCCAACCTTATCGCACAAATCCATCTGAAATATCGGAGATGGTTATATAAAATATCTATAGATTAATCTACACATATGAAAAAATTTCAATTGAATAACATAATTTTTTCTCAAACCTATGAGTGTCGTTGAATTTAACATGAATTACCTTTACGGAGATTCTAGTTTGACTTGATGCCTTTCAGTCGCTCCGGGATGTTCTAAGCTAACATCCAATACCTTTCATGTCAGCCAATTCCCATCTGAGTGTATTACGCGGTAGCTTTATACCAGAACCAGACTTTCACGCTCAAGTCTCAAATGATAAGAAAATATTCTTTATTGCTATAATGCATTTTTATCAATGCTTCATTGCTTGAAATATATACTGTGCAATTGCAGACAGTACATAGTTTACTTTTAAATGTTCTTTGCTTGGTTTTTAAACGTTGAGATCATTTTGGAGAATTCGGTGCACCAAAAATGTATTATAGGTAAAAAGATGTGGTTTAATAAATAACATTTCGCAAGGAATGTTACACTTAACCATTGGTGTGAAAATAAATGTAGTTTTCCTGTATTAATAAGATGAATATTCTGATGTAATTACGTTGGCAATTTTTATTGGTATTTTTGCAGAGTAACACGCAGTGTCTGCACTCTTTCCAAATCCGAGTGACGCGCGATGAGCCAGATACTTTGCCAGTGTTGCCGGTAGAGTCCCCTCAAGGTTCCAGTGACGACTCACAGATGCCGCCACACGACTGGGGCGTCAAACGGCTCTCCACGGACTTCCTATCGCCCTACACGTTCGCTGCAAGGAACTCGCTATGTTCCGTTTCAGGTGAGGGGGAAATGGTGAAATCAGCTGTTACAATAATCGACCGATCAGGTCCTTACTTCAAGATATTTGGTTAATTATTTAGTAGTTGTACTGTTTGTTTAGATCTCAGGAACAATATCTCAGAGTTTTTCGGTGTAGGCTGTTGGGCTATTAATTAAATCTCCTGTCTAAAGAACATGTCAGCCTTAGTCAGTAACAAGACTACAAGATCACGCCAAAATCATCTTACACTCAACCCTCATTCATACTTGGCTTAAAATATCTACCTTGTAGTATGGTCGCCATTTCAATAATCTAATATAATCTACACTCTGTATAATTAGTTATTGCTTGACCAAACGTTATATTTTTGTTAAGAAAAGTAATAAGACAATCTATAAAATAGTGTCAGTCATATAGTTTAACATTATGATTCTGAGTGAATTTTAGTGGGGTGGATTGATTTCGGTGTGATGTATCAAACTCAGGTTCGGAATCTGGTACGCCATCGACTCGCCTGAGCGAAGTTGAACTCGAAAATGAAGATTAGGTTGAATTCAATGTTAACAGGAACTTACCGAACTTCTCTAAATGGTAAAATATAAAAAAAAGGCTTTGATGAACTTAGGTTGTCGTGTTGCAGACTACTCCCTGCGGCGCAGACGACCCATCACGCTGCGCATCATGCCAAGACTGTCACTGCCAGGGCGCAGCACCTCCGCGCCCGCCTCCACCGACACTGAGTGGCCAAGGTTTCGCAGGTAGGAAACCATGCTGATACATTATACGTACTTCTACCATCCACTGTCCCCTGGAAAGAAAAATTAGATCTTAGATACTTGTGAAGAATTAATAACTAACATGCTTTACGTCTGTAAAGGTAGCGGTCAATCTCAAACAGGCACCAATAGGTCCAATAGCTTTTCCACGCCCTAGTCTAACAAAAAACTTAAAAAAAATATATATATATATCAAGCCTATCCGTCACTTGTGAACATAGCTTCATTATACGGAATTGTTATAACCTGTAGGATTTAACTTGGTTCTGGGCTTAACACAACTTTATCTAAAAATACTTTCCACGATGTTTTACATTCATTTATGAGACTGTATTTAGATTAAAAGTAAGAAATTGATTTCAAAAATCATTGGTCGATCTTCAGGCTGTAAGAAAGATTGACACAACTTATGTGACATTCCGAATGATTATTGCACTATTATTAGACTAATACCGTATCACTGTCAGGTACATATGCCCCTATAAACCCGACCAACAGCATCAATATCATCGTCTGCACGTTGGTCATACGAACATCATTATAAAGATGATGACTAAAATCATAACCAAGCTTAGCGAATACTTTGTCTCAGAGTGTTTGTCGCAGAGTTACCAGTTACATAGAAAAGTTAATCAATCGATCTCAGGTATTGACGTGCATTAAAAGATTTTATATATCAAAGGACTCATAATTTTATAAAATTAATTTTTAGATTAGATGTTTGCCGGTACAATATGATAATCGTTTGTAGTTTTTAAGTTTCGTATCCCAGAAAAACCAAAATAAGTCTTATCTAAATTAATGAATGTACTGTTGCCGGTTTGTCTATGACGTTAAAGATGGAGTTTGTATTTGCCTTCTCAGAAAATAAGGGGTCGTCTATAATGTAACTTGGGGTCGTCTATAATGTAACTTTTGACATAGATATGTCTGATGTGGAGGCCGGGGGAGTATTGACAATCCGTCAGATTGAAATATGAAACGGAAGAGACGTCATAGGGCTGATCACAGGAACTGGAAAATTCCCTTTAGATATATTCATGATCCAACATATTTCCCAAAGGGGAATTAATATATCTTCAATTTTTAAATTAATTTTAACTGTACAGTAATTATTATCTATATATATAGACCATACTAATTAGAACCCAAAAAGTACCATATAATAAAAAAATGATTTTTTGATTAAAACTCAAATTATTAATTTTCGGCAAAGGTGATACTTTCTCCTAATATTATCGTGAAGGTATGAAACAAAAAATACTGTACTGTATTATACAGTATACGAGAACAGATCTACTGTCGGTAAGTAGACCTGTAGCGCCAATACACTGATCTGCGGAAAGTCTCGGAACTATCTGCAAACAACGCGCCACGAACCGACATCGATATCTTAGAGGGAACTTTAATAGATTTCAAACTACGATTTGTTAAAAAAACAAACATGTATTTTACATACAAAGTCAATCTGAGACGGAGACCGTGCCGTGTCCTGTAATCCAGCCATTTGGAGATCACGAATTGTGTATAGGATGAGCTATGGTCGGTGGGTGCTGTATTCTCTTGTGGACTGACGTCCGCACTATAGAATACCACGTTAATAAGCAAAGACCACCTTCATAATTAGACATGTTCGTAATTCAGAGGCAGTGGTTCGGACTCCCAGTTAAACTGTTGGTCCCTTATATATACAACTAACTATTTTACTAATTAAGATTTCCTACCTTAAACGGTCGGTCCACCTGAGCTGCGATAGTGTAAAGAAGGGCTTAAAGAATGCAGATTTATAACGCAATTCATTCATTGTATCAGCAATGTAAAAAGAATTTCATAGAGGTACAATTTTACTCATACGGGTAGATTACATTCTAACATTTCAGACCTTAAACTTTTTGTTTTAGTTCATCAAAATGGTTATTTATTGATGGATAACGTCACATAATCTGAGTATTAGAGCTAGCTAATTTATTCTAATTGGGCATGAGTCCCACGAAATATATAAACTGTCTACAAAATTATGGATTAAAAAACATAATAATGAGTGCATTTTTTATAAAAAAACCTATATTATCTCTTTGCTAGACTGACAAATAAATTAGAATTTGAGGCAAGACTCCCTTTGGCTTTCCTGTAGTATAAATCATTAGAAATGCCAGAAATAGTTTTGAAATTTAATAGGCGAAGTTTAACAAAAGTTTAACCCTTATTCTTAAAAGGTTAATATTTAAGGTAATCGGTTCCATAGGTTTTACAATTAAGTTAACAACTTAACTAGTTGAGTTTGTGTACGCAATGTAAACATGGGGAACATATCATTAGTAGTATCCTGCCAGGCGTGTTAGGAGACGAGAGGTGTTAGTCAATTAACATACATACCCTGGAGCTGAGGCAAGGCAAGCTCCTCCCACATATAAACTACATCTACCCGAGATCTGTAAACATCTCTCGGCACAGTTGTCAAAGATTTTTACATAAATATTAGATTCATAAACAGTGTAATCTTGTGACAGTTTGTGATTGGTCTCAGCTCCTTTATTCATTTGGCTATTAATTAATGGTCTTGATCAATTATTTATTTTACAATTAATTGGACTTTTTATATCGCTCTTGTGTTTTTAACTACACAACGCTTCTGAAGGTGGAAAACTCCTCCCCGTTTTTAAGTGATTAACAAATAATTTACATTAAAAATTGAATGTTCAAGATACAGTTATATATCACGTAGTCAATAATACTACACTTACCTGTCATGCACAACATAAAACACTATATTTATTAAGCAACAAATAACACAGTACTCCGCCTTTTGTGTTATAAGGTCTGTTATTGATACTTTTACATATTCCACCAATGTCCAACCTAATTTTTCTTCGCTGTGTTTTATGTCAGACTGTTAATGTGCAGGTGTGAAAGTTTTAATACGAAAGAACCGGATTATGTTTACACTTTAGTAAACATAGAGGCTCACATGTAATAAATTTTAGATAAATTTACTACGTAAGTAATTGATTATAGTTGCATTTTGGTCAGTACTTAAAACATCTAATGAAGCTTTAACGTAGGATATATAAAACTGTAATTCTGAACCATAGGCTTACAAATAAATTTATGGCATTTCATTAATTCAAAGTCGGTAAAATAGTGTGAATTTGTACTTAATCTCTATATATTCCTGACACTTAATAAGGATTTGTCACTAGTTTAAATATAAATTTTTAAAATTGAGCCAGTGTGTAGCATAGTTGTTTTAAAATGATGTGTGGATTAAAAAAAAGTTTAATAAATCATAAAGTTTACGATGCATTAGATTTAACAATGTTAAAAATATTTCATCATAAAAAATAAATAACTTTTCATGTTTAAAGCGAGACTTGAGGAGCGGTTGGACACACCCTGAAACTGTAAACATCAATTGTAATGGTTCGGCGTCTTACGGCATAACAGCACGTAAGCCGCAGCAGGTAGTACGGAACCATCCATAGTGAGATAAAGCATGCATGCCATTTGCTTCCGACCTTGGTAGATTTTGTGACTCGTAGGACAGAATTTAGCTGATATCAGCATAAATCAGTAGGAATCAACAAAATATAGCCTATTTAATGTGCTGTTTTAATTTTATTTTATATTTAAGGTCAATCTTTGAATTAAATTAAATTAAATATTTATATGACTATACTTAAAAAAATTAAATTAGCGTATTTACTTTCATTGGTGCGTAAAGCGTATAGTTTTCATTGGTGGTTTGCATTTTAGACGGTAAAACTCAGGGCGAGAAAGAAACAAAAACATCATTTATATTCTATCTTTCAAGTTATACGATTTTTTACATTATGGTAAACTACATAATAAGTCTTGTGTTAGTTACTATTTACATCAAATTGTGCGAGTAGTATCTTTCAGTAGTTATTAAACCTATTCCCGGTGTTTTGAACTGATTTCAAACTATAGGTCCCTTCGAAAATACAGCCTTTATTGGTTTAACGTCATTGAGTGATCGCGCTTTTATGGTTGCGAATTCAATTTTCACGAAATTTATATTTTTTAGACATGGATATGTCTTAGCTCTGGGGGGGGGTGTTGTTGATTTTTAAGATGGAAAATATGTAACAGGTTTCCATAGAAACTACCAAAGATTTTGTATTGAATTTTTAATATAAAAGAATAACAACAGCTGTTTGAATAAACTGATATTATTCCTTTTAGACATATACATGGTCTAACCTATTTCCCACATGTAAGTTACAAACTTTTTTTCGATTTGCTATCTCGAACGAAATTACTATAAAATGTAATTAGTTGGTTAATTTGTTAAACCTCAACCGCCCAACATCATAGGCAGTGTGCCTGTGTGGTGAATTAAAGACAGTGTGAGGTACCGTAGCGGTATTAGTCACTTCTCATTTGACAGTAGCCAGCCGCTGGTTTCAATCCAGCAAACTTTTTTAATGCTAGAGACGGCTACCGTGTCTATAAAAAGGTATAAATGGGAAAAGTTATAAGTAAAACGTTTACATTGCAAGGAAGGTGAATTTGAAATCCCATATTTTTGGTTTAAGACGATTTGGAATTTTATGGTAGATGACTTTAATTCAAGTATATGGTTGGAGAGAGAGTACAGTTTTTGGAACAAACTAAAAGTGTCAGTATTTTTGAGCCAGAAACTTAAGAACTATTTTTTATGAGTAAATAAATTCGTACTAATATAGTAATCAATTGTTATTAGGTCTAATTTAGGCTATTAGGCGTGTGTAGCTTTCTAAATCTTGGATTATGGTAAGGTTACATATTTATTTTTTCTATACTCTATTTTACAAGCAGTTATAGATAGTTAATATCATAGTATTATTGCATAATAAAATTAAAAGAAAAGAATGTATTTAGTTTTGATTTTGAATATATGAAAATATTGATTAAATCATCTTCATTTTTTGGATTAATTTCATAAAGTATTTTAATTATTTGAACATTTTACCAACCTAACCTTATTAATCTAAATATTTTGTATTGAATAAATCCGTAAAGTATTAAAAATTTAAATTATACAAAACTTAAATTTGACCTTAGTTTTCTCTAAGCCAATTTAAAAATAAAATCTACTTCAAAAACAGCCAATAAAATCAAATGTGTTTACTGTGTACTGAAAAATCGAATTCCCCCAGAGTTCATTAAGCTGTTAGTCCACAAGAGTTGCTTCACTTGAAGTCAGGAAGTCCAAGTGGACAGTTTATTGAAACCCTGAGAAAGGCGCGTGCGTCTTGAGAGTTCTCTTCCAGGAACTCCACAAACTAAGATCAAACTTGGCGAAGTTTCATTCTATAATAACAAAATTTAAGCATTATTTCTCGAAAAAAAGTTCGAATGAAAATTATTCATGCACTTAGTTTGCCATAAATTTCCTTAATAAAAGATAATATTCTACTATAATATTTTATAATTTTCATCTCTCTTCAAACTACCCTACACCTAATTTACTTACAACTTCCCCACTTTTTCTCTCATCAGTTCTCAATACAGGTGTCAAGATATTTTGATAAATATCCATGATATTAAATTAGTGTAAATCATATTTAAAAACAAAGGGATAATAGCTTACAATTTTAATTTGAGTTTATCAAATGAAAAAATATTAGTAAGCTAGAAGCAGGAGTCATTGTATCTTCATTCGCGTTTAACTACAACTATCAGAATTATTGAACTTTAATGCTACTCCAAAACCAATTTATACAACTCTATAAGTGGGGTATTTAAATGTTGTACTTCTGCTCAAACTCTATATACCGACCCATACTCCGTGAGTAATTCAAGGTGAACATGAACGAAGGGTGAGAATATTGAGTGTACGATACTCATTTATACTTAGTATTTCGTTCCTGTCAAACATCATCCAGCTATATTGTTAGAGGAATTAATTAATTAAAGCCTAATAAACAAAGCCAACTGGTTTCCACAGCGTTGATCATCACAGAATCTTGTCAAGATTAATTAACTTCTAATCTATATTGCATTAACTAAATTATTGTTGTGAAGTGAACATCGACTCAAAAAGACTCAATACCTCCAAATGGACTGTTGATTTATATTGTACTGCTTTAATGTAATTGGTTATAAACTGTATTAAAGCAAGTAAAAATAAAATAAAATAAAAAAAAGATTTAGCTCAGGTTCGAACCCACGACTTTCAGATTATAAAACGAAAACTATAAACTAATAAACCAACCAGACCGTTATGTTTGTATGGTACTTTTTTGGATAAGAATGAAAGAATGCGTCGTAAAAAGAAAATTAGAATAGCTTAGAAGGGTGTTGCAATGATAATCTGCGTCGATCGCATGAAAACACTGTCGGTATTCAATCAAATATCGCCGGCTTGCGGCGCACGGATGGAATGTGATAATTTTCACACCCGCCCGCCGTCAATATTGTTACTTTGGCATATTTTGACACGGTATATTTCCCCTCTGAATCGACAACATATTTTATATTATTCGTGCTCGTCATGTTCTTGTTTTGCATGATCAACAATGTTCGACGTTTCGTGTTTATCAACTGGTGCTGATAGATCTCGATTCCCCTTTATAAAACTTCGTTAGGTCGTTTTACGCTATACAAATTTTAACCCCTACAATAAAAAAATCATCCATTTGAATCACCATCGAAAATATTTTCTCACCTATTTTAACGATGAAAATGTTACCTGGTTCAAAAACAAACGTAACAATTTAAATGGGAAAATGGCTTTGTGCACAGACAAATTAGTACTGTGTGGGATTCTCCTAGTTTATTTATAGAGTATTACCCAGGAAAAGCCTTCAAAATCTGGAATTTATAAAGCCTTTATTAAATGATTTCATTCCAGCACTAAGCGTCTCATAATTTTTTTTAGGCCCACTGTTTTGAGAAACTTAGGTGTTATTCTTTGCCTCGTTATTTTTGAAGAACTGATAGCACAGTTTCTATTTTATTCTTTTACGATAGAGTTTTATTCACATTCATTTCATAAAAAAACAAAAATCATTTTCCATGAATTCGTAACATTACACCCAACACGATGTCTGCGTTTATGCGATTCAAAGGAAGTTGCACCAATTTCATAGCCTGAAAGTCAATGGTTTGGTCTGAAACAAAGTCCTGATTAACTTGTTATGATACTGAGATCGTGAGATAATGATCCTGGTAAAATAATTGGTAGGTATTTGTCAGTACAACGCTACATGTCATAAAACTTATAACTCTTATCACACGTCTATCTCATGTTCAGTATTCTCTTTAATATAACCAACAGTGTGTCGGTGTCTTACATTTGAATATGACCTGTATCATAAAACATATTAATAATATTAATGCAAATTTTGTACACCAATTCGATACTATGGGGTTATATCATATTATCATTTAATTTTCTTTTAAATATGTTCGATCTCAAATTATATGAATATTCAAATGCCCTTTTATTAACAATTAAACTTTTTCCTTTACTAAAATTGAATAGGACAATCACAGCAATAGAGCAATGTAAAGGGGGATTAAAAATTCATTATTTTATCCCCCTTACATTATTTTATCCCCGAAACTTGTACTTAGTCTAATTAAAAAAAACTTACGTCTTTTCACAGTTCACATTAAGGTTCATCCTCTAGATTTATGAGATGGGTCTTCAGAAACATGCTTTAAGTAAGTCTACAGATGAAACTGTCTTAGGATAACGGATAAAAAGTTCCAGTATTATCACTTGATAATGCCGTTCAAGCGAAACATGTTGTGAGTGAACAAACCTTTACATGCACTGTGAGTTTATTTTCTTAATTTAGGAAATGGAAAATGCTTATAAATTAAAATACGCATACCGTGTGGAGTTCAGGAGTACTTCAAGGGTGTAGGGGATATCAAATTCAATAGAATTAATTGTCACAGTAGAAAATTCAATATAGAAGAGACAGCGCAGTGAAACGGATACTTCTTTGATGAGTTGGATTCCTAACTTTTTGCTTTTATTCCGAAAAGTAGGTCATCTGTGCAATAAAAAATCCGTCACAGCAGTCTGATATTAATTTAAGTTAAATTGTATCTGTGGTCCTTTTATAAAAGTACGATGTTCTGCATGTTTAAAAGAACCTCAAGTATTCAAAAGGTGCATTTACTTTTTTAATCGGCCAAGCTAATTTTCCAGTTCTATAATATTAATTTTAATTTTGCATTGACAGTTTGAAATTTAATTGAAAGTGCAAAGTGCAATTTAGTGCAAAGTGGTTGGTCATACTTTTTTGTTTATATAAATAACAAAATACATTCATAACATATATAACCACCTCGTTGTAGAATAACAAATAATTAACTATATTTTCCTCATATTTCTTTGAGAGAATTCTGTCCAAAGAGTATCAAATCCATTATTTTCCTAATAGTTTAAAATTCGATTCTCAAAACTGTTCCGTTATTTGGAGGCTGAGATGGGATGATTGGTAGAATCCTCGAGCTTAAGGCTCAGTCTAAAGACCTTGTTATGGCTTATTTTTACATATAATGGTTATATTGGTTTATTTATATACCAAAAATCATAAAAGGTGGTTTAAGTTTATGTAACTTACCTACCTACTCCACACTGGATCGTAAGAATGGAACGAAAATTCTATTCGAGAAATTCATTTTTTTTGTTTTATGGGTCATATTTCTCATCCAGTCGTTTAAAAAATTAGTAAATATATTTATAGGTAAAACGTATTCAATACTAAAACCAATTTTATTAAGTAACTAAAAATGTACATAATTGTATCAATAAAAATTCAAACATTTATTATATTTATTATTTTGTTATGTTTATTTTGTAGTTTTCTTAAAAAAGGGAAATTCGCTAAAAGATGACTTGTTGCGTTTAGTGTACATTAGTTAATCGACGAAAGTGCAAATGTAATGTAATGTGTGTACAAAGTAACGGTCATTCACTTCAATAGGATGTTTAATACATTTTTGTGGCCTTCCGTTCGCCTGGTTCGTGTTTTAAATTAAACACGAAGTTTCGCAACACCAGATCAGAAGACCTTGGTTGGCATAAGACTGAAAATTCAAGGTATGCAATATGTATATGTGTATCTGTAAACATTTGTTTGGTAATTTAATTGATTATTATAAAGTTGGTAGTAATAAATCTATTCAAAATTGTATATCAAAATATACTTGAAAAAAGTGTTTTACTATGATTGCACCCATGTACATTTACAAAAACAACAATAGCTGTAATACTGTAGAAACTACTCAATCACTAAAATATACGGTACTTAGCTTAAACGAGGCGTCGGCTAGCCGCAGGGCGCGCCCGGGTCAACAACGTTCGTTTATTGCTTCCTACACTTGGCTTTAGTGAGGCCGTCGCTCCCCAAGGGAACTGGCAACTCCCCACGGTCTGCACACTGCCCCACACTCTGCCCCACGATCTACCCTACCCTCCATCCTAAACTCTGTCCCAAACTCTAACCTATAGTTTGTACCACGCTCAGTTCTGTCTATATTCAGTCTCACACTCTGCTCCACACCGTGGCCCTGTGTATCATAACTGGGTCATATACCATCATAACTACTAACTTTACTTTGTGTACTCGTGAATATAAGACAAGTATTAGTTTGATGTTCGACAAGCAGTTAGCCAATGAAAATAGCTACAAAACAAGGCCGTACAGTTAAAGGATATCATTAAACAAAACAGTTAAAAACTCAAAGTAAAAAACAGTCTTTCTCTTATTATTCTTATATGTTCCGCACTGCTTTCAGTATATTATTATCCGAAGTCAAGTAGTCAAGTAGACCAATCCAATAATAGAGATTTCATGGTGCTGATTAGATATGTTATTTTTAAAAGTATGTTCTAACCGTAAGCAATATCTTACTTATACTCGTATTTCAAATCAAAATTTGAATCAATTGAATATGTTATTATGTTTAAAGAAATTATTTTATATATCCAATAATACGTACCTACGTACCTGTACTCGTTCTACATAACTAGGATCTCCAAGAAAATTTTAGATCCATTTAAAAACATTATAGAATCAATCCCACATTATTTGTCACAAACAAATAAATGTCCAAAACCGAATCTAGGCTTTCTATAAAATCAAATTTTTAATCTTTACCAACATTTTAACCTGAACAATTTGCTTATGTAAACACCGTGGATTCCAGGAAAGGAGTGTTTTGTGACCTGAGTAAGGCTTTATATACTCTATGCCATGGCATGTTAGTATTGCTTGGTAGTATGTCTCTTACGTCATATTTTATGTATTTTATGAGTTATGTCTTATTACTCTCGTAAGTATGTAGAACCAGTCTTTGTTTCAGTTTATTGAAGCTGTATATTTACTATACTGAAAATTTACTTCAGAAAAAAGGAACCGTTGCTCATTTTTAATAAATTTGATTCACAGAAAAGTAGAATGAAATTCGTTACATGACAAATACTCGTATTTCAAGACATAAATAATAATACAGAAAAATTAACTTTTAATTTTTTTTGTTTAAACTAGATGTGTCTAGTTTGAACAAAAAAATTTTGTTTAAACAAAAAAAATTACAATATGTAGGGTTTAGAGGGAAATGGTGTTGGCAGTTAACCGAGAATAAGAAAAATACATAGATATATAAGTAGTGGTAGGTGTAGTAGTTTCACACAATTTTTTAATTTTTTGATAATTAGGTTTTTCTAGGTTTACATTTTTGTCATACATGCTACTATACAATTATACTTAATACACACCTATTTATTAGATACAGCGTTAGTCTATGTTGAATTCCAGGTTATCTATTGTTTGAGAGTGTCCTATCTATGCCAGTGTCGATCTTTTTGTCAAGAGGGCCAGGTCTGAGTGACCTGGATTTTACCCCGTAACTACACAGCTTATTGTGTAGCAGTGTGCATCATAATGAGAACTGAAAACATTTAATCATAATCACAAGGATCAGAAAACTAATAAAACGCTCTTTAACATTAGCGCAGTAGATATTTGAGCATGATCATAAATGAAGTCGTAAAGAATTTATGTTAAAAACTTAAAACCAAAACATTTATGATTAGAAATTAACTATTCGAAAAAAATTATATCCATTAAACGGGGTAATGTTCTCAAGCTTTAACGCACGTAATTCTGATGTTCTAGTTTCTGGTATTGAGAAAAACGTTATTTAAATGATTCTTGTAACGTTATAACATGAACATTAGTTATATAACAGTTATCGTTAGTAAGGGTCGCTTTCCAAAGGTTGGTTCAAAATTTAGTTTAACTTAGTACCTAGTACAACTAGAGCGTAAAGGAATATTTAACAGGGTAGAGAATATCTGTCTGTCAAATAAAAAACGTTTAACTTGGGATTTTTAAATATTTTGAAGATTATCATAATAAAATCCATAAAATGTTTGTTCTATTTTTTATATCTTTGAAAAAAATGTTATCGTAGTGATCTACAAAAGATTTCATATTACCGAATTGTTGAGCTATTTTTCATTTAGCAGACAGCTATAAGCAAACGAGCATTTGTAATTTAATAACAGAAAAGACAGAGAAAGGAATCTATTTCGACATCCAGTGGCTTCGGTCACAGTCAGCTATACAATATGCTTGTAAATCTAAGCAAATTTATTTAAGCTCAAGTTTGATCTAGCTACTAAATTAGGCTCTGGGAAAGCAGCCATAAGCATTGAAAATAATACACTATAGGTCTAGGGCCGAAAATGTTTGACCCGACGAGCTTAAACAAAAGCATTCACGACACGTGGTATTCCATGAACATTTCACTATTTGATAGGTTATCATAAACACTTTCTTAACAGTAACTGTAATCCCTTTAGATTAGACTATGTTTTGTTCAGAAATGGAAAATAATTTATTTTTACAGTACATATTATAGTTTGAGTGAAAAATGGTTTGTTACTCGTCCAAAAATGTTGATTATTTTCAACCGTTTTAACTTCTCGACATTGTTGTAACGTGAAACAGGATCTCGCGACCAGAAAGACGCTGTGTCTATTAAATTACCATAACATTTTTACATTGATGTGCCCAGTTACAGGGAAAGATCGTACATTAATAAGCTTGTGTCTGGTTTCATACATATTATCGCTTTTATAAAGTGTTCAAGGGAGAATATCAGCTAGCAGTAATGCCCAATAAGATCAAGGGAAAGGTTATCTATGACATTCAACAGTAAAATTAAAAGGTTATATATTTTCTTGAACTTATTCCTCTAATTGCCTGCTGAACTAATAGGACAAAACTACATACTCGTATCAAAAGTCAATGACCACTACTTTAAAAAACTTGAGATAATCATACCGATCGTACGTGCTAAACCGGGCTAATACACCGGATGAAAAGCTGGAGTTTGACTAAAGCTTGAGCCGCAACGGTTTTTATATTTTACCCCAATGGTTTTCCGACATTTCTTCAGTTGATAGTTTTGGACCTGATAATATTTTACAGGTAAAGTGATTAATTCTGTTTAAAAAATGTTAACAACGTAGAATAATTCACAAATTTACCATTTACTAGCAGTTATTTAAACTAATATAAAATATTAAAAACCGTTGAATTTATATTTTTCATCCAGTCCAAACATCAATCTAGTATTTTATACAAATAAAACTAGCAATCGAAATAGACATTTAGTTTATTGTAGACTTTTTATGAAAAGAATAGAACACCTAATGTAGTAAATGAGCATGAAAAGCTAAAAGCAATGCAATGTTGAGAAATATAGGGCAACAAAACACGTAATACTATCTTATCTCGGTTGCGTAAATGTGATAAAGTATGCAAACGGATTTAACGATTACTCTTATATTCGTCTAGAAGCAGAAAAGAGCATGTTGTGAGACTGCTCTGAAATAGAGAATTGCTCAAAACAACTGAAGCCGCATTCAACGATCCGGGGATCAATTCCTGAACCCCGACGATAGAGTCGCGACCAGAGAGAGCCGTGATCGATAGCTAATTACCCACCTTTTATTGGCTGCTTGCTATCGGATATTTGAAAACGGCTTTTGAAAATTGGAAGAGTTTCTTGATATTATTTTCCTCAAGGAGTAATTGCTCTGATATTGATAATGATGCGCACTCTCTCCATCAAATAGCTAAATTTTGTAAATATATATATGTTGTCAGTAGTTTGAATTTAGTTGTCCATCTTCCTTTAAGTATGGAGTATGAACATTAATTAAATAATTGTTACACCATTAATCGGACGTTATCCAGACTGTTTCCAGCCGAACAAGAATCTCGCAATTCATCAATATCGACATCGATATCGATTGATATCGAAATCATATCGATCATATCGAAATTATATCGGAATGATATCGATATCGAAATCACTAGCTACCTTTTACTATTATTCTGTTAGTTGTAAAAGCAGTGAGGCTGTTTTACAAGTCCAGCTGAATGGATAATCTCGTAATATGTTAATAGAGTGGTTAGTGTGGTGTGTGGTAACTTCACTATCCAAAATATAAATGGACGATTGAATAATGAACGATGAATGATAATCCATAAAATTAATTAGGATAACGTTTTCCCTTTTTAAGTTTTAAAAAGGGCAATCCATATTTTATATATGCTATTTAGTCATTCGATAAGATTGGTAAAACGTGTGATCTTGACGGTACAAATAGTATAATGTTTTAGTATAGCTGGTAGATCCACATGGTCTAGACACTTTAACCTGGTGGGTGAAGTCGTAATAAGAAAAATAATTTAAAATATTTTCCAATTTAAAAAAATGTAATTGTTTTTTAAACTCAAATAGAATATGAACACGTAACAATTTGAATGAAATTTTCCTTTATCTAACACTGAGCATAATACTCAATCCATTGGCCAATAATAACTTACAACAAAGTAGTTATTACGAATGATGATAGTTTATTAAACCTGCTAAGTTTACTCCTGTCGACCTATTACCGAAAAACACCCTCTCCCAATGTTAAGTGTTTGAAGAAAATTAAACTTCAGGCGAAGTTTACAAACAGTAGGAGACTTATTAAATTGAAAACCTTATATCCGAAATGAGAAATGATGAATTAGACAGGAATGTTTATTTTCTGGTATGTAATATATTTTGTCCTCTATAAAATGACCTATAAGGATGAATATATAAAAAACTATTCCCAGAAACCCATATTTAGAGGTGAATGTTGGCATACTAAACTACTACCTCACTTGTTTATAATATTTAAATCAATATAACAATAACAATTATAAGATATTTAGAAAAATAATGTTTATAAAGCTTGGTAAATACAGTTGTAAAATGAACGTTGTGAAGCAGGTGAGAGGGTTTTATTTTAAGCTTTGTTTCACCCTTAACTTTTAATCAAAGAAGGGTGTGATTTATGTCCTTCGTTGCATTATTTTCCTTTTCAAAATTGTGTGTTTTCATTGGGTCATTTGATGGATAAGACCTACGCTTAGCCAGTCCCAAATTCAAGGGCGATCGTCATTACTGTAACTACTGCAGTACCTCTCCAATAATAGTTTGGGTAATGTGTGAAATATCTCTCCCCCCATAAAATATCCCACGTATTTTATGGAACATCCCCAATACAATGAAAAACTATTGGGCATTCATTGGGAAAATTGAAGAAAACCTATAAATCCCTCAGGAGTAGATAAGCCATAAACGCAGGAACGTCAACGCATCATTGTAAGATTGAATGATCGTGGCACAGATAGATGTATCGATCGACGGTGGCGCCGCGTGGTGGGGCGGCGGGTCGGTGAACTAACGCTTGGCGGGAACTAGGCGACGCGACGCGCAGTCTGGCGGTGTCAACGTGCAACTAAGCGTCCTGTGTCATGCGAGTCTGTGTCAACGACAAGTACATGTAAGGGCTCCGGTGTCATGTGTCACTCGGTGTTTGTGTATGCGAGTGTGTCCGCATTTTGTTTTGGATACTAATCATCTATGGATGAGTATTGAAAATTAAATAATTTACGTAAAATTATAAACATAATTTGGTGATCGTTAATGAGAATTTTTTTTAACTACCGCGAAGTTTATTTCCAGTATTTGTGTAACTCGTATATTATTTAAATAACGTAATAACTTTTCTCACATATTCATTTACGAAAAGTTAGCGATACCATCTTCATATTAAACGTCTATATAAACTATATTTATAACATATATTTAACTATTTATCATAATACGTCACTAAAATGTATTAGGGGGTTCACTAGTTTTATTCAACCAGTATATATTTGTACTTTAACATTCTTTTATTTTTAGTACAATTCAAATTGGAGTGCATTTATTTCGTAATGATGAATACTAGAAACTAAATATGTATTAAAAGTAGCATTTATATTAAATTAATACATAGATAATAATCATAATATGTACGTTATGAATAGATTTTCACAAACGCAGATTCTTCGCAGTTGTAATCGGATCATAAAGCTGAGTTCAAAATATAGTATTTGAACTAATTTAACATAAGGAAATTTGTATTATTGTACTGTTTTAACACGAAATTAGTTTTAAGTAAATTTTACGTCGATTTCTAAATTCATCCATCCCTGTTATGAATTGAAGATTTACAGGTTTATAATTTATAAGCTTTTGACCAGAAAAAAACACGTTTATAATATTGTAACGTATTTCGTGTATTTATCAGCGAACTGTGAGTTCTCTAACGCGATATCCCAAGATTTCCACAAACACTACGGTACTGGCAGTATCAACGTGCTGGGTCCCCCGATACTCCGGTTTACCCTGATCCCCTTCCCTTTCCGAAGCTTCATGCATAACTTGTGGCCTGGACACACGCCATTCTGTTTCCCCCGGTATAGATAAACTTCGTGCACGATCGTGAATCATCTGCAACCTCTCTCTGTCCTTGTCTTCAAAACATTCGTAAAAGTATGTAATTAAATACATCGGATCCTTTGCTGTTCAAATAACTACGGTGAATCTTTATTGCCTTGTATATTTAAAGTTATCAAGATATATTTTAAGGAAAATAACTTCCAAGTGTTGACGGAAAGGTTTTCAAACATAGACTATATATAAACCTACAGTTCCACTTTCTCGGTATCATAAATATTATTATTCATACAACGTACCGCGATTTTACAATATGGCGCAACATAAAAAATTGGCTAATATGCGAAATAAAGTTGAAATTACTAAACAAATGTTTGTGTATTCTATCACTGTAAGGATGTTTCCTTTTGCTTACTTCTTTTTTTTGTATAATTGATCTATTATGATTTATTTTTTTAATGAGATGGTTTATTTTACCAAACAAATTGAAATTCATTTTCATTTTAGTAGTCTGCCAGTATTTTTTCTTTTGTTTATATGTAACATTAGGGTAACCTGTAATGGGCATTTCCTTGGTAAAACAAAATTTTATATCTTTATTTACTTGTTTTTATGTATGTATATTTTATTTTGCTCTAGTATATTCTTTAAGACCAAAAGAGGTTGAGTAATGAATCTGTAAAAGACACACAACCCTTAGGTGAAATAGATTGAGAAGCGTGCGGGGTCGAAATACTACCTCAGGATGATTATTAGGTAGGTTTTACAGGTAAAATTTATGGACGTTCCCAAACAACCAACCCTTCTTACTTTTACTACTATGTGTATAGTAAATAGAGAATGTATTGTTTTCAAAATTGTAGATCTCGGGCTGTAAGGGCTAAATTCCTCCTGATATATTTTTTTCTGACTTTAACTTAAACAAAACATAGTTTTCAGGCTGATATTTGTCTGTTTTGCAACAACACTCGAGACCATACCTATTAACTGTTATGATATTTGATTCAAAATATCACTTTGGCAATATATTTTTCATTTTTTTAAAGGGTGGTTAACCACTAATAAAACCATTTAAATCGTGAAAAAAGAAAATTTCTCAAATACGACTGTAACGACTTGCATGACAACTTCATGGTTCATAATTCTTGAGGTATTAAATAACAACCTAATACCCTTGTGTCTGTTAAAATGAAAGTTAAAAATGTATGGGAAAATGAATGTAAAAAAGTATTTTTTCTGTTTAAACATTAAATCTGTGAAATAAATAGTTTAACTATCGCCATAAACAATCTCAAAAACTAAACAAGTTGTTATTTAGAATCGTTATTTTTACAATAAATGGTACCAGAGATAAGTTAAATTTACAGTACTTGGTAAACATAGTACATATTGTCTAGAGTGTCAATGGTGTTGTAATGGAGAATACAAAACAATCTAATACTCTTTATTTTCAACCATTTTTCATTTTTCATCTTTAAATGCAGCAAGAGGTCGTCACTCAATAAATCCTGCTAAATATTCTTGTTATTACCTTTTTTTGTGAAGCGTAACTTCAGAAATAAATTTTATTTACTTTTAAAAGAAGGAAGTATGTGTCAGTTGCCTGATACCGTTTATTTTCGACTCCGACCGGCTTTACTCTCGCCTCATTGGATAGTTAAAGCCCATCACGAGGCTTTGTCGTGCCCTATGTCGACTTGCCACAGAGAATAAAAACTAACCCCTCTGCATGGAGATTTTTGGAGTGTTATCTTTGAATTGATTTAGGCATATTCGAAAACGTTTATTATTATAATGATGGAAAGTAGCACAGTTACTTGTATGATAGGAAAATATTTTTTATTCTATTAATCTTTGTATGTAAACAAAAGTGTTTCTTGTTGAAATCTTAAAGAACGTAATTATAATCGTAACAAAAATTTTAAGATATTTTATATTATTTAGGGTGTTAAGATATCCCTAAATACTCTTAAGTATGCTTCAGTTGAATATGATCGAATTAATAAAGCTTTTTGTCTCCGCTTCTTTTTTTACATTTTAACTCAATTTTTCATTTCATATGAACATAATAAAATGTGAATAAAAAATAAAGTACATATTAGCTTAGTGAAAGTGATGAAGTTTTTGTACGATACCAGTTCAAAATGCGTACCAATATAACTTTTTTAAGCTTCATATCTTTGAATCGATGAATAAAAAACCAAAAACACGATACATGATTAAAATAAAGTATTTTATTTGCAGCAAGAAAATATCAGAACCTAAATATTATATCTAACCCTTTCATGCTAAGCGAAGAGTGTGTTATATAATACTGAAGTTCAAGATTAAAGCCGTTGATATGTGAAAGGGTGGTGCGCAGAGAAACTTATACAATTAAATGAAAATCGTGTTTGAAGGTATTGCAATCTTAAGGTCATTAAGTTTATTACTAATGCCAATTTCTACCTAAGTTTACCTTACTGCTAAAACATGTATTCAACAAATATCTTTATCTCTTTCCATCCTTAAGAAAAAATATATAAACTTCAGAAATAACTTCAAAACAGTTAATTAGAATTTGATTGAAGTTGAATGTTGATGTAGTTAATTTAGGTACATGACAATTTAATGCGGTAAAAACCACTATTTTAAAATAATAAACAGTTAAATAATCAACTACAATCAATCTTTTTAATTTTATAAGTCAACTATACTGTGTGTAATAGATGAAATATAATATTATTTTTCGTTAATTAATTATTAACGTACTCATAAAATATAAGTAAACCCCCAAATATTACTCTGGCACCACTGCTGTTAGTAACATTTTTGAAACTCTTGAAAATAAGCTGTTAAATCTTATTTGCTTTATGATTTTTTTAGTCTTAAATTTATTCAAATGTTTAAATATATTTAAAACTATTGGGGCTCCTAATAGTTTTAAGTGTTTCGCTAAAGTTTTGTATATTTTGTGAAGTCAACATCGTCGATGGTCTGCGAAAATATCCTTAACCTGAGAAAATCAGAATTGGCAAAAAAACTCTAAAGCAAAGTTTTCATTCAGGTTAAACCTAGAATAAAATAGTGGTTCTAAATTGTGAATATTGTGAATGTAATAATGTTCTTAAAGATTAATTTATAAAAAAACACTGTGAATCTATAAAAAGTGATAAATTATTCTCTGAGGTTCATTCAGAAAATACAAGCTTAACGTAAAAGAATACGTTCATAAGAGTATTAAAATATTATAAATTAAACAGTTGTTTCTGACGTTTTCACAGAACGTCAAGTAACACGCAAGGCTCTGCAATCCAACGGAAGCATTTTTTGAAGAACGCCACCGTCGTTCGAACTTTTAACAAAAGGCTTGACGGATTTCATTGTTATCCGGAGGAAAAGGAACTTTTAACCCCTGCGTCCAAAAAAACTGCTTTAGAAGGCAAAATACCAAAACATATTGTTAGGACAGTGTAATTACCAAAGTTAGTTTTAATTAAAAGAATAACTTTACTTGAAACAGATTTTGTAATTTACTAATACAGTATTCGTTAACGAGCTTGGTTGTTTTAACATAACTACGTATACTCTGTTCAATAAAACTTGGAAAATACAATTGTGATAATTTATATTTATGTCTGTTCTTTGTTGATACCTATTATTATTTTGAAATACATTACATAATTTAAATAAAAAAATAAAATTGTCCTCTGTTTTTGAAACTGTTATTTTTTATTGAAAAGAAACAACATTGTTCACCTTCAACAAGGGGTGGCTCAAAACGATTACATTTCAACCGGGGGCCGACAAACTAAATGTTTGCACACGATAACCGTTTGGCAGGTTGTTCTCTCAAAACGTCTGTCAGATGGTCATCACTCATTTTATATCCAATTAAAGAATTTGTAATTTAAGCTGTTTGAAAACACAAACTTAGATTTAACCTTTGGTTGTATTTGAATCTTTAGATTAAATCCAGAGTTGCCCGAGAATTGCCTCTAAGATATTATATACTATTGTTGTTATACATTTTATTTTATCTCAAAACTCAATGTTATATTTATTCAAATATTACGAGAGAGTTATTTTTGGTCATTATAATTTGATAATACGATTCAGCCTCAACAATGCCACTTCCTTTGCTTAATATTATGAATAAACTATCAATTGTTTGCAACCTATGTATTTTGTTTGGTTCCTCCTTCCTGCTAATGATTCACAATTTATCATGACCTTTTGGTATGATATACTAAACGAATGAAAGAAATAAAAACCTATAGAGATTATTTCGAAGATTTGATATCGTGGAGTTTTTCTTATTTAGGGGTTCAATTAAGTCAAAACGATGTCCTAAAAGAACGGTTTTCTATTCATTTTAGAGGGCTACAAAATTTCCGAACCACAGAGGTATAATTTTTGTTATTCTGAAAATGGTCCGTGGAGCTACAAACAGGGATTACTACGCAAAACAAGACTGAGCAACATTGCCGCAGTATCTATCTTTCACTATACGCTCATTTAGAGCCATGTATTTTAACGACTTCATTTGGTTATGGATCATAAATGTAAACATAAAGAGATTAGTAAAGTGACAGCTTTATGTCGTTTCAGTAGATTAAAATGCACATAAAATACATTTTACTTTGATGCCCTGTAGATTCATAAAACAAATTCTGAGATTACGTTTTAACTATTGTGGTACTTTCTGACTGCCTTGTAGGTAAATTTGGAAAGATCTCAAACACAGACTCGATCAAATAAAATTGTTCATTGCGTTGAAAATTCAACCCGTTTCAAAAACTGTTCCTAGTTCAGCGGTGTGGGGTAAATTTAAGTATAGGTTTAAACTTAAGTAAATAGTTGGTGTAGTTTAAATCTTGATGGAGTCCAAAGCTGTTAGGGTACTGGTTCATACTCTGTGTTGCCATTTTTTTAATATCATTCAAGTACTGTGAGCGATGAACGGTGGGTGTTGTGTTTTCTTGTGTGGATTAACGTCCGCCCTGTTGAATACTACTTTAATCCGCAAATACCATCCTCATAATCAGACTAGTTCGTAATTCAGAGGCAGTTCGGTAGGCAGAGGCAGTAGATCGGACTCCACGTTAAACTGTAGGTCACTTAAGTATACCATTGACTGTTGGGCTATCAATTAACAATTCTGTCTAAGGAGCATGTCAGCCTTAGTCAGTGACAAGATTACATGATCGCGCCACAATCATCTTACACTCCTTTCTCGTTCTTGCTTAGCCTAAAATGCCTACCTGAGTAGGTTATCGAACATTTTTAATTCAGTTAAATGAAGTACGTATGCCTATATAGACTTACCCTTGTCTATGCTTGGTACGTCCCTCCCATTGAATCTGCATACTTGTGTAAATGTTAGGCAAAATACGCTCTTACCGCATATAACATTATATTATTAACCTTAGTCTCTTTAAAACTGATTGAACTTGATAGAAACTGTCATCAGTACATAATTCAAACCTGAGAATTTCGTTTTAATGGGTGTAAATATAAATATAACGGCTGTTTGAGCAATATAAGATTAGGTGGTTAGTCACGCAAGCTTCGCCCAAGTGAGGAACTGCATGCGAGGGAAGGCGAGGGCTGACGGTTAATTGCATTTGTGTTTGGTGGGTAAAAATTATATTTACCTCAGTTGAAATAATTCATCTATGAGAATCATATTACTTCACATGTGCTAAAAATATCCAAGCCAACTATAAACGAGGTGTCGTTTAGAAAAGTTTGTTACTTAACTGTGTATGTAATTTTTGGAGTATTTGCGTAACGTTAATAGGAGATGAGATTGTGCTAAAAGTAAAGTTGATAACGTATAGCAATACTAATTATTTAAGTTTGGGAACATTTGGAGTCGGATTTGAAGTTTTAGGGTTCACTGCAGGTTTTTAGGCGAAAGTTAATGGCGCATGTTCACTTAGCTAATGCATTTACTTTAGTGGGAGTTACTAAACTTAAATGAATCCTATTGATTCCTGTTGATTCCTAGCAATTCTGGATTATTGATTTTCGACTTATAAATTTAGGTTTGTTGACTCGTCTTCTGATTAAAAATGCCCCGGAGCTGGGAATTTGCTTACCAAGCGAACATTCATTGATTTTGAAATTAATTTTGATGATTATGTTAAGCTCAATCATAAGTTAATTAAGGATAGGATGAAGTAAAAACTCACGTCTTCCAACATTACTTACTTGTAAAAAAACTTACTCATAACTTGTAAAAAAAGAAATTGAATGAACGCGTGGAAAGAGTTATTTATTTATAAAGAAATATGTAAAGATAAAGCAAAATTAATAAATAAACAAACACATTTTTATTCTGCAAGAACGTATAAAATCTTTTTCCGGAACTCAGCCAGATAATAAATGCTACCTACGACGCCATGACAGGAACTTCCAGTAGCCAATAGTATCTAAGAAGGGACGCCATCTTGTTTCTTTCAGTCTCCATTTGGGCCTGATGATGTCCGGTGTGACTGGACGAAATCGACCGCCAATTTAACAACTGTTGTATATATTTACTTTTTGTATATAATTAATTACAATTTAAGTGTAAATATATTAAGTAGTGTTGGAAGACTTGATTCTATAGTAAAACCAACACGTATAATGCTAATCAAGAAGTTATTTAATTAAGGAATAATAACAATTAATTTATTTTCCAATATAGCTTAATGGAAAAAAGTTGGCAGGTTTAACCACTACAAGCAAAAATTATATTTGTTAACCTGCAGTTTCGGCCCGCAAAAGATGAAACTGCATACCAAGTATTATCATAATATTACAACTTGTATGGATGGATGTAGCAACTTTCTTGTTCTCCATGAAAGTTATACGGGAAATGAGTAAGTATCTTTGCTGCCATGAGAGACAAATGAATTCATAGTTTTCAGCATACATTATTATATGTTAGCAATAACCTGTCGGCCTGTTTTTTTATAAATGTTAGGCCTATAACCTGTTTTTTTACTGTTACATTATAACTATAACTGTATGGTGTGTTTGGAACGCATTGTGACGTTTATACCCTGACAAATACCAGCTGATGGTAGTTTATAGTTTCGAACTAAATGAGTGTAGTAATTTGACCACATCACGTTATGATACTGACCTCGTTAATATACATTAACCTGACTGAATCATTGCCAATAGCTGACGGTGGGGCTCATATCGTAGAATATTATTATCAAATTGGCATCAGTGATTAAACTTTATGAATGGTCTCGTATAAAATTGTTGGTAACTTGACAAACTCAAAAAGGACTTAAAATACCTCAAGTTATTAAACTATAGTTTATGGATTGTTGATTGTGTTAGTGTTAGCTTCATTCTACATAAATATTTTAAATTGACAATTAGAAATCATATACTCGTATTTATAATTAAATTAGGATTTTTTGGTCTTAGGGTTACGCATAGAGTTGATAATGTATAATTAAATAAATTGGCAATAATAAATTGATATTGGGAAAGTTTTATCATTTAGTAATCCAATCGAAAGCTGTTGACTATTTATTTAGGAATAGTTATCCTAGCTCAGTGCAAGTGCATTAAGCTCATTGTTTACGAGCTGTTGACATTTTATAAAGTTTTACAGATTTTTGTTAGTACGAAACTAAAAACAAAAACTTTGGGAAACTATAGACGGATATATAAAAAATGAAAGTTAATTTCTATTAAAAGGACGATAAATAATTGATCTTGCTAAACGCTCTATGAAGCATTACCATTAATGGGATTAATATTAGATTAATAATAGATGCAATCAGCTGTTTCAGTGGCTATGTGCCGGCATCGCGGCCGGTGCACGGTTGTGTTCATGATACAGGACGTAGACGCGGTCACTACTAACGTTATAACACAGGTGCCTGTCGATACTATTCTGATGTAATTGTAGATTTCTTCAAATAAAATTTTAAACTCTTCTCCCTTGATAATTCATTTAAATATACGCTCAATCCGGAAAAACTTTGATGGCTTTTTGGTATATTTAAGTGGCTAAAAAGGTGTTTTAGACATTATTTTACTTTCGGAAATAAATATTGGTGAAACGTTTACAAATATATTTGAAATTCCAGGTTACTTGAATTTGAGCCCATATATATTTTTATTCTATACATTTAATCTAATTAATAAGTAAACGTAATTTGACTTTAACTCAGACTAGGACTAATTAAAAATTTAATTCATAAATTACCCCTCTGAAATAATGAAATGTTATCAAAAGCTCCGGACAAAAATATGCTGTGTCATAAATATTTTAAATTGACAATTAGAAATCATATACTCGTATTTATAATTAAATTAGGATTTTTTGGTCTTAGGGTTACGCATAGAGTTGATAATGTATAATTAAATAAATTGGCAATAATAAATTGATATTGGGAAAGTTTTATCATTTAGTAATCCAATCGAAAGCTGTTGACTATTTATTTAGGAATAGTTATCCTAGCTCAGTGCAAGTGCATTAAGCTCATTGTTTACGAGCTGTTGACATTTTATAAAGTTTTACAGATTTTTGTTAGTACGAAACTAAAAACAAAAACTTTGGGAAACTATAGACGGATATATAAAAAATGAAAGTTAATTTCTATTAAAAGGACGATAAATAATTGATCTTGCTAAACGCTCTATGAAGCATTACCATTAATGGGATTAATATTAGATTAATAATAGATGCAATCAGCTGTTTCAGTGGCTATGTGCCGGCATCGCGGCCGGTGCACGGTTGTGTTCATGATACAGGACGTAGACGCGGTCACTGCTAACGTTAACATAGGTGCCTGTCGATACTATTCTGATGTAATTGTAGATTTCTTCAAATAAAATTTTAAACTCTTCTCCCTTGATAATTCATTTAAATATACGCTCAATCCGGAAAAACTTTGATGGCTTTTTGGTATATTTAAGTGGCTAAAAAGGTGTTTTAGACATTATTTTACTTTCGGAAATAAATATTGGTGAAACGTTTACAAATATATTTGAAATTCCAGGTTACTTGAATTTGAGCCCATATATATTTTTATTCTATACATTTAATCTAATTAATAAGTAAACGTAATTTGACTTTAACTCAGACTAGGACTAATTAAAAATTTAATTCATAAATTACCCCTCTGAAATAATGAAATGTTATCAAAAGCTCCGGACAAAAATATGCTGTGTGTGTTACAGTAAACAAAGCAAAGCCATTTGCTTTCAAGTTGAAACCATTTCATTGTAAAGCTTTCTAGGGATGAGTTTGCAAACTATTATCGGTTCAATCATTTATGTCGACGTCAGGGAGCCAAACGTGTGTCAAAGATAACAGTGGTAGTGTGCAACCGCGCGTGCGTGTGAGACACAACCTACGCCGTTCCACGTGTTTTGATAAATGAATGTTTTACAGACTGGGATTTTTCGTTTGAACTTTGTCAATTTATTTCATTTTACCTGGACAATACGAATTTCTGCCTATTATATTTTAGCAGAACTGAAAGATTAAACACTACTGTTACAAAGATTTCTTTGAAGAAAATTCGTGAATATAATAGATATATATGATGATTTTCAGTAACCAAATTTTATAGTATTCCTAAATACTTTTGAACCGATGGCAATAGTCAAATTAAAAAGTAATAAGTACTATACTTTATATTTAAATAAGAATGGAAATACATAGAAATAGCTTTAACTTTATGCAGGTACTGTAACATTTAAAAACCAAAATAATTAAATAGAAAAATAGCTGATAAGGGTAGCCAATCAAAATAGGCTTCGAAACTGTTTTTGGCAAATCAATAAGAAAGCCACATGTTTGATTAAATGTACCTAAAATAATTTATATATATTTATATACAAAGTTTTTCACTATCCAAATATGTATTATATTGGTGTGTTTTTATATGTATAGTTTGGGATATTTAAATGGTGTCTAAAAAACAAACATGGTGAGATTATTTAACGAGAAATATTCGTATACATATTATTAATTAAATCTGTAGATTTATTTTTAAGGTTGATAAGCTAACATATATATAAATAAAACTAATTATGTAACTTCTGGATATTTATACAGATATACTCATGCTTCAAGGCTTTATATAAATCGTTGTAATTAAATTACAAGTGTTATTGCTTTGATTAAAAACTTAAGTTATTTCCTCGTCCAATATCAAACCGTCAAACGGAACATAGCACTTTTACATAGCTGTGAGAGTAATTAAAAGCTTTATAATTTGTAATCCAATCGTAACAGTCTAATACGAAATAACAAATACAATCCTGGCATGTCTTGCTATATTATAGTTTTTACTAAACAACCTAAGGGGCATAAATTATTTTTTATGAGGATTAAAAATGGGTAAATTAAACGCGATTGTTGACATAACAGCTGAAAATCAAAGGTTAAGTAATGAGTATTCAGAGGTGCAAAATGCAAAGTTCTAAAAGCTAAGTTGGTATGTTCTAGTCATTTGGCAGTTATTTCGAAGTTACGTTGCATTTAGTGCTAAAGCTTACGAAGTTTCGTTTGAACGAAGAGCTAAAAGATGTTGACACCGTGTCAGCCAGAGCCTGTAGGTGACAGGGTTTCAATTTGGTATTATATATTTAAAGTGGATTTGAGAATCTGTCTATTACAAGTGATATTTTATGTTTATAAAGACTATATTTTTTCTATCGTTGTAGGAAAATAGTTATTAAAATACTAACTGAACCAGTTACTAGTTCGTTAAACAATAAAACTATAAAAAAGATTAATGCAGGTTATTTTTCCGTCATACATATTTTCACAACCATTATTTTAGTTTAAAATAATTAAAACACAGGGTTTTTTGCTCTCATTTTAGCGTTGCCTAAACACTATTTCTAAGCAATAGTGACTCACTTATTGTATGCATAATAAGTGTCACACTTAGGGTTAAAACTAAAAATTAAAATAAAATATAAAAACGCAAACTTAAAATTATCCTTGAATAAAAAAGAAAACATATGCATAATTGGGGTATAAAGTATATTTTTCTACAAGGGTTTTAAAAGGCTTCATGTTTCACGTGCTCTCAAAATTTATAAGACTTGCAGTGTAACTTTTGGGGCTCAGGTGGGTGAAAAATTCTTCGTCGCAATAAGAGTGATGAAACACAAGCGCAGAAGCGGAATTGAACAACGTTGTTTTTGTATCTTTCAATTTGAAGAATTCATAAGAACAAACTGAACACGATTTTTTGTAGGAAAACCTTAATTACAATTGGATCTATTCAAATATCTCTTTGTCTTACTAGTTGATAGTTTCTAGAGTCTATCGTTTGCTGGAAAACGTCATCCTAAAAATTATGAATTTATATTATACTAGCTGACCCAGCGAACTCCGTAACGCCTAACAGTAAATACATGTTTACTTTAAAATAGGCCATGTTCTGAAGTCGAATAGGAATTCAGCTTCGTTGTGATATTCTAGGTCATGGCATAGTGAATTACAATACTAAAACGATAAGACATATTAATAAAATTGCCACAAAACAAATAAACCTGAATGGATTGATTCACAATTTTCCAATCCAACCTAAACCCGAACCAAACCTAACAAACTACGGCTTTCATAGGAAATATATACAACAGCTGGTTATTATAATATATGTAATACGAGGGGGTACCCAAAAGTGACCTCGTACCTCGAATGTACAAATATTGTAATTATTTTTTATTTGGCCAACATGACTTTCACTCAGACAGAAAATAAGAGATACAAAAATACATAATCGCCAAAAACCGTAAACTATTAACGTAGCTAATAAAGCTGTTCATTTTGTACAGCACATACATAATTCATAGTTTTACATTAATGAATTATTCAGATGGCATTGGATAGTAAAGCAAATTACTAATGGAAAGTAAACCAACAGCTGTAGCTAAGAAATCAAATGTTTTGATTGTAGAACATTTGTAAACAAACTTGACTTAGTCCCCATAAAGTAAACACTAGAAATTTAAAACGCCAAAAAAAATAGAAACTAAAGGAGTTTTTGAAAGTTTTTTTTCACTAAAACCTACCAGGGCACATATAGAGCAACTTCCTAAAATTTCATGGCGATTGGATGAGTAAGGTTGGCAACGCATATAGGACATACATTCATACATTCTTTTTAAGTATGGAGACTCACTGTTTTGTAATTTTCTAATGTATACAGTAATTATTTGAACAATTTCCAATTTAAAAAATATTTTACCTACTATATTTTACATTTATACCTCATTCTAATTGTAGTAAAAATCTTGAAGCTAATCAAACAAGTTTTGTTGGGAACCTATTAACAAATTGGGAGCTACAAGTGTCATGAATCTCTATAAATGTATTATTTATCAGCAAGTCTTAGGAGACCGTCCACTTTAAATATTAGATTTAAAAATATCATTTTATTTTTAAACATAGCTTAAAATGATAAGTATACTGTAACGTGTGAATACATACTACAATTTAATGATACCTATTCATAATGTTGGGTCGTTAACGATAAAAAATTTTCAGAACCACCACAGAGTTATCGGTCTCCTACACGATCATATCACTAACATAATGACAAGGGAAATGTTACTTGCATGTGCTATGGGCTGTGATAAAATAAACGCACATGGCATTTAATATTTTAGTGTGGAGAGCAATGAAAATTACCACTCAATATCTTTTATACAAAAGTACTGCGTTTTTATCATATATAGTGATTCATAGAATGGATGAACCTGGAAAACGTATCCTATAATATATTCAAATGTATAATATAATGTTAATAAATATTAATAATATAATCAAAAACATTAACCAAAAGGAAAATCTTTGGGGGATTCATCCTCCCCCTTATCCTCCCGAAGTAATATTTTTTGAGTGCGGTTTATTGGATGATCTTACCAGTTGACCAAAGTCATCATGTTGAGGTAGATATAAATTTTCTAGTAATTTCCATAAAAATAACTCTGGACGCTCTTGGACAACGTTCTGTGTCTATCTTGGATAGTAAATTTAACTTTTCTACATTACCATTTAATTATTATTTGTTGCGTAATAGATCAAATTACTAATTTGTGTAGTTTTAGAGCTGGTTTTGGTAGTGATACTTAAGCTATTTTATTATATTTCTGTTTTGCCAATTAATTTACCAATCAACTTGCTGAATTCATTAGTTGGGCAATCAAAAGGCCTGTGACCTTTGAACTGGTATTCAGTACAGTATACAGTATTCAGGTAGTGTCATATTATATGCAACCTTAAGAGCTGAAACCCATTACCATTGTATACAAACTGTCTAAGTAATCACATGATTAATTTGGGATTTTGAATGATATTATCAGGGGTTTAGGGTGAACTGCCATTTAAAATGGGAAAATAAAAAACCGAACTACTAGTCCGGAACCAATTTGGTACTGGAAAGAAATTTTATAACAATTGGAACATCAGTTGTCTAGAGTTCCGTTACACAGAAAATGTCATACCATAAGACCATGTTTTTTTACAGAAAATTAAAACGTATATTTTAATTCTCAACTCAAATTCAAACACTGACGAAAACTATTTTCTCCATATACTTTGGAGGTATATGAAAAAAACTCCTACTATCTAGTCGTTCCTCCTTCCTCTATAAAAGTAGCTAAATATGAAATCCGAATTCTTTTAATGAGCATGTTAAATGATTACGACTGACTTGATTATTTGAATTTAAATATTTAAAAAAATATATACTTATTCTATTTTTTAAATTTACTGCATTTGTACGAAAAATTAATCAATTATAAAATGAAGCTTATCATACGAGATACAATCCATGTAATTCTTCGCACTCATAAGCTATGACACATAGTGATCTAGGTTTTTGAGTGTGTGTACTTTTGTATCACTCTTAATCTTAGTTAAGCAGTGGTTCTACACCAGCTACGACAGTATACAGCAAGATTTGACATAATTATGTTTTAGACCGCATTAGCTGTATTAGCAATACGTTGTAAACACAACTTGAAAGAGCTTTGGTAATTGTATTGACACTGCTCACATATTCCAACGTCACCAACGGTAATGTTCTGATATTATAGATGGAAAACTTACACATAAAACACTGAAATATAACGTTGATACTAAAAGTGACGGAATAGTAAATATTATTAATTTGTTAGGGTAGCTCAAATATTTGATCAAAAAGTTTTATTTCCCTATCAAATTATGTGTATTACGAATCATTCAAATAGTTAATAAGCTCAAACAAGGGTTGACCAAAATACGTGTTTTTTTATTTTAGGTTTTTTCCGTAGGGACGAGGTGAATTTTGCTTTAGTGTAGATCGCCACCTTAAATATTAACGGATATAGGTATACTCGCATACACAGACACGCCTCTAATCGAAGTGTATTTCCCAGACCATCTCAGCAGACATGGAGAGTCGCCAGTATCACAGTGGGTCCTACAACCTCTGTACACACCACAGAGAAAGACATTGATTGAAATGTGACTATACACCCCGCAACTGTAGTAGTAGTAGAAGTTTTATACCTAGGTATTCGATTAGCTAGAGTATTTTTTTGCATTTACAAGTGGTCCGTGATTTTATACGCTTTTTACGTGTCGTGAGTAGATTTTCTAAAGTATCACTATCAGTATGTGCGACTTGGCAATGGCCACGTGCAAGTTCGACGTGGAGCAAGTGCGGAGGGAGATCCTGCTAGGAGGCAGGGGGCGACGTGCGTGTAGCGAGCAGGAGCCGCCCCCGGGCACCTCGCACCTGTGGGGCTCCGGACGACGTAGTCCTTGGTGCAAGAAGCGGACCTCGGCGCCGCAGATGGGTGCCAACCAGGGCCGCACCGCGTTGGTGCTGAGGAGTCGTCGGTCGTGGCCCGTCGCGCCGCAGCGATACAGAAGGTGAGTCGCTCCAACATGTACGGTACTTACTCACTTAGATGCATGCGTTTTTGAAAATACGATAATAAACACATCGTTAGTTCTATGAAGCGGGGTTTTCGTGCTTCTCAAATGTCTACCATAAATTTTGAAGTGGTTAAGAAGGTGTGGAAGGGCTACCAAACTAGTTTGATCTTTAAACGTACAACCTAACACAGATCACATATCTAACTCTACAACCTAACACAGATCACATATCTAACTCCTGCTTCTTCTTCATAAAAATATTCATAATGACTTCTTTTTTCTTGACTTCACGAGTTCAAATCTAAGCAACCAAATACAATTTTGCTCCATAAACAATGCACAAGAAAGCGTGACGGTTTGGCAGAATAAGTGCAGGAGATTGTCTGGTCTACTATTTAGATTATTTGAGATCGTCCGTTTATTACGCGTGTACAAAATGTGCCCAATGGGCAAACGTGTATAAATACGACCGTTTCATCTAATCTTATTTTTTTAAACGTTCATTAATTTAATGAACGTTATAACCTTATAACGGGACCTTATAACGGGCTTAAACTTTGTAGTCATGTAGAAAAAGTTTATTTTACTCTTCTCGTTTCTTTTCTTTTCCCTTCCTCTTTTATTTCTATTTATTTTTCCCCTTTTTTCTTTTATGTTTCTATCTTCTTTCATACTATCTTTCTTTTTCATTTAATTTTACCGTGTATTTTCTTCTTAGCCGTATCACGTTCCTACAATGCATTAACTCACTCGAATCTTTTTTAAAAATAATTCTCTCCAAAACCAGTTAGTTAAAGCAACAATAACAGCCTACTAGACAATTATCTCCCTTTACTTTTTTGGGATTATTTTCTAGTCATGACATTTATCATTTTATTATATTCTTTTATTTTTATTCCGGAAAGATTATTTTCAGAAACGAGAGTGTAATTCTAGTATTAATTTCCGATCTCAAATGTAGAGTTCTGCTATTCTAAAACAAGAAAAATAATTACTGATATGTTATGCTGGAATATATTTATGACGCCCCTACATATCGTTGATACTTACAACACGATTTCACAGGTTCAGAATGAAACTCTAAGAACATGAGAGGTAAATTTCAATTATCATGTTGAATATTCGGTGTAGATATAATTTGGATCTATATTCGATTATATATTTTTTCGGATCTATATTTTTACCATTATTACGTTATCATATGAATAGGATGAACAGGATTCATTATCCCTAGAGTAGGACGAAGACAGGAACAATGTAGGGACAATTGACAAATTTTGATATTTGTAAAAATAAATATTTTGTTATATTTTTATAATTTGCCTTAGTGAAATAAACAGGAAAACATATTTGCTAGTTAATAATCCTAGGCACTGTCAGACAAAAGAGCTATAAAATAAATAAAAAACACCAGTAGACGGTTCAACTAGGACCATACTGTATTAGTGTTTTTATTTGTATGTAATGTTCATCTATTGGTACTGTTTTGTTTATTTTCTGAATGTACTGTACATATAATTAAATAAAAAACACGATTGAACTTTTGCAGAAGAAAAATGTTTTAACGTAAACTATAATTACAATATAATTAATAACAATGCTACTATAATACAATGAACTATAATACTATAACTATACATATAACTACATATATGTATAGTTACATATATGTAGTTATACATATATAACTACATATATGTATGTATATAACTACATACATATAACTATACTATTACTATAATAACAATGAACCTCATCGGTTAAATGCTGTAACAAATACAGTCGGTGTGGATGTAGGTTAGTGTTTATGAGGCGTTAATACTAGGTTAATGTGGTTGTGGTGGATCGGTGCACTGAAATACAGTCGATAACCTCTTCAAACCTGACCTAATATAATCATTACATGTCTCACAAAAGAAACTTCCATTATTGGCACAGTAACCTATAAGCTGTAAAAAACTGTTGGTATTGTTCAATAGTTAAGATCAGTATGCATTTGTTCCGAAGATAAAATATAATGTTTTAATCAACAAAATACCTTATTTACGGGATTATTTAATTATAAATTCGTTTTGGATACTAACTCTCTGTAATTAATGTTTAATAACATTGTAAAGGTTACCTATAGAATGATTATTCTATTTATTAGTATTAATCGCAGATTCTTTAAACGGTTATCCATTATGTCAGGTTATTTCAATCTATGTAAGAATTCAGTATGATTGCGATGACTTTTATAATATTATGTTAGATTTTTACTGAATAATACCAGCATTTTATCTGACAGGATCATTAATTAGACCTAATATCACTGTGGTCATAAGTATCAAGACCCGGTGCAGAATTAAACTGGTGACCTTCAGATTATAAACTTGTTGCTATAACTACTTAGCCTTTCAGTTAGTTTACACAAGTAACTTAAAAACCGTTTAAATGTTCATTTTCTTTAAAAAATTGAGTCGTAAACAATTGCTACAATTTTTTACGTCTGTGAGAAATGCATTTTGTATGACCAAAATGTAATGCTGATCTACCGTCGTACTAGGATCTACAGAGTTTCCCCAGAGGAGTAAAATAAAATAAAATATCTGATTATAACAGAGGCAAAAGATAGAACGTCACTCAGAAATCTTAATTAGTAATTAAAGAATGTTTTTAGTTATTAGATGCTTTCTAAGAGATGAGTTCATTTCACTTAGTAAATAGAGTATTCCCAGTTATCAGTCTCAATAATAGTAAGTATTTCTTTGAATATCATGAATTCACAGTTTAGATATTAAGTATGGTATTTATGGTTGAATAATTATTATATAACATCGACTATTTTTAGACAATTCATGTTCCGTTATAATTATATACTGGAAAAATACTTTTATTATCTAACAGTACCATGTGTAGCATGTTATATTCTCACAATTTATTAATGATTGAACGTTTATTCTTTGTCAAGTTGATTACATTTTCATCCAAAGGTATAAATAGCTAACTGCTTAGGCAGCATCTGTTGTGTCCGCTCACCCATGCAGTTGACGCTTACCGGTTAAACCATTCCAATTGTAGAGTCCGTCAGTAATCATTACCACTTCTCGGTTAGTTAAAAAATAGTTAAAACATAAATTCAGCGTGTAACGATTATTGTTACACTCTGTATATTATGTTATATATATATATATATAAATCATCCAAGCACTTTTCCATATTCTTTGTTAAAAAAATAACTGCCCATCCGCATAGGCATGGGGCCGGAGCGGTGAGTTAAAAGTATACAACGAGGTATCCTTGTGGTGTAAGTCATATAGGCTAAACAGATGTGACCTGACAGGAGTATAGGCCACTATATATAGGCCACTAGCTTCAATCCAGCAACCTTTGACTTGTAGGCCAGCACGTTACCGCTAAGCTATGAGGTTCCAAGCATTATATAAAAATTTAATATAGCTGAAAACGTTTGGTTGATGTTACAGTAAAATTTTATTCGCAGTGATTTATTCACACGATATTCAGCACGGTATTATTAACTTCGTGATTAATATTGATAATGTTATATTGGTAACGTGAAAGTACCCATGAAATTCGTAATAGGTAAAAGCTAAACAGAAAAATCCATTAATAATAGTAAAGCTACAATTAGCTAAATACACGTCAATATACTCAATTGAACAATTGATTGTATTAAATAGCTATATATTTATGCATACACATATAAATATGTTTATTGCTCATTCTATACAATTATATCTTTATAATTTCAACTTTCATTACCAATGATTAACTCACAGATAATACCAATATTTTTATCGTTTATCCCTTTCATTTATATAGAAACCCTGGCTAATTAGCATAAAAGGAGGAATCCAAATATTTAACCATGATAGGGAGTATGAGTGTTTGTAAGTAATTAAATTGTAGGTGTTTGAGAGTTATCTAGATTAGGTGCTAATAGGATTTGGCATGCATCGCTTAGAGGAAGACGCGTACACGAGTGTGCTATATTAACAACCTCGATTATATCCAACCAGTGTCATAACAGAACTGTGATTTCAAAATATATAAAATAAATGGTATCAGTGAACTGACATAAAAATATTAATAAGAGAAAACAAGTTATATTAACTGTTGGAACTTTTTATACCCCCCTCCACGTAGTACCTAGCTTTTAGAGCAGGTTTAGTGTCACACTGCATACAAAAGTTAATGGAAAAAGTTGAGCAATAAGGATGCATTTACATTTACCCATTTTTAGAGTTAATTATTATGCTCAATGGGCTATCTTTTGTACAAAAAATATAAAGAAATACAATAGCCTAATTTTTAAAACTATCACTTTTTGTTGAATTGGATATAAATTTCCATTCAGAAACTAAAACTTCATGAATTCTGAAAAGCTTTGTGAACGAATGACTGGGGACTCGGTATAGCGCTCCAAAACAACAGTGCCACCACTACGGGGTTAGTGGTACTCAATCACTACTTTGAAGGGTTACCTTGATGGCCTCGGGATACTCTCATCGATTGTATGCCGTTGATTGGAGTTTGACAGTCGGATTTCTTAAGTAAGACAACTTCTCATTAATCAACAAATTTTATTTGTTAAACTTATTTTTCTCGTGGTCGAGTAAACAGATTTGGAAATCTGTGATGAGAAAAATTCCTTGGAGGATTATAGGGTTAAGCGAGAAGTATATTATACATTCAATATTTGTAGCCGTGTGTAAAAAAATCATAATGAAATAGTTATCTACTGAATTTTTACTTTCCCCCTATACATAGTATTTGAATAACGTATTGTTTTCGTCAAAATTTTCAAATTTGAGTTAATAGTGGATATATCCGTTTTGAGGCTACCTAAATAAAAGAAATGGATTCATGGGAATTCAATAAAAATGGTTTTTGCCGCCTGTGTACATACCCAGACACCACAGTGATCCGTCGTCTGTTGTGAAATTTTATTTTTAATTTTTATGGGTAGTTTACCCTAACACATTTCCAACAAAAATTTCTAACCTAAAACTTTTGATTAACATTTCATTGTGTTTAGGTAATCAAGACCCAAAAAATTAGACCGCCCGTATGTCTGTAGGACTTACGGTTAAAACTAAATGGGCACAAACGTACTTAAAACGTTATATTTTAAGTGTAAAGATATTTGTTAAATTTTGGCAAAACATCTTTTATCAGTTAAAAAAAACAAAATACTATAATTAACTACACAACTAGACAAAGTACTGTTTTTGTTTATATTTTTGTTATTCTTCTGTTTACAAATGACTTCTATAACAAAATCTGTCCATGTAAGTGTTAATATTGTGTGAACTAGTCTAAGTCGTCGGAAAAACTAATTACTACCACTATTTTAATTTATTGTTAATTAATCTTCTTGTTTACAAAATGACACATTTAACTTCGCTGTCAAATATAGAGGAAAAGGATTTGTAATAGAAACATGTGCTTCTACCTTTTTAATTTTCAAATTTGAAACCCAGGACGGTCACGGCAGCTCTTTCTTCTTCTTCTTCTTCTTCCCGAACTGTTAAATTTTAGTATTCACTGCTGTTGACATTCAAGTAATTATATGTTTTCATTCTCTAAAAATGTAAACATTGAAACTTATGACGTTCACAGGGCGTAGCCCGAGAGGATTTTAAGGAAATGTGTATGCCTATGTGTTGCATGAGTTTAAGATCTACCTTTGTGTAAAATTTCAAACTGTTTGGTTCAGTATTTTTTGCGTTTACTTGCCACAACAAACCCACAAACAAACATACAGAAACCACCTCTTCTTTATAATATTATATGAATAATATTAATAAAAGTCTTTAAAATTTATTTTAGTATATTCCCGATTAAAACATTCGGTGATCTAAAAAACTTATCTTTGTCAAGTAACAAAACCACGTAATGTCATCAAAAAATCTCTAACTAATACCACTTTATATCAACATAAACAACATTATTTTTGAGCCTCTTTCTCTGAGGTGTGGCCATTACGCATAACATCTTGAATCTTTTCTCCAGAGATAGATCCCTAAAGCTGTTTAAATTCTTCTGGAAACTTTACTTCAAGAAAAAAGAGAAGAATCTGAATTCGTCTTAGGTTTTAGATTACAATATTATAGAATTTCTGGTAGCGAAAGGGAAAATTTCAACCTGAAGTAATATGGGCCTACGAGTACTTGGCTAGAGCCCTCGGCGTTGAGAAGGTTTTTGGTTGTAGTCTATTGAGCTTACGAAATCTGATTTTGGCCCTCCCGAGAGAAAAAGGAGCCTCTCAACGTGCGTAAATGCATTTAAACCTCCTCTCCACAAAAAATATTTACACTGAAACTAATACTTCTTAGGAATCATTACTATGCAAAATGTCTTGAAGCTCTCAGGGGAAATGCAAGAAGCTTTTATAGCTAAGATTAAGCAAACATCACTCACTATCTGAAGTTGGGTCTACTTTCTGATTTATCTGTCATTATTTTCTTTTTAGAAAATATTACTTTATTTAGTACGAATAAAACACAATCAACTAAACTGGAATAAAAAGTTTTTATTAACAAAGTTATACTTTTTAAAAATTACTCAGAAATCGTCTCTTATACCTTAGTTGTAGCAGAAAAAAGTCCTTCCCAAATAACGGAAAACGTTAATTCATATTAAAATGTTTTACACTTAACTTTTTATTAATTTTTATGTAATCTATTGACACAAAAAGATTTACTGTAACAATACATAGCCGAGTGAAATTACAGCAACATTATCAATTTTAATGTGGTTAAATGTGTTTTCTATCTAATTAATTTCGTTTAAGCACTTCTACACAGAGTTACGTCCTGAACATTTAAAATGATTCATAAATTCAACCTTGTATTAACATAGCCTGTTACTCTTTCCTTTGTGATATTTCCTTCAACCGTTATTTGAGTCAAAGCGTGTTTACAGGATGTTCCCTCTTCCACCTTTCACAAGTGGTGGCGGGGGAGAGGAGACACTCAAAACATTTTGACATCTTGGAATTGAATTCCTTAATGAAGGAGAACCCGAGCATCCTTACAATCTGCTGTTTGTTACTTTTAACACGTTGAGTAATGACATTAAGCCAGTTAATTTTTAATCAATACCAAGCAAATCTACTAATCAGAAGTACCGTTGTACAAAGTTTCGATAAGCCATCGAAATTTAAATGTAAATGTATACTATGCCAATTAAAAAATAATATTTTTTGTAATTTTTACTTTTTAAATGAACTGTCATGGCCGACAAAGACACAGGTAATTGTCGATGCGGCTAGTGGCAGCGATATCAATTGCAGCACGTTTGTGGTTAGTGTTGTTATTCCAACTAGTTTGTGGGCAATAGTTTCATGAAGCCTAGCTACGTTCAATTAGGTAGTAATATTGCATTCCAATTATTGGTCACTAAGTAAAATTTCTGTCATTCATTTAGTTCTCACGAAAAATCTTTTTTGTAAAAAGACTTAACCGTGAATTAAAAAAGGAACATGTGAAGTATATGATATTATGTTTCTTGTCACTCAAATATATTTTAAACGTTATAAACTTATCTATACGACCTGTACTGGATAGACTTATTGGTATGAACTATTTCAGAAAAAATATGATTATGTTTGTTGGAAAATTTTACATTTTAAAATTATTATTGACTTAGTTAATATAAACCTTTTTTATTATTATCTGATTTTAAAACCTGTATATTGTAAATAAATACAGAGTTTTTAAACCCTTAATTGGTTAGATATGGACTACATTTAATCCCCTAACCTAATGCTGGTTCATATTACTATTGCAAATAGCCTGCACATATAAATGATCCAGCTTAAAACTCATGTAAATAAAGTATTGAAATGTGCATTTGCAGATAAACTACATAGCACAGTATTTGGTAGAATATATAAAAATCAATTCATATTATTAATTACTATTTTTATTGTTATTATATTCATTCTATAAATAACAATTGAATAACAATTAAAATTATCCATCTATAATATTACAAATAAGAGGTGGACTCTGTATGTTTGTTTGTGTGTCCGCAGTGGAAACTAAACGCAACATACTAAACCGACCGGATTTAAATTTTACACTTACATAGATCTTAAAAACACACTCAACTCTTAGGCATATTCATTTCCTTAAAATCCTTCTCATTTGAAATTTTGTTTTGATTTGTTGTTTATTCGTCTGTTTCCACTACATTTTAGCAGTTCGGAAGGAATAAGAGAGAGGGTGTTTCACAGATAAACTGCTAGGTCGGAATCAGTATTGCCAAAAATGGTACATTTTAAGTTTTCTCCCGAAGCCCGTGTGACTGCCTGATGAACTAGTTTTTGGAATGAATATCAAGGCCCAAGGACAAACAATGCTGTTTGTTGGAATAAACCTCGAAAAAGATTGTTTTAGTCCTGACCAGCTTTATGTGGCCTGTTAACGAGTTTCAAGTGGTCGTAGTCCTGTATATTTACCAAATAAGAACAAAGTTTTAAATGTTGTTTATTCAAATGTACTGAAACACTAAATAAAATATTCGGCTACCCGACTTCTTTTTATTAAATATTTGATTTATTAGACCCATTTATGTTTTCAAGTGTTTTCAACATCAATAACACAAAATTATGTATCAGTACGTACACCTTTCAGCATTTTTGCCCGTGCGAAAAACGGGTACTAAAGCTAGTAATCTACAATTACTATTTAATTATAGTGTACATAAAAAATCATTGATATTAAACACTATGCAACACTAAATATAAACTTAAGGATACTCAAATTTTCGCTGATTCAATACAAAAGCTTTTAGAACATTCCCATTACGTATGAGCTATTTTTACATCTAATCTCATACTATATCACAAGCTATATGCATTAAATTCTAAATAATTACAATCTATTAAAATGTTCACCTAATGAGTATAAATGGTATTGTGGTTTCAGAGTTGTAGAATATTACAAGCATTTTACTTTTTATGAAATGCTACCTAGGCAGTGCAGATTGTTGGGATGGTATTGATTTTTACAAAGGGCTGTTTCCAATATTGGATGTGGAAATCATTTGTCATTGCGATTATGAACTGACATTCTTCAATTGATAAAGCCACGCTTTAATTTATGAGAAGACGTAAAACTAGAAAGAACTGCCTCTTTAAACGTGACATTTATTATTCATCCATTCACTTAAGTTTATTAAACGAAAAATAATAAAGTGCTTACAACTTCCATATTCTATTATGCAGACATTTATTAATATATTTATTTAGGTTTGCCCAGTTTCAAGAACAGTAAATTATAATGTCACCTGCGTTTGTTGCCATATGTTCTTGAGTTTGTAGTTTTTTTATACGTTAATTGCCTCATTTTCCACATCATCAGAAAACTAAAATTTGTACTACTGTATTTACATAATTTACAAGTTTTGAGTGCGGTGTTTTCGTAATCGGTTTCAAAGGATTTTACATGGTTGCCATACGTATCAAAATATACTACAAACTCAGGAACATAATTCTGACGACAAACAAAGGTAACATTATAATAGCAGAATTGTTTTTATAGATAACTAGAGTTTTAACACTTCAATAATATATTCAAGTTACATAATTAGTACGGCTCCCCCTTAAATATCGTGCTTTATATCCTCTAAAACACTCTTAAACTACTGTTTAAGATATGCAATATTGTTTAAAAATACATTATTTGTTACATGTTTAATATAAAAAACTATGATACAAGTAGGCCTATAGGCTATACGTTCAAGTTATAACATAAGATAAAAATTAAATGACATTATGGAGCTTTCGTGATTGAAAAAAAGACTAACCAAAGTACACTAAGACGGCCAATTTTCATTTAAGGTTTGAACACGGTTTTTGTAATTCCACCTGACTGGGGGGGACATAGTATCATGGACGAGCTGTTTCAACACTAATTTATCTCTGGGCATATGTCTATCCAACCTTGATGGTGTTTGTGTCACCACGGTACGAAATGACTGACAGCTTAAGGACATGTACGATCAAGCGGAGGTACAAGAAATCGTATGTAGATCATAAAAGTGGATATGGACTTCCTACGTGACGATAATTAATCTAAGATTTCACTTTGTAATTCAAAAGTTGCTGCTTTGATTCCAGACCGAGTTGTCAGTTTCAGTATATTATTATAAATAAAGCTATTAGATTTGAAACAATGATCTATAGTAACAAGACCAATGTTCGGATTGTTTAATGACAAAACGCCACCAAAAATGACAGTGGCTGTGATAAAACAAGACGTCGTGCCTTTTTATTCTAAGACGTTTTATCGCCGGTTTGTATTTATTTCACACAATCTTTCCCTAACCTAGTATTCTTGATCGGTATTTTTTATTGTATTAAATATAAGATTGACGACTTATCGTTATTATTGTATATTTAAAAATGAAATGGTCGCTGACACGGTCTGACATTTTCAACTTGGCATTTGTTCAGAGGGCGTTTGTGTGTTGCGGGCTGCCAAAAAAAGAAACCAAGACAAAACTGTTGTTTTGTTTTATTTTATGTTTTGCAATTTATAAATTCTATACACAGATTATTCCTGTTTTGAATAATTATATTCTTTAAATCTAAACTTTAGAGTAACCCCTAAAACATTGCGTATTATGGTTAAGTATTAACAATTTAAAACCACTTCAAACCAAAACTTATCTCAATCTTTGCATTTACAGATTAGTAGGTTCTAGTAGTTTAACATTTTATTTCTCATTCGGTTCAGTACTTATTGTTTGAATTGAGTTAATATAGGTGAAAACAATCTGGTAATCTGGCTAATGTAGACCTCGGTGCAAGAGGCCACTGGTTCGTGCCCCGGGAGTACAACAATTTGAGCGACTAGGATTATTTTTACGTATAACATTTCGTGAATCTCGTGTATAAATTTCGTGGGCTTTGATGTACCAGAGAAATATGGCCAAGGTATAGTACTCAAAGGAAAATTCTCGTCGGCCAAGTCCTGACACAAGACGATGTTCCTTCAAAGGGCGACGCACGGAGTGTGGCGTCGGCAAACAAGTAGCCAGGCGATGTCCTCGCGCGCTCACCAGGACGCGGAGGTTCCATGGGGATGTCATTTACATATCCACTTCCTTTACTTCTTAAACGGCGCTCTCTTTGCCAAACTGTATTTACCAAAGGTTTTCTTGGGATGAAAACAATATTATTTATAACAATATGACACTTTTTAACGAACAAAAAACTCGCGCAGCAGCATAGGCCACAGTTAAAACCAATTGTAGTTAAATTTACAACCGTTGTGAATGTCAAGTGTTCCAAATGAAGCATTATTTTTAAATATGATAATTATTTTTAAGCATGACAATTTATAAACTGTAAACGAATAACTGTAACATTTAAATTAGTTCCAAGTGCGAGTGGTTAGGGCTTTATGCCTAGTGGGAGACCCCATGACTTTCTAGAGGGTCCCTAACTTAGAAGGGGTCACACCTTTTGACTCGGTATGGTCACTGGTCAGCGATAGAGTTTGCCTTTTTTTCTATCTCCCTGCATTGCACTGTAGGCAGGGAAATAATAGGTTTGCACTCTATCCTTCTGAGGGCTGGCAAAAACGATTGTTTGGACGTGCACATTGTACCTGCATGTCATTTTCCTGTGAGTTAGGATGAGATTACGAAATCTAAAAACCCATTATCAACAACAAAAACACCTTAAAATTGCTGTTTCTTCTTCTTGATAATTTGAACACAATATAATACAGAAAAAATATAATATTTCTTAATGCAACAATTTCATTTTTTTCAATTAAAAAATTAAAATACCACCACGTTGGTCAAGGTCACACGTGTTACGCGGATGGTTGAGGGGTGAGCACTACACTCAGCTTTTTAAATGCCTTGTTAACAATACATATTTCACGAACTTAAAACAAATTGTATCATACTACTTTTTTATCTATTTTCCTAACCTTTAATGGTATACAAATTTCAATAAAAAAATAAAAACGCTCAATCTATAGGCTTTACAAATAAATTTAATTTTTTAAATTAATTATTTAAAACAAAGGTCGCTATTCAAATATTTTTTCTAGTACTTATTTTATTATAACAACAACAAAAATAATACATATATAAAACACATAATTGTTTACTAAATTATGTGGCCTTGAATGCGGGTTTTTTTTAATTCAAAGCGAGACACACGGAGGGTGGCGGCGGCAAACATGTAGCCAGACGATGCCGTCGCGCGTTCACCCCGGTGCGGAGGTTCCATGGGGATGTTATTTACATATCCAACTCCCTTTACATCTTAAATGACGCTCTATTTCTAAACATTTCCCTGCCAATGTTTTACTAGGGATGAAAACAATATTTATAACAATATGAGAGTATTTAACGTTTAAAATTTTGCAATAACCTTAGATCTACTAAAAACAGCATGTAAATAATTTGTAGAAGTTAGGTTAGGTTTTAGTTGCTAGGCGTCATTGGCTTGAATTTGAGTCTTCGATAGCAACGCCATCCCATTTCATATTCAGCTTGATGTTTCGCTCAAATTTACTGCAAAACTAGCACAATGTAACCGTAGTGCTATATTAAATTTTGACCTAAGGTCAGTCAAACCATTCATGAGTTCCAGTTTTTTGTACTATTTTATACTACCGTCAAATTTGAAGAGGGTAGAACGTTTTTGGGAGGAAAAAGTAGATATCATTTTAAAATAAATAGAGGGGTTTAGATTTTGATAAACGTATGATTATTTTATTTCTAATAAAACTGCAGCTACAGGGGATTTTGAGTCCTCCCGAATTATGAACGGCGAACACGATTTTTCGATCCAAGACATTAGTACTAAAAATGTGAACAATATTTCAGATAAATGGAAAAGCTAAACTTTATCATTACGGGCTAATGAAACTCAAGGTACAAAAGATAGTCCAAATTATAAATTTTCAACAAGTTCTCGTATTTTACGGGTTTCATAAGAAATTTTGAACACTTGTCGATTGTAATCGCTGATCTTTGTAAGTTCTCTTGACGACTCTATGTTTCGCCTCGGGATGCATTTAAAATTATCCAACCAAGCACATCAACAAGGCTATCTAGAGTCGGGCAGTTTTGTCTCGTCTGATGAAAGTTTGGGCCAATTAAATAATCAGAAGCCTTGGATTTCAGCTCCAGACACGTTACGGACAGATTCAGCTAAGAAGAAGGGCTGTACAAGGGAGGACAGACTTCGAAATGTTGATATTCGAGAAGAACTGGGTATATTCTCCATACCAGATAAAGTTGAGGAAAATAGACAGAACTGGAGAGATCATATTGAGAGAATGGAGAATAGGAGGATCCCCAGAGCAGTCATGAATTACAAGCCAGAAGGAAAAAGAGATATTGGCAGACCAAGAAAAAGATGGCAATAGATGTAATTAAATAATAGTGATTGAATGAATGTTTGAAACATAGTGCTGTTTGTTTCAGGTCGGAACAGGTATTCTTGCCTAATCCTTGTAAGAAGACGACGACGACCATTAATAATTACATTGCATTTAGATATTCTGCAGAAAAAATTTGTCTTTCACTTAGTTTCAAAACTTTTTTTTAATAACTACCATAAAAATGTTTAATTTTATTTAAATTTTCAAACTGTTCTTTGATTTATAGTTATGTTATTAAATATATCTAATTATCCTTTAGAAAACTGACTCCATTGCACCAGAAAACGTACTTAACGAAACATGCAGCATTATTTTACATAAATTTACACATCTAGAAAACAAAACCACGGACTCCTAGATTGAATATTACGCCAAGACGGTGGTAACGACTAAGACGTGGTTTTCTACCATCAACATTTCTCATCTAATATTGTTTGTGATTTTGCTAGACGTTATTCTCTTAATAACTTCTTGATTAGATTTAAAAAGAATATTATTAGGAAATGATATTAATATACATCATACATTAATTATATACTCACTTATAGTTTTATATACTCAAATTATGAACAAATATCACTGATATTTAGCATGTATAAATTACAGAATATAGTTAAAGCTATTTTTAAGTTAAAATTTGAATATAATCAAAGATTGTGGTTTGTTTTATCCTCAAATTATGAACTTAATAAGAGGTAACCATTAGGACAAAATATTATAAAGATTTTGAGGGACCAGAGGAACTGTAGAGAGCCCTTTTCCCAGCTGCGTCAGTGTAAAGAAAGCATTAATTATAATATCAATTATGTGCAATAAACCGAATTTGATTGAGGACTGAAAACTACACTTATGCTGGCTTGTTAGGTTTTGATACTATCTAACATAGTGATGTTTTCGGTTTAATTTACTAAGGTGTCGATATTTATTTTTTCTTATTGACATAAGTCACTTTTTATCATTAAACGGGATCAACCAATATGTGTTAAATACCTATCTTGTTGTTTTCAAAACTGTGTTTGCTGCGAATTGATAAGCTATATAATAAAATAAAAACGGGGCAGTCCAGCCCCAGAGGCTCCAAAATTCAGCTTTGAGGTTCGTTGACGACTTGAGGACATTTGACAACGTAAGCCAGTTTAGTAGGGCGGCAAAGTTGTTGCCATTGAAGCTCACGATCACGTATGGGGTGGCATTACAGGACAAAATCTTGTTAACAGGCTCCTTTCCGTACCTCAGAGGTATGATCTGAAAATTTTAAGAGAGAGGTCAGAGGTCGGCACACACGACAGGACAACATGCTTGAGGTTTAAAGGGGGTCACTTGAGATCGGTTTGAATGGTTTTTCGTATTTTACCCCTCAGATTTATAATGGTGTACCTCAGATTATTAAGTCACTGAGCTACTGCTCCTTTAAACCAAAATACCAAACATTCTTAAAATACTTTTTTTTAATTGCAAGTGGTGTTTAGTTTGTTTGAATGTAGGCTGTGTTTATTGTAAATACTTGTATGACTTAAGCTATTTTAAAAACAACTTATGTTGAGAATTGCTCCAAAATCAAAACTTTATTTATTTATTTATTATTCTTGACCTCTGCAACACTCGTTTTCCCTCTATATACATTAAGTAATTTACGATTGGGTCAAGAATAAAACTGGTGACCTTCGGATGACGATGTAAGCACGCCAACTGTGAGCTATCCTGATATTTTTTAGTACCGATGTGGATTTTCTAATTGAGGCTGTACTTAACCATAATTTTTAGATTTAGATATATCCATTTTTAGATAATGATATACTAAGATCTACTTACTTTTACTACCGTCAATAAAATTAAGCGTTAAGAGAGATACTGGGATTATCATATTTAATAACTATAGAACTATCACTTTGACGAGGAACGATGATTCATGAGTCATTTATTTTCCGTACGGATCAAAAGGCATGTTAAATATATTATTTATAATGCTATGCCTTTTGATCCATACAAAAGTTAGGATCCATGATTTATTTTGATCATGATCCATACGTGTTTACCGATCTCTATTTTAACTGCTGTGGTAACTTAATACCCCAAACAGGCACTCAACCTTTGCGGGACGTTGTTCTGCCCTTTGATCAACATTCAAACCTATTATGCTGTGAGTGACAAGGTTACGTAGAAGGGTAATTAGTTATTAAACTTAAAATTTATTGCAGTGTTCCATAATTAATTGCAGGACAAAAATGTTTTTGAAGCATACTTATTGTACATTTTGTACCATTTTACTTTACCTTAAAGTTCACAAAAAGCTTGACATGTATAAAAGAATAACAGTATTGTTTCATTATCAATGAATATGAGCCTAAATTTGACATAATACTCGGGCAATCATAAAACTCAAAAACGATGGAAAAATAAGTCAATATCATGTGAATAAGCAATATAGATTCATTAGCCTAGTTCTGAAAATTCATAAACATTCATTAGTCGCCGGATACAACGCTTGTCAGAGACTTATTAAAGATACCGCATCCAAATAATAGTTAATGGAATGTGTGTATTTTATTACATTTTTCATATATTGAAATTTATGTAACCAAAGCAAAATTTTACATCCTGCATGCATTTGAAGTTTACAACTTTTGTGTTTTCTATGTGCGTATGCTCCGGGTTCATAAATTCAGAAGTACATTCATGACATAAAAATATTCAAAAATTATAAACAGTTGAATTTCAAGTAGTGAAGTTTATTATTAATATTAAATATACTACTGCCAACAATGAAATTGCACAAGTTTTCGAAATAATTAAAAATTTACGTTTAATTTTAATTTTATAAATATACCACAGGAAGAAACAAATTTATTAAAATATAAATATAAAACCAAAGTAACTGGATACTGTTTCCATTCAAATGTGTTATGTGTGAAATCGAAGGTTTATTTTTCTTAGAAAACTCCAAGTAATGTTGGCATGTAAGGTACTCACGTTTGATGTGTTGTTTGCTACGTGGGTGGTCTAACGATTTATTTGTATTCGTATCAGAAAATTTCATCCTTTGATTACAACGTTTTATACGTCATGTTTTTCTACCTTGCTTCAACTTTAATAATTCTATATAGTCATTATCGACTGACATAACAAATCATACCTGTTAATAATTTTCACGATCTAAGAAAATATTTTTCTACAGTTTCCATGCAAGTTTATAAATGATTTAAAGATTTCATTTGCTATAAATGTTGTTTATAAACTAATAAAAAAACTAAATAAAAAAATAAAAAACTAATAAAAAAATAATTTCTTAGAGCTTTTACCAAAATTATAGCACAAACTCCTCTGATTCACTTATGATATAGGCATCTTGAGTTTATAAGGGATTATGAGTGTTTAAATATTAAATTTTGTAATCATGAAATAATTTCCCGTTGAAGTAAAATTTACAGTTACATAAAATGACAATCTATTTTCCATTTATGATAAGTACTTTGTGAACCCTGTGAAGACAGGGAGTTTTCAAATGTTGATGTCAAGTCTTGAGCACTCGTGAGTGTCAAGATGCCTGTAGTTATGGCAACGAGATATAGTTTTGAGACAAGAGCTTCAACTTCAATATCTTTACTTGCACCTCGTTGTCGTTTAAACATTTTTGATATAATTCAAAGACTCTGTACAACGTATAGAAGGTATAAAAACGTGTAATTAAATATTCATTTAAAATATTATCAGATATTTTGTTATGCTACAAACGTCCTGATTATTCTAAAATATACATTTAACGCACAAAAATGTTTTTGGTCATGCTGGTGTGAAAACGACAACTTTTATTACATGCTTTGTGATTAAAAGTCAAAAGGCTTTTCTCATCCTAGGCAGGTGACAAGACTGCTGATGTAGAGGTCATTAACAGTTTATTACAATGTAGAACAGATTTAAAAACGTGTATGTCAGAGGTAAGCTATCGACAGTAGCGAAAGCGATAATCGATTAGTATTACCATAAAATCATTCGATAGTCAACAATTGCAAGAACATAATGGAGGAAAATATTTTGTTTACATTTTATTATTTTTACAGCATATACCTTAATATTTTACGAAAAATACAGTTAGTAGCATTTTCTTAACTTGCTCAAATTTAAAACTCGCCTGGTGGCTCATAGAATGAAATATAAAATCATCATTATAATGTAGAAATTGTTGTGTAATTAATTATTATAATTGCTGTAAATTGTTGAAACCATTTCTGATTAGCTCTCCTATCTTGAAAGCATTTTGTTTATATTTTATGTAACATTTGAGCTCATTATAACATTTAAAATGTTATTATTCTAAAAGTAAGCATTGCAATTTTGTATTATTAAAAGTTATAACTTTGTATTATTAAAAGAAAATGATTGTTTCTAATTAAAAATTATTAATTTAAGTACTATCAAACATAAAATACAGTTTCATTGTTTGATACTTTGTTGGTAAAGAGAGCTATTTATATCCCTCCTTTTGTTAGACTACTTTGTTATTAGAATACTTCAAATTGTTATTGGAAAAACAAAAATATGATTGTGTTGGTTTCCTATGATTCAATCGACCGATACCTATTCAAAGTAAAAAATACTAATGTTTCAAAATTTCCAAGTTATTTTGGAAAACGTGGAAAAGCAGTTTTTCTTTTAAACAATCAGGCTTTTGTAGTAAACAATGTAAAACTGCAAAAATGTACTTTTTAAAATTTAAATCGATCTAAAAAAATAGTGTTAGTTATACGATAGGTATTTCAAACTCGTTTTAATGCTTTTATCATTGTTACAATTTTCTTTGCGATTCGTTTTAAACATGACTCGTTTCAGTTGGTAACATAAAAGAAAATTTTTGATATTCGGTGGGACAATTGACAGGTTGCAACCAACACATCTCCGGCCCTTGTCGTGGTTAACTGGGATTGATATGCCGGGTCGAACAATCATATCTGAAATATTTATGACTGATAAAATAGTCCCGTAATGTATAAAATATAGGTATTTAATTATTAGTATTGAAATGTTATTGAAAGTAAGTAGGGAATTGCAAATTTATTAAAAAGTCATAATCATTTAATATCAACACAATTATAATTTCTTTATAATTTTTATAACATTTATATATTAATACACAAATAACACTAATAATGATGATACATTATTATAGAATTCAACATAATTAATTAATAATAAATATTTTTATATTATTTTCTAATATAATTAAAAGTTATTAAATATACTTTTTGAGAATATAATGAAATACAAATATTTTTCATTTTTTTAATAAAATGAATTTATAATGTTATGCATAATTTATATACTATTATACATTCTTTTTTATATTTCTATAGCATAATTAAATAAATATTTTTGACACATTTTAATACATTAAATATTTTATAATTTTAAAACGATTTTTTTCAAATTAAATGTTTTCATACACAATTTTTATTGTACATTGTAATTGTACTTGATCGATTTTTATTATTATTAAATCCATCAGTAAATTTTACACACTATATATATATGTTATATCAATTTATATATATTTATAAGTATATTATTATAAACCTTTTTATGAGAATACTCAGCTGAAAGAGCTATATGAATGTTGTACTCAATTTTTATTCTTGCAGCGAGGTTCATGTGTATGTAATTTAAAATTTATTTATGACATCGTCAAGTTACTAAACCTTTTTGACCTGCATTTACCATATAGCTAAGAAGCTAGGTAAAGTTGTATTTTTCCGAAAGATGTCTTCATTTACCTGACACGATGATCAATTAATTTTCTTTTATTCCCTCGTTTGAAAAACGATTTTAAGTAAATTCCACCTAGGGTTTAATTAATTTACAAACTGTTTTAAAGTGCTGGAGGACTTAAAAACCACCAATGTAAGCCCAGGGCCTATGTGGGAATTAAAGACTGCGTTGTTATTGTGTCGAGTATAGTACCTTTCCTAGCCGACGACTGGGGCGAATCCAGACGTCATTACTTCTTTAGACCCGAGATGGGTTTGTTTACTTACATGATAAGCATTTGAGTTATAGTCAAGCGGCTTCAGCAATTATAGAATCGCTTCAGTTGTTGGTTGGGAAAAATGTAGCATTAGCCACATAGGCTAGCCAGAGTTGACAGGTATTGAAATGTTAGACATCGACCTCCACTGGTTCGTTCGAATCATTGTACCAGCGTGTTAGTAAACTTTTGTCGGTAACTTGCTAGTGCTTCAATCTATTTAGTTTTTTCAAAGGGTTGGCCAACCAAAATGAATACTTACTGCATGCCAATTTTCATTTTCAAATGAATTTAAATATCCAGTTGAAGTTTGACGAATCAATAATAGGGTTAAAAAACGGTTACGTCCTAGAGGTAGAATATTGAGTGATGAGGACTTCTGCAGTGCGCGAATACCATAAAACGAGATGTTTACCTTGTCAAAGCGCTGCACCTTGGCAGCTCGAGCTGTGTCGTAACGATGCATTGATGCAGATGGAACGTATTCGTTAAAGTTTTCCAAGAGAGAAAACAAAAAGAATGTGAACGGAAACATTTCCAATTGAAAGTACATTTCATGTTAGTCGGAGGACTTTTTTATCATTAACTTAAAAGTCTGCAGTACCTGAACCTTTTTTACTACTGTGATGTTGTTTTGTTTCAATGGAAAACTTTATAATTTTTGATTTTTCATGTTAATTATAATTTTTTAGTTTACATAAAAAAATCTAAAAAAACATTATTACAGCCAATGACAGTGCTATTTCTGACTATGCCATCCCCGGTGTTAGATTCTTCCCTATGAAGAAAAAAAATTCAATGTTTATAGTGTGCTGTCATATTATTCAAGTTCTAAAGCTCAAAATTAAAGAAAACTATATTGCTCTTATCAACCTAACTTATTATATTCTTTCCTATTAGGGAAGGCAACCGATACCCTTAAATATTGTGCAGTTTATTGGACATTATATTTCCAAATTATGAGGACAAAATAAAAACAAAATATCCATTATGAGTGTTAAAAACACATCTTTGGATAACCTGTTCGTAAGCTTTCACCGCGGTTGAATACCTAAATACCTCATGGTTAAGTGACTACCTACATTGTTTTTCACACTTATAACCACATTATTCACGCAAAAAATGAACCTCAACAGCTCAAAGTGATCAAGCTGATAAATCACATTATATATATTGCCTTAATAATTAAATAAAAAATAATACTTCATTTGTTTAGCTTATGAAAGTGAGTAGTTTATTATTTTTTACAAAGATCAATGAATTACATTTTATATTTAAAAACCCAATAAAAGCAATATTAGGTTTTGGGAGGATATTAAAAATTAAGGTCTTATGATATGTTTTAAAATGAAACATTAACAATAAATAAATGGATAAATTGTTTCTTATTTGGGAAAATGTCCCGGAGTGAGAATTTCTTGACAATAACGATGAGTATTGTCCACAGATATTGTGTGGGGATCGAGACCATCAAAGTAATAAACTCCACCATTTGATGGTCGTCATTCTTATCACCATTTATTTCGCAACAATACAAATTGTCAAAATATCTACTGATGTGATATAGGTTTTATATGTAAAATCATAACGCTCGAAATGGTCTAATGTCAGTGTTTTAGGTATAATACACAATAGATTAAATAAATATATTATGTGTTACTATTGTCAAAAAGTTAGTATATAAAGTATATTTAGTGTATTTTTATTCATTATTGAAAAACTTATGAGACGATTAAGATACAATTATGGCACAGATACAGAATCCGCTCTATCTATAACAGAATGTATTACAATTAAATAAAACAGAATACATTCTGTGTTGGATGGAGCCATGTTACTTCTGTAAGACTCGTAAAATCGTTGCGTGACTTGCGAAATGAAGAAGCCTTACATAGTTAATTCAGTCAGCGATGAGATTAGGACTGTGCTTCATACATTGATAGATACAAGATACTGTAGTGATATACTGCATCTGATCTGTTTGGAGTATTTGTAAAGAAAAAAGCTTGATATTGTATTGCACCATTGCATTTATTTTTGTTGCTGTGATTTTTTATCTATGCGACATTTATGAACAAGATTGTTTTAAAAATTGACACGGTAATAAACAAAAACCCTTAATTAGTTATAAAAACAATTGGTTATTTTTTTCTTATATGAATGTACTAATCCTTATTGTATTATCTGTTATTTGTATTCCCTAAGTAAACCTGTTACGTGGAGAAATCTTTAAAACATCAAATATCCGGTACTTTTATACGTTTATATAAAAGGGGCCAGGCCAGTTTGCAAACATTAAAAACCTGTTTCATGAATACAGGATAAATGAGAATATGTTATTATGTGAAGGTTAAATTTAGTATAAAATATAAACATAACCATAAACTTCGTATACAGTAACACTCTTATCTCAGACTTTCTAAACCTGTTTACATTTAAAAATTAAAGAATATTGGTAAAAATATACAAAACCTTAAAGGAGTTTTTTTAGTCCTATTGCACCCAATATAAGAATTATATATGTAAATTATGGTACACAATTATCAATAAAATCAGCATAATATTTCCCTGCTGGAGAGTTTATGCATGACAAAATATCCAGGAGAAATTGAACTAAAACTCAGTGGGGATCTTTGTACACGTTTTGGCAAAGCCTTCAATATAGTCGCTGAGTAACGTCTACATTTACCACTATGATATATACATTAAAAAGGAGTATCGTTTAATCAATTAGCTTATCACCTCTATTAGTTTAAAAAGCGAGAATATTTTTTATGGTAAAAAAATATTGAAAATATTGATTTTTTGACATTTAAAAGCCTATAACTTTTGAACCGTCATTTTTACAAACATACGGGTGGTGTCAAATTATTTAGTACTTTGTGCACTATAAATTATAAAATTTTAATCAAAATCTATAGGTCGTTTTTGAGAAATTTGGATTTTTCACGTTTTTTAAGGGTCTTTAGGGGTGAACTACCCTTAAAAATTAAAAAAAATGAAAAATTGAACATGATATTATAAAGGTGTTTATAACTCATATTTTTTAAATTTAATACGTTTAGTGTTATTTAATATATTTGAAACTGTATATTGCATTGGCATATGGGTTGATTTTGTTTGGTATAGAAAAATATTGTTATATTTATCATCCCGATATTATAGTTATAGATACTTAAACCTTTTTAACTTTTTTTACTTAAATCTTTTTGAGGCATAACTTAGTTTAGAAGTGCAAAAACGTTATGCTATAATATTTTAATATTCTTCAGCGATTTCAAGTAAGTGTAAATTAAAATATAAAAAAAATTATGAAGTAACCTTTTAATTGATGTTTGAATACAAATGTACATCCCTCCAACATTGTCGTAAGGATGTCCGAACCATTTCTTTAACCTGCTGTAGACAATCCAATCATCTCTGTTACAATGTTGACAGTCAATATCCTTACACGTTCCCATTTAAGATATGCTGCATGGATTTTAGTTGTTTAAATCAATATACGGATATATTAATTTTTTTATTTATTGTGTTTTCCAATATAATAAATAGCTATTTTGACGAAAAATATAAATAATATGTTCCAATAATGTCTTTCTCAAACAAACAGGTTATCTCATTTCGTATTTTTACTTACATTCAGTTTCACGGTTAGTCTTTTAGTTTGCCTAAAATAGTAATCACTAATTTTCATCACTTCTTTAAGTATATATATAGTAATTCCATTACTTTGAAAAACTAACTACTACTTTACCTGTAGTAAAATCATTACTATAAGTGGAACAATAAATTGGTATTAGCAAAAGGTTAAGGTGTTTCGATCAAATAAAATAAACATTAATTTTAACTTAAATAAAAATTAACATATAAGTAGTTCATCACTGCCTGAAAAGGGTTTTTGGATGTATGAAAAATACAGCAATAAAACAATAAAGTCGCAATACTTAAAGTGTTAATCGCCCCATAACTTTAATGAAAACTAGCAAACAATAGCGTTTTGTTAATAAAAATTTCCTCAGTTAGATTACTTAAAATAATTAAATAGTTTATATTAAATGTGACATAAAAAGTTAAACTCACCAAAATTTTCTATTAATATCAGTGAACTTAGAAATATATTTTAAAGTTTAAAAACACAATGATAAAACAAAATATTATAAAATGTAGGTGTATTACCATGACATGACACCACATCTTGCGTTCAAAATGAAAGCCAACCTCTTAGCCAAGAACATATTTCATAAACCCCTCGAAATATGACTCCGTCTGCTGAGATCTGAGCTCCCACGGAGAAAATCCGTCTCCCCTTTGCTGATCTTATTCCACCGGGATTTTTATGTATTAAATGCAAGCTCAACTATTAGTAAATCAAATACCTATACTGTGGTAGAACTTACATCGCAAAACAAAAACATCTTTCTTTAAGGTCTATTTATTTGTTCATTTTAACCTTTGCTGCTTATTACCATGAGCTGTGCAAATAAGCTAAGGGTTGTGGGAAGCAATTAGATCCCACCAAGCGAAGATATTTCTAGAGTGATCCAGTAACAGCATGTGTCTCATGAAATAACAGTAGTAACCTTTTACTGGGTTTGAATAAGACATGGAGAACATGGAGGAAGTGTCTTGGAACACGAATATGATAAAGGACACCATAAAGAAGATAGTGGTGGTTTTGAAAGAAGTGAATAGAAAGATAAAATTTAGTTCGATTTTTATCACGAACACTTTCCATCACGATTAGAATAAAACAAAATTTCAGGTTGTTTCGGGATCTGGAATCTGATCTCGTCTTCGGGTGAGCTGGAACCAAAAACATAACAGGATTAGTACATAACCCGGACTAAGCCGGTATATGAAGGTAAACATAAAAATGCAAAAAAATATAAAAAATACCGAGCAATAATAGACACGCTCACAAAGAACAAAACACGTCCTCACGTGACAAGAGCTCAATAGAGACCAGTGGGATGGCCTTGGAGCTCGGTGACACTAGAGTTGGAAACAAAATGGCCACGGCAAAACCTTAAACATAGATTAAGTGTGTACATCTGTTTTCGACTTCTGTCACGAGCCTTACTACGGGTTAACATAACATGAGATGTTTTGGGTTAAAGACATTTCTATTTACAGATACATCGATCTTTGTTATGGAAGCTATAATGACCTTATTTGAACATAGAATTTACTGATTGGTTGGTTTGCTAAGTTTATGTGCGAAGCTTAATTCAGTTTTCTTATTAACATATGTGGGGGGGGGTGGTTCCTGGCGTATTAACTTAGCTTCTTCCAGAGACCCCCACTGCCAATCTCCAATCCAGTTCTTCAGCATTTGCAACGTGTGAACGTGTTTCGTTCCTTGAGTGTATGACTATTATACGTTGGTATTTTTGACATGGATGTGTCTCAGCTCTGGAGGGGGATGTTGACGATTTTTAAGATGGAAAATATGTAACAGGTTTTCATAGAAACCATTAGAGCAATTGTATTGAATGTTTAATATAAAATAATAAGAACAGTTTAGATGAAGGGGAAACATTACCTTTTTTACACATATCCATGAATTAACCTATTTCCCACTGGGAAGTCGATATAAAAAATGTTTAAGTTGCTTGACTGCTTTAAACTTTTGTCAGTTTTATATCGGATTTAATCTTATTATATAGGCCTAATGATATTTTTATTTTTTGGCTTCTAGCTGACCTGAGAATGGACTAGATTCATGAATCCAAAATGTCGTGAAAATTGTTTTTTACTAATCATTATGAAAAATGACTGCAATAAAAAATCTAAATAACATAAGCCCACCCTCTTCAACAATAAGTTTTAAACAAAGAAAGACAAATTCAACGTTTATAAAATGGGCGGAAGATTCTTACGAAAGAAACAAAGATACAGTACCTAAACCCCAGGAAACATAAAAGGAAACGAAGAAAAATGGAAATAAGAATTTTTTTACTTTTACCTATGTAAGGGGGTGAAGAAAAAAATGACAAAAGTAGAAACAGTGTACACCCGAAATCAAAACATAAAAAATAAAAAACAGAAAACCAATCAGTTGATCTCAAGCCGTTAGACCGTGGCACAAATAAATATATTGGAAATTGCAGGATTGATGAAATGGAGACGGCCTTTAAGTTGAGAGCAGGGAAAAAAGTGAAGGTAGAACGAGGAGCAAGAAAGTTGAGGAAAAGGAAAATAAGAAAAAAATATATAGATAAAAACAAAAGGAAAAATAAACAAGTGGTATTCTAATTAAGGGAGAAAATGGAAATAAATTAGGGTCCAAGTGTGCTCAACAATGTATTTGGCTTAAAAAGACTACTTGTTATTTGTTAAATACTGCATTAATATTTTTGTAAACGTTAATTTTCCATTTTATTTTCCCTTTTTTATAAAAACGAGTGAGTTATTTATTGTGTCTCCTCCATTAAAATTAAGATTTCTTTTAGTAAATTATGGGTTTCTTACCTTTTAAGAAAAATAGATTAAAAATGCCTCGTGAGTTTATGCTGGCAAACTTGCCTATTGTTTTACAACACATTTAACCTCACTACAAACTAAGAATAACTTGTGCAAGAAATCAATGCAATTATATAATGAACTGATATATAGCACAGCTAGACGACACCGGTAACAGAACTAAAAATCTAAGTTGCTTGTTCGATAAAAAAACTATTTACTTACACATTTCTTATTTGGTAGAGGCTTTAAACTCCATATGACAGAGAACATTTAATTAATTATCATTATTTTTTTAAATAATTATTGAAAAGGTGCTATTTTCCTTTTCATTGGTATTTATCTATTTCAGATTAAAAGCTAAAGATTGATTGTGTATATTTTTCATATTTCCTGGTAAAATCTCTGTATTTTTCTTTTAATTATTTGGAAATGATTCTTCAAACGACCGTGCATGGGAATATTCCACTGATATGATCCTAGAAGTTCATGGGGGCGGACTTCACTGGAACTAATAAGCCAATAAGCTGGATATAACCTAGCTCTCGACAATAGTTCAAACTCCAAGATTGAACTGTTCCAGAACTAATACCCATACCAGGTTGGAACTACATTAATCATACCTTGTACATCAAAGACAACAGAGTATCTACGTGGAAACATATTATTACGAAAAATTACGATTGCAGGTACACAACAAATATTTTGTACCGATAAAAGATTTTACTTATCACCTTATCACAATTAATTTTTCCAATATATCAAAGGTCGCTATTTTTTCTATACACAATAGAAGTCCTTTATGGACATCCTGTATATAGTATTATTGAGAACATGATATATAATATCTGTGACCTAAACATTCAATTTTTAATTTAAATTATTAGGTAATCCTTGAAAACGGGAGGAGTTTCCTCACCTCCAGAAATATAGTGTAGTTTCAAACACTAAAACGATCGGAAGAGTCCAATTAAATCTAAACCAATAATTAAAATCCATAACTATTATGAATTTCAAACAAATAGTTGTTTATGATATTACATCCACATAAGTGTGGATACTGTATTTAGTCCTTGCAATAACAAAGAACCATTTGTATATTTTTGTTAGTACCTTCATTCGTGCAGCTGTATATTGATCACAAGATCACATGTGAGTGTTTTAAAATAAAGTAACAGAAATAAAAATATAAAATAAGTTTTTTACAGGGGCGAATTATTGCTTTTTAACATCTATTGTCGTATTTTGAATATAAATTATTAATTCCGAGAAGAATACGTGTCAAGCTCAGACGCCGGAAGTGCTGGGAATATTATTGCCTGCCCGAGAGATGTGGCGGAGTCGATATCCGGTAGCGTCTTTGTTAAGGGAGTGCTTTTACTCACCGAGTTGGAGCTGAAATATTATTTTAGGCATAAAAGAGACAAAATTGGTTTTCATTGATTGGAATGGAGCCAATACATAGCATGGGAATATAGAGACTATTTTTGAAGGTGTGAGTAGCTGTTAACTTAGTGCATAAGAAATTACAATAAAAACAAAGTGTATTTTTTGTATAATTTAAGACGAAGTATATGAAATGAATAAAAATAGCTGTTACATAATACATTTATATTTGTTTATAAGCCTAAAACATTTAAAAACAGAGTACACTTTTTTAAATTTATTAAACTGATATGTTTCGTACCAGAAGAATATTTTCATAAGTACACTTAACACAATATATTAAAATTATTATTAAATGTAAATAAATGTTTTTTATTTACATTTAATTTTCATGTAGTCTATGGGATGTAGTTGTATGATTTTTCAAATATAATATTTTTTATATGTGTTTGCATTTTATTTATTAATCTGTTGGGTTGTGTTTTGTAGTTTTTGTAAATGTGTAATTCTTCTTTTACGTATAATTTAGTGTTCTTTGTTCCAAATTCAATTATATCAAGGTCTTTCTCCAAACTTGGTGGTTCTTTATCATGTGTTCGGCTACATTTGATTCCATGCTTGTGTAGTTTTTTGCATGTTATTTGTATCTGGCTATGCATGTTCGGCCGGTTTGTCCAATATAAAACATGTCACATTGTGGGCATAAAAAATTCAATAAAACTAACCACAGCATAAGCTTCAAAACTAGAAATAACACCCTTGACCTTATCACTAAAAAGATAAATAGAACCACTCACACTACCAATAATTTTGACAAAAATATTTAAAAATGGTATGAATATCCCTGAAACACATAAGTTTTAAGTGGTATTTTACGAATAAAGCATAAAATAATGTCATTAAAATGTGTTAAAGCTCTGAAATCATAGCTTTATTAAAAGCTTTATAATTTTATAGAATTAAGATTGGTAGTCATTTCTAATAAATAATCGTCCTAATTAAATTTCTGTAAACACAAAGACAATTTACTTTTTTTGTTTAGTATAGTAATTCATGTTTCTTACCTTTTATCTTTATGTTGGAATCAATTGTACCCTTAATTTTTTTAATTAAATATAACTTTGGCTAGATTAATACTTTAATTTTTATAAACGTATTATAATATGGATTTGCAATTTTCCTAACAACAATAAAATTGGCTTTACGTTTATTTTTCTTTTACCTGAGCGTACCATGTCAAATCAAACAACCGGATTGGGGATAATTCACATTACACAGCTCACCGGAAGTGGCGCAGTCGATATCCGGGGGGAGTTCCTCTTCGCGCGGGAACTCGTTATGGATCAGCTGATTTGCTTTACTCCACGGGAACAGACGTAACACTGCAGAATTGTTATATACCTTTCTTATTTAGGTAAAATTGGTGAACATTTATAAAACATATACTCAGCTTTGGCGGTCATTTACCAAACATTAGGCTACGTTTTCTAAAATTAATAAAAAATATATAAAAATGAAGGCAAATTTTCATTGAAAACTGACTCTAAGACTGGATAGTGGATTGTATACTAGATGGAAGAATGTACTTACTATGGGGATAATAATTTACAGTGATATTCTTTCTTACAACATAACTGAACGAATTATTAACTGTTTCCAATAGTCCATATAAGTTAGGCAAAATCAGTGTACCCGTTTCTAGTATGGGGTTGTATAACCCTTTACTGAGGAGGTAAGGTATATATTATTTTGAAAGAAACACTATGTATAAACAGATTTATGGATTTATGAAAAAAATGTTTAATAACCTACAGTAGTTTAGTTAGTGTTTAATACCTGTAGTATTTTTCTTTCTTTTCAATCTTAATACAAAAATATTCTAATAAACTAACAACAATAAAATTGGCTTTACGTTTATTTTTTTTACCTGAGCGTACCATGTCAAATCAAACAACCGGATTGGGGATAATTCACATTACACAGCTCACCGGAAGTGGCGCAGTCGATATCCGGGGGGAGTTCCTCTTCGCGCGGGAACTCGTTATGGATCAGCTGATTTGCTTTACTCCATGAGAACAGACGTAACACTGCAGAATTGTTATATACCTTTCTTATTTAGGTAAAATTGGTGAACATTTATAAAACATATACTCAGCTTTGGTGATCATTTACCAAACATTGGGCTACGTTTTCTAAAATTAATAAAAAATATATAAAAATGAAGGCAAATTTTCATTGAAAACTGACTCTAAGACTGGATAGTGGATTGTATACTAGATGGAAGAATGTACTTACTATGGGGATAATAGTTTACAGTGATATTCTTTCTTACAACATAACTGAACGAATTATTAACTGTTTCCAATAGTCCATATAAGTTAGGCAAAATCAGTGTACCCGTTTCTAGTATGGGGTTGTATAACCCTTTACTGAGGAGGTAAGGTATATATTATTTTGAAAGAAACACTATGTATAAACAGATTTATGGATTTATGAAAAAAAATTTTTAATAACCTAGTATTTTTTCTTTCTTTTCAATCTTAATACAAAAATATTCTAATAAAAATAGGTTCCTCTTAAATCTTCATCATAGTGACTCCACTCATTTATCCATAATACTGCCACATTTTTAGCGATCAGCTCAGTCAGGCAGACTAACAGATATTGACATAAGGTCTATTTTGGTTTCTTGATTCAACGTAAATATATTCAAAATACCATAAGTTTTAAGATAACTGCATGAAAAACTCAAATTTATTTATTTGAACCTTTTTTAAGTGGTACCTCTGAAAAATGGAATCAAAGAAATTACGAGATTCAAATTATTAAAATGAAGTCCAAACAGTTTAAAGGCCTACGTAAAACCCTTTTTGTGGGACAATCCATAAGTAAATTTAACACGATATTGAATTGGTAGGTTTTAGATTATTATCTAGAATTGTTTATGATTCATGTATAAGGAAATTACAGTTATTGCTGTCAAAGTGCTGTATTAATATTAATATTATGCTTTAGTCAGATTAGTTATTTCATTGTTTAAGTTAGAAGCGGGATTGTGTTACTATAAAGACCTCATTACGGAACGAATTTGTTAAGCATCAATCTTAATTATTAATGTGGCTTAGGCTTAAATTTTCTTATAATATTTTAATTTTCATCATTAGGGTAACTTAACAAAAATTTCTCTGTGGCTATGTTGAAAAATATTTACCAATTACACATTTTAAAATATAATTAAATAGCATAGGTCCAGTTTAGATTCATCGTACTATGATAATATAGTTTCATGTTGTTTATCAGTAGTACTAGGTGTCTGTAAATAACATTTTAGTATTATAATTATAGTATAATAGTCTATTATAATATTTCACCTAATATTATAAAAAAATTCAAATATTTCTGTTTAACTTATGTCCAACCTTTTTAACTGTAATTAATATTGAAAAAAATGATACAATCATCAGTTTTCTGTTATTTGAGTATTGGCTTAGTTTAATGAGTCATCTTAGCTAAGAATTTTGAAAAATCTAAATTCACGTTATCATATATTTCCATGATGTAACGTTCCGTGCAATTTAATTAATATAAATAAAATATTACAAAACGGTTACATTGTTCACATATCTGTATATACTTATTTTATAAATTATTACAGTTTGTCTTAATATAAAAATAGATAATAATCTGTTAGATCACAGATACGCTAGAACATAATAAAATAATGTCCATATTTCTCTATTTAAAAAATCCTGTAAAACCACCCCTGTAAATAATAATTACCAAATAACTAATACATTTGAGACCTCCGTATTTTTTGGGATATTAAATCTTACAATGATTGATCAGTTTTAAAAGTCATTTGATAATTCTTTTAATATGAATGAATGAATAATTCTTTTAAGTTAGGTTTGAAAAATTAAACACTTTTTTAACCTCTTGCAGCGATAACTTTAAAGTTTACCATTGCGTGTTCCTTCCATCATACGCGAACACCTTGGATATTACAGATGACAAATTGAACAAGATATAATGGATACTCTGAACACAGCGTAGTTAACAGCAAAGTTTATGATCTAGATCGTGCTGGGGAGCAGTTGTGTTGAAGGTTTGACTAGAAAAAGAAAACAGCAAGGCGTGATGCCCGAGACATCACGCTAGCGGGGTCGTCCTATCCGACCGCAGGTATCTGGCGCAAGGCCATCAACTAAGTAATTAACATCAAACAGTATCAATTTTTAAGTTTATAATACTTTAAAGTGATGTTAAAAAATTTCAGCGATGTACAAACTAGACAGTAAAATAACATATTACTGATCACGAGTCATAGGCCATCCTTTAGGACTAAGAGCAATACATTATAAGGGGAGTTTCATCCATTTTAAATTTGAAGCCCTGCAGCTTGTTTCCTTCAGCAATAAAAATTATTTTTGTTGTTTTCGGAACTTCACTTGGGCTACAAATAGTAAAGTAATACCAAAACGTATATGTTAAATTTAATTCTTTTCATAATTCCTGTAAACAGATAATATTATTTTACATTGTAAACGTAAAGCTGCACTCGTATCTAATTTGCCTATAATATATTAAACAAGCACTGTCCGAGAAAAATGGGGTTTTCTGTCCATGTTTTCTGTTTTCAGTCACGAGAATTCGGTTGGAGCAGGCCTCAAGGCTGGAAATAAGCTAGGTTCGTACTACAGTCCTTCAGAGCTTCTATGTTATCGTTAAGGATCAAGTCTATTCTTGTCGAATAGTTAATGACCATGGTCATTCAATTAAAATAATTATAATAATGTATATTTAAAAAAGTAAAGGGACATAGGAAAATGTGGACAACTCCCTGACTGTGAGATAATTAAGTTTTTACCCTAAGCCACCTTAAGAAAAAAAACTATAATGTAAATTCATTGTAACAGTTAAAAACTGTATATAATAAAATTAATTGGACCCCACCGTCAGGTTTTGTAAATATGACGCGGCCATGACGATTTTTCCATGTAAATCTTTTTTGTGGTTGTATTTGTATTTTTAAAATATAAAGTAATAACTGTAAGAATCGGGACAATGTTAAATCACTATTAATCAGCATTTAGAATGACATTCCGAAATCTGAATGAAAAAATAAGCTACCAAAACACAACGTTGTAAAGTTTTGGATTTTGATAGTTAACTACCTCCGTTGTTCAGGCCGAAATGAGTAATTCGGGTTTTTACTATCGTATATACTACGTAAGATAAGTCCGTAAGAAATATTTTTGACATCGAGGCTCTAAGAAGAATTCGTGGAGTCTTATTTCTTATCTTATTTCAAAACTAAAAGGATCACGTTAGTAATGGATAGGTATTCCACCCAGAATGTTCAATAAGTAATCTGTGAGTTTAAGAATACAATAATTTCGTATCATTCTTCCATCTTGAATAGGTAGATTAAATATCTTTGAATTATACCACAAAGACTTGCTTAATCTGCTTGATATCTTTTTAAATCGAGTCCTATAATTGCTTGGAGCCCCAAAGTAGTGAATAATAAAATGAAATATATTTTTTTTATTACGTCCATACGGACCAAGTGGAGGTACAAATCTACTCAGTCCTTACAATGACAATATTCATCTACGTAAACTTTAGTTAGATTTTGATTTGATCCATATTTATTAAGAACAGAACTATTAGTTTAATTGATGTTTGGAAAATGGAATGTTTATGACATTTTAGTTAGATCATAGATACAAGATCGATGTTTTTACCTAACCAATATCCATTTATTTGTACCGTATTCCACTAATGGTTTCGTAACTTGCAGTCACATCTTTATGTGTAATTCTCGTCTCTGTGATTCACCATAGGTACTACAAATTGACAATGGGCACATTGAAGAACAAAAAAGGTATATTTGTATTTCCCTGGGCCATTGGCCGAACAAACATCTCAGTGCGTGCAAGCTGGCCGTGTCGGGAATCCCATCAGAGGTCATGGAAACGTCACTCGTCGTCTTAGTTGTCTTAGATCTCAGTTGTTACTAGATTAATCTAATAGGAAAATAATGGTGTCAAAAGAGGCCATACTCCTGACTATTCAATTTATCACTGACCCCAATTTTTCTTCCAACGTTCCATTGTATTCTTTCCACTTAGAACTTTGACTTGACTCCAGTACCAGTAATAAAATATACTACTTAATCTGTTGTGCAGTAGTTTTCTCTGTGCTCATTGTCACTTTTAAGTAGCTATGCAAAATCACTAAGACTTTGATTATACACCTTTTATGACACTTTATATTCGACTGCAGTCACAAAAATGGCAGTGAAATAAAAAAAGTATGTTGATGAGGTGAAATAATCATTCTAGTAGGACACAATCAACACCCATTGGCAAAAACATGATTCTCTGAGCATAGAAATAAAAGTGTAAGAAAGGTGCTTAAAGGAAAATAAAGTAAGCTTAAAGTAGGTGTTTACAATTTACTTTTTAACTTAAAAATCGACTTCCTATTTAGAGTGAATTATGCAAAATATTGCCAGGCAAAACGATTGTTTTATAAAAGTGGAGGGTTTTACGTTCGGTCGTAGCTGCTATCCAATATGCTATAATACGTGTTGGACGCCTTTTGTTGGCTCATTTTTTCTTTTAGTACTTCTGTAAGCTCAACATTTGTATTGTAAGTCTTTTCCACCCAAGTAGTGGTATCGTTAGTGTTGTGATCGTGTGGAATTGGAGATTAGGCATAAAGATACTCAAAACATCTTTAAATAATATAGAAAAATTCCCAAAATTCTAGGTTTTAAGGTTTTGCACCAAAAGGTCAATACAACTGTTTGGGGGAGGGGTTATAAGTTAGATAATTTAAATTCGAAGACTAAATCCCCGAGTTTCATTTTTGCACAAATAGAAGTATAAAGATAATGGGAAATACCAAAAGACACCGTAATATGTAAACTGCAGATGTTTTGCAGTTGTAAAACTTGTGGTGACCCTATTTAATCAAAAATATTAAAATAGCTTCCATTATATTTGGTTAAGTTTCCATTTTCATTCGTAGTAGTGTAAAACTTATAATTATAATCAAGTCACAAACTTTAGTTAGAGCAGAGAATTCAATTACGACAGGTAAACGTCACAAAGATTTCGTCTCCTTGAGTTTTAAGTTACATAATTACTTAACAACCCACATTTTATGTTGCATGAGATACAACGGATAATTAATTGCAATACCATCATTGCAATACCATTGCAATGCAGCATTGAAATACCATCGATAATCAAATCGCACTAAAATTATTTTTTATTTAATAATCAAAATTCAGGAATGAACACACTCAATATAATATTAGTATCATAACCGAATGTCACTTGTTTGTAGTGTATTATTAGATATTTCATTCTTATAAAATATTATAATTTCCATTCGAATAATACATTTATCATTATTAATATAATAACTTCATTACCACATTAAAAATAGTCAAAGATACATTTATCGTCAAAAAATTAAGTAATTTTAGATTTAGTATAACTAACACCAAACTATAAGATACTATTTACCCCTAAAAAATAATAATTAGTTGCAAGAAGGTTCAACAGCCACCTTATAATTTTGCGGTATTTCTGGCAACGTCTTGACACAATTATTGAACGGTTCAATACTTGACTCAGTTGCCTTTGTTCATTAGCTTGTAATGTAATAATCCTTGAAAAGAAATTAGTTGGTCTGTATCAGTATCAACCCTATAGGTAAATAACTACTTCACAGCCATAATCATCCTAAAATACCCAATAACTGGTTGATCTGGTAACTCACAAGTCAGCATTACATCTATAATATTATAAAGAACAGGTTTCTTTATGTTTGTGAGTTTGTTTTGGCAAGTAAACGCGAAGAAATACTAAACCGACCGGTTTGAAATTTTACACAAAGGTAGATCTCAAACTCATGCAACACATAAGCATATTAATTTCTTTAAAATTCCTTCTGACCACGCCCTATAAACGTCCTAATTTACAATATTTACATTTTCAAACAATGAAAACATAAAATTACTTGAATGTCAACAGCTGTGAAAATTTGACAGTTCGAGAAGAAGATGAAGAAGAAAGAGCTGCCGTGACCGTCCTAGGTTTCAATGTTTACATTTTATAATGTCAACATCCGTTTACATTTATTTTTACAGTTTGGGAGGAAAAAGAAATAAAAGGATAAACTGCTGGATCGAAATTAGTGAATTATTAGTTCGAAATAGTGAAAGGGTAGATTTTGAGTTTTCTCCCGATGACTATCTCTATTACGTTAATCCTTATCCTTTCCTAAAATTTGACAAATGTTACTTTGTCATGTTGTAGACACTCGTGTTTTGTCATTTTGTGAACAATAAATTATTAATTAACAATAATTTTAGTGTATCAGTAGAGCCTACGAACACCTGTCAGCCTTTTTTACCCGTGCGAAGAACGGGTACTTTGCCTAGTGATGCAATCAATTATATGATTAAGAATTACTACCGAATGGTATGAAAAACATACTATGGAAATATATAAAAATATGCAAGGTTTATTCTGTGTTTTTAGGTGTTACGTCTTCGTTTCTTATAAGTATGAAAGGGTCTTATTACTAAGATATTTTTATAAACTTCAAGTCTATTCCTCATGTAAATACAGAGAAGTTTATGCCAATTACACTTTACATAACAACTTATTAACCAAGTATCTTTATCACCTTTGAAAACCAAAATTTTCTTGGGAAATAAGCTTTTTAATTTTTTTTAGTGTTATTCCACCGTTTAGCAATAAGTTTACTAAGCTACAAGCTTAATAACAAATCGCAATCACTCACCACTCACTTTAAAATGATTACAAAGGTATGTAAAATCTTTTTATGATATTCTTTTACACAGTGTAATTGATGAAAGTTACGTTTTCCTAATGAATCGTAAAACAATATATTACTTGTAAATTTGTGGTATGTAAGCTATGGAGTTGGGCCTAAATTGGATCCACACCTACCAAAAATACATGGTGAAGAATCAATTAACTAAACTATGAAGTTTACGAGATTAAAGAATTACGAATAAATAAATTTGAAGCGATGTGATATAAAACGCCCAAACGGTACGATGACACAAATAGCACACTTAGAACGAAATATATTTTAAGCCTATACCTTATTGCTTTTTATTTTCATATCTTTCTTGCAATATTTGTTACCATCAAAAACGCATTGTAACTATTACTTACTCATGATACATCTAAAAAATGAAAAAAAGAAAATTAAAATTAAAAATGAAATTGTCACAGCTTTAATTTTTTAAATTATATTATTACATCTTTCATAGTTCCTGCTACTATTTTGGGCTTATCAATTATTATCGTTTATTATTCAATTCTGTTTTTAATGATTGTTTGTTTGATTACTTTTGCTTAAATTATAACCTCATTATTTAAATATACTTTTATTTTGTAATATAAGGTATTACATTTTTTGTCCATATACGTAATACTACTCTAATACTATGGATTTATTGTATCACACGTCTGTAAACATTTTTTCGTCATACTGCTTTAAAAATAGTTGTTTTTTGATAAATGTGTTAACGAGAAAAGGTTTTTCTTATTCTTCCTAGGACAAAACCTATTGTTATGATGAATTTTAGAGTCCTAGACCGCAAAAGATCGTTGTTGATGATAATTTTTATTGGAGGTCAGAATTTGATTGTAAATAATCGATCAAGTAGCCTCAACAATCACTATAGATTTTTTATGTATTTCGGACTTTCCGAATATCGATTGTGAAACTAGTGATCGACTATTGAATCGAACTATCGAATGATTGAGATCAAACTATCAATATAAAAACTAACCCCAACAAATATGTATATAGAAAAATTCACTTGTGTGCCAGAATCAAACGGTTTCCTAAAAACCTATGTTTACATAAGTTATTTTACTTAAATTTGTTACATTATCGTTATTTACAAGTACAATATATCTGGAACAATATTGTAGGCAGGTATCGGAGTGAAGAGTAGCCTATGTACTTGTTAGTGTACAGTAGGTGGACTGAGCGCGACGTATTGCGGTGAGCCCCGAGCCCTAAATGACTTTCTGTTAGTCACTAATGCGGTGACGGTCGGAGGGTGGAGGCAAGTTCAGTGATGGGGTGCAATATTGGCCTCTCTTCATCTGATTTACCGAAGCAATTTACTGACGTTGCCTCCATATATTGTCCTTGTAGCTAGGTAATGGCGCTCCCGGACATGTCTTCTATCCTGTTATTTAGTACAAGAATTATATTAAAACTGAATAAACCATTTCCGTGAACAAACACACTTCTACTTCTACCCAACTTAAAAAACATCTTCATTGCATTAATTTAACGAAACTATCGATGGGTAGATAAATGCTTGTAAAAATAACATTTAACAAACATTTCGTATGAAAGATATGTAACACATTTCTTTCACAGAACCTATAACCTAAAGAAAAAATACTTGGGGTGTATTTAATTAGATTACCTAACCTTTTGAAATGATGACCAATCCATATAGGTATTTTAAGCCGAGTATGAAATATAAATAAGTGTAAGATGATTGTGGGACGATCTTGTAGTCTTGTTACTGACCAAGGCTGACATCTTCCATAGATAGGACTGTTAATTACAAACCCATCGGCCGATGACATCTAAGGGACCTACAGTATAACGTGAAACTCGAAACACTTGCCTCTGAATGACGAACTGGTATCATAAAATGGGGATGGATTTTTGCGGATGAACAAAGTATTAAATAGTGTGGACGTTAATCCACACAAGAAAACACCACATTCTCCGAACATTGGTTATAACTATCCACAATTAGTTAAATCCTCCAAGTAGTTAAATTACAGAAAACGCCATCGTCCCTGTTAAGACTGGGACGATGGCGGGATAGGGAAGGCTCTTTCCATAACATAAGATTAAGATTAAACGCTCTAATTTTAAGTTTTTATATTTACCAAGGACAGTATTTTTTTACTTTTCACCAGAAACTTTTTATCCTCGATCTATTTGCTAAAATTTTAAAGCTGTTTAGTTTTTAGCTTATACAGATAGGAAAATTGTTTACCAAAAAATAGAAAAAAATTTTTCATGCGAAGCATCACAACTTTAACCTGTGTTTTGCAGACACGCAGAACCCCTACTTACTAAATACCATGAAATCGTTATATGTATATATATATATATATATATATATATATATATATATTTAAGTCTTTTGTACGTGTGTTTTTAATCGAACTTCATCTAAATGGCTGGGCTGATTTTGGTGAAATTCTTTTGTGTGTATCAAGGGGGTATGGGAATGGCTTATATTCACAATTTAATCAAGAATATTGTCCTTTTACAATAATTTATTTATTTATAAATTTTTGTTAAAATACTGTACCTGAATAGGCCCCATTTTAGAATGGCAAAAATAGCTATATTATATTTAATATTTACCAGTGAACCTAAATCTAATTGACCTGATTTTTACATCTCAGTAACACTAGTTTTAATCTAAATATGTAAAGGTGTATTGCATAAATTCTCATTAATAAAAAATAATGAAACATTCATAATACTAACGATGCTTTTATAATACACTTGTGTGTAAACAAACTTAAATACGTAGGGAAACAATCACTATAAAATGTAAATTAGAAATTCCCTAGGAATTAAGCAAATGACACAGTATCCAGGGAAATTCAGTTCGTTGCGCATTCATTGTGTTGCTGGAACATTGTATTTATCAAGTGGAGAAAACTTCTAGGTTTAATGTGATTTATATATTGACTGTGGGACTTAAAAAAAATGTTTTTTTAAGAGAATGGTAACTTCTTCCAGCCAAACCTTTCTGTCAAATATCACTAAAATCTCTGTGCTTGGAACCTATGAGGGTGGGGTGATTCAACATAGTATTCATTTAGGTGAAAATTGCTTAAAAAACTATAAAACTAATCGAGAACTCTAGGATCCGAAGCAGGTCCTTCACTTACTCCAGTTTATAGTCCATAACTCTACCACTACATCATATAAATGTAAAATTAAAGGTAACTGCAGAGGTTAAATGTGTTTTAAATCTGCATAGCCCTGAAAAGCAAATACTGTTGTTTTTCTAAGAAAAACGTAAAGTCCAAAAAATTAAGACATGTTACTCGGTACTGAAGAAAAATATTTAAATCTATTACATGAAGTTAGCTAATATGTCTGTCTATTATTTTGTACTTATTGTCTTTATTGTGTTTCTATAAAGCCAGAAAATATTGGTAAACAAAAATACTTTTAATAACGTAGTTCACTATTAGTCTAATTCCAACAAAGAAACATTTAAAATACTTTTATTTAGTTTTTACAATATTATAGTATCAGAGAATCAAAGAAATATATACAAATTTTATATCAATATTTCTTCGCTCGTATACTTTTATTTATTATTCTTATTGTCTTTTGAATTCATGTGCATTAATATTATTCTTTTATATTGCGTCAGTCTATTTTATATGTACATGTATTTCACATAAAGATGATAAGTACACCAGGTAAATCCTGAGTCTCGGACACATCAGAAAACATGAATAATTCTTTGCCTCAGAAGACATAAAGTCTTCATCCCATCAATAAATAGTTTGAAGGTTATCTCTAGTTTAGAGTTTGGTAAAAATATATACATTAAATGATAAAAAGAAAACAAAATCAATATTGAAAATATAATAAATGTTTAATGTTGTGTATTTTTTTTAATAACATGATGGAACATGAAAATATTTTAATTTCTACCTTTTATCAAGATTAAGTGGGAAATCTGATTTTAACAATACACTCATATTTAATCAAATCATTGTTAATATAGGCTTATATCATGGCAAAAACTTTGCACTATCCTAAATTGCTTAATAGCTTAAACCCAATAAAATATACTAGTAGTTTGCATTATTTGTAGGTTAACACAAAATATAAAAAAGTATTTTTATAGGTTAAAACTACTTAATCTCAAACCATTCCAATCACTACTATTGTTCTTCAATTATGTAGTAAATAATAAAATTTCTTGATATATTTTTAAATTTCAAATTGATTTAATTAAATTTACAAGGGAAAAATTTCACAAATTTATAGTAAAACAAGGTAAGATTTTTAAAGATTTAAAAAGTATAATTTTCTGTCAGAAAATAATGTAAAAGTTAAAGAAGGCTTAACAGATTCCTTCATTCTACAAGATTTAAACCTATACTGTGTGGCTTTTTCACACTTTGGGCTTCAATTTACAAACAAGTTAATTTCTGAAACCAATCACTTAGTGGTTTCCTGGTGATTGATGGGAAAGCAGTAACCCGAACAACCTTAACTGCATGGTAATGAAGTTACTCCAGTGGACTAATGGCCACGTATTTATTTACTATAGTTCATCTAACTTTATTTTTGCTTGAATATTGTATTTAAAGCTTTTATAAACTAACAATTAGTTTTATAATTATTATAAAACTATAATAAACTTTATAAACTGATAAGCTGAAAATGAATCGAAATCATTTTGACACCATACATCTTTAATACGATTTTCAATCTACATTTATACAAGTAGATTATATTCAAGGCTGTTAAAAGAGCTTTATATAATTTTTTTAAAGTTTTAATCCCCAACCTTATAGTTATTAAAAGAATATTTATATTTTTAAGTATAATGATAAATATTTTTCATTTATACTTTTCTAGCTTTGGATAGTGGTTAGTTTGGCAACACTAGTTTTAAATTTTATAATTTTTATAATAGATCACTGAAAATAATCGTTGTGTCGACTAGTCAGCGCTCAGGGGCTTAAGGGTAACTTATTCAAATAATAATTGCTAACACTTAAGGGATGAATGTTTGTTCAATTGCATTATTATGATCGTTCGGTTGTATCATGTATTATACATGGAGATGCTTTTGAGGATAAGTGCTAACATTTAAGGGATGTTTGTTCAATTATTTTACTATCACCATAGTTTGGTTGGATGAAGTGTCATATATGTAGATGCTTTTGAGGATAAATGCTGACATTTGAGGGATGAATGTCTGTTCAATTGCATTATTATGATCGTTCGGTTATATCATGTATTATACATGGAGATGCTTTTGAGGATAAGTGCTAACATTTAAGGGATGTTTGTTCAATTATTTTACTATCACCATAGTTTGGTTGGATGAAGTGTCATATATGTAGATGCTTATGAGGATAAATGCTGACATTTGAGGGATGAATGTCTGTTCAATTGCTATCACTATCGTTGGTACATGATTCAACTATCATGTATCAAATGGAGATACTTTTGAGGATTTTTCCAGGTAAGTACACAATCTTATAACAGTTAATCTGTCCGAAATTCTTCAGTTTACAGCTGCTCTTTGATTTATCTTTTTTTAGATAAAGTTTACGCATAATTTTAAATTCACAACACATCATGATTTCGAGGATACCTGGTTTATAAAGTAAAAAAGCTTGAAAGAGAATAACGTTAAAGCTGTTATTATTAAAGACGTGGGTATCTATTAGTACAGGATTTCCCATTGTTTTAGAGGATTAAGCCAGGTAACATTGACCTCCTTCAACAGCCACAAACCAATGAAAAACATTAAAAAAACTAATTATATATCCTCATTATTATTAATATGTGAGTCATGTTCAAAACATTTAAAATATCTTTTGGACGGTTAAAATATAATTCCGAAACACCGATATTTTATATGGATATATAAGCTATACGAGGACAGTAAATTTATGTTGGCACAATTTGGGAAACTTATATACCAAAAATGCATTGAGCTACTTAAAATCTTATATATGGGGGATATTTGTATTTAAAACATATTTTAAGTTGAGTTTAGTGCTGACCAATCTAGTTTGCATTATTTAATATAGAGGGTGCACAGTTGTGTTAGATGTTATCTGAATAGTGACGCAAGACGTTGTTTCACTCCAGTGCATTTTGTTCGATCTCCACGTCAAACAAGGATATTGTACCCAATAATGCAGCGGTGAGTCAGTAGGGCAGGTCACGGGAATCAATAATACCAGTCGGCTCCGTGTACGAGACAGTCGCGGGTCGGGTGATTACACGTCTTTGTAACTGTCGATGTCAATTAATGATCTGGTGTCATTTTATAAACCGTGAAAATAAACAAAAATACTTAAGTCATAAAAAAACTTGAATAAAATAGTTTTTAAGAACAAGAAAATGTAAAGAACCTCGTAAGCAGACGGATAACTATTTTTAAAGTATAAATCTAAATTCTTGTTTTAATTTTTACACGTAGAAAATTAAATGGAAACCTATTTTAATTCAAGGGATGGAAATCACTCTGCATGTTAAAAACCAATATTAACTCACACACAGATGAAGTATCTTTGTTTAAGACTGGCTTTACAGAGGTACCAATTTGAACATTCTACGATAAAAATACCCCTATAGCTAGTTTTTAAACACTATTCTTATAGTAAGAAGTTGTTTTTGAGTAAAAAATATGTATTTATTTTACAAAGTAGTTATATTAGGTGAGAAAAAACAGGAGAGCCTGGACACTATCCGAGATATTGTGCCGGGCAGTCAAGAACAATTAGCTAGAATTTTCCTCTTGCTACAACACGAACCATTTTGCATTTACACGAGTCTGTGTTTTCTCTTCGGGTGTTTAACACTTCCAATATTTACACGTTAAATTATACTGTACAAAAGCTGTTTATAACTTGTTATTTTAATTTTCACTGTGTAAACTGTAACATAATAAACGGTATCAGTGGCCTGACAGGTACTTTCTCCCTTCAGTCAAGTTAACCAACAATCTTAATAGTTTCAACATAGTCGTCCTATTTCTGAAAATAACAACAAGAGAAACAAAATTAAATTTATTGTTTGAATTTCATAGATGACTAACTCCCCTCTTCTACAATAATACCAAGCTTTTTGAGTGATTCTGTTGGGTGGTGTGCGTGATTACGCTACAAACCAAGTTTCATGAAAACGGTTGGGTAATACTGTTCTAACATTTATTATTTGTGTAATAAACGTATGGCAGTACCTGGTCTAAGATCACTATGTTATTCTTATGGAGAACATTCGAAAAACTAAATCCTTCTAATTCTTCAACCGCTTTCCATAAAAATTGGTGTGTTGTAGGGTCAAATCGTCCAACAAACCCCACAAATTGGCATTCCCCCAGAAGGGGGGGGCTGTGTCCCCAAAAATGTCTTCCAACTATAAACTTGTTTTTTTTAGTTGTTTTAAGATATTGGATAGGAAATTTTGTTATAATCAATCTTTCAATGGCATTTAAAATCTTTAAATAATAATATAGTTTCATTAAAGGTTGTGCTTTTTTTAATTTACTTAATGTAGAAAGTATATGTCAGGTAACTAATATTGTATATTTTAACTGGGCAATTCATTAATATTTCATCGATAAAATATAAATACTTGTTCAAAGAGAATTTACAAATATTTGATATATTTAAAGCTATTTGAAATGGTCCTATTAATTTGATCCTATTAAAGATCTAAAAATTGCCTATTTTTAAGGTTTTTTACTTGTGGGATGAGTAAAACTCCATTGAAAAACTCCTCGAACAAAGGAACTAGTTAAGCCTGAGAGAAAGAGAAAGAGGTAGAGGCATTGTTTTTCTTTTGCCCTTTTGAAAAGAGGATTATCATTTCGTTTGAAAAAATCGAAGTGATCTGTACGAAATTTCAATAAATGCTAAGTATGGAATTTACAAGATGTATGTAAAGTGCTAAGGTATTTTCTTAAATAAAAACATATTAAGGTGGATTATTTCATTCGCTACCAATATGATGTTATTATAATATTAGTAATTATTTCAGTAATTTTTATTTTTAATCGGATAGCTACTAAATTAGTGATTTTGTATGCTAACAATACGTATTTATAAGTAAAGTCAGATAACTACGTACGCGAACAATATTAACAAAAGTTTCAAGTTTTCTTTAAGAAAGTCTATGTTATTACAATTTTTACATAGAATCGCATTACATTTATTATATGGTGGAAACAGATTTTGGGGTATAATTTGTTTAAATATTTAATATTATCAAATATTGTTTCACTGAATTCCGATCACTATGTAAACAGGATTATCAACGTAATGCAGTCACAAATTGTTCTGCACTGTGCAGGTCCAAATGATTCACACGGGCCGCAGCCAACTAATGGACTATTACAACTTGTGATAGACCCGCAACTTCTCTCCTACTAACTTACTCACGAGTACGTTTCATTATGCATATGCACCTCTTTCACCAATTTTACTTAACCTTTAGCTAAGCTATTTTCAGTTAAAGTCTATTTATTCCAATAAAAATGTCGTAGAATAATCTAAAACTACTGCACGACACAAATTACAGAAAATTATACGATGCAGTGGAACAAAAACTATCCATATACACTATAAATGTTTTGGTTTAAATGAAAAATATTATTTATACTCTAAAACAAGCACTTTGCGGGTAATTTTGTTTCTGTCCAAGGATTTTAAAGTGTATTATGGGGTATTTGGCCACGAAAATTCGATTGAAGCAGGTTTTAAGGCTGGAAAATCCGGGTTTCGCTTTATAGGTGTCAATGTTATCGTTATGGACCTTTTCGTGGCTGCAGTTCACCATAACAGCTTATTCAGATTGTTTTAATTTTTAATTGTATAATTCACAATTAATTAATTTTTATTTTTAAATTTAATTGAAATATGCGTTTTAAAGTTTTATTATAGTATAGTTTGAGTTTACAGAAAACGTTATGAAAGTAGTTAAATCTATTTTGGTGTTTTTGACAAATATTTTAGTGTTAAATCTTTCAATAATGATTTTTATGAAAATGAAACCGAAAAGGCCTGCAGGTGAATTTGCCGTGGAAAAAATGTTTGTATTTACTTCCCTGTGGGAAATATGTTAGATTAATCTAAACAGCTGTTCTTATTCTTTTTTATTACAAATTCAATACAATAGACCTGGTATGGAAATCTGTTACATATTTTCAATCTTAAAAATCACTAACACACTCCCCCTCCCCAGAGATAACACAAATCTAATATCCATGTCAAAATCCTTCTAACAACCGATTCGAAGTGTGGAACGATATTTTAAACAGTAAATAGAATGCTCAAATGAGAGGTTTAGGACCTTCTGGGTTATATTATAATATGATATATTTTATAATAATAATATATACTAATATAATTTTTTTATGTAATCGAGGGGGTTTTGAGGTGTTGGAGTTTATATGCTCTTAGACTCTTCTATAACCCTAAACCGGATCTATATACATTTCGAGGTTCTTTTTATTTCTTTTATAATGATAATAACTATATGTGCAACCTTTTCCATCACTTTGAAATCAATATAAAACAGCATTACGTACAGTTCCAGTAATATTCCTAATTTAAGTGTGATTTAATATGTTTTCAAACACTACTAAGAAACAAATTAATATATTGAAGTATAAGACTATCGTACGTGTTAATGTGAAGCATGCATTATAAATAACATATACAGTAATCGTTTGAAATCTTCATAAATTATTTTTATAAAAGAATTAAATATTTTGAAAACAGACGATGCGAGAAATTTATATTATATAACACAGCCATTAAACTCGATGAAAAGAGTCATATTTCCTCCCTTAAGAAAGGCGCACACAGTTGGAGCCGGAACTGATAAGAGATCTCAGACGTCCTGTGCCCCATTCACAAGTTTGTGAAGATGCAAAATACAATCTAGTCAAGTCTTTATGTAGATGCAAACGTCCTATAAAGGCTTATCTAATATGGTAGTAATACACATAGGGTACCGAAGGAAATAGTCGTGTAAAGTAAATTATACTATTTTTCAAGAGCATGGATAGTGAAATAAATATGTTTTATGATTTACAGACAATACGTTTTCATATTTTTATTCTATTATTATTTTGTATCTTATATATTTGTGAATGAAAAAGTAACGTTTTGTATAATGTAAGGCAGGGTTCCTCACCATGTTGCTCTCGGAACAATATTTTGCAACCCTCAGACTGTGGAATTGAAACAAAATTCAGAGTTATAGAAAATAGTTTATGAAAGTATTATATTTTGCATCATACTGCTTCATAAAAACTTGTTTTAGATACATGGGTTGAAGAGCAAAAGTTGACCTTTTTCTTCCTAGGACTAACCTTTTATTATGATGATTATTATGAGTCCTAGGCCACAAAAGATAATCAATTGTTGATGATAATTTTGATTCGAGGTCAGCATTCACGTAAGCTAAATAATCAATCAGGAGTCAAGAAAGAACTGCTACAACGTAAGTAACATAACAGCTGATAAAGCGATAAAAATGGTCGACAACTATTTATACAAAATCAGGTAGTAATTTAGGTTTAACGAGTTTATTTCATTTTATTTGCAGTATGACGAATTAGTAGTTCATCGCACGGCCCAAAATTGACTTTTTCATATATACTCGCACATTTAACAACCTCGTAATATGAAATTGAATGAAATTAACGTAATATGAACCTTCATTGACCGTAGTATTTTTTTACAAGTTAAAGACTTTTTTGTATATTTTTTATAAAATTGAAAGTTAAAACATATTGTATATACGACTAATTAGGCTTATGCATGGTAATTTTCAGTTCATGCATCATGCAAACTATTAACTTGCATCGTAAGCTATACTGTCCAGAGAATACCCTATTATTACCCATCTCTGTAATCTTGCCCAGCATTGTTTGCTATTATGTTCTCACTGATAACAAGCATCTAATTTAAAGATAGTGTATCATCATTAACTATCATGTATCATTAACTAATCACATAATTGGCGTTAACTGTTATAGTTTCGTATTTAAATCTCTTTAAAAATACTAGTTTTAATTGGGGTATCCACTGATAATTTTATTATTCTATAGAAATTTATACCTCAATCATGGGTTTAGTGGATACTATAACAATGGTTGAAAATATTTTATTGGTTTTAATACAGTAATTAAGATTTACGCTGATAGGTTTTGTTATTGTTTTACCATAAGTTAAAAAATACCTTGTGTATTTTTCTGATAGACACACACAACTGGTCATACTTTGTAAAAACTCTTCATGTGCCTAAACCTAGTGATAAACTGGACTGTATGTATCACTAATATTGGGATATTTCAAATTTTATTTTAAAGTGACTATACATAAAAACATAAATTATATTATGATATAATTTACGAAAAACTAGTTTGGTTTTACATTAGTTCTAAGGTTATCTATCTAAACTGTAATTCCTTTTGGTCAGACAATTACTTTTCCCAATTTAGTATGCAACTTGGAACAAGAGACGCAGCTAATTAGAAGGAGTCATGTTCACTTCTGTTAAATTAAATTTATTATTCAATTTATTTTTAAGTGTTCTACTTTTATAATTTCATATAAAAATACGTCAATGGTGTGAACTTATGGTGACTGATGATGAAGTAAAATAATTATATTCTTATAATTACAGAGTTATTTACTAGTGTGCAAAGTAATCTAAATTTATAAAATAAAGTGTTGTATAACATTTATAACTCTAGAAATACTAAAACGATTTTAATGATCATTGATATTTTGGTATAGTCTCTGCTCCGAGTAACATGTAGGCGTATTCAGTATTTTTATGAACTATGTCACGACACAGAATATCTAATCTTTTACAATAAAACCGTAATGCTATTTGACTTCGGAACACAGCGAATCAATCCATTGAAGAAGAAGAAGAAGGAATCGCACGAGAACAGTGCAGCTAATCTAAAAGTGTACAACGTCCATTACTGTTAGGTGGTATGAAGTTCACTGGATGAGCTAATTTATTATAATTGTATGAGCGAATAATTATAGTTGATTTTAAATCTAACTAAGGCATGTAGGGAAACCATTCGGGTTATAAAGTTATTATTAATATACAAGTATCTTATATTTTCCTTGTTTTTCACCCAGAAAACCTTTGATTATTTTTAGGTTTCAAAATTTAGCATTGGCTGTCTTATAAACACCTTACGTTGTGTATTAAAGGTTTAATTAACTGTGTGTGTTCGTATCTATAGTAAGAAGTACATAAAAGCTTATATTAAAAATTAAAATTGTTTTTTAAAGAATTATTTGAGAAAGTGGTCAAGCAATATCAATGTATTGTGTCTCATTGATAAAAATGCATTAATTTGTCTAGTTTAAACTAAGGAACCTATGATAAAATTGGCCTACAGTATACCATTGTGTGATCCCAACTTTAAATCCTTGAAGTTTTTAAAAAGTCACACTAATTTATAAAATAAAATTACACTTTTGCGTGTAAATTGCCTGGAGCTATAATATTTTTTGATATTTTTACGTGTTTGTTTTTTACGGTTTAGACTCAGAATATCCGAAATCGTCCGAACCATCATTTCTATCCGTCTATCTATATATCTATCCTTTTGTAACGATTCACTTTGTAAACAAGAGCACTCACTATAACGTAACTTATATACATTAATCTACAACGTTTGTATAATGATTTTCGTCATACCGCATTAAAAACAGCTGTCCTAGTTACATGTGTTGAAGAGACAAAGTTATTCTTTTTCGTCCTAGGACTAAACGTATTGATATGATGACTTTTTGAGTCCTAAGCCGCAAAAGATCATTGTTGATGATACTTTTGATTCGAGGTCAGTATTACTAACACTAACCTAACCTAAACGACCAATCAGGAACCAATAAGGAGCTGCTACAAAGTAAGTAACATAACAGCTGATTAGTCTAAAGTGAAAAATGGTCAACAACTATTGATACTAAATCTGGTAATAATTCATAGTTTATGACTTTGTTTCATTTTATATGCAGTATGACAAAAATTGGCTTTTTGATATATACTACTATAAGTTAAACAGCCTCGGCTGTTAAACTTGTGCTCGTATCAAAGATGCCCGTTTTTGGTCCTGGTTATGAAATATACTATGTTGTTATTTTAACTGGTCACAACCAATAAAAATAAAGTAACAGGCTACCAAAAACCCCGTTTTGAGTGGCAACAGCTGAATCATAGTTAAGCAGGGATGAAAAGAAACAAACAAATTTTATTTATTGCCATGAGTTTATATTTTATTTATAATTAAAATGTTTCTAGTAGATTCATACTGATAAAAAGTTAAACTTTTGGTAATACTGTATTAGTTATTCTTAAGATAACATTTATAGCAGAGTTTCTATATGGTTTAAATTATAGAGAAATTTCTGAATTCAAAGCACGTATCCTCTATTAGTAAAATGTGTGGTCGAAGAATTTATGAATCACAGGGGAAATGATGGTGTGTGTACCAGGATGAACAACCTTTACAATTACTACTGTGTTTGCTCACTAATGTGACGTTATAATACTACATGCTTCGAAATATATAAACATGTGTACCAATAGATAACTATAAATATTATAGCTTGAACGTCAAATGAGAATAATTAGTTTTTTAAAACAAGCCGATTGGTTAGGACCAATTGATTTATGGAAGAAAAGTATTATTTAAAGAGAGTTATTAAAATTATGTTCTAGATAATTTATAAAAATCCTTCCCAGTTTTTTTTACGAAAAAGGTGCTTTCCGAATTACTGACTGTATTTATATTATGGACGTGCGTCGTCTGCGTGTTGTGTACATGTTTTATGTCTGTTAAAAGAATCGTATGTTGCATTAGGTGTTTTTGTGAATATAATTACAAGGTCTTTGAACGTTCAAGAATAGGCCAGATAGTATTAAGCCTATTGAATCACCCTAATTTTCCCTATATTTATGCATGCAAAACAAGCTTTTAATCATTTTATAATGTTGCATGTAGTTTTTTAAACAGCGTTTTAGAACTAATGATATTTTAGCAATGGCTCAAATCTTTCGAAATATTATTACATCACTGTTGTTGCATCATACGGGAGGGAAAGGGGGTCATTAGAATCGTAGCATGATTGGCTCCTCATAAGATATTTTTAAGTTGACTCCCAATATTTTAAATTATTACAATCTTTAGGGTATATATAATCAAACTGAATGAATCCTATCTTTGAAAATTACTTTTAATATAAATTGCCGGTCAAAAGTAGGGGAAAAGGCACTTTACATTCACCCTGGATAGTATTTATTATTCACTGTACTCTTTCTATTTTATTATATATTTGTTACGTTTTCTAAAGGAGAAGTCTGACAGGTCTGTTCACGAGTGAGCAATTAATTCACAGTGTAGGTAATAAATGTAAGTTGAATACATTTTTCTGTGTAGATATAAAAAGCTACTTTATTATTTTCAACCATTTTGTATAAATGAACTTTTTCAAACAAATGTGGTAACACCACCCAAAAAGCTCATAAAGTCCTGCATTACCTTGGAGAGATGGGGAGAATTTTCCACCCCCTAAATATCCATCACAGTAGTCTCTCTTTCAAAACATTATAAGATATCTAAAACGAATTTATTGATAATTTTTTCAGTGAATTAATTAGCTCTGTTTAAATAAGAACAAATATTACGAATAATATTTTAGAAACAATATTATAGAATAATGCAATTTACTTCCTCTCTTTATTTGATATACTATATGGATAAAGTACAGTTTCCGTCAAAAGTTTAGAATTTTTAATTGAGAGTGGATATATCTGGCTCCCCGTATCCAAAATATTTGTTTATAAATGATACCTATTAGTCTGTTAAAATGTGAGTGTCAGTAAAATTAAGGGTCTGTAAACTATTGATTTTATGTATGGTTTATTTTTTCTTAGTACCACGTTATCAATAAAAATTAGTTTAAACATTTGTAATAAATGTCTGCTAGGCACGGTAATTTGTCTAAATAAATTAAGCAACTACAAATAGTGAAGACCAGTTTAATAAAATACTTAATTTCCCTAGGCGAATCGTCGGTCCCGTCTGTTTGTTGTATTGTCCCTCCGTGTGTTATTAAAAGAGACATCACACGATTTATTTACGAGGGTACTTACTTAAAACAAAAACTTATAAAACGTAATAAAATGTCAAGATGGGAAAAGGAAGAAGATTTACAAGAAGCAAATGTTGTATCTTCCTCTCTGATGGAATATGATTTTATGCTCAGAAACATAGGTTTTACCCTTTTATAAATCATTTTACTTGCTTAATTGCTTTAAGTCAATGTGTTAAGCATATGTTTATAATAAAAAATTACATTTCTAATAGTGAATATAATTTAAATTTCATAACGGTATGTTAATAGATAAATTATGAATATAATATTTCAACATCTGGAATACAGCCAGTTAACGAGTAATCAACAAGCTTACACGTTTAAGTCTATTTGGGCTCAGAGGATGGACTAAGCCAGCAATCCTAATAAAAGCCGGCAAAGCCAAGAGACATCGCTAACCCAATATTGCTACCTTATCCCATATAAAGAATTTTATTGTGATGAAAATCGTGTTATAGTTATCAAACAAAAATACTAATTACTAATGAAATATAGTGTGATCTCAAGTAAAATATTTCAAATGCAAATAATGAATTGGAAAACAACACATCGAGTTCATTTTGATTTAAGGGTTATGGGAACTAAAGCTTTTATGACAAAGTATAATTACCTCTACCATATTGGATTTTTAATTAAAATCCATTTTATTGGCCCCGAACCGTATGTTATGACTTATATAGTAATGATTTACGTCTATCGCAGTTCAGATGGGTGTGTTGTCCACTACATGTAACGCCTGGTCAGCATTTTCAAGAGGTGATGCAAGAATGTTCTGTTCGTCATTAGTTAAAACATAAAATACATCGCTTGCACTGACACATAAAACCCCAGTACGGTGAAACAGTTCTGTCTATAGGCCTACTTTTAACGTGATCACCGTCATAGCTGGAGAAGAACTGTCTGAAATTTAAGTAACTCCGTCACCGACTGCGCTATCTAGGGTACGAAGGTTAACCTTTTGTCCTGTGCTGAGGGATTGAATGAGATTTGAAGTTTAATTTATCATTTCAATTTTGAATTTCTTTTCACTGTCTTTAAAGCTATTATATATTTCAAATTGTTCTAGGGAATCTAGTCTATTCCCTTGTTACAAAAATGCTAAATCTCCAGGCTATTATTAAGGTTTTCTATGGTGTGGTTGGTATCTATTAAAGGTTGTGCGAAGCCTTTTTTTCAAGCGCTTTAGGGTCGGGGTAGTGTTGTGTAAAGCTATACCAGTTTATCCTGAGTAAAAATCGGTTCAATAATAGATATTTAATCCTGTAAAAACTTATTTTAAAACAATGCGCTTCAAACCCAAAATAAAAAATAAGACATTATGTATTAATTTGTAATCAGATGTTTAGCCTAGAAAACATAACTATCAGTAATTTAATTTATTTTTATTCTAATGTTTTGAATATGACCTTCTTCCAAGGCTTATCAATTAAAGGCTGATTGATATCTATTCTTCAATCTGCCTGGTTGGTCCGTCGAATTTAAAAGAAATACAGCCTTAGTAACAGAAATACCATGCAAGAGTAGTGTGGTTAATCTCTTTCATCCACAAAAAACCGTTTATAAAAGTTTAGGTAAACAGAAAGCTACGACTTCAGCTAATTAAAAACGATTTCAAGTATATTAATCTATAATATTATAAAGAAGAGGTGGTGTCTGTATGTTTGTTTGTGGGTTTGTGTGTTTGTGGGTTTGTTGTGGCAAGTGAATGCGAAAAATACTGAACCGACCGGTTTGAAATTTTAGGCAAAGGTAGATCTTAAACTCATGCAACACATAGGCATACTCATTTCCTTAAAATCCTCTCGGGCTACGCCCTGTGAACGTCCTAAGTTTCAATGTTTACATTTTTAGAGAATGAAAACATAAAATTACTTGAATGTCAACAGCTGTGAATACTAAAATTTGACAGTTCGAGAAGAAGGAGAAGAAGAAGAAAGAGCTGCCGTGACCGTCCTAGGTTTCAATGTTTACATTTTCTAATGACAACATCCGTTTGCACTATATTTTGACAGTTTGGGAAGAAGAAGAAATAAAGTTGATTTTTCAGATAAACTGCTGGATCGAAATTAGTGAATTATTTGAAATAGCGGCTACGTAGATTTTAAGTTTTTTCCGACGACTGTCTCTATTACATTAATCGTTATCCTCTCCCAATATTTGACATATGTTACTTGAAATGTTGTAGACACTCCTGTTTTGTCATTTTGTAAACAATGAAGAATTAATTAACAATACCTTAAATGTATCAGTAGAGCCTACACCTTTAGCCTTTTTAGCCCGTGCGAAGAACGGGTACTTTGGCTAGTCACTCATAAAATACTAATGACAGCTCAAATATGTGCTGAAGAAAATATGTTTATTTAGTGGATGTAATATATTAATCGGTTTTAACCTTATATAAGCGATTGCTTTAATAAATATTGAAATATGCCTTGTCCTTTTGTAGAAGGCTTGAAAAGAAGTTTCCAAATAATTAACAGATTTTAAGTAAACGCATTATATGTTATATATTCAGAATAAATAAATTTGACAAACGTATAATTATTTAGAAATCTTCCAAACTACCAACGAGTGTGTTTGTATTTTAGAATATACCAATAGTCGGTAAATAATTTAGACAGTTTGAAACCCAAAATTGGAAAAAAATAGTGAACTAAGTAGGCATACAGAGAGTATCTAAAATCCTAAACAGTAACCCGTGATTTGGACTGTCACTGTACGGGAATAAAATCAATTAACTATTAAAATGTCAAAGGACCACGGGAATATGTTAAAATAACAACACGCATTGTGAAGTTACATTAAATATGAATGTATTTACAAAAAGTAAACAGAATTAACAATAATAATTGACAGAAGTTTAAAATGATGTAGTTCTTAGCGACAGTGAAAGAGGAAAAATATGTAATTATTAACAAAATAAAACAGTAACTATTTTGCACGTTATTATTTACAGACAAAAGAAAAACAATAATAAAAAAGGGAAAAATAAATGAAATTACCCAACAGTCACTAAACATTATTTATTTAGACACGTCTGTCAGTGATTCAAGTGAGCCTAGCCACAACAACAAAGAGGCGTGGAACGTGCGGTTGCTAAGCGACATCACCTTGAGGCTGAAATATTTTGTGTATACTTCCAACTAATATTATGTCATTACTATTGGTTTGTGCCAATTTATGATTCATACGATTTAAAAAGTGTGGTAAATTATATAGTTAATTTACAACTACTTATTTTAACGTATTGTTTCATTTTTATTTTCCAAGCTTAATATTAAGGGTTCTGAAGATTATTGTATTTTTGTGTACGAAATACTTACCAGGTAGCTGTGAAACTATAATTAATGTTCTTTAGTGCTGGAGGTCCCAGATTCAAATCCAGCCTATGTTCTGTGTGAGTAGTACTGTATTTTGTATCCGGTATGGTTCAGGATATTTAAGGCTGTTTTTCGCAGGCAACAGTTATGTAGAGAACGCGATACTTCCCAAATTTCCTACAGCACGCTAGGAAAAAAATTAATATATTATTACATACTCATCCATACATTATTATACATAAGTATGTTTATAAAAATATGTATATTTATCTCCTAATAAAAAATATAATGTGACTCTTATTTAATATTATTTTTGCTATTATGAGTATGTGATTTTGTATGAAAACCTTTGTTAAGGGGACGTTTACAAGCCAAAAAGACAATGAAATAAAATCCTGACAAATTACGTACTTCATTGAATTGCCTCTTTGGAGCTTAAACAATATAAACAAATATTTATAAACAAAAATATTCACCGGATTTTCCGGGAACATTTTGGGTAGTCATTCTTTTAATAAAATGTGAAAAATAATCATAATAATTAGATAGTTAATTTAAATGATAAAAAATCGTATGTTAAGGTAAAAATCTCTATTTATTAACAAATCTTCTACTTCCGCAGCTTCTAACTATATTTGCTTTGATACATTATATCATTCAAAGATTTCGAATCTAATTTTTCGATTGATAATGTAAAATTTATTCATTATATAATTTAAATTCCTATGTAATAATGCCTATATAATTTTTCTGCCAAATTCCCTTACCATTGAACAGATTTTATAAAACTATTCAACCTTTAAAAAGGTAAAGAGAGAGATTACAAATGCTTTTAGCGGATTCACTTTGTATACAGTGAATTCATTTTGTATAATGCATGTTTGATCATGCTAACACACTAAATTTACATTTTAGGTATTTAAAAATTCAATATAAATTTATAATAATATATTTGAAAGTTTGTTTATATTAATTAGCTTTACAAAATACGTACATCATAACATTTAACATTTTAACCTACATACGTGTTTTAAACTGAATATTTTGAAAACTATTTACTCTACTTAAATAATTAACCAACGGTTAGTTAAAATTAAACCGGAGGATAAGGTGTGCTTAGAAAACCAAACATGTATTTCGTTCGGATATTCAATAAAGTATTCAAAGTAAAAAATTACTTAATTAAATTTGGTATGAAGTATAATATACTAACACTTTTTTCTTATTAGGCCAGTTAACTTGTTTTCTTTTTTTTGGAAGGGATGGATTACTCCCAAGGTAATTCAGCCATAGCGGCTTTTTGCGCACCCCTGTGTGGGTTGCGGCATTATCACATAGGGAAAAGCCATTGGTGATTGGCGAGATTTGAACCCGGGACCTTGGGCACCAAAGACCCGCTCTCTACCCCTAGACCAGCGTGCATATTCCCTGTTAACTATTGGTCTTCGTGCAAGATGTCAAGGGTTCAAATCCCTAGATACCCGTCTAGAGTTGGAACGCATCCGCAGAAAGTGTTGTCAGCCACCATGTATTGCAATTGATATAATGCATCAATGTTAAAAAAAGAAACAAATTAATGAGTTTATCAAGATTATTATGTTAATCTTTGTAATATACCATAAAGCATTTTGTTCTACATTTACAAAACACTGCCAGGCTTGCGTGATTCAAGTTCGTACACGAGGATGAAACTTCTTAATGAATGCCCTGCAGATGTTTTAATTAATGCCATTTTTACAAAGTAACTTGACAGAGAAACTGGAGCACTTACTTAATTTAAAAAGCTAGAGCAGATTATGCTAGTAACTGCTAAGCTTAACTATCGCTTGTCAGCATTCTCGCTTACTGTTAACAAGCTGGGGTTGAATAAAAACAAAAACTAAGGGTGATCTTCCACTATTTACGATAAATTCAATCATCCAATTAGCGTAAATAATATTATGAAGTTTTTAACTTCACAATGTTAGTTTCAAACTAAGAATAGTTGAAAAATAATATTATATTATTAATATTTGGTTGAGTATATAGTAAAGGAGGATTTATGTCAATATATTTCAAAATTTTCCACTAAAACAATAAAGGTAAATTGTAATTTTATAACTACCATTGAAACTACCTTAAAAATTAGCATAGTTAGTTAAACAAATTAGAAGTTTAAATTATTTGTCTAAGACTAACGGTTGCAGAGAGGAATTTAATTTTCTGCTTATAATTAACGCATTATGTTGTCTGAGAGCGTACAATGATATTTTTATGGAAATTTTAAAAGATCAATTTCTTCCTTATTTCCTAACCGTTTTTTATGAAACTTGTTTTTCAGCGTATGCAAGTCATATTGCTCAATAAACCCACTTAAAAGAGCTTGGTATTATGGGGGGTCTCCCATAAAATTCTAAAAATTAGTTTAACAAACTTAGTAAATTTATTTGTGTCTATTGTTGTAATTTCAGAATTTGGATTGTTATTTTTGAAATGTTAAATCATCAAATGATATTTAGATAAACTGTAAACAATATAAAAGTTTTATTACAGATTGTCGTTTACAAATTTATTTAAGAGATACAGTATGTGTCAGTCCACTGATACCGTTTATTTTACTCGTGGTTTGCTAGAGATACACAGTTGTATGGTTCTTTTTAGAGTGGTTAATCTATCAGCTTGTAAATTTAGGGACACTACGGTATAAAATGCAATATTAAAATCTTTATGGACTTTGCTACTAATTTATTGACATAATAAATAGTTACTATTAAACAGTATCAGATATGTTACCAAAATAAATGGAGTTAAAATCTAACGTACTCGCAAAAAATACATACAAATTTAAACTGCAATTAGTTGTAATAATCGTTGACCAAGAGCCGCATGAGGTGTGTTCGTGGTAACTTTGCCTTTGATGTAGTTTCCTCATTTACCCAATGACCTGGCCCGCTGGACGGTCTGGAACCTTTCGTGTGAAAGGAGCCTAACCCCATACAATTTAGGCTTATGAGGGTCCAATACAGTGTTTGTTTAAAACGTAGATTATTTGTTTATGTTCTACAAGTATTTATTAAATCGTACAGTAGGTTCTTTTAGTTCCTATTTGCGTCAGTAGAATATTTTAACTTTTTGGTAGGGAACGGTCCAAACCCTGGTTTTGTTATTACCTGTCGTCAAACTGTTGTTACACCTAGGTAGCTCAATGTAACACGTTCTTCTCGTTAGTCATAATTTGTTATTTTACTATTAATAAAGCCGATGTTTGGTAGTAACGCGTTGGTAGAAAAGCGACTGGAATATTCCTTATTATGACGTAAAAAATACTGCTTAAGTTAACACACTCAAAATAATATTAAAATAGTAACCTAATTACATTTGTCTACATTTTTAAAATTTGTAAAATGTGAGAACACGTACCTAAAAATAAAAATATTATTATAATACTAATATTATATATATACATATTAATATTAAAAATATTATTTTGTTCCTTATTGAAAGAAACCATAGGAAATTCTATTAACAACTTTCTGCAACAACTATGCTGGCAGTGACCGTGGCTCACCTTTGTGTTGTGTAATATAATATGAAAGCAGGGGTATCGTGAGTCAAAGTGTGTTTTACTTACGGCATTGCCAAAGGCGACACAAACGCTTTTGCATGGTCGCGTATTCGTATATGATAATTAGGACCTACCTGTATAAGAAAAATCTATGATAAAACATAGTTTTTACTTTCTTCCCTTAAACCCATACATACCATATTGAGAAAGTGCTGTTTTAGAATTTGAGAGTGGATATTTCTGTTTTGAGGCTCCCTGAATCCATAAGGTGGGGTTTTTACTAATATCTGGTTGTCATCCTATCTGTCTGTGACATAGAGACCACAATGATAGTCTAATTTATGTATGAAATTCGGTAAACGGATGCACTTTGGCTTCATGGCCAGGTATTTTATTTTTTTATATTTAATGTTCAAAAGTATTTTACCATTAAAAAAACTTAAAAATGTGAAAAATAAACATAATCTAAAAACTCGATCTAACGATTTTTTATTAAAATTTCATACCATACTGATACTTTATTTGACTACATCATTTTATAAAATAATATAACCACTAAAAGTTTTAAAAATGTACAAGTAATAATAAACAAGTGCAATCGTTGTTTTGATATAAGTAATATGTGTTTAATGGTAAATTTGGATGAGGAAATATTTCTTGAGTATCAAGATACTCGGGCTCAGGATATTAAGCAAAAAGTTTTATTTAAATTACATTAATGTTTTTGTAAAAGTAAACCTTTTTTGCTAGTAAATAAATTTCATTTAAATTAGAGTAGAAATAGTTAACAATAAACATTAAACACTAAAATACTTTAAATACATAGTGTCCATGAAAAACGTTTCGGGACTTTCATGAGTGATTGGATACATTAAAAGGAAGAAAAAAGTTCCAATAGAGGTATGGCCTAAAACGCTTATTTTCTCAGATATCAGCCGTTTTGTATTTTTCACAAAATATTTTTAATTCAAACATTTTTTGACGGATTATTTTGAAATTTGGTATGTGTTTTACACTAGTAGATTGATATTATTAAAAATAATAAATAGCATGATCCAAGCTCAAAATCTAAAATGGCGGCCATTTTAAATTTTACATCATAAAGGTATTTTAGTTTTAAAATTTTAAATGGCCACCATTTAGGATTTTAAGCTTGGATCGTGCTAGTTATTTTTTACTTATAGTAGTCTACTAGTTTAAAACATGTACCAAATTTGAAAATAATCCGTTAAAATGTTTTGAAATAAAAAATATTTTGTGGAAAATACAAAATGGCGGATATTTGAGAAAATAAGCCTTTTAGGCCATACCTCTATTGGTACCTTTTTCTTCCTTTTAATGTACCTAATCACTCACCGAAGTCCAAAAACGTTTTTCATCAACACTCTGTATACAAAAAAAACTTACTTTACGTATTTTTAATTATTTAACAGTTTAAAGTATAATAGAAATGTGAAACAAATATTAATACATTCAAACCAAAATGATATGTAATTTGTAGAGATATTTTAGGTAGGTATTTAAGGTTTAACAGTCTTCGAACTTCAAAAGCGGAAATTTGAATTTGAGGGAGTTGAATGAAACATTGCACAAACTAGCTCAAAACATTTCCAAGGGACTTTTACTTCTCGTTATAACGTTACATGTCAGTTTCGGTTCAAAATGTTTACGATTTGGATTAATTTAAAGCTCTTGAAGAGCATTTTTAAGGTTTACGTACTAGCATTTTTTTCTTTTCAGTATACATTTGTTTTTTTTACAATTTCTTATAAACAAATAAACATTCAAATGAATGCAATTTTAATTATATTACTAACGGGAAAAATTGTGTTTTTGCGTACTGTTTTAGATTTTAAAATTTGGAAACGATGAATATTGGTTTCATTGGGCCTACATTGATGGGTTTTATACGACAGACAATTGCGTACCCGTGGTAATAGATCACAGTAATTTTAAAATAGTATCGATAACCTTAAAAATAGTTTATAGCTACTATTCCACTTATACCTATGAAACACAAAACTTGTTGACAGACTGAAGAAATGACTGATTGAGGTATCTGAAAATTATCGCCAATGTACATAGTCATCCCATTCCACTATGACTACTGTAAATGATACCGAACGTAAATGGACTAACGTTCTAAGAAGAATCAATCCCGATACACATCCATACATGTATATCGTATACGTGGAGAAATATTAACCATTAAAAAACATTCCCTAGTCTATCACACTACAGACCCCAAGAAACTCCATAGCTTCTCTAATACTTATCCTTCGCCCTTGGGGTTTAATTTTAGGACATACTCTTCTCTTTCCAAGGGTTGTGGCACTTCCGGGTGTTAGAAAGATCAGGAAGTTAACCCCTGAGGAAAAAAGGAAGGTGCCAAAACGGCGGAGAAGCAAAACCCGATATACTGTTACTATAGCATGTTATTGTGACTATTTTTACTTTAATACCATAACTGCAGCCAGACTGAGACCCATTCAAGACATAATTTCTTCAGTTCCTTTATAAGGTTTTTGTACAACCTGTATGCTATTCTTGGTCTTGCCTATTATTGTAACCAATCAGCGTTTGAAAAAATTTTAAACATGTAACCTTAAACCTGTCTCAAACTATTTTTGTATACAGCCTAATATTTTAGTCTATGAATATAAACTAATAACTGGATAAAAACCAGTAAAGTCCAGTAAAGACAAATATTACTGTTGGATCCTGAGTTGGATTCTCAGGTAACTTGAGAAAATCCAATTAAATCAACAAAGGTCGTCTTTGGCATTTCTCGAATTACTCCTTTTGAAATAAGGTAATGTAATCAATTTCTTTAACAAATACTAATTAAGTACTGTATAGCGTAAAGGTTATCGTTGTCAACATTTTTTTTATTTCAACTACGACTTTGTTATATAACTTGTATTATTAGTTTGTGTATATCACCGTTAGTAGTATTTTTTACGTCTGGATAGGTGAAGATACAAACCCTCGTCATTATCTACGTCAACCTGTTGTTAGATAGGTCCTACTAATTACCTCTTCATTTACCCCCTTACACTTGTCCAATAAGCCAATTACTACAATAGCAACTAACGGAGTCCGGGTTTGAACCGGTGACCTTTTGGCTTACGAAGTGAACTCGTTATCTCTTATCTATTCAGATGTTATGTATGATAACATGTGACTTTGTACGAGTAGCTACTGTATGCTGTAAGGTAGCTATAAATGTTTGATAATTTTTTTGTACTATCCAAATTTATATTTTATGTTCTAGGTGAGAAACAGAAAGCTGATTTCAATTTCACTATAGTCGGTAAGAATAATAACTTTTAATATTTGTTTTATTGAATATATTTTGATTTCTTAGTTTTAAATTAGGTACAGTTTTTTAACTACCCAAGGCTTATAAATTTGTAATTTTCCCTGTAAAACGTTGAAACGACTTGTGGACTCTTTCCTACACTTCAAGCTGGTGTAACTACAAAGATCTTGCAGGAAATTACTTACGAAAGGACGAAGCGCGAAAGAGATGCACGAAATTAAAACTTGAACCAAAAAGAAATACCCCTTGTTTTTTTAAATTTATTTACCTTCAGGTATCACTTTTAAATAAAGGGTTTTAAATAAGGGTATAGGTTATGATAATGGATAAGGCTTTTCTTAGTATCGGCTGTTGGGCTATCAATTAACAGTCCTGTCTAAGGAACATGTCAGCCTTAGTCAGTAACAAGACTACAAGATCGCGCCACAATCATCCTACATTCATTTCTCATTCATACTTGGCTTAAAATACCTACCTGGGTAGGTCGCCATTTCAGTTAAAAGTATAAAGTATGAATGTTGTTTTAATGTTATGATATGAAAAATTTGTTGTGGGGGACAATTAAAGTTCAAGGAAATAAAATTCCAACCTTTCTATCACATTATAGTTTTTCCTGTAAACGTTAAATTAATTTATGGAAAAATATATTATACATTAAAAATAAAACACTGGTTAAAAATTAGTGTAAATGGTCAGAGTTTAGATTTGATTAGTTTTAGAGATATGTTCCCTTGGATCGAACAGTGTTCACATCATAAGATGAAAGTTTTACGTTTAATCTAGAGTAAAGGTGTGAAGAACATTTTGCAACTGTTCGGTTCTGTATCCAGATGCCTTTATTTGTTTGGAAATTAATTTAATATCCTAGTAACCTACATTAAATAAATTAGTCATTTTTTGTCAGTGTTGTAGTGAGCTTTAAAACTACAAGTCGAAAAACTCATTCATATTACCAATTTCTCACAGAAACTATAAACCCACATATAAACGGGTTACGTTTGTCTCTAAGGCTGTGAAAATGAAAATATAAAATGACTTATAATCATAAGGGTGTTTTGGTATCCTCTACCCTATTTTTGAGGTATTGTTCCTGGGTTTATATAAAACACAAAGACAAAGTTTTAATCTTCCAACACCCTATGTTTGATCTACCCACATGTTTGTACCATTTTCAACAGACAAAGCCAATATTTTTTATAGGCTTTCGTTTTTAAAAACGTAGATCCATGACAATTTTAAATTTTGGTACAAAATTTTTAAATTAATTTTTTTTAGTTAATTAACAACAGTTTACACACCTTATTGAAACAATAAGCTATACTAATGCTACAATGTAAAATATAAAATAGAATCATTAACCATTTTAAACTAGAGACAATTATACTGTTGTAATTATAACAGTTTTACAAGAATAAAAATTCTAAGTGAAGTTAAGACAAATAAACCAATATATAATTTTTGAACATACACAGTACTTCCAATTTCTGTGGTATGTGGCTGTTAATGTAGGTTAGGTAAATGTGAATGTTACTGATGTCCTCTACAACTATTACACTATATCCGTAACGCTATTTTGTATTTTTTTAAATATTTCATATATCAGTCATTTTACAATCATCAATTGTTTTGAAACTTGGCATGTCCGTGTTGGCATGTGTTGTTTTTGTCCATTTGGCCGGACCACTAGCAGACTGGGGACTAATTAGCATTTAGTGGGTTGGGGGTTAGAAACTGGCAGCGGAATTTAAAAATATCCCAGGCGGGATATGGAGAGAACTGATCATCAAAAACCTGTGGGGCAGTCTGCAGGGGTTGATGCTTGGCCTCTGCTGTGTGGGACGTTCTACATTTATTTCAGGCAGACAATATATATTTTTTAATATCTCTTCGTGGCGAATGCATAAAGATGGATATTAATCCATCTTTATGCTATTATACTGAGTGCTATTATATCACTCAGTATAAAGAGAAGATATTGGCATAATTTCGTATACTAGATACCTAGCCCATACCTAGCCTTTGATTATTGTCAGAAACAAAGCTTAAGCTTCATGTCATAAACTGCATTACATTCATCAAACTCACCCTGAGGGCATTTTATGGATATATTTATGGAGGGTGTTATAGGCGTATTTTATAGGACCCAAACTACCTGGGCCGGTAAACTAAACTAAGCTAGTTGGGTTGGTGTATGAGAATACGTGTTTAATTATATGGGCATGATAACAATAATTTTTTTGATATTATAAAAATAAATTGCATCCTAGGGCACAAATAAAGCTATTACGCGTATGTTCAATATAACTGGACCATTATTTAAAAAACTAAATACCATTAAAAAGTTGATTTATTATTATAAACGACAGTGATTAGAGAAATAGTGACACACTACAGCCTGGATTTTAATATGAACAATTACAAGTACACCGTTTAAAGTAGGAAGGAACAGCACAACGCACTTCAGTGGTCACGAAGCTTGTCATCATAAACTGCTAATAGACATCTACCTGGCCATGGTAATTTAGTTAAAATTTATCTACGGAATAACCAGGTACAGTGTTTATGATAGCGCATTTTTTTAAACAAATCTAGTTAAAAAATCACTTTTTTCAAAAAAATGTTTTCTAACAATAGTAAACAAAATATACAAAAACACTATTTTAATTATAGCTTTTACATTATGGGTTGTGCATTTTTTTATTATTGAGCTTACTAGTGCAGAGAATAAAATTGACTACATTAAAAATAAACTGTAAAATTACTGGTAATTTAGCTATAAAACTATATGGGCTTCCTTAACACCTTAATCCCCAAATAGGATCAAAAGTATTTCAGTAATTACAATCGTTTAAGCAATCAAGGTTTCAGGGATGCCCATTAAGTTAGATAGCCGAATCACTGATAATTATACAATTATACAGTTATACAGTATAAGTTCAGCTTATTTTGAATGTGTCCAATATACTCTCTTCACTAGTAGGCTAAATAGTAAAAATATATAAACAATTATCCATATTTATGGGTTATAATTAGAATAGTACTTTTGTTCCTGTAACAATTTTCTATAAATGAAAGGGAGGAGCCCGAACAGCTTCACGGCCAGGAGAGCCAAGACGGAGAATAGCTTTCCACTCCAAGAGATACTTTTACCTCTCTTGGGGTCTAGACTGACTCCCGTCTAACCAGATTCTTGGGAATCGGTATACAGTACCTCCTTATTTTCTACCTGAGAGTTGTGTCCTAGGGGAAGGGTGCTTACTTGATAAGCTCTCAGACCTTCTGGACTTTCTTTTATCGATGCTGTAAGCAAAAGTGTTTCCAAGGGAATTTTTACTTTTAGAATGCTTAGAGCTTATGTCATTATAGATGTATTGAAAGCTGTCTATTTTGCTCAAGTTCAATCATTTAACCTATGGTATTATCGTATATTTAAATGAAAATTTTAATATTACAAATAAAAACCTCCAGAACAATGTTAATGTCCGTAGTAACTCATTGTAAGCCGTTAGGGAACTCAAGATTTTAACTTTTGTTTCATTATATATTTTTGATTGTACATTAGAAGTAATATATAGAATTTTCTTTTGAATAGCACTGTCCACAATCATTTTACTAGGCAAAGCAGATTTTTACACATATATCAATGTAATTTTAAGTTTAATATGTTACCTTTTCATGTTAAAACTTTAGATATAAGAAGATTTAATTGTGTTATTAGAAATATGTTATGCAATTTATGTCTATATGATGTTATAGAATTTGTTGATAATTTGAAATCAGTTAATACCAGTAGGCCTAATTAAAATATTCTGTGATTGTTGATGTTATAATTAAAAATTGTGTTATGACGTTGCCATAAAAATGTATTTGTTAATCAGCAATAAACAGTTCTGATTCTGATTCTGACAGGGGATTTACTGTCCTAGTATTTAATCTGATATTAAAAGTTTAGTGTTCCCTGGGATAGACAGTTTCCTTTCGGGATGCTGTAAGTTGTTCAGTTTGAGTATTTTTTGATGTTTTTTATTGCCTGAACTGGATTTCAAAAGGTTTAAAAGCTATTTTTACTTACCTAGGAATTATATAGACTGTCCCTATTCTACCTTCCCGTCCCTTATAGATCCTTTATTACGGTCTGTGTGAAATACTCCGCAGAAAGATGTGTCTAGCCGACCTTCTTGGCCATCGTAAACATGCAGAATCTAACATCTTACCACATAACAATTATCATTTCATAGGGGTAATTATTGTACCAGTGCTATCAATGTTACAAAAGGACATCGTCTATGCTGAACTTAAAATTTTGTTCATGACTTAACTGTATTTAATTGGTTACGTTTTATTTATATCCCACATTTCAGCAATCTTCCAAAGTGCACATTTACATTCTTACCCCTTAGTATAAAGCTATTATTAACATTTGGTTGATATTGCGAAACAATTTTCAAATAATATAGTTTTGAAATAGGTTAAAATTAATTTATTTAAGTAAACAAACTAATATTTTTCATTTGACAGCTGTTTATTTATTTTTCTTAAATTAGTTTAGTTAATTACTTGTTGAGTTGAAATAAGAAAACAATATTGATGATATAATTTAAAACGGAGTTTTTGGTTGCTAATTTAATTATTTTAATATGTTTTTTTATTTTAAAAGGTATTGGATTATAAAAATAAGTTTCATCATCATCAAGCGATACAGAAAGACTGCATTCAGCGTAATGGAAATATAAACAGACAAACAGATAAAAAAGTAGAAATAAAGCCCATTTAGGGGTTTCTGTGTCATGAAGCGTGAAAATAACCAAAATGTCGTAGTTCCAAGCAATGTACAGACAAAATATTAATTTTATTTATACAAACAACACAGATCTAAAGCATATTTTTACTAATCGCTCAAATTACAATCCTACTGTAGAGCTTATACGATTATCAGCACTTTTGATCTTTGTAATAAAATAAATGATTTAATCATGAACTAAGCCAAACTCCTGAATCAGTGCAAACCCATTCTTATTGGTAGCCTTATGAATGTAGTTTTATGAAAGATTTTACTTTAAAAAAGGAAATTTATGAATTTCCGTGGTTATTGATATATTTATAAATATTGACAGTCAACTATGTTATGATATAAAATGTTTGTCGAAACACTCTTCAATATAATAAAAAAATATTGATGTAGTTTATTTACAAATGTATAGACAAATTAAATTTTTTTGGAATATTAGGTAAAGTTTTGTTAAAATTTATAGACTAAAGATACAAATGCTACTCAAACATTACCAAAGTATTTATATTAATATAATTTTATCAATATAGATATGCAAAATAAAAATTTTACAAGCAAAAATTTTAAAATACAGTAGTTTTATTTTTGTTTTGCGTTTCAAACTATGAATGCAATGCTATTCCCATGTATCTACTTTTTTTATCATATTCAATTATATTCCATTGACGTTTTCTTTAATGTTTGCATATTCAACATTTAGACTATAGAATTATTTCGATGAAGAATACACGTTAAAGTTTTCAGTCATATTTATATTTTTGTAAGCAGTTTTAAGAATTTAAAAACTTTCAACTATATCCATATCAAAACAATACAAGCCCCCAATAAAATTTTTTGGAGTAAAAAATGCCCAAATAAAAACATGTTCAAATCTTTGATATTCAGTTATTAAATCTGATCAACACAACCTAGCGGCGAGAGCGAGAACCATGTCAAAGTAATTCCGGTTGGATCCGATAGGTAGCGCTGGCTGTATTGATGCCTCTAACATGGGAAGAGAAACAAAATTCGTATTGTAAGAGTATATAAATTTGGACAACAATTATTTTATGTAAGTTAATTAGTTGATAACTTTTGGTCAAAACCAAACCCTTACTTACAATGCGTAATATTGCAGTAGTAGCAGTGAAACATAGAAGTAGTTGGTTGACATAGTATGTTTCAATTTAAATACTGTGTTGTAAAATTACAATTACAATAATTTATAACAACACAATTATAATAATTGATAAATTGCATGTCTTCAGACAATAATAGTTGATGGGTCAAACAGGGTTGAAAATGGTAGTTTATATAAAAGGTTTTAAATATGTTGACAGTAACTGTTAGGAATAATAGAACGATGCTAACACGGTTCATACGATTATTTACAGAGGTTGTAAAAACTGTTTAAGTGAGTGATACACTATTTTATGTGAGGATATAATTTACCAAACCGTGGTTATATTATACTTGCACTTGGTTTTAAATGTATGATGGATTATGAGTATTAATAAAAATCCTTACATTTGGTCTTAAAATCAAGTACGAATTTCGTTATTGGTGGTTGAACTGTGCTGCCACCTACCAACGGGTGCGGTAAACTACCACCTGTTGAGCCCATCATGCAGATCAATATTGCACTGCCAAACTGTCTGTGACTCCCCTCTCGTCCATGTGTCTCATCCTTGTCAAATGTATTGGGAGTCACTTGTGAATCTGAAGGTTTGAGAGTAGATTAGAACACACAGCAAGATTTTCGAGCTAAAATTTAACTTCACTTTGATCATTTTTTCACTTTAACATTTTTATACAGTTTCACATGGTTTGCATTACTTTAAAAATAGTTTAAAGCTAATACTGATAAATAATCGAGAAAAAACTTTTAGGAGGAACATTTTTATTTATTTATTTTCATTCCGACGAGATAATCTTGTATACTAAAGTGTAATGAAAATGTAACACCAATATTAGTATTCATATAATGTGAATTAATTGGTTACATCAATCTAGAAACAGCAGATGTGGAATGAAGTAAGAGTAAACAATACAAGATAACAGAACTGTAGGAATATTAATGTCAAGATAAAGAGTTTAAAAAAAGCTAAGCTAATATCAAAAAAACTAGACATTAGAGAACAATTTACTGCCGGTAAATAACCAAATTATTTATTACTAATCATAGTTTCGTTAAAAAACATACAGAAATGTCGGTGGATATATTTTTTGAAAAACATTTCCGGACAGAAAAACAATCAAAAAACCTCTATGATCAGGTATTGTGGCTGGGGTTATACACACTTATAAAGTTTATATCTCTCGTTCAAAATAAAGAAGGACAGAGCTATTTAGAGGAACTGAAAACATTTCCTTTAGACATATCCTCGATCCATCTTCCACAGGGGAGTGAATATAAGTTTTTTTTTAATAATAGAAGGTATATTCTCAATTTTACCGAAATTGAATAGTACTAGGAGTGGTCGCGAAAAAGGGTCGATTTAGCCATCTTAGATGAGGGAGGGGTCAGTTAACTGACCTTTCAAGGGGTCGAGTCTCGTGATCATGACAAAACTCCTATATAAGGTTGAAATTCTTATGCCGGAAAATGAGGAACCCAAAAACTCAGTTTAAAATTCTTACATATATTGAGGTTTGGGGTTGTTGAAGGTTTATCTAGCCCCCACAGAGTAAAACAAGATTTCTAATAATCCAATTTTATATAGATCTCACAATATAACAAGTAATACAAGTAATAACAAGCTTATATACGTTTCATCTCAGTGGTAGTTGGAAGGTAATAGGCGCAATGTACGCCTCTGGGGTTTGCGAAATCTGCGGACAACATTGGAACACAAGAGAGCCTTGGATAAGGTAAGTGTGTTTTGTACCTTGTCTCGAACAAAGATTTATGGACCGATATTTCTGTGGAACGAACTGTAAGCTGGATAGCATACATGAAAATGCTTGAAGAATTCCTTTTATTCTTTTTTGTGGCAGGTGGTAACTCTTTGTGAGTACCCCGGCTCCTGCGAGGGTTATGTGGTGACTCCACCATTAAGCGGTGTTTATCCACCTTCCCTTATACGTCCAGACGTGTATGAGCAACTTACATACGGGCGAAAGGACTTCATTTGGGCGAATCACAGCATTAGCGTTTACCGTTGTAGCTGCTGGATTATCTCTTGGAGTGGCTAAAACAATCTAATCAGATCAGAGCCGGAGCAAATGAAATAACAGATGTTAACCAAAATATATTAAAAATAAACCTAAGGAATGACGTGTCAACGCATTGGTGTGTGAGGCTGAACAGGTAACGCTGTTCACCTACGGTGGATCATCCAAGATGGCGATGAGCCTGGGCCTCCAGAACTCATGCGACGTCATGCCGTCTACAGAGCTCCCTGACGTGTTCTAGGGTGGACTCGGCTGGTTTCTGAAATAGTCCATGGTTTTTTTCTGTTGAATGGATCAAGAGTTGGGGCTCCCAACGTCCTCATAATCACGGGGTGCCTGACGAACCACGGTCGTCGTGTAATTAATTCGTCTCAGCAACTTCGTCTGGATGGCCTCTAGGTGTTTTCTGTTGGTCTTGCTGGCCAGAATCCACCACGCTTCTGAAGCATACGTGATAAAAGAGGTATATATAGTAGGAACATAGTGACCTTCGTCCTCATCGGGATTGGGCTCCTGGCTGCAAGAATTAGCCCCATTAGCCCCAGGATTGCCGTTGCCTCAGCCTCCTATCAACATATTTTTGAAACAAAGGTGTGAGTCCAGGGTGACACCCATGGTACCATGATACACATGGTATCACCTCTCCGTCTAGCAGGATCTCGGGTGGAACTGCTCTCGGCATTTTACGCCTCGTCCTGAAACAAATGGCATTACTTTTATCCGCGTTGACTTTGATGCGCCACTGGTGGAGCCATGGTGACAGGTCTTGCATATGTGTCTGCATCATCCTCATGGCATGGTCAGGGCAAAATCTTCTGTAGTGCAGCAGTGCGTCACCAGCGTAAAGCGACAACGTTACTCCTGGAACAGTCGGCATGTCATTAGTATAAACAGAGTACCGGGCCCAGGACATTTCCACGGGGTACCCCAGCCCCTACCGGACTTGTCGTGGATAGCGTCCCCTTGACGCAGAACTATCGGCACTCTAAGTAAGACTTTAGGAGATGAACTGCGGCTGCCGAGGTGAAGTCCCTCGTACCAGACCTTGTCAAACGCCTTGCTGATATCCAATAGACTGCAACAGAGCATAAGTTAATATTATGGTTGTCGACCAGCTTCGTAATCACCCGTACCAGCTGTTGTGTCATAGAATGTCTGCGACAAAATCCAAATTGCTCTGGTCTTGGTAAGGAACAGGGGTTCGAAAAGCTTCGAGACCGCCGTGAGTAGAGAAATGGGGCGATAGTTTTCGGGGAACAAGTGATTCTTGCCTGGTTTTGGCTCAATATTATCTTCGCGGACTTCCACATTTCCGGGAAATGATGGAACCTATGGGCAGCATTGAAAATTAGTAAAAGATATGCAAACATGGAGGCCGGGGCGGCCTGCAGGGCTGACATGCCTATCCGGTCGAGGCCAGGGGCTTTCCGTGGCTTGAGCATTCGAATCGCTGCTTCCAGCTCTGCCATCGTGAAGGGGTCTAAGATATCTCCTGAAGGTTTCCTTTTTCCACAACACATGGAAGATTCGGAGGAATTAATTTTCTAACAGGATGGAGCTCAATGACATCTAGATGTCTATCAATTTTAGAACGAATCTGTTCCTGAGAGGTGAATAGGTAGCTAGGGAGATCTAGATTCACTTATTTTTTCTGGAATCTTTGCACTTCTGGACACGGAGATCACCTCATCTCAACCCGTGTAACTTCTTTTGGGGTTATATAAAAGAAGCAGTTTTCGTCCCATCTCTTTCCACAACTTTAGCTGACCTGCGAAACCGCGTCATTGCTGATGAGCAATCAGTGACACAATAGATGCTGTCTCGTGTGTGGGACAAATTCAGTCATCCCTTAGATGTTTGCACAGGGGACACAGAGAGCAATTCGAATCAGCGTAACTTTACCTTTTGACTTTTGTTCCCAAATCTTATCTGTTCCTGATTTATACTTTTCGTGATGAAAATGTCCTTAAACTGCGTCCATATTTTTGAATAGGCCTGTACATTAACACTTTTATGAATATGGAGTTAACATGATTTGGTAGAGGGTATAAAATTAAACTCATGATAGTGTGTTATAGTCTAATATTAGACGAAACTTTGGAATTACTTTGTTGCAATTTACGTAGGATGTGTTAATTATTTTAAGTTGTAGGTTTAACTCAAACGTTAGATTGAACCGGGCTATGCCATCACGAGTAAAATCGCTTACTTCTATTCAATTCAATGTATTTACTGTTCATTGTTTACCAAGTTAAAGTGATCAACAGTAGAATCATTACTAAACTCTGCCCTACCCGTACATCTATCAAAGAGGTAGATTATCCCATGGGATAAAACGCAACCTTAAGTCTTATTAGCATAACAATAGGGAAGAAAACAATTGCGAAAATTAGTGACATAAGCCTTTACACTTCCAAACATAGGCAATTGAACAAGCAGAGTCTTATAACTCAACTCATCTATCTTAGATTGATTTTATACTTGGATGATATTTGATTTAAATGAGTTTTTTCGTTTGGTGAATTGGTTAGCTAAGTTAGTAGCGTAACTAATCCCAAAACTTGAATAGGTGGTAAATGAATGGAAATATTTTTAAATGTTATACTAGCTTTTGCTGTTGAAATCTTTTATTGATGAAAGGTTTTCAAACATGGTTCGTAAGATTCATGATTCAATAATTACGTGAATTTATAAATAATGCATACATTACCGTATTAATACTTCTTTAAGAATTTTAAATCACTTTGGGGCGTTCAACCTGTGTTAAGAAATATCAATTCGTGAACTTGAGATATATTTATTTAAAAGTTTATAATCTTTAATAAAATTTTTCCACGAACTGTATAGTGAATTTTATATTTTTCTAACTTTTTTCATTGTAACTAGGCGATTTTTAATCATAAAAATACATTTACAATAGTAAATAGTTATTATGTTGTATTATTTTTGAAAGGGATCCCGTGACAAGCAATATAATGCATATTGGAGGCAGAATCGAAGATCAACAAGGGTAGTTTAGCAAGGGTTTGGTTTGTTTGGAATTCGGAGAAGCCTTGTATTGACGAACCCTGTTAACAGCTTAAGGCCTAAAAACAGCAGACTTGTTATTTTACATTTATATAACTTATTTTATTCAGTCTTTACACCACGTAATTCATTTTTGTGAACCATTTTAGTTCTGTGCATGCATTTAAGGATTGTATTTATTATCCTTTTACGTTTTATTGTATAGATAAAATGCGTTGTTAATATTTAATACATTTTTATCTAAATAACCTCCAATTAAGTAATTTAATAATGAAATCATTTTCACTGAGTCAATCTATTCAATAGGCATAAATCAAATGGTAAAGATGTGTGGTCAAACATTCCATTTATAATGCTCATTTATTAGTCAAAATTAACTTACAGAAAAACTTATAACACCTAGTAAATTTAATAAAATCTATTACATATTATGTTATCAGTAAGTTTTGTGAGATACAATAGAAAGCTAAGTCTGTAAATTACACTTTTTACTTTCTTTAAAATGAAAGCTAAACTCGGTACTGAAATACGTTTTTGCGTAAGATTACTAATATCAATAAAATAAGATGTTATAGTGAACTGACACACACTTGCTTTCTTTAAAATTAACCTGAATAGCAATACTTAATCACTTATAAAATTAAGTTACATATTATGTAATAGATGTATATAATCCATTTCCATTTGAATCGAGTACCATATTTTCTTATACTGAATACCTTTTATACGACCTTTCCCACAATTGTTGAGATCTTTTGGAGGAAGGTTGGTCAAATTAATATGGGTCAGGTAATTATTTTGGAAAGCTAAATTATATATGAAACCTAATGTTAATTACCAAGATTTATTTCAAAAAGGTATTTATTCAAAAAGGCATAACTTTTTTGTTTGTACGAGTATTAACCATTAGCAATAACCTTGGTTGTTTTTACAAATCACACTCTCTTTAACGAGAACAGTGAATTTACCCTTATTCTGCCACAATTGTAAATAAATGATAATTCAAATAATTAATGGTTTAGTTTTTTGACCTAGTTCAATAGATACCGTCATAGGATTATTATTTTGCCAAAAAATAAAAATGGATTTTATAACATTTAAAAGCTCATAAATATATACCTATCACAAGCACAGACGCAAACGTGATTTCTATATGACTAGTGTCTGACAGACATCACATTTACAGGTGCATTGTTTGTATTTGTGACCAAAATCTTATCACCATAAACCATGAATTAAACGTTTAAAGCTGTTTCCTTAAAATTATCTATGATTATTACTGTCTTTGATGTTTTTGTGGATAAAAATACTACCATTAAAAAGTTCATAACGAGTCTAGAGAGTTTTTATTCTTATGGAATTCGGTACTGGGGTGCCGAATAGAAAATACAGGAGTGTTTCCAATGTTGGGAGACGGGATAGTAAGTGGATAGATTATCAGTCTGGAAACCACATTTCGGATTCAGGGAGACTCAAAATATATTTATTGAATTAGAAATAGTTGACGAAAACAATATTTATCACCGATTTTTAGGGAGAAAGTGAAACTAAAATGTTGAAAACTATTGAATATTTGAGGTAGAACTTGGTAGCTACATAAATTAAGAAGGACGAATGTGATAAGAAATTTAAGTTCTCCCGGAGGCCATCTCGTTAAGCGTCGCATTATGAATACCTGAACGAAGGACTACTTAATATGAAAGTAAAAATATTACGACACGAAACTTTTTAAATTTATTTATAATTTAAGGGTAAGATATGTGTATAGAGAGCAATATGTTTTATTAATGTGGAATTTTAATATAAATAAAAATGATTATGACTTTGTCGTTAAATATTCAGATATAATTCATATAAGTTATTGCAACAATAACCCATGAACTTATTTGTACCCGTTTATCTTATAAATAGTACATAAATAATTGTTTGTTGTTGTTTTAATTAATTATTGAGATCAATAGAAGAAGTTGTTTGTAAGTCAGTATTTTCTTTGAACACAGCTTGCATGAATAAACATGTTTTGTTATTTTTAAATTACATAAACATTTTCTTTTGAATCTATTGTATGGGTATGAGACATACAAGATATGTTTATTTATTTTTAATTCTCTATACCTGACTAAAGAACTCGTCTAATCCATGAAAAAATCCATAACCATAGGAAAATATAATTTACTGTTTTTGTCCAAACATATTTATGCTGTATTATGTATACAATAAACGTTTTTGAATTATTTTTTTCATCTCATATCAATTCTCACTGATCAGTATTTTTGCTTGTTAAAAATAATATTTATAATCTAGTAATGACTATTGTACTATAATTAATAACAAACAAAACATACATTAAAGAAACGTAATAAAATAGCTCATTTAAATTATTCATGACTCAATCTCTAAACATAAGTTCTTATTAACATAAATCTACGCTTTAATGAATCGGGGTATGTATAGTTTATATCTGGACAATGATAACTTATTAGAATATATTCACATTGGAAATAATGATACAACATGAAAAGATATTAAAAAATGAAAAAAACATACGTTTTAATCACTATACAAAATAATTAGTGTTCCATATAACACCAATGCTGAGAGGAAGGATCTGATTGTAGTGAACTCTAAAATATTAATTTCATTATGAGTGAAAATCTTAACGTGTAATGAATTCTGTATTAAACAATACATAATTTGATTAATAGTGCGGGGGTATTACTTGTTACTCTGATAGCGGATGTGATGAAATAAATAAATTATACTTCGGTTACCAGAAAGTTTAAGTAGGATAGGAAAGGTTATAGAGGACACGTGGTGGGGATTCTGCGCAGAGACCGCCACAATCAATACAACCCTCTCCTGCTGGCGCTCGCTCTCCACTCCTTAGCTGCAGCAGTTACCTCGTTGGAGCTGGTCATGCCAACGACAACTGACCTCAGTCTACTCTCTCCACTAGTATTAGACGACTCTGCGTAACAGTTACCTCGTTGGAGCTGGTCATGCCAACGACAACTGACCTCAGCCTACTCTCTACACTAGTATTAGACGACTCTGCATAACTGTTACCTCGTTGGAGCTGGTCATGCCAACGACAACTGACCTCAGCCTACTCTCTCCACTAGTATTAGACGACTCTGCATAACAGTTACCTCGTTGGAGCTGGTCATGCCAACGACAACTGACCTCAGCCTACTCTCTACACTAGTATTAGACGACTCTGCATAACTGTTACCTCGTTGGAGCTGGTCATGCCAACGACAACTGACCTCAGCCTACTCTCTACACTAGTATTAGACGACTCTGCATAACTGTTACCTCGTTGGAGCTGGTCATGCCAACGACAACTGACCTCAGCCTACTCTCTACACTAGTATTAGACGACTCTGCGTAACAGTTACCTCGTTGGAGCTGGTCATGCCAACGACAACTGACCTCAGCCTACTCTCTACACTAGTATTAGACGACTCTGCATAACTGTTACCTCGTTGGAGCTGGTCATGCCAACGACAACTGACCTCAGTCTACTCTCTCCACTAGTATTACAAGACTCTGCATAACTGTTACCTCGTTGGAGCTGGTCATGCCAACGACAACTGACCTCAGTCTACTCTCTCCACTAGTATTACAAGACTCTGCATAACTGTTACCTCGTTGGAGCTGGTCATGCCAACGACAACTGACCTCAGCCTACTCTCTACACTAGTATTAGACGACTCTGCATAACTGTTACCTCGTTGGAGCTGGTCATGCCAACGACAACTGACCTCAGCCTACTCTCTACACTAGTATTAGACGACTCTGCATAACTGTTACCTCGTTGGAGCTGGTCATGCCAACGACAACTGACCTCAGTCTACTCTCTACACTAGTATTACAAGACTCTGCACAACAGTTACCTCGTTGGAACTGATCATGCCAACGTCAGTCTACAGACCTTACTCTTTCTAGTATTATACGACTCTGCACAACAGTTACCTCGTTGGAGCTGGTCATGCCAACGAAAACTGACCTCAGTCTACTCTCTCTACTAGTATTACAAGACTCTGCATAACAGTTACCTCGTTGGATCTGGTCATGCCAACGACAACTGACCTCAGTCTACTTCATCTAGTATTATGACTCTGCATAACTACCTCGTTGGACCTTATGCCAAAAACAACAGTCTCAGTATAATCTCTACCCTAGTTATATGATCTGCAAAATACCTCGTTGGAGCTGTCATGCCAACGACAACTGACTCAGTTATACTCTCTTTGTATTGACTCTGCATAACACCCGTTAAGCTGGTCATGCCAACGACACTGATTCAGTTACTCTCTCTACGTATTTAACAGACTCTTACCTTGTTGGAATTCGACATGCCAACGAATACTGACTATCTTTACTTGTATATGATACCACACAACAGTCATCTCGTTGGAGCTGAGTTTAGCGATAACGGACCACAGTTACCTACTCTACTATTATATAACCTGCACAACAGTTACTATGCTGGAATTAATAATGCTAACGAAAACTGACCAATTCTTGCGATCCCCCTGGTATATGACTCTGCATATTGACTACCTTGTTGGACCTTATGCAAAAACAACAGTCTACAGTATAATCTTTACCCTGTTATATGATTCTGAAAATACCTTTTTGGTATTTGTCATACCAACGAATACTGACTACATTATACTCTCTTTGTTATATGATTCTGCAGACCAGACACCCTTTAAGAATTTGTTATGCCAACGAATACTGATTACAGTCTAGTCTCTCTGCTACATAATTCTGCAGATCAGATACCTTGTTGGAATTTGTCATACCAACGAATACTGACTACAGTCTATTCTCCCTGCTATATAATTCTGCAGATCAGATACCTTGTTGGAATTTGTCATACCAACGAATACTGACTGTAGGAATAACCTTCTGCCAGTTTATTGCAGTTAATTTGTCAAATAATTATCTTTATGATAAAGTATCAGCTGATCAGCTGATGTTGTTTGTTTATGTTCATGTTTTAGGTGTTGTAGTTTTGAGTCAAGTTAAAAGGGTGTAATATTTAATGGTTGGTTTAATAATATTTTCTTTGTGACGATGAGTATTAGAAGAAAGCTCCAAAACAGTTTTTTGTATAACAAAGCTCTGACAACATTCAAAAGAAAATATAATTTTTTTTATAGATCCCCATGATAAAAAATAAACACTGGTCGGGGTGGAAGTCAGGAAGAGTACAGCAGTGCAATTGTTTATATTCATATGAAATGATATGTGAAGAGTTTATACGGAGGGAAAACTCCAATAAGGGAAGGTAAAGGGGCAGTTGACGATAGTGGGGGAAAGGCGTAAGACTAACCTTCTGCCACTTTACTGCACTTATATTGTCAAATTATCTTATTGTTACATTATCAGCTGATGTTGTTTGTTTATGTTCATGTTTTTAGTGTTATAGTTTGGAGAAGTCAAATTTTAAAGGTTGTTATATTTTATGGTAGTTTTAATAATACTTTACTGACCACAGTCTATTATCCTTGTTATATGATCCTGCAAATCAGGCACCCTGTTGGAATTCGTCATGCCAACAAAAACCGATCACAGTATATTCTCTCTATTATAACATTTTGCAGATCAGACACCTCGTCAGAGTTTTTCATGCCAACGTATACTGACTAGAGTCTACTTTACCTGTTATATGATTCAGCAGATCAGACACCTCGTTGGAGTTTTTGATGCCAAAGAATGTGTACCACAGTCTGCTCTCTCTTTTATATCATTCTGCAGATCAGACACCCTGTTGGAGTTCATAATGCCAACAAAAACTGACCAGTTTACTCTCAGTTATATAATTCTGCAGATCAGACACATTGTTAGAGTTTTTCATGGCAACGTATACTGACCACAGTCTACTCTCTCTGTTATATGATTTTGCAGATCAGAAACCTTGTTGGAGTTTTCAATGCCAACGAATACGTACCACAATATACTCTCTCTGTTATATGATTCTACAGATCAGAGACTTCGTTGGAATTTGTCATACGTCTACTATCCTCCCTGGGTCACCCTGTGCTAACTGTTACCTCGTTGAATATCGTCATGCCATCAAAAGCTGACCAGTACCCACGTTCATGCCTCGTATATGACCCTGTACAACAACGTTACCTACAAGGAACTTATGCTTACGACACCCGTCTACTTTTTCCTCTTTCACTATCTTTAGAATATAACGTTTTTTAATAGCTACTATTCATAAAATTTTCTTTTCTCTCTCTCTATATTATCGCTTGTAATAGAATCTGAACAGATTGCACTATTTTAAGTCATTTTCACCATTTGACAAGGATATGTCTTAGCTCTGGGGTATGTTAGAAATTTGTAAGATAAAAATTTGAAACATAAGAACAGCTGATTATATTAACTAAAATCATTAAATTTTGAAAAATCCATGATCTAACCTATTTCCCACAGGGAAGTAAATACAAACATTTTTTTCTTTTCATTATGTCTGGTACAACTACAAATTTAACAATAAAATGGAATTTATATGATACCATTTGATGTTTCCTACAGAATTTATTATATTTATGATAGCTGGGTTTAAAAGGTTATTATAAAAAAACACCAGATCTTTAAACCGTTCGTTACTTGTGACTAATAACTTCAATAAACAAAGTATCATAACCACCTATTCTTTTTTCATCACGTCTTCTTCTGTGTCCAGGTGTATAGGTAACGAATAAATTTATTGACCAAAACTGTTTTTATGTAATTTTAAATATATAATTACGTATATTTTTGAAATAGTACTATGATAAACAGTTAAATTGAAACAAACCAGCAAACGTGAACAATTATTAAAGAGCTGACACCACTTGAATAGGATATAAATAGCAATAGTATAATACGTTACTAGTAATTAATCCCGTTCGAGAGGGATTCGAGTGTCCAGATGCTAGTTCCACCCTTTCCACTATAATGAACGATGCTCGTTTGTACAGTACCGTATTTAAAATATACCTACAAAATATGTTTAGTTACTAAACGTGTGGGTCATGTTTAAAAGTATGATCTGAGTAATTAATTTTAAATGCGTACGTATATATTATATCATACTCTAATATGTTATATATAAAAAATATTACTGTATCTATTTTAGTTTTATTGATGAAAAGGATTTTATACAGGTAAAATGGATATTGTTTTCGTCTTTATTAGTCTTTTACTACATCTCAAACACGTTAACTCCGCTACAGTAAAACTCAAACGCTAAGCGCAATTTATATTCAGTTTGTACAGAATGTTTACCGTAAAAATCCTTGAGGAGAGTTCGTTTTAGACATTAAATTAAAAGAATTTTAATCATATACAACCTTAAAATCAACTATAAATACAAGACAAAACATGATAACAAATTTATTCTTCTCTGTCTACGTAGGAAAAGGAAGGAAACATATTTTGAACTTCTCCAGGATCGTATTGGCATCCAGGTAAATATGACTTGTCACTTCTGCGATTTGAATTTCAAATTCGTCTTGATTGGAACTGTTTTCGTGTAGCTGTCACTTTCTTTAGATACGTTTGGATGTAGATTGATTCATTTATTATTAAAATCTTTGATTGAAATTTTGGATTCTTTGTTTACCTTCGTTTATTTTCATTTCATACTTACATTTTTGAGTGATTGCATTTATATGTGGAAAATATTAAAAAACTTAAACAGTATATTTAACTTCTCACATATATATTGCATTAATATTTTCAGGTTTGAGTTGAGAAAGCGCCTTTCTTTCTTTCTATGCATGTGTGCTGACCATTAAATTCAATTACATTTACCACCTCGATTAAATTGATGTTAGTCTGGACCCTAATATAGTGAATTAATTGTTTTTTTCTTCTTTTAAAAACGTTTGTAACACGTACGGACAATGTGGAAACGTAGTTCCAAGTTTCTTATCTTGTTATTTAAGTTTGTTGATCTAATTTTTGTAAACCTAGTTGTAGTAATCACAACTTCATTATTTCGTATTTTAACATTTTTTGGGTACGATAAATCTCCCAGGAAGGGGAGTATAAAGTGTATATATATGTTTTTTAATATTTAAGGATAAATGTAAAATAATATATGTATAGGCCATATGAAAACACCATTTTTAATTATTCGACATCAGCGGTGGACACCCGAAACCGACCGACCGAATACTGACCGATCGTTCAACCAAATTCAGCAACGAAGCACAACAGAATAAAAAGGCATACCTTGCACTTCTGACGAGTGGTCAATATTCAAAAATCGGAGGGGGGAGAAGGAAATGATTTGTGGGGAAAATGAAGAGTGAGCCAGTGTTAAACAAATCCTGGAGAGAAAAGGACTAAATTGGGGGGGTGGACTGAGCAGCTCCCCGTGATATCCGGTTCCATCATCCGACATCCCTACTTCCATCCGCAGCAGCACGAGGACTTGAGGAAGAGGCCAAGGACGAGCGGCAGGAGCGGACCCCGACACCACCGGCTGAAGACCACCCTACGTCTTCGAGACCAACCTCACCCTCCTCAAAGAGAAAATCTCCTGAGTTTATAAAAGGTTGGCTCTATGTCATGTTATAAACAGTTGCTGAGACGTATCAAAATACTAAAAATCAAATGACACATACATTTATATGACTTTCAGATATAAAATAAATAATTAATACAGTAGATCAATCAATTCATTCAAAATAACGTTATTCAATTTCAGTTTCGTTTTATGTCAATCTATTTAATATTTCAAAAGTAACAAATTTCAAATATTTGGGAGTCATCCTCACCAGCAATAATGATGAAGATATAGAAATACAAAACAGATTAAACCTAGCACAGAAAAGTTTTTCGGCCTGTCAAAAGTTATTAAGCTCAAAGATAATATCCCATACCACCAAACTCAGGATTTACAAGACAATAATCAGACCAGTTCTCCTGTATGGTTCAGAAAATTGGATACTAAGCAAGAAATCAGAAAGAAAAACTATTGTATTTGAGAACAAGATTTTGAGGAAAGTATACGGACCGATTTTTGAGGATGGGCAATGGAGATTGAGACATAATTGGGAACTAAGAGAATTATTTAAGGATCCGGATATTGTCGCTGAAGTACGGAGCAGAAGGTTGAGATGGGCAGGGCACATTCTAAGAAAAGACGACAACTCCCTATCGAAGAACGTCTTAAAGAACAACCCAGAAGGTAGAAGACCCCTTGGAAGACCGAAACTTAGATGGTTCGACCAAGTGGAGAAAGACCTAAGGAAGCTAGGGAGAAGGAAGGAAGATTCGAGAAGCAGAGATCTATGGAGGCAGTGTGTTGGAGAGGCCAAGTACCATCTAGGGTACCAGTGGCCACAGCAGTAAGTAAGTAAGTATTTAATATTTCTGTATATTTGATGGACCTTTTTATACATAGTGAAATGTTTAAACGTATATTTAAATTGTATTGATATATTGTTCGTAATGAATAACTAGAAGGGGGCCTTCATTTATCCTTTGTTTTAATAGGTATATATTATACTTTGTGGTTAATGTGGATATTTCTTCGTATTTCATGTTTCTATAGAAAATAAATATTGCTCTGAAGTTGATTCAAATGATATCCTGGACACCCTCACCTGCCAAGTGAGTCAAAAACACTATTTCAGTGGAAAATATTTTACAATAGCCAACGGAATATATTTTAAAATTGGTATTATTTTAACCATGATTTGTTTTTCACGCTTCAAATGTTTTTCAGTGAGACGCAAATTTGATGAAACTTATAATTTAACAGGAGGAGTAGTGTTTTTTTGTATTGCGAACAAAAACATATCGCTTGTTCAATATTGCTCTTTACAACCCCGTTTATAAAAATAATTAACGTGAAACTTTTACCAGAGATAAAATCAAGAGTTGAAGTTCTGAAAGAGAATTTTAGAGCGAGTCATAAAGAAATCAACGTAAGCTCGGAGAGCAGTTTTGAAGTGAAGCTGCAAAGCAATCAGGAAGTAAAAGATGACTCGACACCTTGAAAAGCGCCAGGAAAAACGAAAACTTTACTTCATTTTCCTTCGTTTGCAGTCCCGTTGGATGATATTTAATTTCAAGTCAAACGCACTTAATTTAATCGAATTTTATCACCGTGCCTCGCTATGAACACAAGCTGTCTTAAATTTTGTAATTGGTTGTTATCTTATCCATTTATACTACTTTGTATCATTAAAGGTAGCACGGTACCTTTTGTTCCTTGAATTTTTATGTATGATAGGCTCTATTTATGCTCAGTAAAAATTACAAAGTTTTTTCTACCAAACACTATATACGTATTTTCTGGAATTGACTAGAGACTGTCCAAACAGCGGGTAGAAGTGACTCCATTCCTACAAGCCACAACGCTGTCCCTGTCCCATAAAACGTTATATGGATATTCTAAATCGTTTTAATATTATGTAATAACCATTAATGGCACTAAAGGTCAGGTGGAACCAAAAGATAGTTTTATATCGCATTTAATAGTTCAGTATATTTTTCCTGATTTTATTTATACACGACACTCAATAATTTTTAGAATTTAACAAATTATAATACAAATGGGCTATTAAAATTTTATGACTTTTGGGGATGGATGAAAAGTTGTGTAAGATACTTGTAAAGGGTAAAACTAAAGACCATTTCAATATGACAGTAATCAGTGACTTGACCTTTAAAACCCACTTATTCTACTTTTCTGAGCTGGAAGTATTATATTCAGTTTGAAATAGAAATGAAATATGAAGAAAGGTCCGTAAAGAGAATTTTATTTATAAATTATTTATTGTAAAGAGGAAAATAATTTATTTCTAAAGATGAAGTTGGATACTGTTTGCAATCTGTAGAAATGATGATGAATTCTAAATAAAAATATTTTAGGTTTGCAGTTCCTTTTTAGTCAGAAAATTAAAATTATTCCATGTAAAGTAATCTACGTACTCAGCTTTGTAAATAACGCTTATTTAATTGTTAGGAAATCCTATTTTTTCCATTTATTCTGTGTTTCAAAAACATGTCATGAATACATACATATTGGCTAGTGAATTTTTATACAAATAGACTAATTGTTTTAGGAGCTACAATAAAAACAAATTATTGGTTAATAAATAATTTGGTACAAATGATGATTCAACTAGCTATATAAACGTAGTAGAACCATTTTAGACAACCAAACCATGGTTGTAAGTACCGACAGGATGATTCAATTCAGATGATCCTCAGTCTACAATATTACGTTATATTCTTAGCCGGGTGTTGGGTAGTATTTTTGTCTGCGAATGTTATCTTTTTGTTATCCTCGCCGTGCCAAGGCTAATAAATTTTCGAGTGTATATCAAAAAGCCAATTTTGGGCCTTGTGATGAACTATATTTTTTGTCATACTTGTTTTATTGAAATTAAAACTACTAGGCCCTACTCTTAATATTTGATAATTATAAATGAAAACGCATCATCGATATACGATTATAGATAAAAACCTTGAGAATAACCAGGAATGGATTTCATTCATCGTAACAGACTTCCGGGCCGTCGTTTCCACAGGTGGTACGATCCCCGGCGTCGTACAATCACCGCCTTATCACCCCCACCACCGCCGCCCTCACTTCCCCTCCGACGCCGCTCCCCCTCCGTCAGTAGGCTGGCCATCGTCGATGCGGACTGCTGGCGACGCGATGCACGACTCTGTTCCTGTGTCAGTGTTCGGTCGTTGTGTCGAGTGAAGTGTGAAAGTGAATGGGCAAAGTAAGCCTTCCAACTCGATAATCACCCCCTGTAATGGATAGTATTGCCGGTCAATAGTCGTTCTCTGGATGTATTTGCCGGGAAATAAAATATCGTTAACCTGTTCTATCAATTATAGTTTAAAGTTATATCTACCAAAAGTGTTTACATATTGTATTCCCCAAATATGTGCGACTATATTCTGATCTGTGCAATACTATCTCCATGTCCTTGTTCCACGTTCACACTTGTTGTAGTAGTGACGTATTATTGGTTGAAGAATCGTGAATGGGCCAGTAGGCCTGTGAGTGTGTGTGTGTACCGGTGCCTGGTATATCAGTACGGTATTGAGTATTTTGACGACACAACACTAGAATGGTGGGTGGAAGGGCGGGGGCGGGTGCCTCCCCTGCCTCTACCTCTGCCTCCCTTGCATGGCTACAACACCCGATCGGTGCCTATCGGAGCCTGAGTAACAGGTGATATCATACTTTCCGACCAATTGTTGAAGGAGATTGGAACGGTCATTTCATCTACCAGAATAGCAATTTATTTCAGTTATGAAAATACGTCTTGCTTTAAATTTACCTTAAAACGTCAACATAACCTAAAATTATTCCTATATTTACGTTTTAAAGTTAATTTTCTAAATACTGAAAACAGATACACTGTATGATAATATATTTTTAAAAAATTAACCATAAATTTGTTTTAGGATATATTATTTATTTATAGACAGTTCTCAAATTATGCATAAAAACGTTTATTTTCACTGATATGTTAGCCTGTTGTTAAAAAATTCTGTAAAAGTAATTAGCTATAAACTAATACCTATATACTGATAGCAGTTCACTACGTTTGTGACAGCATGTTTTGTCGAAGATCAATAGAAGACTGGATAGGGACATTAACAATGCAGCCCTCGTTAAACCTTTAAACTTAGTTCACTGCTCTGACATAATCATTGCACTACGCATTTACTACAAAACCTGATCACCAATGTTATGCTATTTTATTTTGAAACGATATCCAAATTAGTACTTTTTGTCACAAAAACTATAATAAAAGCACCCTAAATAATTTAGGGGGCTAATGTATGTTAGTTATTAACATTAATGTATGTTAGTTATTAACATACATTAGCAAGACTGTCTGCTTATAGTTTAGTTTAATATCTAAAGTCATAGCTATTCAATATAACGTCTGGCTTTTATAAATATTAACGTTTATCAGTAATCTGCTAAATTAAATAAATATATTAATAATCCCTGGATACATTGAAGTATTGACATTCCAGTGGTAGTAAAAGAAAATTATATAGCAAGAGGGATGACGTCACATGAGAATAATGTGGTCAGCTGAGATTCTTACAAAACAGCCACACGGCAAGAAAATTTGAAGTAACAAATAAATTAAATAGTAGAGAACTGAAAAAAGGCTAAGCTAAGAAATGTTTTGTAAAAATCCTTTCATTAACAATACTATTTATGTTATAAAGGTATCGTTTTAGATTAATTTGAATTGACTCTCAATAATACAGATGTATGCTAGTATATTTCTTTATGGATACATTTTATAAAACATACTTTTTTACCTGTACCCAACTGACAATGCATACCCTGAAATACTGGTAAATGAAGAAATCGAATCCAGGTTTTAGATTTTTATATTACTTGGCAAAGTTTCAACTAAAAGTTTCTACAAATTCCCTTTGTTTGTTAAATCGAGGCAACACATCTTGGCCTTAATTCGAGTTTGTCACAAGAGCTCTTGTTGAGCTAAAAGTCAAGTCATCCAGGTGATTTTTATCAGTGCCTTATCCATGATTGATACGTTCTAGAATCTCGTTTAAAAAGATTTTGTAAAATAAATACAGGATTTAATCTCTTTTCATATGTAACTTTGTACAACCTTTATACAAAAACAATAATATATTTTAATCTAAATGTAATTGTTTGATTTAATTACGTTTTTAAGACAACCAGTTCGGTAAACTCGTTCGGTATAGTGAACAAAATATTAAGCATGGCGTAATTTTTTTGCTTTTAGGCATCCAACAGGCCAGTACTTAATTCACCATGGACTTAAAATACAGGCATATATGGATTATAACTACTTACCTTAAACCTATATTTTCTATATAGAGTGTACTGAATAAAATCCACCGTGTTCAATCAACTAATCTTAAATGATAATTATAATACAAGTTTTTTTTAAGTATACAATTAACGATTTAGTATATATAAATCCAGAAGGCAAACATTTATGAGCAATACTAATTCAATCCTCTTGGTTTTAATAGTAAATTTTAATTGTAGTATAAGGACAACAAAACTATAGATGAACCGTGTCGTAACATATTGAGGGTTTCAAATGGCCCTATTATATAAAATTTATTAACGGTTTCACTTAAAATCAAAATTAAAAATAATTGATTAAGTAATTAAAAATATACCCCAGTACGTATATAGATTCTTCTCACATATCACGGTAATCATTTAGCTACCTTGTATAACTATTTCACATTGGTTTTGCTAAAAATGTATTTATCAAAACAAAATAAATTACGAATAATCCTTTAATGTCCTTTAATTTGTGGGTGTCAACTTTCCGAATTTTACTAGTGCAGTAGGCGCATAGGTGTTTCTCATTATTTTCACTGAAATCACATCGTTAAAATTACCAGATATCCTGACGATTATAGGTAGTATTATCCATATTCATTCAACATTGTAGGAAAAATCTCGTCACTTCTCTTGAACTTGTTAGTATCGACTTTAACAGCGTGTATTGCTCTAATAGATGTATAAAGCTATCCAGGAGTGATGTTGATCCATCGTAATCCCAATAATCCAACCACAGGCTGGCGAGTAAGACTACGGTGTTTGTCTGATAGCTTAGCTAGTGGTGACGTCATAGCAAGCCTTGTTTGTAAACCTTCCATAATCTATCTGTAGGAGTTGTGTGGCTTTGAACAGCGTCTTCATCGTTTGCTAGGCATCAATTATTAGGATTAGAATTCAACGTAGTTGTTTTATTAAATTATTTAAATTGTTTCTGATTAAAATCTTTTAAGTTTACTTAAACCCTTGTAGCCTGGTATAATAAAATCTTTACAAACTAGAAATAATCTAGTACCACCGAGTTATGCACAAATAGGAGGTAAATATAGAAAATAATTGACAAAAAAATCTTTTTCATTCCTTGAATTTAATTAAAACCATCCTTAGATAGCCGTTAACCTTGGCAATAACTGGAAACTTTCGAAACAGTATGAATATATGCAAAAATTTTATTTAAATATATCTTCTAACACGTGAAACCTTTATTATGTTCAGATAGAGTATATTATATATAAATTTTTTCGTAGTAGTTTTCGGTATTGTTTTCACTTATGTATAAAATGAACAACAAAAAATTAACAGCAATGTTATATTATGACGTATGTGTGTTTGCTTAAATCTAACCGTGCCATCATGCACGGTGACTAAAATTCCGTTTCGATTAGAAGTATTATACAAAGTGTGGCTGTACACGTTTAGAGTAGTATTAATATAAACAACTATAACCAAACGAACACAATTTACATTAATAAAGAATGGAAAATGTGTTTTGTAAAAAAATATGATACTTAGTTTAGTTAGTATTTTAGTTTAGACTAGCAGTAAGCCCGTTCTTTGTACAGGCTGTAGTATTCAGTTTGAAGAAGAAAGATTAAACCAAAATGTAAACCTAAAATCCTATGAAATCAGTATAAAGAAAATAAATAAATACACAGCTTTATTATTTAGCATTACGTTACAATTGAATAGATATTGCGTAAAAAGTGGCTTTTAAATTCTCGTTATTTACTTTTTTCAGATTTCAATGGTTCAAAATCAATAACCAATAACTTACTAACTAATATTGATTTTAATTTGACAGCTGTTTTTCTTTCTATTAAATAATTAATCTATAAAGACAGCTTATTATAGCCAATAGGTGATAGGTGAAAACTGAAAGCAAATATTGCGTAAAAAGTGGGTTTTAAATTCTCGTTATTGACTTTTTTCAGACAACTTAAAGCATTGAAAACCCTTATCTGAAATATTTAGAAGAAGTGATATAAATGTTATTAAAATTAAAGGTTAAAATACCTGTAGTGCTGTCGGTGATCCTAAGTTAAGGTGCTGACTTGGGATCACCGACAGTACTACAGGTATTTTAACCTTTAATTTTAGTAAAATCAGTGATCCGGAGGCTACAATGGTTAAACTTTATTGTTATCAGTTCTCCCGTTTATTTATTTTTTTTTTGAGAAGACGTCGTAAAGTGCCTTGTGGAGCGTCACAGACAAAAAGACGGACAGACACAAATTGAGATAAGACTGGTTTCGTCTTCTCCAACGTATGAAACGTATAAACAACTAAAATGTTAATAGCTCTGAACAATGTACAGACAAAACTCAAACTTTATTTATATAGATGCTTGTTCAGTGAAATTCAGTATTCGTGAATCTAAAGCGAACCATGTCAAACCTAACGGTCGTTAGGGGTTACAAGCGTGTTGTTGTAAAACAACCTAGTAGAAATAAAAACGTTATAAAAAAACTTGGCTTCGACGTTGCGATAGGAAATTTAAGTTTTGAGGTGTAATGTTTTCTCTACTATCTTATCTTGTTTATATTACCTGCGTATTTACTTTGTCAATATTTAAATTGTAAGTGTGAAGCGACCTTAATTGACGTCGAGGAGTATTTTTGGAGGACAGTTGAGTGCGACAGCAAATTTAAGAACAATATAAACTATACAATACTAAATAGTATATTAATATATTGAAAGAGATTATCTGAATATCCGAATAATAGGTTCGTCAATTATTTTATCTGATTAGGGAATGATACAAAAAATCTAATTCACCAAAACAAAATTAAATACAGACTGAGTTTCCCAATAACTTTAGATATATTTATAAGTTCACTTAAGTAGTTTAAAAACTGTATTACATAAACTATAGACTAGTAGTATTACGTTTTTTACTATAATTTGAAAATAATTTTTACGATTAATTAGTAGAACGGTTTTATAAGGAAGGAGGTGAAAAAGTCTTTTTTGGTCTATACCTAAACTATAAGTTCCTTTACCTTACTATATCAACTACATTTTTCACAGATGTAATACTAAATACTTACTATGAATGTGAAATTACATCAAATTATGTACATTGGCGTGGTTAGACTTGTAAGGTAGTTAACTTGGTCGTATGTAGTTTTGGTATAGAACAAAATAATCACGTCTACTTGCTTCCTCCTAATTACACTACTACTTACATTTCAGAAAACTGTTAAAAACATTATTCCAATATTCATTTTGGATGAAAGGCTTTAGATTACTCAAAATCGCTTACTGGTGAATGCCTGAGGGAAGGAGGCGCTTCGGGGTGGCACCGGGCCAAATTAGCATTTGGGCGTGTGGCGTCTATTTCCGCTTGCCATTATCGTCAACCGAGCGAAAAATGCACCATTCGCTCAGCTTCATTATAAATAATCGTCTTTTCAGGCGAGAAACAAAATAACAATATTCTTCCAATTCTTCTAAATCTACATACTATTAAAAATAAATGAACTTTTACATCTAGAATTAAAATGCAATAGGAAATTAGGTAAATATTTAAACAAACTGTGTAATCTTCTTTAAACATGTTTTGACGGTTTCAAAGATTTCAAATATTCCTAATTTTTAATTTAAAAAGCTTGTTCATATATGATGATTATTAAAAATGAATGCAAAATAAATTAATTTTCAACATCCTTCCGGAGTTTTGACATGGCTATGACTTTGCTCAGAGGGGTGTTGGCAATTTGTGCGACCAAAATTTGAAACAGCGATGTCATTTCGCTAGTGGCGTCATATGCTTAAGAATGTCATATAGTTATAAGCACAACGGTTTAGAGGAATAATTGAAAACATTCCCTTAAGATATACATGATCTAACCTGTTCCCCATAGGAAAGTAAATGCAAAATGTTTGTCCACAGTAATGTGATGGCAATACAAGCGCAGCTGAATTTTTTTTAAATTTAACAAAGTTGAAGTAACCAGTTAAAATTCCATTGGGCTTGTAGAAACACGTTGTCAGTTCAGGTACTACTAGTGGGTGTATTACGTAACTATGTCCCATTAAGAGATGATTGAATTGGTGTAAGTTAACATGGTTAATTCGAATACAGGAGAGTGCAGGAGCACCAAGATTCTTTGATAGGAGATCAAGGTTTAACTGTAGAACCAAGACTCACTAGAAGTCAAGGAGGGCCCAGCACAGTGGGGACCTTCCTCTTCACTAAGTATGTTTAGCTAACCTAGCCCGAAACCACCAACCTAACCTATCCTATTTTTCCTATCTAACTCTTACTATCGTAGTATCTTACTATCGCACTGGTCGACGTTTCCTTGCAACGATTAACGAGTGGATTGGTTAGAAATTTTGGTCTTCAAATACACTCTTTATTAACAACAACTATAACAACCAATCTCTACAAAAATAATAAAAGTTCAACTTTTTAAATTGTAGAAATTTAAATAAAATGTTATATCATATACTCACTCATACGACTAATTAATTTATATTTTTTGAAACTATTATAGTTATTTAACCGAATACTCGTATAACTAAATTTTTTGAAATTATAATTAATCCTCTGGCGAAAAGTGTGTTTAAAAAAAGAATCAGTCCATTGTATTAGCACATGTGTGATATTTACTCGTAAAAATACATGCACCGATTGCATAAAACGTAATCCACGTATAAAACGAAATTTCTAAACTCGAAACCCCTCTATAATAACATTAGATTGGACTCGTTAATACGGTTAAAAACAAAAAAAAGAAGAAAAAAAAAAAAAAAAAAAAACTGAAATCACGAAAGTTCCAATACCTCTGAAAATACAAAGAATAAATCACACACGATCCTGGAATAATAAAATTTTAAATATTAGTTACTGAAAGTAGAACATTTTCTTTCATAACCTTCGTTATTAAGTCAATTAAATAATTTTTCATTTCACTAAGGATTAAGCAAAGTGTTGATATTAAAAATATATTGTTTACTTTTAACTGTGTTGAATATATAAAAATGAATAATAGTATTTATGTTGAAATTGTTTAAAGTTAAAATTCCATTGTATTACCTGTATAATTCAAGTAAACAATGATAATAAAAAAAATAAATAAATAATAATTATAGTTGATAGATATGTTCTACAATATGTTCCTCTGTTCATTAACTATTATGTTAGTAAAATAACACTTAAATCAGCTGTTACCAGAATTGTTTATTTTTTCATTATATTAAATTTAACAAATGGTAAATTTTTCTAGAAAATGTTTTTCATTTATAATCTTTTAAAAACAATTAGACTTTTTTTATCATTAAATGTTTGATGGGATTTTGTTTATACAGAAATATTTCAAAAATATTATTATTATAAAAAACTATTACAGTTATTCAATTTTTTCATTTTTTACCATATATGAAATGTTTTATTGGCAAAAATGTGATTTTGTTGGATGTTGAGATAAAACAATATGTTAATTTGAATTAATATGTCAGATTAAATGTGTGTAAAAGATTTTTTCAATTTTTTTAAATACAAAATTATAACATATTAAATTAAACTAAAATATTTTTTAATTTTTAATTAGACTATTTGGTAAAAATATTGTCTTCAATATAGTATTAATTGGTTTTGTTTAAATAACTTTTCAATTTTTTTATAACATATTAATGAAATGTAACAATAATTATAAGAGATTATTTGATTTTTAGATACTTTTTACACTAGTAAAAAAAATGTAGCAAAGAACATTTATTTGATAAAATATTACATGAAATTAAACGTAATTTTTGTTTAATTATTCATAAATGATTATTTGTATTAAAAAACGATTGTAATAAAAGAATATTTGGATTAAATATATTATTATAGTTTTGATTTTTTTTAAAATTATGGAACGTTTAAACAATAGTGCTTGTTGATTGAAATATTTCTAACATAAGCAGTTAAGATAAAGTTTTCTAAATATTTTTAATTTTATTTTATTCCAGTATGTGGAATGTTTAAAATCGTTCAAATGTATATAAGGAATAGAGATTTACATTTTAGTCATTTGATTGTGTGGTAGATCTATTGTGGAGTTCCAACAATGTGCACACGTGTTGGCACTTTTCTCTAACATAAACTCGAGACTTTTCTTTCCTTGATTAATATTGATTTTCCAAGGCCCATAGAGGTGAGATGGAGAAGTGCTTAACCCGATAACGGTTCCGTATTAACCGGAATCTATTTAATTTACTTCAGGTGCTCCACTCTTTTATCTCGCAATTCATTCAACATTATCAGACTTTGTTAAAATTTACTTTACCACAGAATAATTTCACTTGAATCTTCATTGCAAGGATGGAAAGATACATAAAATATTGACGAGTGGTATGTTTTACTGGTTTATTGTTTTACTTCTAGCTACTTATAGGGTACCTTGATTTTATATTTACTAATTGTTACGGCTTAAAAAATTTGTTAACACAATTAAAAATTAAAATAACTTTCTTTTGTTACGTTACAAAATAGGACATGTTTATGTATTGTGAGAAATCCCCTGTCGGTATAGTTGAGCTATTACCGTCATCTTCATGGTAAGACCTAGACCAGAGACCAAATTTTGATTTTGTTTTGTGGTCCCCGAGTAACAAAAATACCATTTATTTGAAACTGATACCTGCCCATAGACACAACAACTTACATAAACATTTTCTAACGGAAATTATGCGTACTTGTAGAAGAAAATTTGTGAGTTTATGTTAAAATCTGTATTCATGGTGTGGTTTTAAAAGAGGCTTCGTTTGTCAAAATTAGGTCTCAGACATTTTTACTGATAATATTTATAAAACAAATATGAGTTTTCTTTGGATCGGTATAAGTATAAATTGGATTGGCCAAAAAAACTAATATTAATTTAGGAATTTTGATCTGAGCTCTGTCAAACGATTATCAAGATTACAGAGTTAGTCAAAAGTGCAGATACTCCCTCATAGATGGTAAATGGTTTTAAGGGAGATTGACCAAACAATGTAGATCTGCAAATAATGAAATTATATTTTTGGTAGGTAACACTATTTTGCATATACTCCCAAAAAGGGGCAATGCATTTTTTAAATGGAAACCCAAGCGATTGATACATTATTTCGAAAATCAATTGAGAAATATATACATCTTCATTTCAACCTAGATCTACCAAGGGGTAGCATTTAAAACTGTTATTAAAATTTCCCTCTTGGGTAAAATATTTATAAAATATGTCTGGAACTGTGGTGGAAATTGCTGCAATGCAGATCTACTGTAATGGATCAACTTATTATTTGAATTAGCTACTTAATTAACCTCCGAACAAACTATTGGTTCTGAACTTTTTTATCAAAAACAATTTGACATAAAAGTTAGCAGTGGCCCGCCAGGTTATAGTATAAACACACCGTTGCCAAACAAACAAATATTTTATTCATGAATGTGCCCTAAGATCGATATTCCTACTATGGTAAATATTTGACCGCATTCGTCGCCACTTCCTTACTGTCATGGCTGCTGGCTCGTTGGCGAAACGTATCTGTTTACTATGCTCACTATGCTATTTTGGCTACCGTTGTATTATATTTTGACAGTTCTTATTGAGGTTAGGTGCTAAACAGTGCAATTAAAAAGACTTTACTTAATTATGTCATGAATTAAAAATATATTTTAATTAATCTGTATATTATTAATTTAGAAATCATATAGATAAACTTGTTTTTTTCTGAAAAACATACATAATAATAATAAACATTGAAAACCACAAAACTGTGGTTATTTTGGTTGTTGTATAAAATGAAACAAAACTATTAATAATTTAAATTAAACTAAACAATCGTATCAACATCACTTTACTTAAACGTAGTCACGTAAATACTACAATATTTTTTCAATCGTGGTCAGTTTGTTAAAATTGCATCCAAATAATAGTCATTTTTGGTTAATACGTCCATACAAAGGAAAAATAAGAATGTACAATGGAGATTAACGGATACAATATAAAATATGTTAAGTACTTTTGAGATTGATTTTTATTAACCTCCATATAGTTAAATTAACCTCACACCTCCAAACAATATGAAATATTGTTTCGTAGTTGTTAACCTTTTTTTTAAAAAACGACATGGTAATGATAATGATAATGATAAAACGACATGTGAATAATTTGTACTTTTAAGCTGTACGCGTTTCGGACCTATGACGGTCTATCTTCAGCAGCATAGCCCATTACTTAATGGTTCTCATGATGATTTTCACACACGCACATTTACGTCTGAATAAATATCCACAGTCACATTAGTACACTAAAAACACAAAGTTAATACATAAAAATTGTGGCGAAATACTATCAGATCCGGTTCGGTTTAATGTCGAAGGCTTACTGAAGTCTAGACTCTGGAGGGAAGCTACGTCATCTTATCAGCTGATATACGTTTAATTCAGGTTCTAGTTGTTGAGTGCAATAAACAGCTTATATGACACCTCATGGGGGTTTTAAAAAAGGTAAACAACTTTGAATCCTATTAATAGGTGTCAAGGCTGTTTAGTGATTAAATATAAAATAGTTTTATAATTTTAACTTTTATTAAAATATAAAACTAATGCCGGACAAAAATCTAATCTCTAACAATATGCCCCCGGGCGTATTACAGCAGTTTAGTAGCACAGTAACTTGCTGGTAACACTCTGTGGTCCAGCAGGTAAAAGGTTGCTGGAGCTTAAATTTCAAGTAAATAGGTCTGATTTTATAAAGAACATATATGTATACAACTAAAATGAGATCGGGCTACTATAAAAGTCCTTATACTTTTAGTTTCATGCATAAAAAGTGTAAATTATATATGTGAACTGTGGAATAAAGCATATTGGGACAAAGGAAATCTAAGGTTAAATTTCGATTTGAAGCTAGTGAATCCCTATAAACCCAGTACAGCGGTGTAGCGCGTGGAGGGTGGTAAAGAGGGAATTTTCACCCCAAGACCAACCGCTCTCAACACAAGCATTCTTCTGCCTCTTCACATTGGCCATTTACTGTTTTCTTGAACATCACAGGAACTCCGGTTTTTACCTTTCGCATATTTATATATAAGATAATTGTAATTTCCAATATATTTAGGAATCCCTATTTTTCCCAAAAAACCATTAATTTTTTTCTAATTTAGCCACGGATTTTTATGCTGATCCAAAAACAAAAAACTTTTAAGTTTAATTTTTCCATTAAATGTCTAAGTCGTGTTTAGCTTATTTTACATTTTTGCTTACAGGTTGCTTAGAACCGAAAAAACGCACACGTGACAATTCCTACAAATCGGATTTTTCTAAGGAACTATGATTTACATCTGTTTATAATTTTGCCAATCATACGGATATGCCAGATATTAAACTTTTAGAATACAATCCTGTCCATTCTTCGAACACAGTAGACCTATTTTATATTACTCAAAAAAATTTGTTTTTATTGTTGGGAGTAAGTTTAGAACATTTTTAAAATGTTAACAAATTATTAATACCTGTGTCTGATGACTAACGGTCCGATTCGTACGACTAAAAGTTAAGTTTTTTTATATTTCAATTTTATAGATCCTTCCAACTGAATAAACTGTAAATAAACGCAATCAGAGAATTGAACCATATTTTCTCCCTTTAAAATGAACTAAATTATACCCATCTTAATCTATTCATGCTCTTTTTATGCTCCTAATGCACTTTATCACACAATTAACGTGACTGGGACTGTGGCGACGTCCTGTAATCCAGCTACTTGGAGGTCACGAATTGTGGATAGTTGTGAGAGATGGTCGGTGGATGTAGTTTTCTCTTGTGTGAATTAACGTCTGCACTATTGAATCATGCGTTAATCCACAAATAGCATCCTCATAATTAGACTAATTCGTAATTTAGAGGCCGTGGTTCGGATTCCACGCTAAACTGTAGGTCCATTAATTACCATCGGCTGTTGGGCTATTAATTAACAGACCTGTCTAAGGACATCCTGCATTCATTCCTCATTCATACTTGGCTTAAAATACCTACCTGGGTAGGTCGCCATTTCAGTTAAAAGTATAAAAGTAAAGTATAAAAGTATAATTATTTACGTATGAAAATAACCTCGAAAAATCTAAAGATTGACAAATAATCACGCAATTTCACTAACCCCCTCCCAAAAAAATATAATAACATTTTTGCTTGGGTTTTATTTGGCAATGTGACCATGCACCACTTGCCAAGTTTCATGCAAAACGGTTTTAAAATAAGGAATCTGTCAATAACATTCATTTGCATTTTAGTCATTTTAGTCATTTCATTTGAGTCATTTTGCGTTCTTATTTTTTGCCAGAAAATCCTACTAAAAAGATTTTTTGACATAAAAAGTAGCAGCCAGAAGGTAATGTGATAACCACTTTTTAGGCCAGGGACCCTTAAATGGGTATTTTACTCTCTCATCACAAATTTGAAAATTTTGACGAAAACAATTCTATCTCTGTATAGTGTGTATATGGGGAGCAAGCAAAATCGGGCAGTTTGTACACAATGGCTGTGCAAATATCACCCAATCCACTGTCCGTTTTATGAAAGGTATTTCCACATCGAGTCGACCCTCCTGAGAAATATCTGCTGGAGGCAATTTGGACTCAGAGGCAGAAAACGATATTTCATACAAATGAGGGTGTGCGATCCTGCCAGCCGAGCTCAGATTCGTGAAGAATCTTTTCTTTACCTTGGTTTCGGGAACCCATCCTGTTAATAGAATTTATATATCTACAGAAATAAATATTTAGCCTTAAAAACTATTTGAATGTGATGTGATTGGAAATTCAACTCTCTCAATTCTCTTTTGAAACCCAAAAAAAGTTTTTAAATAATAGCTCATATTTATTTTACAAAAATAGTAAATTCTATGTGCTAAGTCTAAGTACTATTTATACATACGCTGAAGCTCAATAATAAACTATTTAAAGTATCTGCTTTATTATTTGTTTGAGCTAAAGAACCTTTACCATTTCTTTGTAATTATTAAAAATGTCCACGTTATTTTAACTTAGTTATTTAAACTAGTTATTGTTATAAAGTTATTTATATATCTTTCTCATTCTTTTTTCCAAAAATATGATTTAATACTTTTTCATGTCTCCACTGAATTAATTTTATGAATGCTTCATAATAATAAAATGTCTTAAAAAACTATAAACCTCTTGCAATCTACTCTAAGTTGAAGATTCTTTGGCCCAAAGCAACGTCACAATATATTTTTTAATTCAATGTTGATGTGTGGGAAATGAGTCAAAATCATCGCAGACTCTCGCTCGCTTACTGACTCAGCTCGCTGTAACGGTTGCCAACTATTTTTTATTATTTTCGTACAAGGACGAAGAAGGTCCATGTATTCCAAAATATTTTGGAAGTAAAATATGTCAAATATAGGGTTAATCGTTTTACTACGTGTTTACTTGACAACCAAAGACATTCCAGCAAATAACAATTTTGTTTTAAAACAGTTTAATTTTATTTCTTACAAGTCCAATTGAGGCAGAGTGAGACAGTACAAACTTGTCCAATTTTCATGAAACCCGTTCCGAAGCATATTACACTTGTAATACCAACTGTCAAGCTTGGCGCACAACTTTAAAACCACAAAATAATGAAAAACGTTTAGTACATTTAATAACGGAAAAAACGCTAGGGTTAAATGACCCAGAACGTTTTGCAAAGTAATTACAATTTTACAGACGTATAAAGAAGAGCATCATACACCTTTATTGGTCTAAACTATCCATCCTGATTTGTTTAGTTGGATGTATCCGTTAATACATTTCAATACAAATTAATCATTAGTTCATTACGTGGCTAAGAATATCCGTACTTCCAAATAACATTATAAATACTTTAAGTTAGTTTAGGTATTTTTAGTTGCAGTAATTTTGTTATTTTTCCTTTCACTCCAAACCATGTATCAGCCTAGTGTATTAAATGGTCCTTAGAACAAACAAACGATGGTTTAACAAACAGTTGATTGTCAAGCGCTGAAAGTTGGCAAGGTCCGACATACCTTGGCACAAGCAACCAATCAAGGCTCAGCATTGCCAGCATACTGGCTTTCAAACACAGAATCATTGCCTTTCTTACCCCTCATATTTATACCAGCGGTTATATGTCTTTTAAACCTGATATCCGTATAGAAATAGGGCCTAGCTAAATTATTTCATTTTACCACTTCGATATATTTCTAATAATATATATGTTTAACAAAATATGATATTAATTGGAGATAAATATGTTTTACCTTAATTAATTGTAACAAAAATATGTTATTTATTGGTGGTAGTTTATGGCCTCTTCAAGATTTAAACATCTTTAAATCTCTGTTTAGTATACATAAAAAAGGGAAACAATCACTTACAATAATTTTATAATACGATTCGAAATATTCATTACGGTTTGATTGTGATATACGAACCGGTCAGGATTTGGCGTGATGACTCGCAATGAAATATGTGATCGTTAACAGATATGAAAATATGGTTATTATTATTACTGTAGCAACGGGTTGGGCGATTCAGTCCTATAACTTCCACTTGGACAATCTAATGATCACTGGTGTGGCCATAATCTGGACACAACTTTCCGATGGTTGGATACTAGACAAGTTGTATCTTTTCGTTAGGCCACTTTTTTTAGATCCTTGGAAATTAAATAGCTTGTGTATGTAAGCACGTAAAACAATACTACATTTAATTAACTTCATCACACTTACACACTCATATTCACCTGTTTTTTTATAAATATTTTTTGTTATAATCTTAGATTAATAATAATAATGAGGAATTTATGTAGATAATATTCCATAATACTCCCTGTACTTTTATTTTTCGGCGTGAGTCACATGGGCTAGCCAGAGGTGGCAGTTAAAGATCTGACAGGAGACGCCGGCTTTGACTTATCTAGCTTTCTCGTTATCCCTGAGTTACCTTGTCAGTTACTGTTATTTTCAAGTTCTCTGTAAAACAATGTCAATTTATCAGTTTCATCACCTCCAGAAAACGTGTGTGTATTGACAAAAATCAACATAATAAACATTTTGAAGTTTGGGTACGTCAAAATTATTATTTTTTAAATTATGTATTTTAAAAATGGCCAAGTCCTTTGATTTAACGGGGACAAACTTTGATTTTTTTTGGGGGGAAATAAATTTAAATAAAATATAACAATCAGGTTGCGAGGGTGATTGGTGAATTGACGTGACAAACCTTAGAAAAGGTGATTGGGCACGTTGGGAACGGTGCCAGGCCACACTACTCACTGGCTCACTAGAGTGGGTTCACGGCCACACTGATTATAGACCAACCGGTCCGACTATTCCCGTACCGATTGTGGCTGAATTAACAAGTGTCTTGGAATTGGATTTCCAACGAATCGCTGATAATTGAATTGTTGCAATACGAGTTGGAATAGTTGTAAGATCGGCTTTATAATGTACTGGTTTGGGACGTTTAAATACAAATATACTTACTCATGAAGAAACTTATCATGATAAACAATAAAAACCTTGGTTCTTTACCAAATAAGGACAAAGAAAAATACATTTTTAGTTTAATATTTAGCATTAACATACAAAGAGTTACAGAAATTATATTAAAATATACGTATTGTTATTAATTAAAACTCTCACATGTATTACATCAAATATTCATATTTAATTAAGTATTGTTATGAAATATAATTTGAATCAAAACTAATATTTAATTAAGCATGGTTTTGAAATATGATTTAAATCAAAGTTCAATGTAAAAGTATTGTTTTAAAATATAATTTAAATCAAATTTCGATGTAATAAACGAATATTGATTTTATTTTACAGCAGTATTTATTCATTTAAATAAAATTACTTACATAGATCAAACGTTATGTAACACTTAAAAATTATATCTAACATTGCTTAAAACTTGGTTTTTGAAAGCTCATTATTTTATTTTCATAATGGGTGGGATAGTTCAAAGTAAACAAAAACCATCTCCAAAAAATATAGCACAGGGAAAATAAGTTGCATAACTACTGTAGGCGCTGTCGTTTATACGGACCAAACGAATACAAACGCCGAGTTTAGCATTACAGAAAGAGAGAAAGACACAGACAAAATTTGAGATAAGATCAATTCGGCTTTTCTGGGTTATGAAACGTAAAAAACCAAAATATGATAGCTCCAAGGAATATACAGACAAAACTCTAATTCTATTTATTTCGAATCGGCTGTTCCATGTTAGCCTATAATAGGTGTAATGTGGCAAACGCCCATGTGATAAGACATACATTGGATGAAGAGAACCCTTATTTAATAATTTACCTTAGGTGTTTTAACCAGTAACAATACTTACAAGAAGTAGCTCATAAATAAATATTGAATGCACAATTAATATATAAAGAGTGACAATTAAGTCTTAGATTGACTTTATAACTTTAATCTGAAAATATATTGGCACATCATTACTGGCACATAATTTAGATAAAAAATGGTGGCAGTTTGAAGTCAATAACTTCCCATTTTTAAATCAGCGATTTTTTGCATCAACATTTTAAGAGTAGCCTTAGTGTTTTAGTAGCTTTAGTGTTTTAGTTCAAGATCTTTAGATTGATGTACATAACCTATACTTAACTTTAAGATTTTCAACTTACTCCCCATGGGCCGTTGCCCATAGGTGACATCTGATCACCATGATAGTGAACATTTAAGATAGTTGCAGCTTGGAGCGAACCTCCTTTCTTGAGAGGACTCTGCAACTCTTTAAAGCTTATGTAAAAAGGTATTATACTGTTATGAAAATATAACAAGTTACTGAGGTTGTTATTACAGTAACTTAAGATTTTCTGGTGTTTTTTCACTAAAAAACTATTACTATTATTCATATTATTAATCTTACCGTTTATTTCGATTGTTTGGATAAATATAACAGGTACACGAATGTATTAGTTATTAGGCTCAATAAATACGTCTAAAAATTTAAAAATTTTATGTTTGCTTAGGTAATTTTCAAGATAGGTTCTGACTCAATTTTTAACATATTCACACGTTGCTATTTGAATTTTTAATATAAGTTTTAACCGATCTGTTTTATGATTAGGTACCTATATATATATATATATACTCACAGTCTGAAGGACTTTGAAACCTATTAAGTGTTTGATTTCTGATCAAAATATATTATTTTAAACACTTTCTTCTTTAAATTCCTACATCACGATCGGATCAATAATTAATTTTGGTTATTATAGTTTGATTACTTGAATATACCTATTAATGCTTTATCATTTATAACCTATCATCCAGGATAAAAAAATAAATAAATATTAGGACAATGTTTCTATACATTTTCTCAAGCAAAAGTCTCAACTGCCAGTGTCTAATGCTAAACAGGGGATTAGCATGTTTAACAAGACTATTTACAATTTAAGTGTGTCTAATGCAATTAGACTGTTCAATTTCATGTTACTGTGAAGTTAAATAACGAACCATTCAATGTTGTTGTGTTTAAAACTGAATAGTAATCACTTTTGTTGCAAGAAACAAATATCAAGTACATAGTGACGGAAACCATTCTTATTTTATAAAAATTCATCTAACAGGAACTTTTCATTTACCATGAACGTTTTCAATATTTGAAAAATGGTTATGTGATTAGTGTTAATTTGTTTTTTTTTATTATTTCATACAGACAGAGCAGTTTAAAGTCAGGCGATGAGTTGAACGCAATGTTGGGAGGGGACGGAGCAGGTCATCTCAGTTTATAATAGGAACTCCACTTAAGGATGCTTTAGGAAATGACTCCAGCCAAAATTAAAACATAGTGCGGGAGTACTCATTAAACCTGGATAATCTAAGCTCGGCAATGCTCAACAAAATGGAGGAAACAAATACTGGAATGTCTAATATCCATTATATATTAATGGACATCTGAAGTGCCACATGTACTAAACGTGATAGCGTGATAGTATCCTTTCTTTCATGTATTACGGATATGGAACAGTTATGAAATTATAAATTAGTTAAAACTTTGTTATTACCAACACAACCACATACTGAACGTAAAAATATACGCTAATATAAAAGGATATGTTTGAATGAGTATTAGAAATGGTCAACAACGAACGAAGCTATTGCTCAGCAACTATGGTAATGTTTCGTAGCTATATTTATTTCAAAATTAGTTGAAACAGTAAAATGTGTTTTACTTTTTGTAGTTTAACTTTACCCTAGTTAACTCCTGAAAATACTAAATGTTTTTCTGTAATTTAACAACACTAGATAAACAAAATTTTTTTTAACTGTTGTAGAAAATAATTAATATCCGATTTTGACTTTCTAAAATATTTTTTTATAAAATATGTTCCTGCAAAACTTAATTATTATAATACAGTTTATAGTTATCGAACATTTTATTTATAAACTAATTTCATTATATGAAATCTTTACAAATGGTTAATACTAAGTACTAAAACATCACATGATTTTAATCGTGGTTAACAGACTATGAAAATATTTTTAAAAGAAACTAAACAAATTATGATGAGTGACTTTGTAAAATCTGCAGAATACAAGAGTAAAAAACTTGATTAAATCGGGGACTTGTCAAGAATGTCCCCCTCATTCCCGTCAACGTTGCTAAGCGAGATACGAGCGATACGAGTTTGCATATCTGAACAAACATTTTATTACAGATTTAAAATTAATTTAACATTTTTATATTTTACAATATAGAATAGAATTTTTCTGTTTTTTCCATTCAGTTCTATCCCATTAATATGGTTAAATCAATGCTTATTGGGATGGATGAATTCACTCAATTTTGAAATTACTAAAAAAACCTTAGAAACAATAAAGGTTGAAAGGAAAATAAAAATTGACGTGGTATTATATCGGTCACATATAATACGTCAATTTTTATTTTCCTTTCAACCTTTTTTGTTTCTAATGTTTCTTTAGTAATTTCAAAATTGAGTGAGTGTTTTAAGTGCATTGCGTATGAGTGGTCTGTCCTTAAAATAGGGAATAATCTAGTATTATTAAATTAGTAGTAAAGCGTTATAAAACTCTAGAATATAACTTTGGCTATAACTTAATAGCTATTTGGTGTCTTAGTACTTTATTCTGATTAATTTAATATTTTGGTATACGTTTCTAATAATTAATTTGTTTTATAGGTGGGGCTAGACTGTTAAGTAATCAACTACACTTCAGAGTAATCAAAAGTATTTCGTAATCGTTTCAGGGGGATCTAAATATACTCTTTTATAATTTCTAATTCTGTCTTAATTTATGAAAGTAAGAATTTTAACTGTACATGGTATTAACGTAGTATGTTCTAGTCCCAAGATAATTGTTTATGCAAATCATACGTATTAGTAAGTTAGCTATCAATACAATTAACCCTTAGGATGGAAAATCTTATTAAGAATATGTGAGACAAATATTAGAGCGTAGATACTGAATATAGTTTGTAGGTTGAGTAAGAAGATATAAATGTGAGGATAATTCAGCTAATAACCGTCTAGACCTCTTACCCCAACGACTCTTGTCGCTACCTTAATAGCATGTTTATGTTTACCGACACAAGATTTACTTACTGTATTTTATTTCATTTAAATATTTGTTTTATACAAAGAGTGAATATAGCATGTCATTTATTAGTGAGGCATGTAATTTTATAACGATTTTTATACTACAAACCATTAGTTAATAACTCTCTTTTTAATACGTTTAGCTAGGTTAATAGAGAAAAATCAGAATTAGCAAAACAATTTTTGAATTATTTAGTGTGAAAGATGGCAAAAGTTAGTTTCTATTAAGTGTAAAAACATTTTAATAATTATTTGGTCAAAATTTGCCAGTACAAAGTTATTTGTAACGTAATCATTGGAAGTTGACAAATCGGTTATTAATTTAAGTGATCAAAATCAGTTTGTACTTTGTTTTGTGGGTTTTAATCAAAATGTATATTTCAAAGTGTATTTTTACATGAATATGTCTTAGCTCGGGGGTGGGGCGTTGTTAACAATTTGCACAACTAAAATTTTAAACAGTGACGTCATATACTTGGTGACATCATATGGCTATAACCACAGCTGTTTAGAGGAACTGAAAACGTTTTCTTTAACATAACCATGATCTAACCGATTTCCCATAGGGAAGTAAATACAATCATGTTTATGGGCGTAGTAGGTATTGTGACGTACTACGATGGTTATGGGTCAGATCCAGGGATTACCAATAAGTCTTTTTTTGTACTGTCCACACAGTAGAGTTTGCTCACTATGCGTATCCTTAATATTATGTCATCGTACAATTTACATATATATCTATAGTCTACATATGGACAAAGTATAAGTTAAAGACGCTGCCTATCCATATTACAAAATTTACATTATTACAAGTATATGGACCATATGGATATTATTAAACATTTCCAATAGTAAACAATGCACTATTTGTCTCATTGACTGTACGTTTTCGTGAAGGGGTTTTATAGATTAAAAATAAGAAAACAAATATCTCCACACACGTTATGTTCAGAGGCTTCTGTGTGCTTTTCGGCATATTACAATATTCCTATCCTCCTCCGAAACACATCCATCACTCGGTTTAGCTTTGCATATTTAACACCAATTTACATATACGCACGTTGAATATGTAATGGAGAAATTATCTGATATAATAGTGATTGTATCAAAGGCGGCAACCTAGCGGATGAATGAAACGATATATTTTTAAACCTTACGAATTCTTTGAGTTCTGTTCTCGTCTGGTTAGCTGTAAATACTGGTATAGCTATTTAATACTGAAGTAGTTTATTTTGAAGTAGTTAGTTTATATTTTTAATATTGTGCTTTCTGTATAATGAATGAAAAAATGAAGCTATGCATTATTACACTTATTTATAAAACTGTTAATGTGTGTAGAAAGATTCCGGACGTTACGAAAACATATTACCAAGATAACAATGAGATAATTTAAACTCAAATCAATATATAATAATTAAGTCAAACACAGTGTTTATAAGGGGAATATGAAAATGTATTTTGTAGTTTACTTATCAATTTAGTTAAGGAATATCTAGAAAAACAAATTTAATGTATATCATCACATCGTTGTGGGTTTGTTTGATTTTGTTAGTAATACTAGACATCCAGCTAACCTAATCATTTACTAATGAGCCAACAATGTCATGGGGCTACCGTTCAACGAATCAGACGTAGAACCCCTAAGATGTCAGCTCAGCTACGTTTTATTATTTTTAAATATCATTTTGTAATGTTAAATAAATAGATTGAATGCAGAAAACCCAATGTGACAATACTCTATACCCTGCCTCAAAAGTGAAAGTACAAACGACACCGACCCAAGTTTACACCCTTCTTTACACACAACATAAATATGTTCCAGTAAAAGTTCTTCTGGCAAAACCTCATCTGAAACAATGTAATAAACTCTAAAATTAGAATAAATACCACAACTATAGACTTAAATAGAAAATTACTTAAACTTATAGTTCATTGTAAAATATAAATATATCGGTATTTGAATGATAATAAAATAATAATATAATCTTTCATGACTGTATTATCCTTCATTGATCAGATTTTCAAAATGACGAACAAAATGTTTAAAGTTACCAATAATTACCCTAGCTATTAATATGCAATGCTGCAGTAAAACGATACAAAAGACTAATGGGATATCTCAGGGTGATTTGTTTAATCATTCCCCCAAAAATATTAATTGAGAATATTTTCCAGAATTCTATTTTTGAAATATTTATTTTGCCCTAGCACAATACAAATGAAATGAAATACAGAATAACTAACCATACATTCTGTAGATGGTTTCATATAAGAGTCATTATTAGTAGCTGTATAGGAATAACGTACATTAAGTGATGTATTAACGCAGAAGCCATTGAAATATATTTGATGGACGCAGCATATTCGATGTGGTGATGAGGGTGTGATAATAAACTTGGCTAGATACAGAAGACTAATGATCCATCAGCATACTAATTAGCAACTGTCAGCTTTTAATGAAATATGGACTGCATTAATAGCAATTGTGGATAAGAGAGTTGCGTTCTGACCTCAACAACACATTTCAGACTTGCCTCTTGGTTGAATTATGATTACTTAGTTGTTCCCATGTATATTTTGTCAATCCTGTGTCATAGTGTGTAGCCTGTGCCAATCCTTGTGTGGTAACAACAATAGGATAATTCATATTTTTTAGTCCGTGTCAATCCATGTGTAGAAAATATCAACTGAATGATTCAAAATCTTTGTAGTATATGATATCCAGTATATAGTGTGAGTTTAATGCCTTATTTGTATGTTTTTTAATTAAAGGAAGCTTCCATCCTTGAATAAAAAATTTAAATGTATTTCGTTTAATTATTATTTAAAGAAGTAAGAAAGAAAATTATTTTTTGTTTCAACAAAAAAATGCTTTACATTATATTAGCTTTATAATAACAACTACTGTATGCAAATTAAAAACATAGATATTAAAACGGATAAAATACAAGATATAGAGTAATGTATCCTATATAGATGGAAAATAATCATTAATAGTAAATTGTTGTATTGATGAAAATAAAATTGCATGTTTCGTGTCTGGTTTGAGGCGTATACTTCAATGAAATTAAATCTCAAGATTCAAGTAGACAGTAACCAAGTAGAGAAAATAGTATAATAGTTCCGATTGACTACATTGTGCATTTAATAATGAACATATTAATCATTTCCATGAATATCCCCCTAATCGAATGAATGAAAAACTATACTCAGTGCACACATTTGTATCAGACAATACTACTGACTCGTTACTTTACAGTAATTAATAATTGTTATTAAAATAAAATATGACTGAACGTCAATATATGGTAATTTTTTCAACTATAGTAAAAGTGTTAATTATACCTTGCTTTGAATAAATGGGGTTATAAGCCCTCCCCACAATTTTTGTGTGAACCAAACAATTATTTTACATTAGGATTTTAAGTATTAAAAGCCATAATGATATAACTTTTAAATAGTTCCTATTTACCAAAGTGATTATGTAAACTAAGTAACTACAAAAACATAACTAAATATAAATGAAAATAATTATCGAAAATAAATAGCTATAAGTCACTTTCTGATTGCATTGGCTTGAAACGCTCAAAACAATAAAATCACATTAAAATGATGTTGAAAAGATTATATACTATAATCTTTCTGTGGTATAACAGTATTCATACATAGATTAAACACACGATAATCAAATTAAGAATCCAGTAGGGCACCTTATGGACTTTATCACAGTGTCATATAAAAGAATACTTGTATAATTGGTTATTAAATCAGTATGATTTTAACAAATTTAAAGAAGCTAAATATACAATAGTATCCAGCCAAATTGGCAATGGCACGTTTCCCTTGGCAATGACTCATTAAGCCTGACCAGGGGGCCTGTTCGGCAGCAAGAATAGCAACGATATGACCGCGGCACCTATCCGGTTAAGTTCTTGGAAACCGGCCATCCTACAGACACTTTTTGGCAATTTTTTTCAAATTAATGAAAGGAAGGAATAATAATAGCTATAAAATGTTCATCAATTTGATAGGTTTTTGGCCAGAAGGCTGATTAGGATTAGGTAAATTTTAAGGCGTATCAAATAAATTAAACGACGTTAGTATCTGATATACTGTTATTTTGACGAAAAATAGCGATATCTTCGGTATTTTAATAATGAAGGTGTGAATGTATAGACCACGATCAGATAATAATAACTTAAATGCAATAAATAGGAAGACCCATTGTTACCCAGAAATAGAATCGATGTAATTTATAATACGTATTTAGGAATACAATAATAGAATACTGGACCAAATTGATATATTTTAATATTTTCTTTTTATCATTTTACACAACAATAAAATAGTATTTTCGGTACTTTATGTACTATATACGCTACATTATTTGACGTAATATAGTGTTATTTGATTCTTCAGTTTGTTTGAGTGAACGTGGAACAAGGCCATATTCCCATTCTATTTTTTAAATCTCATCATTGGGCTCAAATCTAAACATGTTTCATTCTTTTTCAGGAGTAAAACCCAGTTGGCGTTTCTGATGGTAAAAAATGTGACCGATTAGTGGAAGTGTCAGTGTTTATATTTTTATTTGTGAAAGTGGTTCGGAAAGAAAAGTGTTGGAGAAACAACGTTTAGGTGAAAAGGAATGAGATTTTAAATTTAAAAACCATATGGGAAAATAGGGATTTAAATGTTGTCTGTGTGTAGGGAAAAATGATATCGTAGTAGTTTAACCAGTAGCTGTAGCATCTACTCCTCAGGAGGTGAAAGTTCCTAGACTCCTTCCTCTTCCTTTCCTCCCCATCCGCCTCCCCACCACTTTTCTACCACCCGTCTTCTCCTTGTAACTATACTCCTTACATCTACGTCGTGCTTTTCTCTCTTGCCTTAACTCAAAGTGATATAGGGTACTTTTTCATATCCGGTTTATATTGTTAGAAACACGTTATGCAGAAACAAACAAACTCTTCCACTCGTAACAAATCTTCCCTGTATTCAGGGATTTTATGATCCTAGGATTCCCCATCGAGTTCAACAGGGTTACAAATGAGAATATCGAAGAGATAATATATTTTCATTTGGTAGAGTAGAGAACAGTCAGCGTAGTGGGGTCCGCGTCGTGTCGCGTTAGTTGCTGCTGTGCCCAGCAGGCGGCGGTAGAGGCGCCCTCGGAGTCCACGGGCGCCGATGGGGGCGAGTACCCTGTGCCCGCGGCAGCCGAGGTGAACGGCATCGCCCCGGAGGAGATCATACTTGTCACCGCCCCCTCGGTCCTTGCGTCGCAGCAGCTGCACGACATAGAGGAGGAGGAGGACCAACCGAACGAAGGGGTCGAGGTAGGAGACGGGCTGTCGGTCAGTTCGTCGTCGCTGACGATCAAAAAGGACCAAAAGCTCTGCAACTCACCGAGTCCAACCTTTTCCTCCGCGTTCCTAAAGTCTTCGTCTTCTTCCGACCGGAAGAAGCGGAAGAAGAAAGTGCGGACGCGTTCGGTGACCAGTACCACCAGCAGTGATACGTGCGGAAGCGGCGGCGGCGGCGGTGGTGGCGGTGGCAGCACCAAAATGCAGGCGGAGCAGGGGAGCATCGGGGACCTGCAGAAGTACCACAACCGCTATCTCCGCAACCGCAGACACACGCTCGCCAATGTTCGGTATGTTCATTTTGGTATTCAACTATTATTGTTCTAATAAATGTGTTGTAAAATGTTTTTTTAATTGTTTCAATAATAACTTGAAAACGCTAACTTTGTGTTCATAACACAAAAACCGTTAAACTTTTTTTTCGGAAACAGGTTTACTACTGTGGAGATGTAAGAAAATATAAACCTTGAGGTTTATTTTGAGTGGGACGAAATTGCAGGCTGTATCAGTCACTGAAAACCTTGTAATTTTTAAAGGTAATATTAAACTTTTCTGTAACGGTAAATTAAGATTTTTGAACCTTCAATACACAATACAAAAAATACACATAATATCCGAGCAACTTCGCTAGTACGGATCACACAGTTGTCATTCAGTTTTTATCAGTACTGTCCACCTGGCACAAAGACGGCTCAACCCAAGATTAAAACGTCCTACGCAGAATCTGCAGAATATGTAGATCAGCAAAGTGTAGGTTAAAGAGCATGTTTACCCTCTTTAAAAAATAAAGGAAATCAAATGCTATTTTTTAAGGTTTTTAAGGTAATACAGGAATTTACAAAAATTTTACTTAGTTCAATTGATATGGATTATTTTAACCTCAAAAGGTATTTCTAAATAATTAATGAAAAGAAAATACTGAGATTAGTAATTTTTCAAAATCCCTATGCTTCAAAAGTCAATCTTTGAGACAAAAAACCTCAAATCTTTATCACATATAGTTCCTGAGAAGGAATTTCCCTAACATTAAGAAGTATATATGACAGTTCCCCCCTTCAATTTGAAAAAAATATTACTCTATAGAATTTAATTTCGAAATATAGCTCAAAGACCTTTTACATGATGGCAAGGAGGAGCGATGCACGATAAATCAATATCATGAATTCCCGGCCTCCACCGTAGGGCCTACACCGTATGACAAGCTCTAACGCATGCAAATTGTCGACTGCTGTTCGCTTAGCGTTTGCATGCATTTGAATGTTATTTCTACGTCACAACCAAAGCGTAACACACAAATGATCAAGCAAATGCTCGTTGGGCACGCAACAAATAAACGGGTTCGCCTGAAGCCCATGTTCTTTAATTGTTTTATTGAATTGTAAAAACTAAGATACATTCGTACTTTTTGCTTGTAACTTTTTTAATTATGAAAGATATGCAATTTGTTGTAGTACTCGAATATTTTTATTTTATCTCATAATCAAGCAAAAATTAAACATATACAAGAAAATACAGTCGTATATTAATAAGCGTATATACTAGTACTGTATCTATGTACAAAAAAAAGCTATTGGAAAGCTTCGGAAAACAGATAACCAGTGTATGTAAATTAGTACAAATAATATTATAGATAAACGAAATTATTATTATTTTTGAATGTGGAGTGGATTTAAGTTACTGTATATCGTTATTTAGGAATCTTAAAATCAGTAATACTTAAAAAGCTAAGGACATTAATATACTATGTACTTAACTGTATACACAATATTTGTATTAGAATTAATTGTTATTATATTATAGGTTTATTAAAATCTTTATAAAAAATGTTTTATTTTTATAAATTTCAATCACAAAAATATTATTTTATTACTGATATATTCATTAATAATCCTGACAAATTAAAAGGCAGCCTTTGTCAGTAACAAGGCTACGTTATATCATCAAAACTTTTACACTCATTTTTCACACATTTCCCTTCCTTATAAGTTTAAAATACTTTGACCTATCGGACTTGGGTCTCAAGTATCAATAACTTTACTTTCACTAATTCAGATTATTTAAAAATATTTCATATTCATACTCCTTTGATACAGAACTTGACGTATAAGAATCAAGGGTATGTAGAATTTATGAAATCTTTAAGCTTTTTCTAAATATAGTCAGTGTCAAAACGTAGTCACCCCGAAAACCTTTACAGATATTCTTATTATAATTAATTGTTTGTAATAGGTGAAATATTTCTACCTAACATTTACAAATCTACGTAAAACTGTAACACTATCGTCAAATGGAGATTAAAATAATGAATATTACTAAGCAGTTTTTATAATGTACCGGAAGTTTGATGGATTATATAATAGATCTAGTATTTTCCTTATACGCAGCGTAAGTTTGTATAACAGGCAGGTTGCCACGGGCGCAACAGTGATCACAGCTGAGGCTGGTAATGAGGCATGTTAGTGTTGCCAATTCCTCAGCTAATTGGTGAATATGTTCTGCGTGATAGTACATTGCTGATAACTACACGAGTCGTACAATGCGATGGTAGGCTTGCTGTTACGATTCTTTCTTGAGTGATCGTTTTGAATTAATTTTTTATTTGATTTTACAGTCACGGCATTAAAAACTATATATATTTCTTTGTTAAACATTTTGTGTTTCTTAAATGTAATCGTTCATATTTAAAATTTGCTTTCGTGGAATATCTACTTTGGAGTGTGAGTACTGTTAAAGATCTAATTCAATAAAAAATCTGTGTTTTTCACACCATTGAAAATAACATTTGTATTTAGATTTATAATGTATTTGAAATATTTATTATTATTGTTTTTTGAGCACAATTATACATTTGTCTTACTAGAATGTAATAATTTTGACTCTCGTGGTAGCAAACCTATCCCTACTCAATCCTGATGTTGTTCTTATAAATAACAAGTAATTTGATATAACTTTCATGCAATTTAAAATACTATGACATGACCTGGTATATAGATTTATCTGGTTAAAGTCTACTGCTGTTTGTCAAAAAAAATATTGCATTGTTCTTTGTGAGGGAAATATTCTTCCCAATTTAAACCTGAAGAGAAAAAATTTAATTGATTTAATTTTCTTACATGTTTGAATTTTTATACGTATAAGGCTTAGTATGTTATCACAAGTAACTCTTAAATTAATAGAAACTATTCACTTAAGACATAGTTTTTCTTCTATAGGTGTAATTTTGCATAATTTTTAGGCTTGTCATTAAGGGAAACTTATACTTAATGCAATTTAAAGTCCAATGCATAACCGTAAACTACTTTAAAGGAACAGAAGCTCAACACGACATGTGCAGTATATAAAGGTCACAGGATCGATTCAGAGAGATTTCCTTAACATGCTTCCCGTGTGTAGATTCTAGGAGTGGCTGTCAGTGGTCGTTCTGCTATCAATAAATGAACCTGACAAATGAAGCAAGCTGACCAGTGAGCTAGCCGCATTCACCATTCACCATCCACCACCTGTCACTTTTCATATTATACTGAAATTTGTTAATTTTAACCTTCCATTTAACTCAGTTTCGTATATTAGGAAATTTGATCGGAGGTTTATATTTAAATGTTCTAATAAGGTTTAGTTATGAAAGCTTTCTCAATCTCAAAACCACACGTAAAGTATTCTCGAAGATTAATTGAAATAGCTTAATTACAAAAACTAATTATTATTTTTTATAGAAATAAGCTCCGGCGTATATATTTATTTTATGATATCGCGCTATTGTTTTAATCAGTAACTGGTTCTATGAATAAAATTAATGTTTTACGTTCCTTTAAACTACAGAACTCGAAATAATGAAATGTTCAGTTGGAGTAAGATAGCAGTAATAGTTTCATAGTTGATAAATAGCTGGAGTGATCAGTTACAATAAATTAACTAAACCGTTGATTACAATCAAGTATTTATATTTGGTTCTTGTATAAAATCATAATGTAGCATCCCAATGTGAGTGCAGTCCTCTACTTTCTCCTAAATCCTTTTAACTTTTCCCCTTTAACCTTTTTCAAATCCTTTTACTGCACATAGCTAATACAGTTAAGATTTGCTAATATAGATAAGGTCAAAACAGAATTATTTGAAACCTCGTTTCACGCTAATGTGACGGGTATAGACCGAATTCTTTAAAATTTGAATTTTGAAACATGCTTGTTTATGAGAAGCTTCTTATTTAGATAGTAAACTTAAAATATTTAAGAATTAATAAAATTTTTTAGAATGTAATACAATTGAATGTTTTGTTTAAACGATTGGATTGATACTTCTTTGGCCTATACTGTAGTTAGGGAAAATTGTTTTTTAAATCGAATACAGTTTTGTTTCTCTGACACTAAATTTCCAAGCTTGGCTTTATCTTTCACCAAAAACGTACAATTGGTTCTTGTCATCCCACAATAAGAGTATACACAAATTTTACTTGACTTTTATTGTTGTAAATTGACGAATATTTTAAAATTTGTCCCAGAACTTTTTTATATAGTGTGCAACGCTTGTAATTTACCTTAGACTAGTTACCGATTGCTTCTTTTAATGTCACTGAACAGACTGCTTTAGAACGTAATTACGTTACTATAGGCATTAACATTTATGAAGTATCAAAATATCTTTACCGTATTATTACTGGAAAATATCATAGACAGAACAATATCAATCATTTACTCTGTGGAGACGGCAGTGTTGGGGACCTCCGTGGCACAATAGTGTCCCCCTGAGGCCATAGTCTGTTACGAACCGTCAACTTTCGACACAGGCCTTGCTTTGTAAATGCACATTTTTACGAGAAATAATCCTCGTTTAGTTTAAGAGTCTGCAGAATCTCCACCATTTTGGAAATGTTGACTTCCTGCATCACCTTGCCACCGATTTGTCTTTCAAAGGCCCAGTTCGTTGTTGCACATTCGTTTTAGTTTTAAAGTCAGCAGAGCTATCTCCATTGATCATTTTTATTTCCGTATAGAAATCATGATCTCTTCAAATAATAATTTTCAAATTCAGAACATTACATCACGTTAGTTTTCATTCACAATACGTTTTTCGAAATAGTATATGATAAACTGTCCGATATAGTGTTATACTACAGTTAGTAGGCTAGTACAACAAGAGCCAACAGTTTGCTAAATTTGCATATTATTTAGTTTCCTTTTAAATGTGTATGTATCAGTGCACTGATACAGTACTTGTATTAGCAACCATTGTTGTCATAACTTCATAACTATGGTATAATATTGCTATTCAATAACTTTATCGTATTAAGTACGAAGCTACAATATGCTATTCACCTATTTCATGCATAATTATGTCATGTTCAGTTCATTCATAAAACGTAATATAACACTTTATTAATGTAATAACATCGAAGTAAATGTTCAATTTCTTAAAAATATAAAACAATCATACATTATTTAATGGTACAATTTTAGCCAAGGAAACTTGTGTAAGATTTCTATACATCTTATCTAAGCTCGTACTCAGCACATGTTAAAGAGTTGGCTTTCCATTATGTAAGGGAAATACATATAGAAAATGTTATTAAAGTGAGTAAATGGTATATTTTACTCATTTTTTAAGTGTTTATTTTTAATTATAAAAATAAAGAATTTGTTTATTAATTTATCGACTATACAATACAAAATAAGAATCAACAATAAGGTTTGCCAATCGGATGGTTGAAAACCACGAGGCAGAATGTATGCTCATATATTTTATCACTACTTTACGGTAGTATTACTGCAATAAAAGTGTAATAATCTGTTGGAGTACGTCTGACGTAAATTTTATGAGACCATTACATCGTCTCTGGTGTCTTTTAGAGACTTATTACATGTCTAACGGCGAGACAAGATAAGATTGATAACAAGTGAATTGCATCACGGTGTTATTACAATGGTGTTTCCGCGTTTACTACAAATTACCAGTTTTATTTTATTAGAATTGTAAATTTTCTTTCGATTTTTTTATTGTCAATAAATATCTTAAAAGTCATGGTAAAACCTTATAAATGTTTTATAACATTAACGTTAATGTAACATTCAATTTTGGATACAAATAGTTCTATAGTTAGGTGAAAAAATCATTTTATCAAAAGTTACAGGTTGTTATTGAAACAATTGGCAAGGGTTTTTACTTCATTTAATTTTTTCTACAGATAAAGCATTTTTTCGAATTATTATACATATCATTAACGTTTTATTTAATATTTTTATCAATCAAAAACCTCAAGCTTTATTGAAGAATGCCCTAATATGTATACCACGTATGTACTGTGTCACTAAATCAATATATGTCTAGTTAACAATACTTTGTATGGTAATGGCACAATGTCAGTTTTAGGACATACATCATAATTGAATTATAAAAAATATACTTAGATCAAGCCTTTTGCTATAGGTTCATTTGAAATGTAAAAAAGCCTTTTAATTTATATTTGCACATTTGTCACCTTACAAGTTTCAGAAAACAAAAATTATGTTTTATCCAAAATCTCATACACGTATTACATTACTTGGTAACACATTGCACATACACATGCCGCAGCCAAGACACGATGTAGTTCAGAAACATGATTCGTTATCTTTCTTATGAATAGCGATGATTTAAGTGCAAAAACTTCCTTGGCCTAGTAATGATTATTGAAAGTGTTATTTGAAGTAAAACTCACATATGTAAAGGGTTAACATAAATATTATATATTAGTGTAACTCATTACAAGAGTTAAAAGTAGGTCGTTGCATATTCAAGAACTTATGTTTGAGGTCTGAGATTTTCATTAATGTCCAAACTGAGTTGAAAAATAAAACTGATATTGTACTTTTTACTGCAATAAAAAAATTGAAATAAAATGTATATTGGAATATTTATTTATTGCATAAAGAATTTCAAAACCAATAACAATTTTTGTTTTCACTAGTGAATATTATTGTTATGTATAGAACAATGCAACGATGCAATTTCAAAGTGAAAAAATAGTTTACAATGGTTCAGAGCAGCAAATGAAGTGAGTTAACCCCATAAAGTAATTTAGCAGCGGAACTGTACCACTCAACGTGCCGAAGCCATCATAATAAAACCCGGCCGTACGGTGGAACGTCACCATTTCCAAGGCTGTATTTCCTATTGCTTCACTGGAACTGTGAGGTTTCCACTCTTTTTTATTTACTTTCACAAAAAACCGATTTCTTGCACTTTGATTAATCTACCTTCCTAAAGGAACGGAAATATAGTCTAGTTTTTAAAAGTCCACTGCACACTACCGAGATTACTGAATACAAACATACGAGTATTATTACTGTAGTCTGTTTTTGTATCAATTTAATTGTACCTATATAATGGCTATTTTTAATGATACACTGGTACCATAACCTCTTACCTTCTCTCCTCGTTTAGATTTTAGGAAATACGATACGATTTGGAATTGCCATAACGATAAAAATTATCATGAAGGAAACAAATATGGTTTTATAATCATTATCTCCGGACAAACTTCATTTGCAAGTTCGACTCAGACTAAAAAGCTCACTTGCCTAGATGGCCGTGCGGTCAACAGAGCATTAGTTTGTGAATTGTAACCCAAACTGGGGCACTTGTTTAAAAAAGTACACCTAAAATCTCTAGGGATCACCCATCCCTATGAAGCAGTTAAGTAGCGAGTCCTGCTAAGGATCACCCATCCCTATGAAGCAGTTAAGTAGCGAGTCCTGCTAAGGATCACCCATCCCTATGAAGCAGTTAAGTAGCGAGTCCTGCTAAGGATCGAGTAATAAAACGACGAAGAATTCACTATGCTGACCAAATTTTTTGTTTCTTGAACGTACAACAGAAGCCGTGTATAGAAGAAAAGAAAATTAATATCATCTTGAGGTACAACTGTGGTTATAGAAATGGGAAGTAAAAATTTAACTTTTTATTTATTGTACCTAAATTTTTCCATGGTTCTTGTTTTAAAACACAGTTCTGCCAAAGATACTCACTCCATAGTTTGTCGTTGATACGACAAGCTAATTGGTGATGAGTCTGTGGAATTATTAGCAGCGACGAGTGTATCACAAGGCTGGCTGTCCCAAGTGGACTGCACATGGCTGCAATCGCACTTGAAAGCCCCGACCAATCTTCCACTTGCGTTCATTGGCCTCGCCCAATTACAAACCCATTGGCCATTGACTCAATGCTTTTATTTGTTTTAATATCATCGTTGTTGACCATGTTTTATAAACCCTGTTAAAATCCAATACGTGTTACTGTCTAAAATTAGTCTTAGAATTCGGGGAAAATTAAAACTGAAATCGGTAATGGAAAAATGTTCCTACGTGGGAAGGTTTAAATCGTCGTGTGTTCGGTTAAATTTTTATTTAAAACCCTTAAATAGGTAGCCTTTAACCATTCATACTACTTAGAGAGTACCTTACCTAGGATAGAAGATTTACCCATCCAGCACACGGCAGAGCACGCCTCCTAGACCACCAGCTCATTTTTAATTTGCCCATTTCCAATCCCTATTTTGCACATGCATTTTGATTGCACTTTTGAGTTATCGTACAAATTTATTTCGGGGCACACAGTGTTTGGAGTACGGTTTACTATTTTAGAGCTACGCGTTATTTTTACACCTAAGACAAAAGGTCTACTTTATAATTCAAAATGTTTTTGTATTAAATACAATGGTATAAATGCGAGATATGTAAACTAGTCTCTAAAATATATTATTAGAGAAACCGTTACAATAAAAAAAGTTATTAAAACGAAAGATGTTTTGCCAGCTCCACAAGTAACATCATGACTCCATTTTTTCACATTGAACAAATGTTCATTCCTGTTTTTTTCAAATACTAATAAAGGACTCGAAATAGGTATTTTGTACGAATAGTATTAATATTATCATCATTCGTTAAACTTTAATCCAACCACTATGTGAATGAATATGAGTAAAACCTGAGTGTGATAATTGTAAAGCAGTTGAAGGCATAATTGGTCTTGTAAATAACAAAGATCAGCGTAATTTACTACGATAACTAATTAAATAGCTTAGTGAAAAACAACTGGATCCACAATTAAATAGTCACAATATTGTGTAAGATTTTTCTTAGGATCAAACCGGTGACCTTCAGATCAGCTGATCAATAATGTGGGCTGGCTGAATCCAAAATATTGTGAAGAAGAACAGTTAGTATTTATTGTATTTCTTTCTTGTGTTCTTCTTACTACAGTTTCTGTTACTTCAGGAGTTCAGAGTATAGATTGTTGTAGGTGTGCAGTGATTCTGTAAAAGTTTGTCGAAATAGTTGTCAAGTGAATCCTTTCTTTAAAATAAATTACTTTACATAAATTTTGTATGAAAATATTTTAATTTCTGCGTTTTCTTACTTGTCTGAATAGAATCCAAATGACAGCTGTATTTTACTGCTGAGTATTAGTTATTATAGCTCATAATTTCCCTGGTTTATTCTAATAACTGTTTAAAATAAAATACAGTATATACTATACAGTATATACTACAATATATATACAGTTATACTAATAATGATTGTAACACAATGTTTTATCTGTTCAAGTTAAAGCCCAAAAATTTAATTAGATTCTACCTTAAATATTAGAATTGATTCTACCTGGATAATCATTATAATTGAATCAAATCCTTTTTTAATCCTGGATAATTATTATTAATCAGTTATTCATAATCTAGATTAATAGTAAAGATAATACTAGGAAATCTGCCATTTTAGCACTTCAAATAATACTGGGTAAATCGTTTATACACATAGAATAATTCTGATTGCTACAAATTCAATTGATACAGTTGATTGTTTCCAGTTTAATAGTACTATATTTAATGTATTTTATTTCGTGAAAGATAAAATTCTCTTAAGAGTCTTTATTACGGGTGCTACATTTATTTTAGTCTTTTGAGAACAATACGACAGTTTAGAAATACATTTCACTCAATAGACCAATAAGATAGTTTAGTTTAGCTACAAAATGGAATCAAATTGGTAATTGTTTTATATATAGATAATTAGGAAGAATTTAATTTTATATTTAGAACACATTATATTATTCTTTTAGTAACCAAGTATTCCTGGGTTTTCATAAAGGAAATGAAAAATATAATTTTGCCTCTCTATGGATATACACTAATAATTTAGTTTTATATCTTAGGAATCGTCACGTTCAAAGCTGATGGGTAGTGAGAGACGATACAATGATATTGTATTATTTTTATAGGGCTTGGACTATTAACTTCATTTTAATTTCAATATCACTACTAAGAATTTCTACATACTAAATTATTAGTTAAAATATTAAATGATTTAACTCTCGTTAAACCATAATTGAGATGTGAATTCTTCGATCTTGTATGTGAAAATTAATGTTAACTATAGTTTTAGTCTCTTACTCGTCATTTTTATAAGTGTCACAATTGTAAAAGTGTGTGACAAGTGTCTTTTATACAAATATATATAATTTAAACAATTATACCTTTTTCTTCTTAGCATTCAAAATATTTTAAAAGTTGTTGGTATATTAATAAATATTTAAATAAATAAATTAATTAATTCTTTATTCATCAACAATTTCACAATTACAAAAGACACAAGTCATACATTGCAAAACATCACAATTCCATCAAACTGAAAATTTTATGTTATTTAGAAAAGTACTCACATTTTTATAGGCAAAATTAAACAAGTTATAATGTGAAGAAAGGAAAAAAATGTTATGTTAAATCAGTTTGCCCCAAGGCTAAGCCCTAATCGAGGTCCCTTTACTAAATAATCATTTAAAAGCAGAAAAAAGTACTATGCTCTAATAACTAGTATTAGAAGGGAAAAGTCCACAAAAAAGAATATTAATTATCAGATTAAAATGTACATCATCCACGGAGATAAAGCATTCAGCATAATCATTCAATCAAGTCAAAATAATTAATTTTTAATTACCATAAAATTCAATTTTAATTTATGTCCAGCTGTCTAATCGATCAAATGTCACAATATTCCCCAAAACGTTTAAGTTAAAAATGTCATATATGTATATATAATTATATTTTATTGAGAAAAATGATTAATTTCTGTTTTTGAGAATCCATGAAAAATTCGTTTTACTTCGCTCAACTTGTACGAAATTTTATTATAAGTACTAACTAATCACATTTTGATATATTCACATATAAAAAACATGAATTCAGACTAGGGTAATGCTTCGCACTTTTGAGTAAAGGTGCAATGATTGTAAGTGGTGCTATAACATGTACCCATAGAATTCGTGGCATATAGTATAATGAAGAATAGTATAGGGTCAAATATTTAAAACAATGGTAGAGGACTATTCTCTAAAACGATTTTGTCCAAAAGTGTTGTAACGACGCTATTTGATAAATCTCACGTGTAGTATGTAATGTATAAAATGGGTACCCAACAAACAAATAGCTCCTTAAGTAATAACTTTGAAACTATCAGAATACAGAGATAAAGTCATTGATTTTTTAAATTCAATATTTTACTCCAAACTATTTTAAAGTAACCATTAAAAATGATGGAATGGATTATCTATTGTAAGTATGTTCAATAAAAAAAATACAAAATGGTATTTACGACAGCAGATCATCATCTATGACAGTACCAGCTCTGTGTCATCATACTCAATCTACATTCATAGTTCAATTACATTCCACTTAGAGTTCAATTATGCCTCTGTTGTAGCGTTAAGTGATGACATAACTATGCTTGAAATGAAGTTAGCTTTATCGCAGACTGGGAAAACTAACTCTTTATCAAACCTTTAAACGAGATGTTTAAATAGTAAAAAACATGTATTAAAGAAATGAAAATGCAATTAAATAAACGATATGGAAAAATACAACCATACAATGAAGAGATTGGTTGTCAAAAGTGTAAAAAGGTTACCTAATACACCTTTTCCCGATCCTGACCATTTTGGTTTTCCTTAGAAAGTAATAACAATTCTAACAACAAACGAATTACTAGAGACTAAGATACTAAGTTCAAGGTTTTATAAACATAAAAGAAAACCACCCTTTTTAATGGAAATTGTGTAAAAAGAGTGCACGCTACTGCATTGTCGTGCTAGCGTATTACAAAATACACCGGATGGGCCGACACTGACTGGTGTAGTCGTATCGGTCTGATTGCGTGTCTCTGGGCGAAACTGTTTTAAAATAACTTTGGAATAAGATTATTTAGTATTCGAATCAATAAATGATTGTATGGGCAGTTTCATTATTTTTCTCATTATTTTAACTATGAAATTTAAATGAACAGTTGAGAAGTACTATTTTTTCGGAATTTTATAAGAATAAAACTAAATGTTGATGGAAATGTATATATAAAAGTATGTACGTGATTTTGTGGAACCTATTGTTATGGGTATGTCTTAGCTCTGGGGGATTTTGGCAATCCTTGGGACCAGAGTTTAAAATAATTACGTAATTTTGGTTAGTAACGTCATATGGTTAGTGACGTCATAGTTTGGCTAAACCAACAGCTGTTAAGACAAACTGAAAACATGTTAACCTATTTCCCAGAGATAAATAAATACATTCATTTTAATGCTAGATTTCATTATGGCTAATTAAATACTAGTACATAGATGCTAGGTTTAATATGACTATGAATAAAGAGTAATATAAATTCCATTATGTGAATTAGTTATTAATGCAGAATATTCCCGTTTAATAGGTTGCTAAGACTTTGTCCGAAAGTTACACTATATAGTATAATGCATTATATATATGTAATAATATAATACTAAGTTAATTAGAAGAACAATTGAACACAAAAAACCTGAACAATAAAATTAAATATCTGGCAGGAATTTAAGAATCTTGACAAAACAAGCATATTTAATATTCTAGCAATCACAATTTCTACCAACTTATTTTTTTCTTCTATTCGTGATTTTTTCAGAAATCATTTTACATTAAAATAAAAAATTCACAATACTTTTCCATAAATAAACTAAAAGTATAAACATTTGTTATATCGATCGTATAACTTAATTTTATATTTTTTATATTACTTTGTACTTATTTTACCACTTAAATGTCTCGTACATAATAATCGTCAAACATTTTTAAGTTTGTATGCAATATAAAACAAGACTAAATAAACGTACAACTATTCTAGTATCAGGGAAAAAATTCTAAGAGTAAAAGTAAAAGCTACACGGGTGGGTGATCTTATTAGGGAGAATAAGGCCTGTTCAGAGCTCAATTAGCTTGTTTGAAAATTTAATTTTCAGTTTCCACCATCGAAAGCAGCTATTGCACCCAATACTACAGGTTATATTCTACTTCTATGCTATGTTTTATAGGTACTAGATAATGATACAATGTGATAATAATAGTGCTGCAATGTAATAAATGTATTGGTAAACAGGAATGTACTGGTAAAAAATATTTTAAAAAGTTATAAATGTTGAAATAAATTTGAAATACGTAAATCTATATGGAGAACCTTTGTTGTTAATTTCAGGGTGGTCGTTATTAATTTAATCTATTATTTATATACATAATTGGACACAACAATTATATATTTGACTAAATTGTAATGTTATGATTCAAATTGTTATTTTTCGAAAATTAGTTTTCGTTTATTATAAGCTAGTAATTTATATGACTAACTGATAAGTACCACACTATGATATCTCAAGAACATTTATGAATGAAGCGTAACTTTTCAAAAGCCAATACGTGTTCTGTAAGCAGTGTTTTACCGTCCGGCCTTAAAGGACCTTAATTGCAGGTTGATTATGCGTTGTAATCACTCTCATCATACTGCATTTGTAATATTAATTATCATGTGTGTGTTCTGTAACTTGTACTGTACTATCTGACCCTAAAAGATCAAACTTTCATGTTGATTATGTGTTGTGACCACTCTCATCAACACCGCATTGGTTTACTATCTTCAATGGTTTTTAAGTGGTGTTGTACCGTCTGACCTCAAAAGACCATAATTCTATTTTGATTATGTGTTGTGATCTCTTCCATCAACACTGCATTGATTTACATAATTCATGTATTATAGGCGGTGCTGTACAGTCCGGCTATAAAATACCGTAATTTCGTGTTGATTGTGTGATACGACCACTCTCATCACACTACATTTATTTACCACTGCGTGCGTAAAATATGAATTTGTCATATACTATACTTTCTGCATTGATTACTTTAAATCTTATCGGAAATATCAAACATTGTACTTATTATAATGAACACAATATTCAAATGTAAAGCATATCTTGAACTTTGCTGATTGGTTACGTGGTTATACAGTAGTATCATTGCATAATCTGAATATTCGCTCCTAAGCCAAATTTTTACACAATCGTGGAAAAACTCGATGCTAAAGCTAGTTTCTTTTAATCACTGGGTTATTCATTATCGCTACTACAAATAAATCAACAGTTTATTATTTTTTTGAAAAAAGCTATATGTAATAAAACTCATTGCAATCACCATACACAATGCCTACGTATTTTTGGTCAGGGTTAAAGTATGAGAGCGATAATAAACCTCAGCTGCTGTAACTCTCAAATTCGTTCCACGATTAAAGTTAAATGGTTTGAGCCCCATGATTAGGGGTTATTCTTTGCTCTATGTTTTTATTATAATCCATAACGTTATATAGAGTCAAAACACACCTGACTTACTGTTTATAATTAACATTCGTTACAGTTGGCATGCAGTACAGACCAATCGATGGTTTGCACTAGCAGTTTTTACGTTAATCGTTGTCATCTAATAGAACAGATCCTTGTGACGCATTAGTGATATGCGATTTCATTACGTTGTCAAGTTTTCTTTTAGTAATAATCTGTTTATAATGTATACTCTTTATAAAGTAATTACTTAAAATTCACAAAATTTGAATAAACTAATAAATTAATATTTTTCTCTAAAATGCAAACTGTTACAAATTAAAACTACTTCATTACATATTTGGAAGAGGCAGTCTCTTTTACCTATAACCTTTTTTGAAATATATTACACATTTGTGCGTGGGACGAATACAGAAAAGACGGGAGTGAGCTGTTGTAGTAAAGGTTGGGCAGTACTGGTAAAAACAGATCGATAACACCGGATTCCAAACCGTGAGTAAAGAGGTCCTTGTTTTGCACCAAGAAATTTGGTATGCTTTAAAATACATTTTAGTGTATACGTAAAAGTATACATACATTTTTATCACTGGTCAAAATGAATTATATCCTAGAACTTCAAAGTAATGATTTTTTTATTGAAAAACATGACAAATTTGTAGATACATACAACGTTATAAATTAAATTTAATAATATATATAATAAATCCGTTCATTGTTAACTGAAAGAAATTACAGTACCTAGAGGGGAAATTATTATTGGCGATATTTTATTTATTCATTTCTAATAAACCTCTACTATAAAATAAAATAATATATTTTTAATAATATACTCTGATAAATCTAAATTAAAGATTGAGCAAACTCTGTACATATCCATTTAGCATTGACGTTCCGTGGTAAGTGACCTTTTCCAGTCAGCCTGTCCTCTCTCTAATCAATACAGCTTTATTGGCCATCGATTTTCATTAATTGTAAACCCACGTATCAGAAACGTCCCTGAACTTTAGACAGGTATTTTCTTCACTAACCTATTAACCTCAATATCTCTGTATTTTGATTTTTTTATATTAGTAATAAATATGATTTTTATTGTATTCATATATGCATGTTCATGATAATTTTTGTTATTGGCCAATTCGTGTCTTTTGTAACTGGTAAAAGGTTATATATTTTTTTAAATCTTTTTTTAAATTTTCTTGTCCAAAAGGTGTATTGAGTTTTCTCACGTTACTGTGCTTTACAATTTATGATATTGTAATTTTATATTCTAAATTTATCATTAGAGTATTATATTATAAACAATATCGTTTGCTATTTTCGCATTTGAAGCCAAGTTAAACTTGAACGAATGATTAAATACCGCTATTCTAGGTTATTTACTCATAGTAAATTGCCTAAAAGTGCCATTAACTATATTTTGTTACACTGTATGCGTCAGACTTACGACAGCAGACCATAATCGGCAGCGTAAATAAGCCCTTTAGTTTAGAATACCAAAGAAATTTTATGAATAAAACACTCTTCCCATATTTGCTATTTTGTTTGTTACAACATTTTTCTAGCATCTGGAGACTGGTAAAAATAAATTTTTATGGCTGATTTATTCCTTAAAAAGCTGTGAAGCTTCAGAAGATAGGTAGTTTTGTCTGATTATACTTCTTAAAGGTGAGTCATTTTTGAATAATATGAATATGTGTCAAGGATGTTTTAATAATTAATACTGTATATTTGTTGTAGATTCTTTACTGGGTAAAATTTGGATTTCACGTATAATAGTTAAATTAGAGATAACACTGAAATAGTAGGAAATGAATAACAAAAATAACATATGAAAGGGGCCTTACCCACAAAATAGCGTAATTTACATATTCTAGCCCCAAGAAAAACAGTTTTTGTTCTTAGATGTATAGCATATGAAATTATTATAAATAAAAACTGTACTTACTAGTCAAGATTTTACTGTGATCCTTGCTATTTTAGACCCCACTTAACGAAATACTGTTTAAAGAGTAATACAGTTTAATAAAAGTCTAGTGCATCATTTACATATTTTAATATCTTTAGTTATAGATACATATGAAATGAAAATCAAACAACCAACAGAATTGTACATATGATTTCGTAACAGCTGACTCTGACGTCATAGACCCTCCCGATGTTTAATTGCCGTGACAGACTATCTACTTCCGGCAACTACTGAGTTGCATGTTTGGAGGTTACCTTATACTGTTGAAAACTTTGGTAGGTTTGAATATTTTTAGATAAATACTGATTTAAAATCCAAACAGTAAATTTCTTATATAGATATAAAAATAAATACTTTTTATTTTTATTCACTACAATATCTTGAAATGTTCAAAAGTAAATAATGAACGTCGTCATAATCAGGAAGCCCAAAACCTTTTACTGATGTTTTTAGAAGCCATCAAAAACAAAAGAAATACCATAAACGAATTTTAATGACCTTCAAGAAGAGACAACGGAGCGGAGCGTCTAGGGTTTTGATAACGACACTCTAAGGAGGTTGGAGTGTTTATCCTTAGCAAAATTTACAATACTTGATAGGACAGTCAAGATATAATACATTAGACTGATAGGATATAGTAAACTTAGCCACAGAGTTACTCATCTGATAGAAAGGAACTTCAACCAGGAAATGCCATTATAAATGAATCTTAAAGGCTGTTAATTATGAATATGCACAAAGTTATAAATGTATTAGTACAATAACAGTCGTCAATCCAAAATTGCTTCAATAGTTTGACGAGTTTAGTTTTAAAGTCGCCATTAAACGTGCTAAAATAATTTTCAGATTAGCATATATTACAAGACTAAAACGCATAATTTAAAAACATTTACAGATTTGAAAAGGTTTTAACTATCAAAAAATACACTGTATTCAGTGTATTATTTAGCCAGTTATCGCATTACTCAAACTCCTTAGACGGACAGACCGACAGATTCAGGGATTCAGGGAGCTTCAAACTCTTAACTTCCAACTCAAATTCGAAAAAAGTTGACGAAAACAATACTTTCTCCATATACTATGTATGACGGGAGAGTCAAAACAAAGTACGTCTACATGTCACGAACTCAAGAAGTATTGTTCATATACAGACTTAGAAAGTTAGTTACACATATGTCATTTTTGGCAGAAAACAACACATATACCATGTATACCAGCTAAAAGACAGAGGTTACACTATAAAACAATTCGTGTTAAAATCACAGCCCATAAATGACACTGTTAAACAATAAATTTCACTCAGCAGAGCACTGATCCTTTTGCCAAAAAAGATGACAGTTATGTGAAAAATACTAGTTATTTATTGAAAACATGTTATTTGAGGATAGACTTAATTTAATATAACCTATACAATTGTTAGTTCCATTCAATCCAATAGGACCTAGCCTACTGGCTAATAGTCATGAGTACAATATAGCCCTGCAGCCGAGATAGTGGCCAAGCAGTCTCTCAGGTGTGGAGGGGTAATAAGGTCCATGACATTCTCTCAGTCCCTGTGGTGACAAACATTGTTTATGGGGTCAAAGCTTCCCTCTGAGCCTTGGCCGAGGCACTAGATTAAGTAGTTGGCAACTGCCGCTTATATCAAGTGCCTTATGAATATAAATACGCAAGAGGATATAAATGCCTAGAAAACTTATTGACCTTGGTGTTAATTGGTGGTTACAAATTTAGTCTATATTTGTCAGTAAAGAATTATCGGTTTCTATTTATCAATGTAATTGAACCATTTATTCCTGAATAGGTTTAGTTTTTTATCTTTAATAACCCTCCCCCTAATATTAAAACCCTCTTTAATTCAAACCCTCGAAAAAAATAGTTTAAACAATCTAGGCAAGTATGAAATAGGAAAAACAATAATAGTCTCTGTTAGCCTCGAATATATATTTAAAACATGAAAAAATAATACTAATTTGAAAAACTACTGGCTATTTTCCTAGCCATTCTAAATAAAACTAAACAAATTAGTAGTAGCTTCAATGTCGCCAACATCATTAAATTACAATGTACACCCAAATATATATGTTTAGGTTTACTTCCAAAAACGTTTTCCTATTTTTACTTGGGGATTACACTACCACCAACACAAAATATAAACAAAGAAAAAACATTAAAAACAATATGAACAAATACAATTTGTTTGGCATTGTTTACCGCATAAAAATAATTTTTAAACCCCTGGCCAAAAAATATTAAAATATTTTTACTTCTTTTTGGGTACCTAACGACATTAATTCGTTACAAAATCTTTTTAAATATATTTAATACCAAAAGTTTAGCGCCCTTGTCAGTGTTATATGTTATTATTACTGTCCATGGTTATTTAATAGGTTCTCATATAAACACTAACTCAGATAAATCTCCAGTGCTCGCGTGGTTTACTGGAACGCGAGCGATCGCGTGGAGTGCCCCTGTACTCACTGGTTTTTGTTGTTTTTCTTAACTAGTATGAATTATCTTGACGATGTATTGGCATTTTATATTGAATAGACACATATAACACATAATTGATGTGATTGGTGATGTTATAAAACACATAATTTAGAAAAAAATCATTTTGTAAATTGTACAATACAATAAATAAATATTGGTATATAGAAAAATTATTTTTTTTAAATTGGGCAAGAATCCCTAAAGTTTTAATTCCATATTAAAATTAAGGGTTTTGGATTCAAAAATATTTGGTTAAGGCTCTTTCAAAACACAAATACGAAGTTTAAAATAAACCGATGATAAGCGCTGTGTTTCCTCGCTTCCACAAAATATCGCCTGGTTTCTCTCCAACCCGCTTTGATGTTGAAGAAGTAACATTATTTACGGACTTGGAACTGTCGTGTCTATTTTTGGAGGAGTGAATTGATTCCTTAAATAATAAACCTGCACCAGTGGGTTACTTTTTAAACCACCACGCAAACTGAATAGAAAGAAAAACTATTCAATTATACTGCATGTCCCTTTTCCCATTTTTCCTTTTTATATATATGGTGTTGGTGTTATAAAAATAAAAGACTTATAAGGAAACGAATGCTGAATTACTTTTTTCTCACCTTCTTTTATGGGTAACCGTATTTTAAAGTAGGTCATATAAATGATTTAACTGTAGATTATGAACTGTATGCTAATATATGATAGAATTAGAAAATTATCAAGTTGTTTTATTAAACCGTTTGAATAAACATTACATGTTTTATGCATGTTTTGTTCACAAAATCGAAGTCAGAGTATATAATTTGACCCCTGACATAAAAAGGTTGAAGGTCTGATTCATTATCTGTAAAAAATTTAATATATGAATACTTAAGAATCTTGAAAATAACTTGAAATTATTATGAACGTTAAAGTTTTTGCGCTTTAACAATGTATCAAGAACATCAATGAAAAAATTGATAAAAAAGAAACAAACATGCCAAACCAATCGAAAGTTATATAATCTACATATCCACGCCGCAAAGTCACGGCCTTGTCAGTCCGTGTGAAAAGGTTGACAATAGAATGGCTCTAAATTGATGGTGACGCTTGAAATACAATTTGTCCTTCGTTATATAATGTTTTTAACAATTGCCCCACAGTTTGTGATTAAAGTTTAAATCTATATAAAGCCATGTTTATATACGTAGTGACTTTTGAAGCAATAGGGATTAGTATTACTAGATTTTACAATAAAACATTAAACATAAATAAGTAATGTCAAGGAATCGGGTTTTACAATAAACACCTAATTATTAATTTTACTCATGACACGAATTGGAATTATCTTACTATGTTTTGAGTTTTTGAATTTGAATCTGCTTATATCTAAACTTATATATGCTCGTTCTTATCCTTAATGCACGAATATGTGTTTTCATTAAAATTTTTCATTTCCGTCTCGGTTCTATATTTTTCTTCCTAGCCAAAAATTTTTCTTTTAAGCAGAAGAAATGTTGGTTTGGGAATTCAGTATGGTGATAATATTAAATACTTTATGTTAAGTAATATTTATTCCGTGTGTTTTTTGCTTTGAAAATAGTTTAGTGTTAGTAATATTCTTCTATGTTTAAACTATAAATAGTGTCATACGAGTTTTTTTAAATTAATGATGAAAAAATGTTATTTATATTCTAATTTAAGGGATATTTTTTATGGATAGTAATATTCTTCTATGTGTAAACTATAAATAGTGTCATACGATTTTTTTTAAATTATTGATGAAAACATGTTATTTATATTCTAATTTAAGGGATATTTTTGGTGGATAGTATTATTTTTTGTCTTATATTTACGGACGTGACAACGGGTCTGAATTTTTTGCTTTTCAGCTTTTTATGGGAGGTTAACTCTAGGAAGAACTTAACTCGTCTTTAGCTGAAAGGAAGAGTAAAAGTGAAATAAAGGGGTATCACATTCTTCAGTGTAAAAAATGTATTGTTGGATATTTTAAATATAGTAACTTTTTAATTGCGAGTTCAACTCAACTAAAAATTTGAAAACAAACTAATAATTTTGTGTTTTTTATTTTAATAACGTTTTCCATTGATTTCTCTAAATAAAGATTATCTATGTTCCAACATTTTAAATAAAATTTTGGTTTGTGTCAAAAAGTATGCAAATAAATGTTAAATCAAGTCATCAAATAACTTAATGGAATAGAACAATAATAATGGAATAATAATAATAATGGAATGGAAACAAGAAAGCAAATTAGAATTATTTTAGCTATACCATTAATAATTAATATATTTTATGATGATTTTTATTAAGTGGCCTTAATTTAAGGACGATAATGTTTGTGTATTTCAAACACTGCGTCATTTAGACGAGAAATTTTGTTTTAGTTACACAAACAACTATTAAGAAAAGGGAAAGTGCTTGAAAAGTAATTAGGGTAATTTATACGTTGTTAGAAACTCCTTGCATTGCAATCGTTGCTCCTCAGTCCAGATGGTACTTTGTACGTAAATAATGCGTACATTTAAACCTTAAAATGGTTAAGAATTTAAAACAATTTTTATTCTAATAAATGTAGTTTAAAATCGTTTATAACGAATGTTTCAGTTATCTTAATTTAATCAAGGACTAACACGTCAACTCACGTTAAAACAAGGAAATGATTTTACAGAATGCTTAGTCGGGAATTTCTCTTTTACTAACAGTAAATTTGAACTCCATAAATATAATTTTTATAACTTAAATAATAGAAAGATAAATGTAGTCATTAGTTTACTTAATTTACGATCGCAATATACTATAAGTCTAAAAATAAATAATGCAATGCAATGCAAAAAAAAATTAAATCTACTTATGAGCTTAAATTACATACTTTGTTGGCATGTTTAATTTATTTTATCTTTTAGGTAGAAGCGGTAAATGCTTTAAGCAGACAGTTAGCCAGCCTGCGGTGTCGGCAAAACTCACAGGGTTACCTACTAACGACCTCCTTGTTATTTTTTAATTACTAACACAAAACAGTTTATTAATCTTCATCAATATAGGCCTACTTTACGTATCCCCTTAGGGCTTACTCTGATGTGGCTTTAATAAAGGTTTTGTTGGGACTTGGTCTGCAAATCTATCCAGGCCCAGTTTTTTTTCACAGAGAATACAATGGACTAGTGTCAGTATGCTTTTGCAAAGGTTCTCACATTCAATAATTTTTTGGAGGATAAAGTGTGCCGTCAGCGAACGAAGTGTGGTTGAAGCTAGCGGGACCTCTCCGAGTGCGGGAAGTAAAGAAATAGATTCTGCCCGGGTATTCCCGATATGGTGGACCATAGTGGTCCGGGCAGGACATGCAGACGATGTTCCGACTTTGCCTGTCGTATCATAATCGGTCACCTCTGGCCAGCCCACGGGATAGTGCCATTACGGTACCTCGATGTCTTGAGATCACCACACAGGCCTATGGTGATGGGTAATTGAGTTTTCAAAAAAATTCTTCATGGTTGGACCTGCGGGGTCAGCCTCCTTGTCCTGCGAGGAGCTCCTAGAACCGTTGTTTTTTAGGGGCGTTCTCTAGAGATTGCCTTTTCCTCCTCTGAATATCCCCTTTTCGTCACCCACTAAAAAACCTTAGTGGGAGTTTAAACCTTAGCTATCGTTAATGTGGCAGGTTCAGAAATGGCACGGAAGATGGAACACAGCCAAATATCAGCTGACGCTGCCTGCACACGAGCAAGACGCTTCCGATCGAGGCCTATCTCATTTGCAAAGGCATCATCTCACGCTTCGGCTATGTACGGATTGGACTGAGGACATTATTAGTCTTCTTCTGCTGGATTGTGGACCTCCAACATTACACATAATCTTACTAAGGAACACTACCCCGTTAACAGCCTTGGCCACAAGATATTTTGCAGCAGGAGTGGTCTGGACCGGAACGCTTCCAACTTGTAAAGAAACGTTGTAGTTTACAAAGCTAATGACTCGACTCAGTTGAAGCCGGGCTTGCTAAATAGCCTTTTAGTGATACCAGCTGATGCATCAACGGTGTACCCAACCATACCTATCCTATGGTGTCTCAGATCTTAAGAAGCTGTCATAGGCAATGATAACACGTGCTTTAGACCAGGCTTATTTGTGTTAGGCCTAATATTTGTAAAATCAATTCACTATAAACTTAATCTCTCCAAGGGGGCTACAGAGTTAACGAAGATTCAATCGATCCCTTTCGATGCAATCAAAGATTTCCATAAGTTTCCCTTTGAAAAAAACCTTTCAACCTAACAGTATTTCGGTGTCAGTGTTGCTGTTTTTGTTTTCGTGTGGGTAAAATAGGAAAAATGTATAGCTAAAATTAATTTAACAAAACAAGTGAAGTAAAAAAAGATTTTCTAATACCAAACAAAAATTTATTTACTTATGATATGTTCTCTTTATAGTTAATTAATTGGGCGTATTATATTAATATAATAAATACACAACAAATTTAGTAGAGAAGAAGGTACATATTTAATTAAATTTTAATAAAGGGCACATGTGTCATTAATTTCAATTAATTAAGTGTGAGGTTAATATATCAAACTTCGTTATTTGAGACATAACATATGTTGTGGTGCACAGCGTGAGACTCGTAATTTACTAATCTTACCACCACAATGTGTTAAGCTAACCACCTTCTGTTTTGTGGCGAGTGTGACAGTGGAAAGTATATTTTATGTATAATTTTTAATTTCTTTAGTATTACTTTTACGATCCTATTATCCTTTTGATTTATTTTGGTATCTACACGTTTGTTTGTATTAAAATTTAGCCGTAACGCCTTCCTTTAAACCGTTGTAAAACTTTATGTTAGCAAGCAAGATAAATTTTATTTTGTTGAATTAGATATCATTGTCATTAGTAAATTATATTTTCAGGTTTGAATGAATGGTTTAGAAAACATGAGTCGTATGTAAATATATTAGATAACCATTCGAAATAGCCACCTACGGTAGGTATATTATGCCAAGTATAAATGAGAAATAGTGTGGGATGATTGTGGCGCGATCTTGTACTCTTGTTGCCGACATGATCCTTAGGCAGATCTATTAATTAAAAGCCACCACCAGTCGATGGCATGTCCAAGGGACCTACAGTTTTATGTGGAGTCCGAACCACTGTCTCTGGATTTCGAACTGGTCTATTTATGAGGATGGTCTTTGCGGGTTAACGTAGTATTCAATAGTGCGGACGTTAATCAACACAAGAGAACACTACACCCACCATCGTGCACAACTATCCACAATTCATGACCTCCAAGGAGCTGGATTACATAACACGCCATGGCCCCAGTCATATATCACTCAAAACTAATTTTGTGAAAGATCATTATTTATTTAATTTTTTTCACTGCCATCCCCTCTCATCCTAGGCCTGCCAATGTTATTAGCTAAAACCGAAAACTATACACATTACCCTAAACTATTCTAGCATACTTGCTCTAGCTATAGCCCAGCGCACTCCTTACTAATCATTACCATATACCATTATTGTATATTTAACATGCTTATAGAGTTATGGATCAGTTTATAGTATATGAAATGGTTCTCCAAAAATTATATGAATTATTATTCATTCGTATGGTTTCTTTCGTGTACACAGGGAATACGACCGGTTCCAAAAATCAGGTTTCTGTTTAGTTCCAAAAATGAGACTTGTTACTGAAAGACAGAAAAGCAGAAAGTAATAGTAAAGTAAAGCAACTTTAATTTTTTGTGTAAAACGTAAAAAAATACGTTAAATGTCATAATTCCAAGTAATGTACAAACAATACTCTGGTTTTATTTTAAAGATGGGGATTAGTACCTTACTCTGTACATCTTATGCACAGAGCTATTGCATATTATGGATAAAGAGGAATATCTAAAAAATCTGCCTCTCACTAAAAAAACGACGGTTAAAATCAATTCTTTTTAATTCCCAAAAAGTCGCGTCAAAAAGGCTAGAAAAAAGCTTACAAAAGTATTATAAACATATGTTTTACTAAATAAATGCAACAAATTAAGCATTTTCAAACATTATATCATTGTAGTATAGTATATCTGGTTGAAAATAAATGAAATAATATTTTAGAAAATAACATCATGTTGAGCCTGCTATTTTTCTAAATCTAAAAAAAAGTTTTATTAGAATAGTCAACATTATTATTTGTACACATTTTAAGGTAAATGCAAATAAATAAATTACAATAATTAGTAAAATCATAAGGTAAATACGAAAATTATTTACTAGGGCAGCAAAAGTCATCAAAGTCGTTCGTTCTCAATAGTGTGAAGTTCTTCTGCACAGTTCAAGACTATGAAAATTGGTCAATTTCTGCATGTCTCAGGTTTTGCACGTTATTACTCTTTCAATTAGTTTTTAACAAAAATAACTGAGTCCGAATTCCCGTCAGCGGACGGTACAAGAGGTTCATCAACAAAACATTGTCGTCTTCTCACCCAACCGCTCCTGGATTTCATAGGTTTGATTTTCCAAGGTTTACTTGTTTGTTAACACTGTATAATTATAAATTGCGAAGTGTTTCCTTCTCTCTGAGATCTATATTGGCATGTAAAAGTCACTATTACTTGAATATCTCTGGATAAAACAACAAAATCCCACTAACGTCATGAGTCACGCACGGTGGAATCCACCGGTACACGCCGAAAACGGACTCCTGACAAATACTGACGCGCAGAAAAGAGTTGAAGTATAGTCAAGTGGCCAGTGTACAAGTACATTTGAAGGTATCTAAAAGGAGAAAACTCGTGACCTTGACACTCCAGACATATTAAACAAAAAGTCGAACCGGTGGAAAAGACAGCGATGCGACACCTCACGGGATATTTGCAGTTATGTATCAGAATTTATCAATATATTAATTAATTTACATTACTCATAGTTTTACATTTTAATGATAGACCAATCACATTTCATGATATGTTTTTTTTAGTAAGTAAGGCAAGCATTTTTAATTCGTTCATTACAACCTAATTCGATAACCTTCTCCATTTAGTTTCTCAATAATCTTAATATCAACATGAATTTTTAGCCAAATAAAAAACATGGAAACTAGATCAAACAAATTGTAAACGCGCGTCATCCATTAAGGACTTTGCCAGGATTCACACAGCAGCTAAGAAGGTATCTATCCTATTATTTATTCTACTGACTGTGATCTGTAAAAAAAACATGATAAAAAAGTAAAAACGAAAAGATGTTGATGTCATCGATCCAAAGTGACGTCAGAAAGCGTGGTTCCGATGCTGCATCCCTCACCCCCCTCTATTTTTATCTCTCTCTTCGTCAGTCTCAAACGTCATATAATTGAGGGTTTGATCAGTGCTCCTAGAGTCCACTGTGCCTTTAAAACCTCTATTAAATCTGTGTGTTTGGTTATATAAAATACAAATCCATTCACGATCGTATGTTAAAAGTCGAATACAGTCTAGAATAATAATCAACAAATTTAGGTGTAATTAAATGTATGATTTTTCGCAATAAAGCCCCCGAGATGCATAAATATATCCCGAAATGCTTTTATGACTTAACGTTTTGAAGTTGTAAGTACTCTGGTTATTTTAGAACCTTTTAGATATTTTGTCTGGATAGAGGGTAATAAACAATGCCTTTAAACTTTCATCACCTTTTTGTTTACTCTCTGGCCCTTAGTTTGTTTGTTTTGCAAGTGTTAAGAGCCGACCATAAATACATACGTTGAGGTTATGACTGACGTTAATGTCTCTTAAGTTCATATTTAGAGGAAAGCAACGTATTTTTTATTTATAACTTTATTTTTGGGGGGTTTGGTACCATTGTGCTGAAAGATCACGGGTTCAAGTCCCGGAACGCATATTTGGGTATCTCAAAAGGCGTGTTTGTCTAGTTAATCTATATTTCCAAAATACCTTTGGAATATAAAAAACATTTAAAAAAATAATTACTTGCCGGGATCGGTAGCCTAAGCGCCTTGTGAAAGTCATGTGTTCGGGGTCTTATGTGTTTTTTATTTTACAAACATAAAATAAAATAAGTGAAAGAAACCCTTTACAGCTTAGTGACCCAAAACGAGTTATCATTTTCAAATAAAGATTATTATTATAGTGAAATTAGTATTGAGCAGAGAATCGTGACCATGGAAGGACCATGGTATGTGAGATTGATTTCCCTTGTTTGACATCTAGAGACACCGGTCCACCCCGATTAAAACCGTATAATACCGGTTTTGTTTTAGTACGGTGATAACGAGGCAAAAAATTAAATAAAGTGTTCTACCAGATGTAGAAGAAAATTAATCTTGTTAGTGGTTAACGATTCCCTTGTAAACATTCGATTTGTGAACATGAGCGTTGTTTGCTGAGCCAAGAATAATCTGAAGAATTTGCTGTTTTCACTGGCCTACGGCCATAAACCTATTCCCACGTGATTCAGTCTGACTTAAAATGACTCTGTTACTTTCAGATATGAAAAATAAGTTTTACTTCACCTTTGTATGTTATATAAAGGTTTTTGCCTTATAAATAATATACTGTTATATAGTTAATTTATATTTATATATGTACGTAAATGATTTACAGTCGGCTTTTATAATTACTTTTACAAACAAATACTACGTTTATAAGTAAGTAATAAGTACGTTTCCAATATTTAACTATTAAATCACAAAAAAAAAACAGAAAATTACAAACAATCAATTACCGTGAGGCTGTAACCTTACATGATATTTACAGGAATTGAAATTGAAGTAATTCTATTAAAATAATAAACGAATCTTATTTTAAACTAATTTTGGTTATTAATACTTGGCATGTGGATTACATTTTTGGCACAAAAATTACTACGCTAGTAATATGTTTCACCTAAGAGATTAGTAATTTTAATAAAGAATAATTTAATAATATAACATATATGATAATTACCCAATTATGAGTTACTAAGAAATAGGTTTACTTAAAAAAATTTAAGAGGTTGAAGGTTAATTAACTTTAACATTGGTATAAATCGATCCAAATGTACTCCTTCCTTCCACACAATTCAAAATCGTAACTAATATGTATGACTCTCCGTTTTAATACAATAAATTTAGACTACAGTATATTATATATTATAAAAATATTTACTTATGTTATTACAAGTAAACAGCTCTAAAAATCGGAATTAATCGTAAAGTTAAGCAGCCTAAACTTCAAACTGTAATAAAGGTTTTTGCAATATGAACTAGGAAATTTAATATTCGATTTCTCATACATACTATTTGGTCTAGTTATAATATACAAACGCCAATACAAGATTATTCCATGTTGGAACGTGTTTTTAGTCGTGCGCCGCAAAGGCGTGGTCAGTGTTTCACTGACGTAAATACCAGAGCAAAGTTCAAGACCACGCTCGATACACTTGCCCGCACGTGTTGGAAACAAACGGCGAACATCTTTTTGACGAATACTATTTTTGACATAATTTCTTAGACGTAAAATACATTCATTAACATATAAGATTCTATAATACTGACAATTACCTCTCTTTTTGAAAATTCACTTACAAGTCTGTTCTTACAACTAAATTTATAAAAAATAATAAACCATGAATAAATCAGTACAAAACATATAAACATAAATTAAAAACAACTCTGTATTAAGTTTTAAGCGGTTTAGGTTAATTGAGTCAATCATATAAGCTTGTTTTACAAAGAAAATAAAAAAAACAAAGCTACATGCATAATGCTGGAAAATGGCAAAAAATATTTTATTAATTTAACGCATGATGTCGATGTCCTACAGTATGTGGACATCGACATAATGCGTTTAATTAATAAAAGAAAGTATATTAAAACGATCGAAAAAACTTTTTGGTATTTATGAAGGAAATAAAAATAAATAAAATCCGTGTTAGTAAACTTACTCTAAAAACTACTTATGTGATTTATGTTATTTAGTTATTTAGTTAATGTTGAATTATCATAAAAATTGACTTCTTAGAATTCATGGTAAAATGCCATAAAAATGCAAATAAAATTGTTTTCAAACCCCCAATCAGTACAGTTTAAGTACAAGTACAATTTATGCAAATTTACAAAAATAGGTACTAACTAATAATACTCTATTAATTACAATTAATTGGTTCTGTTCATGAGTAGGTTAGTTATGTCTATTGGCTATACACTTTTTTATCAGTAAGGAGATTTATTAAACGTTGTATTGAATTTTACATATCTACTTAAGTGATACTCTTGGTATATGTATTAAAAATATGTTAAATATTCCCTGAACTCTCTTCCGACCTTAACAGGTATTTTCCTGGAAACTAGGCAAGCTAAAATATTATAATTAAAAATGTTAAAGTGTATTTGCAAAACCGCCACTTTGTTTTTCCTCATAGCAAATACAATTTTAGAACAGATTTTTATAGTGAAACGAAATTTGGTATGTAATTTGATCACTTCAGGATCTAATTACAAGATAAAATATTTTTTCCGATAAACATTTTTAAAACCTTTGGTTCTCTAAACATTAAGAAACGTTAAAATCTCAAAAACTGCATACGGTAAAATATTTTCAAAAATAACCTGTTATTATGAATAATCTAATAAATAATCTATCACCACCAAAGTTAAAGAAAATCTGTTAAACCTACAGACAAGTTTTTAACAGTTTTTTTGTGAAAAATTGATTTATTGACAATATTTCCATAAAAACGACCTAAACCTATTTCTTCACCAATTTCCTAACCTTGTTTTTCGTCACAAGAATAACTCTATCTCACGAAGTTTTCCAAAAACAATAAAATTTCCCAATCAGTAACTGTCTTTTTATCTGCCATTATAAATCAGTCAATCAATTGTATTAAACAGTTCAATAATAACTACAAACTAAAACAAAAGCGTACACAAACGTCGTGAACAAAAACAAACAATGCGACATGCGACCGGCGCCCTATACTGATACGAAAGGAGTCAGACGCAGACGACCTCGTAACGTAACGAGAACGACACAGTTTCCAAAGCCATGTGTATAATAATAAATAGGACAACCTATTTCATTTAAACGCTATAACAAGGTCAGGAGGACATCAAAAATCAAACAGAAAGCTTTTCTAATGGTCAAAACGATCAGAAATCATTATTAAACGACGGAATACTCAATGCCAGCCTACGGTTGACCAAAGATAGGAGCAGCCATTGTTCTATGTCGGTTGAAATGTGAGTGAAACGGTGAAAAGAAATTTTAACCCTTTCAATATCAGCTGTTATCATGTGATTGCGCCGTTAGTGAGGCACTTGTATAAGATGTTTCAAGGTATTACCATTAAACAGCTGATTGATCAATGCATTGTTAAAATATTACTTTTTCCTGCTACATCGTTTCATTTTTCCGTATGTTTGTTATTTTTAATCAGTGTGCTGTTTGTTAATGATTATATTTTTTGACATATTCAGTTGTTGTGCTCATTGATAAATGGCTAATTTTAAAACAGCACAGTATTGCGATATGCATTTTCCGTTGTGGATATCAATGAAAATCTTGAGTCACCAAACCTTCCACTTTACAGCTTGAATTTGGTGTTGTTAGATTCAAAATTAATTTGTTTAAATAAAAGGTAATCCCTAATATTGTTTTCATCTTGAGCGATTTATTTGACGTTTAAAGTGTTTAGGCAGCGTTTATCTAGAAAATTATTTTTTTTTTAAACAAGTCATTTTTCCTATTATTGAGTGATATATATGAAATTTCATGTCACTATAAATATCCGTTCTTAAATTAAAATCTTAAAAAACAAACAAAAGGTGGCTATTTGAGTGAGTTTTGAATTTTGAATATGATATTTCTGCTTCGGTAGGGTCCAAGAATAATATTAGGAAAGGTCGGTAGAAAGTTCAGGGACATTATGTTTACTAAAATTGTTATACACACAATATGTATAACAAAAATACTAAGGTAATATTATGCTTGTACTCATGGTTTTTTTCTAAATCAATAATTAAGCATTGGAATTAAACAAAACATAATGAATGGGATTAAGCTGTAAATCATAATCTATATCACTATTTTAAAAGTACATGACATAAGTACAAAGATGAATTAATGTCGTATATTATAGAGAGCAGAATAAATATAGTGTATTAGATTGAAAAGTACGAGTAGATTAAAACTAATTTAACTGGTGTTATCATAATCATTTGGAGCAATAACCTTTACATTATCGAATACAATAATTCAATATCAGTGATTGTGGACTATTAATAACCAATGTTTAGCTGCTAAAGTGTATTTGTTAACTCATTAGGTTGTAATTATAAAACTAATTGAATAGCATACACGCTAATCGGTGACGTAACGATTTGATCAATTTTTTATATTCGCATCCACAGTGTTATTTGATACAGACGTAAAATAATAATTTTTGTAAAAATTGGCAATTCCCTTAAAATTTCTGGAATCAATCCCGTAATTAAAAAAAACCTTATTTATATGTAGTTTAAAATCGTTATTTTGAAGTAAGCAGATAAAGATTATAAATAAAATATTCCCTATACACTTAATATAATAATAAAAGTAATCATACCTACTAGGCCTACTATCAAAGCAAGAGTTAAAATGTATTGGTTTTATTTTTAAAATTATAAATATAAGACTAAGTGCGATTTTAATAAGTAAACATTTATCAAGTAAAGCTGAGCTAATATTTTCAAAAGGTGACGATTTTTTTTATAAATGCTATTAAACAGGAATAGTTGTGCTCCACAGTTCCATACTTTTAAATTGAATACATACATGGCAATAGTAACTTAATACATTAAATATAAAACATGTCTTTTAGGTTGTATATTCATTATAATCACAGATTGAAAACTTTTGTTTTTGTTTTTTTTTTGTTTCTATTTTAATCTTTGAATATCGTATATTGTGTTTGATGTAAAAGTTTTTATAACATTGTATGTATGTTTATAGTATAAAGTATTTAATCAAATAGAATGGTTTTTATTTTTAATTGATGTTAGAATGAACAATTATTTTCACGCAAGAATGCTATGACGCTATAATTGTAACCTGTTGAACTAATAATAAATAAATAAATAAATGATTGAAAAACTTGACTTTTGTCATTTGTTGCAAATTTGTAATCAAAACTTTGAAATCGTATGTAATGATGTAAAATTTTTACATTATTGACTATTTAAAAGTATTTAATCATGTTTTTTTTATAATTAATAAAATTCAAGAAATTGTTTAATTGACAAATAATACAACATTACTCACTATTTGTAAGGGAAATTAATATCAATGATTTCAAACTCGACCATAAAATCGTTTAACTTTTACATCAATTTTATAGAATAAAAAAATAAATGTTTTTATCATATATTTGTATTAGTTTTTTTAATACATATTTTGTTATTTTTAATTTAGTGACACAATGTTTTTACAATAATTTAAAGCTATTATTTTATTTTTTATTACATGTTTTTTAATCCTTGGTACAAATTAGTTTTAATTTATAATTGACGAATTCTACAATATATTGTTTAAGGACACTTAATAACTGATATGTCTACCATCTAAAATAGTATTTTTTAGTTCTATGTTTTATGTGTTTTGGGTATCAACGTCTAAATCTTTTTACGAAGAAACAATACAATCTTATTTATTATTCTTATTATAATAATATTATATTTATTATTTTTGCTAAGGTATACTATTTAACCCAAAGTATACTAACAGTAATAAAGTCATAAAAACATTATAAATATATATTAAACTAAAAATGTGTTAATTTATTTAAAACTAACATGATTTAGTTAGTTTTTTTAGGTTTAGTTTAATTCACCACTATCTCTGTTACTGGCAGATAACATTTCATTGTTGTATGCATTCGTTTTTAATGGTAATATTTTCTGGTCAATCTTTGAGCTTCAAATTCAAGAGTAAGGAGGGTATTTTCACAAAATAGGTCTCAAGTTTCCAAGTTGTTATTTTATTTATTTGAATTTAATATACCCTTTTTTGTTGAAACTATAAATTCACTTTACTATGCAAAAGCTCATTAAAACTCTAATTAGATTTCTATGCACGTAAGTCTAACTCTTATCCTTAAAATTATATTCTTTAAAATAAATGTCACACCATTAGAAGACCTAAATGCATTGGAACGCTTTGAGGGCATTTTGAGATTATTATTAAGTTCTATTTCTGTCCCTGCCATCCTGAGACGCAATTAATGAAACTTTTTGCAGACTTTAAATTAGACCGTTCATCTAGCAATAAAGTTTTCAAAGGATTATCCTGAGACAAGATAATTATCAAGTTCTAATTATTTAAAAGATCTTACAATTAAAAGTTTTGTCCCCTATAGAAGCTTAAACTCATTCATCATTTCAGACAACAAAAACGACATCTGTTAAGGAAATTGTGACTGGATATAAATTTTAAATTTTTATGGACATTTTTTATCTCTATAAACCTTCTCTCTATTGAAATACAACTAAAATAGACAAGCTAAGTAAGTATATATCTATATAAATGATACTAGAGTTTTTTGTCTATACATTGCTCATAACTATTTTATTGTTTTACTTTAAAACACCAGATTAGCTGTAATGGGTCTTCTCTTAAATTCTGCATGTCGGTCATTCAGTAACGTTGAACATGGTATTTTTTTTTATATTTCTTTACGTGAAAAACGGGGGCACCTAATATGATAAAAGGTTTTTGACAAGAAATTGTCTTAGCTCTGGGGGGATGTTAGAAATTTGATCGACCAAAATTTAAAACATAAGAACAGATTTTTATATGACCTGAAAACATTCCCTTTAGATAAATCCATGATCTAATTTCTTTCCCACGGGGAAGTAAATACAAAAATGTGTATCTGTTATATACTTAATTTTAATACCTAAAAACCTAAAGAATATTTCTAGTTTCAAATGACTCAAAATCTAGTAAAATAAAGGTTTGAGCTGAATTAGCATATTTTCATTCATTATGTAATCCATTAAGTAGTATAACAGAATGAAATAATTAATGAGTTAAATTAGTTGTCAAAATGAAATCAGTATCAGTTATATTACGTTGATGATTGAGTTTAAACTTTTTTTCAATTTTTCTGTATTTAAGTTAAGTTAATAAAATATAAACCAAATTAAACTATCAATACACATTTTTGCAATTTCTAATTTAGCTAGTTTACAATTAATACAAAACAATTTGGTTGAGAATTTATATTTCATTTTCTTTATTAATTGTTTTTAATTATTAACGTTTTAAGTATATATTTGTTCATAATAATAATAAAAATATCTTTCTTCTTTACACTTAGTCATATAACCAGTCGAGGACGAGCCAACTGCTAGTCGTATATAAGTGCGGTAACTGGTCTTGTGTGGTGACTCAGTTGTTGGTCATTAGTCATTTAAAATTTATGTAATTTGGGACTTTTAAAACTATTGTTTTTGCAAGAATAGTTTTTTGCATCCATTCACAATATATAATCACTTTATAGTTTTCCAAAAAGTTTTCATTGCAGTTGATTTCTTTCAAACAATTAAAACATATAACTGTTATAAAATAATATAAATTATTAATACCTAAACCTAGTGTTTAACAAAAATATGATTAACGGAAAACTAACGTAAATTTAAAGTTACGTCATTACTAAACTCTAATTAGACTAATATGAATTTGATTAAAATCCTGTATAAAGTCAGTTGTTGGACTTTCAGGGTGTGGTATTTCCGTGATACGAACCAATACCGAAACTGATAATGTGCCTTTTTAATAACAGAGAAATAGCCTTTCATGCGGTTTATGTATTTTCATTAAAATTAAAGTTTCAACAAATCGATCTCGAACTCTCCTATTAATTATAAAATTAAATACTATGATGATCGAAACCATTTTATACAAAATATAAGCTGTCTTACCTAAATTAACTTTATGATAAACTAGCCTACTTATCTAAAATATTGTTTTCATTTAAAAAAAGTTAAGTATCGGCCAAAGATGGTTTTATATTTATTTCGTACTAATATTGCTTAATCCACACTTGTAAAAAAAATACACCAAAATTTCAACTCGTTGAGACTACGTGGATAGGTTTATTGCAAAACTTTTATTGTTGGATATAAACTGATCTTTGCTTTTAGCAGGCTTTAGGCCTGCTATCTCAGTCAATATATATGGTCACTCTACACAAGGTATTTATTTCCAGTTTCATTGAGCTCTACTTAAAAATATTATTAGAGTTATTTTTAAGAATAAAACATCCGTCGTGCGTGAATTATAAATGTAAGTAAATATATTATTGTATTTTTAATTATCTTCATAAATAAAGGATTCATGTATAAATTACTTGAACTTTTACAGGTAATTGGTATGTACAAAGTATAGTTACTTATAAATACTATAAAAACATAAATGAATATGTTTAAAACAACAAAAGACCCATTTCTAACATAACGAAATGTTGATGAACATTGCCACCTGAAAAATGTGACCTTTTTCCACTAATGAAGAAATGGGTCTTTTGTTGTTTTAAACATATTTATTAGTGTTTTTATAGTATTTATAAGTAACTATGTATATACAAATTACCTGTAATAGTCCAAGTAATTTATACTACAGCATTGTACTACACCTAGTACAAATACTAATTAAAATTGTTTTGGTTTCAGGTGAGTGAATATTTGCTCAACAAACTACCAAGTTAATAAGTAAGTATTTTCAATACGTGAGCATATTATCACAAGTGGGAACTATTCATTTTTCCTAGATCCGCACGATAACAGGCACATTTTGCACTGTTGGCTTTTGAGTTCCCGCACTAGTGCAGGAATGAGATCAGTCCCACCCAAGTGCAGGAAAATAACAGGCCAATCACATACACGGAACGCTCCATATCTACATGAAACTAACCAATAGCATGCGCTAAGCGCTCAGTCAGCTGATTGACGGTCGTTGTTCCTACAACACTAACTTCCAGCTTTACGCAATGAAACTGAGGTTACCGGAAACCTAAAAGTTATGTTTAGCTTTTGTGTTTGATTATCCCGATGGGATAATCAAACACAATCTCAATACCTTTATTATTGTAGGATTGTGTATAATACGAGCGATAACTGTCATGGCCGCCCTCGAAGTTCTGAACGTCTCGTGCGATATGACATACTTTGTGCTCTAGTTACACTAACAGTTATATAATGATATATTAAACGTAAAAAGGTCGATGCCTTGTGTTTGCAGTTTATTCAATCAATGTACATCATTGAATACATACGAAATCTTATATTTCATTTTAAACCAGTAATTAATTTTTTAAAATCCACTTCTGAATGGTTGCCGTTTTGACGGAGAAAGAAATAAATTCAAGTACAGATGACTGCGTTTGAAGTTTTTGCATATTCAATGGATTAAATTAATCGAAAAACTGGGAATGTAAAATATTACCATAAGTCGGTATAATTGTTTCTTTCAATTCAAATAATGAATTACCATGTTGTCAACACAGTATCAAAAAAGTTTACATCGTTGAGTATAAAAAAATTATCTATCTATTGCCGATAAAAAGATGGCCTAGATTAATTGTTAAAACCTGCCCTCTATTCATTTATGTGTTATGTAATTATTTGCGCAATTTCAACAATCCAATGATTACGTCATACTAAACTTCCACTAAAAGACATATCGTACGTTATGAAAAAAATGATTCATCCAAGATTCTATACCATTTTTATGTTATGAGTGTACTAAGGTTAATGTACAAAGTATAGAATACATTTTCCAATTTAACCTCTAATGTATTTATGATAAAATAATTAATAAATAAAATAATGGATACCTAAAACTATAAAGAATATCAAGAACCTTCAACTACAATCAAAAATTGTAGTTTATTTCAAATAACTAAAACTAGAGTTTTGTTTTATATTTAATTCAAATTTACAGTACATATAACAAAAGATGGTAATACTTTTTTAGCATGTTACAATTAATTAATATTACGTTACATTTTACACGAATACCTCACCTGTAGCTATTGAATTTTGTTTAAATATACTTAGGAGTCAGTTAGTAACGAATTAGGGACAGTAAAACGGATTTAATGAATGTCGATTTATGGCGCCCATTCGGTCAAATAATACGAAGCCAGATCTGAGAGCAGATCTCCGCACACCGATAACTGCTCCATCGAACGCAACAATTTTTATCGAATCTCGGTGATGAGAATTCGTTATATTTGCAAAACATTTCAAACGCGTTCGTCCTCATTTGAATTTATTTTATCTCCTTCAAAATGGATAGCTTTCAGAGGTGGATTTAAAAAAATTAATTACTGGTTTTAAATGAAATATAAGATTTCGTATGTATTCAATGATGTACATTGATTGAATAAACTGCATTTTATTTAATTAATTGTATACACTTGAATATAAGATTTTTCGCCTGTTTAAATAGTTCTATTATATAGAACTATTTGAATAGGTACAAGGAAATGACACTTGAAATGGTCAAACTTGAAAGTTGCTTAATACGTCTTAGTACAATTTTAGATTTAAAAGCGAAAGAGTTACAGGTAACGATGATTCAGTTACATTTAAAGAATAATTGTATTTACTTCCCCGTGGATAATAGGTTAGATCATTAATATGTCTAAAGGGAATGTTTTCAATTCCTCCAAACAGCTGTCTATTTAACCATATGACGTCAGTAAATGACGTCACTGTTTCAGATTTTGATCATGCAAATTGCCAACACCTCCCACTCTAGAGATAAGACATATCCATGTCAAAATATTAATATTGAATAGTTAAATTTAAGTTAATATTACAGTTATAGGCTATAATTCTTAATACCAGTGTATGAAACTTCTGAAACGAATAGCCGATATATCGATAGCATCGGGACATCCTTGCTATGAATAGATTTCATTGTACGTATCATGGTGGATGTAGCAAAATGAGGTTAAGCTGGGAATAATCAATTAACGGGAGGAGCCAACTCGATCTCGTAATCTCATCGCAAACAGCATATCAGCCGCTTAGAGCATTACTCTCTCTGCGACTTGAAGCTTACTTCTTAATTGGACACTCAACACCTAGGTCCTATGTTCGGATTTAGTTTAAAATAACTCATGTGTGTATAGCTTAGTTAACTAAATGTGTGATATTTTACACGAAAATAACCAAAATATGTTTTAACTTCTTTGGGTTAAAACTTCAACTATACTATAGCCTCTAGTACATTTTTTAATGTACCGTGATACGTATTTCGCCACGAGTCACTCTGATGGTCACTTCTGCCATCATTTTAAGTCACTTAAAAAGCTTGTAAAACCTTTTTTGAGTTATTATTGTTTAATTATGTTTAATAGTTTGAACATATGGTCATAAATACAACTGGATTGTTGGTATCTTTCTTATATTTTATGATGGTTTTAAAAATAATGAAGTTATTTAAATACACCCTATTGCTAAGTAAGCCACCATTTCCAAATTGATTAATTTGTATTTAGATATGTTTGCTTTCTAGAACATTTGATATTGTTTTGGGGTGTGCTCTGTTTATGATTTTAATTGAGTACAGGTGTGCCACTTAGTATTTCTGATATTGTTTTTAAATATTTTGCTTGCTTGAAATGATGTATTTTGCGTAATTGAAATGATGTATTGGTATATCCAATGTAATGTTTGGTGCAGGTGTTTTGCACTTTATTTTATAAAATTGGAAAAGTAACAAATTTCAAATATTTGGGAGACATCCTCACCAGCAATAATGATGAAGATATAGAAATACAAAACAGATTAAACCTAGCACAGAAAGGTTTTTCGGCCTGTCAAAAGTTATTAAGCTCAAAGATAATATCCCATACCACCAAACTCAGGATTTACAAGACAATAATCAGACCAGTTCTCCTGTATGGTTCAGAAAATTGGATACTAAGCAAGAAATCAGAAAGGAAAACTATTGTATTTGAGATCAAGATTTTGAGGAAAGTATACGGACCGATTTTTGAGGATGGGCAATGGAGACATAATTGGGAACTAAGAGAATTATTTAAGGATCCGGATATTGTCGCTGAAGTACGGAGCAGAAGGTTGAGATGGGCAGGGCACATTCTAAGCAAAGACGACAACTCCCTATCGAAGAACGTCTTAAAGAACAACCCAGAAGGTAGAAGACCCCTTGGAAGACCGAAACTAAGATGGTTCGACCAAGTGGAGAGAGACCTAAGGAAGCTAGGAACTAGGAAGGAAGATTCGAGAAGCAGAGATCTATGGAGGCAGTGTGTTGGAGAGGCCAAGTATAATCTAGGGTACCAGTGGCCACAGCAGTAAGTAAGTAAGTAAGTATTTTATAAACTCCTCTGCCTTTATCTGATTGTTGGATAGTATTGTGTGTGCAGCTGTTAAGAATATTTATTTTATGATGAATTAGTATTTTTTAAATGAATAACAATTAATTATTTATCAGTACTGTACTTTTATTATAAGTTTTAATTTAATTGGTTATGAAATACTTAGGTTTGAGAGTCTCTTAATTAAATTCGCCAATGTATCGGTACACCCTTTGACAGTTAAACGCCTTAAGGGCGTTTAACTATCGAAACAGATTAAAAGTAAAGTTTTATGACTAAAACCTACATTTTTTTGTTTGGAATCTATTGTTGGAGGTTTTACGTTGATTAGAATTTTACTGAGGACATGTTTCATTACAGTTGAGGAAAACAAAGTTTCACAAAGTTCACGATTGTTTCAAGAAGTATAAGAGTCGTAAAGAATTCGTAAATCTTTGTTTTTACTATTCGTGATGGCAATATTCTGCAAAAAGTTTTTACGTAAAGCACAACTCCTGTATTGGTAATTGTAGGCTTATAAAATATACTTAAAGATTTTGAGTCGCTTAACACGTAAAATCAGCAATTACTACAGTACACTTTGTCATGTCTACTACGTCTGCAGCTTATGGTAAAAGTTCCCAACATTTTAAAGTAGTATAGCTATATTAAATGTCTCGTATTTTACATTTGAATGTTTGTGCTATATAATATTGTATAAACCGCTGCTACTGTTTCATACCGATTGCTTACATATGTTTGGTCATGCTCCTCAATTCTTCTGCTCAATATCGTTCATATCACGCAATATCACGCAAAGTCATATTTTCATGATGGAAATCATTTAAATCCCTTACTTTTGGTAACCTTTAGATCAGATAAATTTAAAATAAAAATCTATAAAACCTTACTTTTATGATTAAATAGCTGACGCAAAAACCTTTTTCTTGTATCAATTTACCTTAAGTTGGTCTATTTGATCAGAACCAAATAAAGAATACTAACAGATTTTTTAAATTTAGAATGTTTTTCATAACTGAGCTCTTTTATCTGTTTTCTTCTTCTGGACGACACGCAGACTGACTTGTTTCCAGACTAGTTATTAAGAAGTAATAACGTAGTGTAAGAGGTGTGAAATAACTAATTTATGAATCTGGGAATCTGCCAACGGAAATACGTTAGTCACATTCTCTTCTTATGAAACTTGGCCGCTGGCTTAAACTATATTTCGGTCTTCCAAATAGCCGCATCGCAATTTATCTTTCTCAACACATTTCAACATGATACTAATTTCATAACAGATATTTATTTTAAAAAGGATTATATTGATTTCTGAAAGTAACTACAAATTTAGCAAATGAAGGTCAAGAAATCTCAGTAAATGAACAATTACTATTAATTTAATACACTTTTTGAGTGTTTACCAAATGAAGAAAACATACTTGCAAGTAAACCCAACGTTTGGCTGCACGACTCAATTTTAGGAATAAATATAACTAAGTGTTTACCTGAAATCAAAATAAGTAACAAAACGACAAATTAGAAAAATAAAATATCAGTTTAGCTATTTCATTTAAATTTTAAATATACATATATTATTAAGTTAGAAAATGTGTACAGGTGGCCGAATTTTATTTTGATTAAGATAAAATTTTAATATAGTGTTATTTTAAAATAGGTTTAAGTTTAAGATAGAACGAATGTCACTAAAATTGCTAAAGTGTTAATATCACTATAAGTTGGTTTTTGAGAGCTCATTAATTAATTTTAATAGGTCGTTGGCCGGTTTAAGTAAGCAAGCAGCTTCTCCAAAAGGTATAGAATAATGAAAATATGTTTCATGATATTGGATATTCCTCGTTCTCGCGGAGAGGAGTTACCAAAACACCTTGTTTAGCGGTAAATAAACACAGACTGTATGCATGTTTTACTATATTCCGACAGACAGGCAGACATTCAGAAAAAGTCCAGTTTTGGGGTATATAAGGTAAAAATAATAAATACATCATGATTCCAAGTAATGTACGGTTAAAGCTCTAATTTTATTTCTTTTGATATTGTATTTCTTACTGATGTTGAAGCATAAAATAAGACTTCACCAGGCTAATAAGTATATAATATCATAAGTATCTAATGATACTTTTCTTAAAGCTTTAAAGATAATGTTTCATGCTACGAGAACGGTATATTAAAGTTAAACATACTTTTATGTTAGTTAGTTGCTGAGATGGCAACCTGTCCAGGACCAGGTGTTTTATAATTGAGAGATGAGTGTAAGATGATTGTGGTGCAATTATGTAGTGTTGTTACTGACTAAGGCTGGCATGTTCCTTGGACAAAACTGTTAATTTATAGCCCAATAATCCAATGGCATACCTAAGGAGCCTACTGTTTAGCGTGGAGTCCGAACTACTGCCTCTGAACTACGGAATGGTCTAATTATGAGGACGGTCTTTGTGTATTTAAATTAACATAATACATAAAACAATAAATACATTAAATAACAATTACATATACTAACTACTATGATAAAGAACTCAAACCATGATGAAATGTGAAAAAAACTCAATAAACGTGTAAAGATAAATAAAGTTACACTTTATGAAGCTAGATTTTTTCATAGCTTGAAAACTAAGGAGTTGCGTGATTTTGATTCTTTTTATGTTGAAAATATAAAACTGTGTCGTTGAATGTAACCTACTGAAAACCTAACAAAATACATTAAAAATATGGTAATAGGTTGTAATGATCAATATATTTCAGAGTTTTAGAATTCTTTTATAATATCCGAAAAAGTTTTAGATAATATTTCTACTTTAAATCATATCGAAACATTTATATATGAATTACGAGTAGACATTTTGGCATAAATATATAAATCCACAAATATAAGCTTTGAAACATAATCCTAATTGATGTAATGATGTTTAAGCTCTAACTATAAAAAAATATATTTAATTGGTTTTCATGTAGTAAGCTTTATTCTATTGATTAAGTGTACTAATTATCATTGAGTTTTACAACTTTTTAAATGTTTATGTTTAAATTTAAATAAATGTTTGTAAATTTTTAAATATTTGTAGAACTAAATGCTGGCCTCGGATATGAAAAAAGTTAGTTGTTTATTTATTTACGCCTTTTCCTCAACTAGAAAAGCCTCCAACTCTTCACCAATATAGTTTCAGTTAAGCTAAAATTATGTTATATCATATGTATACAGTTTGTTGGTAAATGAAGAAGAATTCTTAGTTATGGACGTAACCTTTGACATGGATAAGTCTATGCTAGGGGGTGAGTGTTAGCGTTGTTGTGTAGTGTAACAAAAAGTGCAGCGGAAGTATTAATTTAGATGCAGTTTCCATAGAATCTAACAGAGACATTGTATTGAATTTTTAATATTTCGGTTATAAGAACGGCTGTTTGGATGAAAAGAAAAAAATTCCATTTAGACATATCTATGATCTAACCTTCTTTAGGGAGGTAAATACAAACATGTTTCTTGTAGTAACTACGTTCACTTTGTAGTTTGGTCTCTGGCCAAATCAATAGTAGCTAATTTCTAAGAAATCATCTTAAAACTTTGGTTATAGAGTTGTTATGAAATTTTCGTCAGTATAAGGTATAAATAAATTAATATGTTTAGTATTAAATTACATTAAATTTCAGTTTCTTATTGCTCTTATTTAAATAATATTTGAAACATTATATGCTAGGTACAACACAACCGATATAATTTATACTAAATAATGTTAATTTATAGTTATAATTATAATAATCATATAATTTACGACCAATTAAATTTCATTAAAATAATAATTTACCTATGGACTTTTATCTTCACACACCAATTATATATAAAACCTTTGGAATTATATATTTTTGAAAATAAACTACATTAACAATGATATAAAATCATTTGCCAAAAATACGAGCAATGTTGTAATAAGACAATTACAATTGTGTTTCGAAATAAAAAATAAAAAACAAGTCGTCATACCAGTACTTACTTTTTCCAAAGCTGGATGTTTAAAAATCACCATTTATAGAAGCATCCATAAATAAACCATATCAATAGCAGTATTTTAATCAGATGATTATATTTGTGTTTAGAAATTAAAAAAAACAAATTTTCATACCGGTACTTACTTTTTCAAAAGCTGGGTGTTTTAAAATCGGTATTTTACAGAAGAATCTATAAATGAATCAATCATTTCGTGTTTAGTTTTGTTTTTGATAAGACGAAAAATAAAACACTTCATTTGTGAGGATGAATAAAGATAAACAAACGTAGATTGACGTATCTAGCAGCTCGCTGTGTGTTCAGCCCGTCGTTCGTTCTCCAATAACAGCATTACCCTTATCGTTTGTTCTTCTTATTCAATATAACTTATGGTTCACGTGTTTTTACATTATTGCTTCATAACTACCTCTATTTATAAATATGTAAAACAATATTTTCTTCCTAATATATAATTTCAAAATAAAAGAAATATAAATATTTAAAAATCAGATTCAGTTTTGAATAACATAATTATACTTGTTTTCCAAACATAATTTTAAAAAATCACTTAGCACCAGCTATTAAAAATGCATTAACATTTTTTGACTGACATGTATTGTTCAAACTCATCACTTAAATAAAATATTTAAAAAATTTATGAGCTATCAGGTACCTGAAGCTTTATAGGTATTTTACTTCTCGAATTTCAATTACCATTTAAAAATATATTTTTTAAATGAGTATTTAGTAATTTAATATTTATAATTATATACAGTTCAAATTGAAAATATAGACTATATTTGCACAATAAAAACTTGAAACCCTGACAATTTACTGGAGATAATAATATAGATTATCTAGTATGGCACATTACAAACTATTATTGCATCCGACACGTTAATGGGATGTCTACCCAATGAATCAACACGTATTAAACCACAGTGTACTACTTAACAAACAGAACATATGTCCTGTAGCAAATTGTAAAATATTAATACACATGCACGTGTGGAACTTAGCTTGTGTGTTAGTTTTTAATCTGTTCCTGACTAAGGCATATTAAAATTTAATTTAAAGATAAAAACTATAAAATCAAATAATTTTCAAGAATTTTTGGGTGGTTATAAAGTCTCTTTACAATTAACAGCATTGAGTTTAGTTAATTAAATATTTTTTTATTTAAACCTAATTTAATTGATATACATTGTATGACATAGTAAGAAGAGGGACTTGATAAATAAATTACCCTTTATATTATTGTAATTTATGTTGTACATTTATTGTACTAAAAATAAGTTATAACTTAAATAACTAATTAACTTAAATAACTAAAATAACTTAAATTATATCGAAAATTTCACCATCTTATAAAATAGCCTATACTAGCATATACAATTAGTTTTTCACAAACCAGCTAGGAAGTATTTTACCAACCATACCCTTATGAATACTACCTAAAATCCCAAGACCACAAATGATATAATTAAAACGGTGGAACCTATAATTTATTAAGATCGCAAAAAGGATATTTTAGCTTCATTTTATAACAAATATTTATTTAAAACCCTTAACTTCAATAATTCTGCATCTTTCTATCTAAGAAATAATGTAAACATTTATTTTAAATTATTTGCTTTATAATGTTCAGAGGAATATGCACAGGTAATGTAATCCAAAATTATGAAAATATACTCGTTATTCTAGATCATAGGTATAATATTTGCGAGTTTTTTTTAATCGTACCCTAAAAGTAGCCTTCATTGAAAATTTCCTAAAAATGTCTTGGTTGTAAAGCGTATTGTTTTTTATAAACGTGCAATTATTCATTGAGTCAGTGGATTGTTGAGTGAAGAAATAATAATTAATACACATATTTCTTGTTGAATTTACAAACATTAACAGCGAGCGCTCAACGTGTTCTTAAATAAACGTTTCAAAATAACTAACTAGTGAACTCTCTCTATCTACCATTTATTTCCCATAAAAAATTAAAGTTTAAATATGTCAAAAACTTATTCCATCTATTTGAATTTATGTTTTTATTCATATTCCCCGTACTTACCCAATAAACTTTCAATCTGATGCTAGTTAGGTTGAACCTTGAGTTCAACTATCAATATAATAACTTGTTAAATAGGAATAGAGAATCATCGAAAAATCATCGATAGGAGAATTCTTTAAAGAGGTGCAAAAAAGTTAAACATCTAATTTAATCTTCATCTTCAATTACAGAGCTAAATGAGGTCCATGTACGCAAATAAAATGTTTAATTTAAAACTTAGCACGTATATTTTGAAAGAATTATATGATTGCAGTTATTTGAAACATTTCATTTAATTGATCACCAAATGGACGCTGTATTTGGTCATGATTCAATAAGGAAGATTAGGCTGACATTGTGATTGAAGGATGATAAGACTCAAATTGATTTTTAGACAAATAACAGCTGTCAATAAAGATAACGTATTACAACACAATTTAGACGGAAAGATTGATTGAAGCATTTTAATTTATTCTTAATTATATGCTTTTTTTGTAACGAAATAAGTTGATTGTTTAATAGCATAATGTATTAATAGAAAAAAACATTTATAGTTATAAATTTCATGTTTTTTCTCACTTTTTTATATATTCTTACACTTGGCATAGAGATACGCCGACATGAGGTCTACTAATTTATTTTTAAAACCTAAATTGATTATTTATTTGTCGCAGCAAACCCATCTATTTATTCCCTATTACATCCTTAAGAAGTAGTATTTGTATCCTTAAACCTATGAGCTTAGTTAAACCAAAGCTTAGTTTGTATCATCAAAAGTAATTCCTAATTCAATATAATTAGTGTGTCTTCTGCTACTAGAGTAGCAGAAGACCGTATAATATGGAACTAAACATGACTAGAGAAGCAAGCTGGTCTAAGGTCAGAGTGTGGGTCTTTGGTGTCCAAGGTTCCGGATTCAAATCCCGCCAATTACCAATGGCTTTAATCCACCAGGTCTAACCTGAAGTAATGGGTCACATGGTTACGAGCGATGTTATAAACAGTCCCTGAATGAGAAGGGCTATAAACAAACAAAAACACACACGCACATACAAAAATCTTTGTGTTAGCGATTTTACAGAGTTAAATTTGAAGACCCCCAACTTAACCCGGTACATCTTTTACAACCTTCGGCTATTTAAGCAAAACCCATTTCAATAGATAAAGCTATTCTAAAGGAATCAGCCTGGAACGAAATAATTACTTTCTTCCATAAATTATGAAGTCTAGTAATTAAAACTTCCTTACAAGAATGCGCTATTGTTCCAGCAACGTAACGGTATGTTTTGAGACTAAGTGATTTATTTACAAGGAATATTTAAAAGAGCATTTATGAAATGTGTCTTACAATGGATGAGCCATACAACCAAAATTATCAACAACATTAGATAATTACATCATTATTTCTAGAGATTGCAAACTGATTAAACTAATTTGTTCATAAGGTTAGTTTTTACCTGTTATTTTATTGTTAATTTTGAATTCTGCTCGAGTTGAAGTATATTGTCTATCAATACAGGAATAAATTCATTTTTATTTTAAAATTTAAATGTTAGGCTCATATTTTTTATGTATAACAGATCCACACAGTTCTGGGAACCGGGCCTCAGGTATTGGACGGGTCGCAGGTTGTGGATAGCGTACGTTTTATCAGATATGGAGGACAATTGCGAATAAAGTATGACCTGAAGCAGTCCTGGATAGAGGTGACAGCACCTAGAGGGCGTGGGAGGGGATCTGTGGCGGTATCACACTCAATAAAGTACACAAGAGCCCGATGATAGTGTTGTGTCAGGGCGAGGAAGTGCCGCCATTAAATAAGCACTTCCCGTACTGCCTCTGACGTTACGTTTTGTGGGTACGCAAAGTCTAGAAGTGGAGAGAAGGAAACTCGAATGTAAAACAAGGTCAGGTTAGGATCTCCGAGCTGTAGAGGAAGCAGCTAACCTAGGAGACGGTGACTCCAAAATCAAACCCCTGGTCCTCCAGGTTGGGGGTTATGCGCTGGGCCAACTACCCACCCTTAAAACATGGAGAAACGAATCGTCAGCAACATAAAACCTCGCACACAGGACTGGACTTATGGCTATTGAAACGGACCCCAATAAGGCTATACGGTTAGAAACTTAAGAGAATATCAGGGCCTGGAGCAAGTGAAATTTTGTCAGAAGAACTGCAAAAATATAATATAATATAGATATAGTATAGTATAGATAGAGATATAATATCATTACTAAAAGGAAGGTGGCCCCAAGCGGGAAGAATAAACATCAAACACTTCTATATATACTACAATGGCTGTGGCTGTGATGACCGCACTGGCGGGGTATGCTTTTTGTGAGCAAAAGGATACGCTGATTCTGTGATATGTTTTGATGCAAGTAATAAGGTAGATTGTTTTAGGTAGACCCTTTCTTTATCAAATAAGCTAGAGTCGTTTAGTAAGTGAATTCTCCTAAGATGTTTTGTGTCCCGAGCTCAGCCTTTTGTAGATTGCTCATGACTTGTTATCTGCAAGGGGAAACCGTTGATGATCTACTACTTGATTGTATAGGTAGGTAGGTGAGGTCCTCCACTCTAGGTAATTTGGAAAGGGGTCGCTTACTGTCTCCTAACGAGATTGTCGACAGGTTGTCGCAGTTTTCCAGGTCTTTTGGAAGATTCCTGACCCTCTAGGAGAGAGAAACTTAGAGTTGCGCAAAAAGCCGACACGGCTGATGCGCCTTGGGAGTAATCCGTCCCTTCCAATTAATGAATGAATGGATGCCTACACTTCTCTTTCTTGTGAAGCCCTTCTTTCTGATCGCTGTTCAATATTCCCCCGGAAGACGCGTATTACCGGCTTTGCTGAGGTGCCATAACGTTTTAATCTAGCAAATTTATATTTTTTCTGGAATGGATAACTTATAAACAATATAAAAACTCAATATATATGTGACTTTGAAACTTCCAATTATATGTCCGACGTTTACTGCAACGTGAATAAAACATTTACCCAATATCAAAGTAATGGTATTGTTTTTGTTATAAGTTATGTAAAGACAGTGAAACGCAAGAAACTGAAGAAAACTAATAAACCAGAGATTGTTTCCCTGCAGGAACTTCTCACAACAGGATGCCACAAAAGTATAAAAGCAATACTAAAGGACACCCATTTCCACATCCCTCCGTATTTCGCTGAAACCTTTTAAGACCCCATTTATCAATACATTATATTGGACCTCAATGTGTTTCTTGTAGAAATAGTTTGACATATAATATGAGAACTGCCGTTGTTCATTTTTTTTACAAATAATTACTTTTTAGTTATATAAATGCCAAACAGGGAACATATACATATTATTTATGTTTTATATGTTCCCTGTTTGGAGGTAATCAATCACTTAACCAGAAAAAAACATATCAATAACATTTGTTTAGATCCTTGGTACGGCCATTATTTACTTTTTGGTTTGTAAGGCCCGGACTAAGATTGAGCTAAACCGGTTTGAAAGAATAAATATTATAGTAAAACCACTTAAAATACGTGTTTGAAGTATTTATAAATAAATTTATAATATTCTATTTATATTAATTAATAGATAGATTAAATATGATAAAAAATTTCATAGGTATTTAACCTCGCCGACAAGATATGTTTTGTATGTTTTTGATATTAAGAGTGTGGATTCCTCATTCACATTTACTTTACCTACCTAGGTAGACTAAGGATCTTTGTGTAAGATGAAGCAAATAAAGGGTGGAGCTTAGAATGTTGACAGTACTGATAAAAATTTATTTGCAACTTCCAAATCCTTAGCAAGACCACCGCTGCCCGAGGTTTAGGGGACTGTCCACAAAATCATCCTACAAATCACATCAATTCACTGAGTATTTTTAAATTAATCAAAATGAACGATTTGTATTTTTATCTCACCATTAAAGCTCTGTCAGTACAAACGGAATAAATAAACATAATATTGGATATTTTCAAAACTCAAGGTTTTATTTCTCATTAAGAAATATCCTAAGTAATTAAGAATTAGTAAATATAGCTATGTAAAAATTTAGATGAAAACAACGTAATTTAATAACCATAATTTATATATGTTTATCTCATTACTGTTAGAACTAAAAACCTTGAAAAATTTTTTTACCGACTCTCGAAATTGTTTCAGTTATATCATATTTACATTCTGGAGCCACAATATAATTTGATTGGTTCTTTATTAGCTATGCAGTTATTTTCGAAATAGCATATATAAAAATACCATCCTTTTGTAACAAATAGATTTTACTAGGTCGACAAAAACATTACATGGTGGTTGTAATGCAAAACCTTTTGTTCACCGATTGGAATAAAGCAATATTTGCGCTTTGTGTTTTCTGTACAGTGTGTTTGAAAATATTATTTGCTTTATAGGTATATATAAATAAATTCTATCACTAAAACTTTGACAATCAATATGTTTTACAGTGATTGAATGATATATGAGAATGGTCCAGGTTTTGATATTGCACTTGGAGGACACTTTGCGTTTTACATGAGAGAAGGGTGGGGCTCTGTCGTGAGAGAAGGTAATTTACAACCAATACACTCGTGGGAAGTCCAATTTCAATAACAGCGAAACAAACTTTCATGTTTTTTTGCACTTGTTTGATAAAGTATTATTTATGCTTGTAAATGCATATTTACGATGTGAGACTATAATACTCTATCATTTAATTTACTATCAGGATGTATCAGGATAGTCATTGGAATGAAAGCTAATAGATTCTTGAATTAATAATGATATTCCTTTTAAGAATTTTTGACATGGATATGTCTAAGCTCGGGGGGTACTGGCCTACAGTCAAAAAACTTGCTACATCGACATCATATGGTTATAATGATAGCTGTTTCGAGGAACTAAATACATTTAAGAATAATTTTTATATTAGAAATTATTGAGCGGGGTTACTGAGCAGGGACGAGATTCGCTGTATGAGGCCACAGTTCGTCCATTTTTGGAGGTATCTAATCATAAAAATAATATTCACTTTATTTAGATCTTAACAATTTCAAACAAAAACCTCACCCCATAGAGCTTATAATTTTTATTTAGGTTTTTGCTTTAAAATCATATTACTCGATATTTTAGAATGGGTTTTTGAAAAAATAAGACCCAAACGATGTATATGTTACAGGATACATTCATTAGGTTTAAATAGCTTTTTAAATATTAGACACGCTACAGTTAAAGAGAGATTGCTGCTTTAAAGTATGAAAATTAAAAATGTCGTGGAAAACTTAATCATACAAAAATCTCTTGGGCAATAAACAACTTATTGTTTAGGATAAGTTTTGCCCTTCCTGACATCAGTAAAGTTCTGAAATTGAAAAGGAAACAGACAGTCTCAAAGGAGATTTATACTTTGTACTACAAGTAAATGGTTTCCTCGCTATTCACATTATTTATTTGGTAAAATTTAATTTTTAGATTCATTTATTAAAGAACAATTTGTTCCAACTCATCGTAAATCAATTATCAGATATACTTCAATAAATCTTCAGAATATTCTTTAGTTTTTACTAACGGGACAAATGTTTTTGTTAAGATAGTAAAGAGCTTAGTATTTTATACTTTTACTCATTGTGGTGAAATATCACTTCAAGCCTCTGCCTTTAAACCATGAATAATTCCAAAGTGACTTAAGGCTAAGGTGTAGGCAAGTTTCATCAAAACGTCTGTGACCTCGTATACACCCTCCGGTGTAGTTGTCACACCTATAATCGATAGAAAGGTTTGCTCATTCTGACCTGACAGTTGCAACCTACCTGGCTCTAGAAGTATCTACATTCGAGAAACTCATCCCTAATTTCCTGGTGTGATCGAAGAATTCTAGTGAAGCTGTCACGTTTCCTCGTATTTTAATTTTTTGACCAGTAGAGATACAAAGACAATCACTATAAAAAAATTACCCCAAAAAAAAGTGAAGTGTGAAAACATGTTTGTAGTCAAACCTCTAGGTTTAAATTTCCCACAAGTAAACCTGAGGTTTACCTTTGTTCCTGATTGCTCGTTAGTTTACTTTATATTTTATATTTCATTTTACACTTTAAATTGATAGAGCTAAAGTTCAACTCTAGTCAGGCACTCATTACTTTCAAATGCTGCTTTCATTTATTAATGGTTGTCGTTTAATAGTTTTTGTGCATCGTAACCTGAAGCAGTACGGTAATGTCCCTTTCTTCCAAGGTGTTTCTCCTTGGAACTATTTTGCACAGTATCCAATCGGTTTTTATCGTAATTGTATACCTAGTACTGAGTTGACTCACATGTATATTTGCAAACTATTGTTCCTAATTCAGATGTTTAGTTTATGCGGGAAGGATAGGTAAAGGTATAGCTGGATAACGCCCCGTTGAAATATGTAATGATGTGACATTTCAAATGAAATCCTTTGGAAAAATTCTGTGTAATAAAAATATTAAAACAAAAATCTAGAATAGACATTTACTTTTAAATATGATTTAAGATCTAGGAGTTTTATTTTTTCATAATTGTTTCTTATTTTACATTTGTTTCATTTTTTACCGCTTTCCCAAAAATAGAGTTTATGTTATTTCTCTCGTTAAATCAATGAAATCACCACTGACGTAGAAATATGCTAAAAAAAATCAATAAATTAATTACATCAGATATAATGTATATTTATATGTACAACACCATAAAGCTTTTATAAGGGGTTTAGTAGCAAGGCTATAAAAAGGCCCTGAACGTAGTGTAAGAGGTCCAGAAAGTAATGAATCCAACCATTAAGTAAATTGAGGTAAATGTGGCAGCAAGACTGAGACCTCCCTATTTTTTGGTTACGAATGAGTTTCTATGACCATCGTGTCATATAACAAAACCAAAATCAGTCATATGTAAATTATTGTTGTTGTCATAAGTAATACGGATAAGCACAAGTCAAAATAGCTAGTTTATAGTGTATTTTATGAGTGGGAGATTTATTTCAGTAATACAGCATATTTGCTGTATTAATAAAATAAAGTTTTCACCATATAATATACAAAAACGCGTTTTGGGAAGTTGGCGCAAACCCTTATGGTCAAGGCGGGATATGAACTCGTGAACTCATACTCTTTATTCACAGCGCTAAGTACTTGGCTCGTAATATGTATTTTTCATTTAGCTGTGAAATGGTGAAAAGTCTATGTTCTATTTTGTTTATTAAAACTGTACTGTATAGCGCAATGGTGCAATTACATTTGTTTGAACCTTTCCAATCGTTGTTTTATATTACGTTATTTTATATGGTAAGTCAATAAAATGATAAACATTTTCGTCTTTAAAACACCTTTCTTTGTAAGTCATATCTATAATTAATAGCCAAATTGAAATTATTAAAAACGTCAAGTGAGATTAAACCTTTAATTTAGTTTTTTATTTTTAATTAGCACTGCAAACGAAATTAAAATACTAAAATACGTAAATACTTCTTATTATGACTAAAAAAAAACAAAAAACCAGTTTACTTCATCCATGTTGCTATTTAGGCATACATATTTAAGGGATACAACAAGAGGTTGGTCGTCCTGGCAACTAATCAACTGTCCCCCAGCAGGAGCGCTGTTATTAAAGTCCTTTCTGGAAAACATTTCCTCATTGTCCGTGTTTTGTCCTGATTGAAATTAAAAAGGCTAATAATGTTTGTACCAAATTAATTAATTAATAGTTTATATACCGTTGACATGTTTTGTTTTTGTTTAAAGAAAATAAAATATTATTCCGTTTAATATAGATAAAATGAAAATATTTTAAACCACGTTATAGTAAACATGTATATCACATCATTATAGATATTGTGTATGTGACATTATGGGAAAAAAAATTTATATCCACCGAGTAATTCCAGTGATTTCCAATCATATTTCCTTATATTTATAGAATATACCTGGATAATGGTATTATTTGTTTACCTTTTATTGACTGTATTCTTTACACGTTCGTAAAATAAAATTGAGAGTAGGTTCATACACTCATTATTAGGTCAATAAGCTTTATTAAAGGCCGAGGCCAATTAATGGTTTAATTGAGAGCTACTCTTCCTTATATTTTAATTGTGGACTTGCAATGTTCTCCTACATCGAAACACGGAATTCAAATTTAAAATAACATTAAGGTTGTAAAACACCCAAAAATTTGAGAGTTTAATTTAATATAAACCTGCTGTCATATAGTTTCCTACACTATATTTACAGTTTATAGTACGTATGCACATATAGTTGTATTAAGGGGCTGAAATACATATCAATATATAGCACTTTTAACTTTACAAAGGTTTTTTGTATTATTTTTATTTAAATTTTAATGATTGTTAATGATTTTGGACATTTTAATATTCCAACATTTAAACCATGCTTAAATAAAATGCAGCAATACTTTTAGATTGTTAGTCATAATTATGGCTTATTTTTAAATATTTGCATGATTTCATCATATCGAAAGGCGGGCTATAGGGTCAAAGCTTAACGAATATTTCGTTAAAATATTAAACGTGAGGAATTAAAAATACATCTAAGTTATTCTAAGACGTTTAGCTGTAAAATTTCATTTATTTTGGAATACTTTAATAATTCCCACTTGACAGTAAAAATATGTTTAAATATAATTTTTATTGCTTATTTAGACCACCAAAACTTCGTGTGTGGGCGTGATTTTTTAAATTTACACTATAGCACTAATGCAAATGTTAGCAAATTTTTTATCATCCTAGCGCAAATGTCAAAATGTTAGCACCTCTGTTAAGCGCAATCTTGTGTCGGGACCTCATCAATTCTAATCTGGTCCAACTCAGGTTGGGTCACATCCTCACTCCTGATGAAGTTCTTTCTAGAGATAATATGGAAACTGTTTCGATAAGCCCAAATTTACATTAGATCCTTTTTTTTACTTGACGCTTACTACTCAAAATCATTTTATAAAAGAGAAACCTTTCCAGTATATTCAAATGGTGATTATTGATATGTTATGGTAACAAGAATATAGTTTACCTGGCAGGAATCAAGAAGTTTTTTAGTACTACTTTCTTTTTTAGGCTTAACTGACATTTCCTACAAATTTTTTCTCAATATGAAGCTACAAAGTACTCACTTTATGCTGAACATTTTTCTGAATTATTTACTTTCACGCACATTTAACATGGAAAGCCTTACCACAACGTAAAGTTTCAGTAACGGATATTAATTTGATATTTAGTTGTCTACATACAAGTACATACATTTACTGTAGTTGGTCTAGGCTTATAGTGCACTTATGTATGTGCTGTTTTTAGATCCGGAAAATTTCTGGTAAAGTATTCAACGTGCAATATATTTCTGTATACCGCACTAAAAAAGCTTTCCACATTTTGTTCGATAACTCTTTTCAGAGAAATAATGTTTATGGAGATATTACGTTTTGGCTCTACGCCTTTGTAGTAGCCAATCTACGCTCGTCTAACTTTAGTAAAAGTGACAGAATAACACGTTGAGTAATATAAATCGAAAATATATACATATTTTGAGTTTTCAGTTGAATCATTTTGTTCTTGAAGGGATGTAGTTTTACGTTACTGTTGCCCAGTATTGGCCCTAATTAGCAATAGCTGTGTAATCCTTGACAAAATATAATAACCAGTCCTTAATAAAGTTTTATTTAGGAATAAAGCTAATTTTATACTATAGCTACTATCAAAAAGTGATATAAACAATGTGATAAATTGTAATAATTTTTTAAGTCATCATCTAAAGGTTGCGTGCAGGTAAAGTCTGTTATCACAAGTGGCCTCTTATCAGAGATGAATGGGCTTTCATGCTCGAACAGTGGTTAATTTGAGACTTTAATACTGAAGAGTACCAGTTTATATTATGATCGCTTATGGCCTCTATATTACTTATTTAGTGGACAAAAACTATCAAAATAAATTACTCTTCTTCTCTAAAAAAAACTAAAACTATCTAATGACGGCTGAATCCATATCGGAAAGCAACACTATGCTGTTCAATGACTATAGAAACACAGTTAAATAAGACTTTTAGGTAAAAACTAACGGAAGTACTGAAAACGTGAACTGCATAATTTAGTTGTGACAACAGACGGCTGATCGGCGGTGACGTACTAATGCTAAAATAACAACTCTAAACAAAGTCATTCGTGTTATGCAATGGATGTAATAATTTACTAAATTATATTAAACTTAACAACTTACTGCCTCCTTTAGCTCTGAAGTAGCTTAAAAACCGTTTGAAATCGTTTTAGGTGACAAATATAGAATATTGAATAAGTAAAGTCACTATCTCGTTATTTGTGTAACAAAGGATTAAAGTGAAACCTTCTGTCCAAGAAAGGAACTATTGTCACCTGAGGCGTAGCCAAAGGCGACAATTTACTGAGGTACAAAAAGGACTTTAACCACATGATACACTCAGAATCTTTCCTTCTCCTACACATGCAAGTAACAAATTACAGGTTACAAACTATCCACTATGTTATACTGACCGAAATCATCATAATTTTCCGAATTGGGTTACATAACCTAGAAGAAATCGAAGGAAATTATCAGCTGACCATTCAATAATCAATTACTACTGTAAGTTGATAATACTTCTAACGCTTTATTACAGTGTGTTCCTGGTTTTCCTATGTTATTCATGTGGTATTACCTTTTCTCGTGGGACTAAAAATATTACTTTAGAACACTATTCCAGGGAGTATAGTATAGCTTTACATAGTACGTGGAGGAAAAAATAGCTTCTACAAAACATATGAGTACAAAACATACGTAGAAGGTCTCACTACGTAATTTGTGCAGTGGCATACTAATAGTGTCTCTAAAGTATTGCATATTCGTATTAAAATAAAGTGTTCAAATCCTAAAAATAAATATCGATGTTGCTCTAAAATAAAACATGTTTAATAAGCCACCGTATATTTCGTATTTATTTTTTGTGCTATGGCAGTAATTAGGTTTAAAACACGAGCACCACGCGATAACATGATACCGATAGTAGGTTTCAATCAAAACAGCTGTCACATCGGATCGAAGGATGAATGCAGTCTGGCCAACCGAACTGCAATATTGATCAGTTCCGAACTTGCCACTGTTTGGTAATTCGACCTGTATCTGATTAATCATTGTTCTAAATGCTTTGGCATGCTAGTCGATCATTGATTTTAACTAATCACATTAAAATCGTTTTGTAAATTATTTATGTTCAAAATTATAACTGTATTAACCTCAAGAAGGTTAATACAGTTATAATTGAGTAAATAATAGATATACCCTTTTAATTGTATCCAAGCATGAAACATATTTTACTGAAAAGGTCAGAAATAGTGTTTCGCTAAGATAAACATCAAATTAAGTTTGTTTACTGTTTTTCAATATCTATGTTAGTATTTAAATGGAAAACTACATGACTTAAACATTAATCCATACTAACAAACTAAAGAATAGGTTAGTATTAATATAAGTGATATACTTTTTAATATACACTTTTTGGCCATGGAAAGTTGAGTATCACACGTAATAATGAGACTACGTAGCTTTAAAGTTCTATTAAAATGATAATTAATAATCCAACAACAATCTTACGGGAGTAAATTTTTATATGTTAGCGACAGGTATACATGTGAAAGGGTATTATATATAGGTTATGAGAATTTCGTTCTCTTATTGTTTAAATTATCTGAATAAGTAATATACTAAATAAAAGGTACAAATGTTTGCTTTACATATACAACTATAAACTATTAACTACAACTATATACAACTATAAGCTACTGTATTGGACAAAGTTAGTTTACGAAGTAACCGTAAACATTGTATGCCATCTACATGACTTTTATATAAAAAATTGCCAAATCAAAATATTTTTAAATTTTTAATATCAATTACACAATTCCTAATTTAATAACATATTTCAAACTTAGTTATAATAATTTAAATGAACGTATTATGTGTTTTTACCAAAATATCTGTGGTGGCAAATCTCATTTACATCATTAAGCTGGAAAACCTTGAATATTATGCTAATTCAAACTGCAATTAAATTTCGTAATACAACTTCGTAATGAATGTTTACCCTAAAAAATCCACTTCCTGTAATAATGTATACGAGATATATTATTATTTATATTAATTTAAACGTTATAGCAATAGTATTTCAAATATTGTTGCTTTGCATAACTATAAGTTGAAATATATGTGATTTTTATGAACCTTCAAAAATTTACTGAGTGTTATTTATGTTCTGTTTTAGGTAAGGAGATATCGTTATATGACGTTCTATGTAATGTGAGTAACTCAAGACATAAGTTTATTTTAAATTAAAAATAATTTGATAATGTAAATTAAATATCAGTTAAATTGTAACTGAAAATCGGTATAAAATATACTGTAAAACACACATTTTACTAAAACATAATAAATAGATCCTGTAAAAGGTAAAAAATAGTTATAGAAGGAAATGAAAAAAATATTAAAAGGGAAATGTAAAATAACGAATAAACTGTTGCCATAACTCGTGAAATTGGAGACCCAACTGGATCTCTGCCTTCCGATAAATGTTCTGTCATCGGTGAGAATCTTTATTGAATCTCGGCCAGGGTAAATCCGTTTTTATTATATTTGCAAACTATTTCCAGAACCATTTAATTTTTTTAAAATATACCTTTATAAAAATATTAAATTTAATTACTTTTTAGGTCGTCTTTTCTACTAAATAGTTTTGCACTACGATGGTAAATATTCAAAAAATGCCAAAGGGTAAAACTTATTTACTTTATACCTAGGAAAGTAAGTTGCACCCCCTCCTGCACTTGGCTTTTTAATATTTAGATTATTTAAAATTGTTTTTCGGTAAACTTTTCGATATGAGAGGCTACATTGATAGTTGGTATTTTGAAAATTTTTACCTTTAGGGTGAGGGGAGTAAACATTTTCAAAAGTAAAGGTGTATCGAGCGACCCTTAATTTAAAATAACTTCATAAAAGAAATGGAATGGCACAAATTTGACATTGGTATCTTACCCTACCCAAAAGGGCAGCCATTTAAAAAATTTGAAGTGTTGAAGCTGCACCTCCTTTAGCTTAATATTTGATGTATATGAAATCGGTTTGTAATAAACTTCTGTGGTATGGACGGCTACACTTTTGGTTGTTAATTTGAAAACTTTCACCATTAAAAACAGTAAGGGGGGTAGCTTATAATTTTAAAAAGCGAAGTCCTATTGAGGGACCCCTCATTTTAAAGATCTTCAAAGAAGTAGAATTTCGCAAATCCGACATTGATATCTTACCCCTAACTTAACTAAAAATCATTTAAAACATTTTAGGTGTTTAAAGATGTCTAAGGTAAATGAAAACAATAATAATCTCTTTATTTAAAATTCTTTTAGAAATAAATAGTATATTAATGTACCTTTTATTTTGTTAGATATTCAAATTGCTCTACCTGTACCTCCTTTCAGTAGTTCAATCCTTTTTTGAGATTTTTTCATATGTTTTTCAGCCATTAAAGAAAAACTACAAAATCATATTCTTCTTGGATAGGAAATTGACGCTTTTTGTACTAGTTTAAACATTTAGTGTGCTTCTTTGTTTGAAATTCATTGTTGGTGATGGTGGATTTATGTTATTAAGATTTTTTTATTGCGGACATTTTCCATCACGATTTTATGTAAAACTAAGTTTCACGACGTTTCGGGATCTGGAATCTGTTCCCGTTCTCAGGTGAACTAATCTAAAACACAATTTGGTCCGGATTATACCGGTTATGTTAATTGTGCTATGTTTTAGATATTAGTTCACCTGAGGACGGGGTCAGATTCCAGATCCCGAAACGTCGTGAAACTTACATAAAATCGTGATGGAAAATGTCCGCAATAAATAATCTAAATAACATTTAGTTTGCGTTTTGGCAACAAAGAAAAATTGGCACTTACTGACCAAAAATGAATTAATGACTTGTATTATTCATAGTAATGATCGATTATCATATTTTCATAAACTAACCCAATGGACGAGCACATTTCTTATGTTTTAATATTTTTAAACGAACTGCTAATGGCATTATCAGCTGATTTACGGTTAGTGGACGGACACACATTTGGAGTTTTAATTTCAACATTTTTAAATCTAATTAATAACAGTAGTAATTATATAAACATATATCATCAATGAATCCAATGTATATATGAGTTATAAGTTTGTAGAAACCAATGAATGTTAAATGTATAAATATATTGACAACTTGAAGTGTGTTAATACAGTACTCGATTAACTGACTTCGTGTGGTTTTGTTTATGATGCTAAGTCTGTGCGCTTTTAGTAACTGTGAGCTGATTCTTTTTCCTCCCTAGGGGACCGTTTGGTTCGTTTCTTCCACAGTGCGAACAAGAGCTACTTTAGCCCCATAACATTTTGATTGAAAAAAGACATTTTTGCAGTAGTAAAACGAAGTAGTATATTTAATAGATAGAGACAATGCTTTTCGTACGAGCTCAAAATTGCAACCTAAGCGAGAAATGAATATACACTTTAAACCAATGTTATAACAATTTCGTCACATGCATGCATTTTAATCTGTTCTACATTGTAATAAGGAACAACTGATGACCTCGGTTTCAGATGACACTTTCCCTCCCTAGGGTGGGAATAGCTATTTGTGTAACTAGAGCGTAAACGATGTCATATCGTTTACATCTTCTCACATCTGAGTGCGGCCATGACAGTTTCACTCGTATTACACACAAGATTTTTCCTACAAAAAGAATTTAGGTTATGTTTCATGTTCTTGTTGCGATAAATGTAAACATAACTTTCCGGTAACCTGTGTTTCATTGCGCAAATCCGAAAGTTAGTGTTGTAGGAACGGCGACTGTCTATCAGCTGACTTAGCGCTTAGCGCATGCTATTGGTTGGATTCATATAGGTTTGGAACATTCCGCGCATGTGATTGGCCGGTTACTTGTCCGCACTAGAAATGCACTACTGATACGTTCGGCTAACAGTGTGAAGTGTACCTTTTATCGTGCGGTTGTAGGACAATGATTACCTTCGACTCGCAAGGCATCGTTTTACAGCAGTATTACAAAAATAGCCAGTTTTTACACTAACCTTACTTTCCAATACACAGTTTTACCTTTACCTTATGAGCTTTTTCTGCATTAAGACAGGCCCATTCTGCTCCAACGCACGCCGTAGTTGAGAAGCTGTGATAATATTATGCTGTCGCCCGCCCAGGGTTGATAAACCTCATCCTTGTTCCAGATGTTGTCAGAGTAAATACATAGTAGATTGTCGTTGATGGAAAATGCACTTTGAAACTTCAACGTTGGCTTTAATGGTTAAAATGTTTAAGTAAAACATTTTCGTCCAGATATTTAATACACAAGCATTAATTTTTGGTGTGAAAGCACTAAATAGTTTTTAATACCTCAGTAAATCATATTTTAAGAAATCATTGATGTTCAATAAAGGATTAAAATACAATAATGTGAATAGAATAAATTACTATTTACTTTAGAGTGAAGTATTATACTCCCGCAGTATGATTTTCGCAGTAACATGAGAAAAAACGTCTGTAGTGAAGAGTAACTTGCACTAAAATAATGACTGGCTGCTTTATTATTTTAGGGCAAAATATTTTAGAGTGAAATAAAAATGCTAAAAAAAATTAATTTCGTGAAACAGGATATAATAATTTGCAATTCTACTGACTCTTTAGTAAACTATCAACACAAAACTCACATCTGAGCCACAGACTTAAGCTACGAAACTAACTTGAACTTAAAACTTAAAACTTGAACCACCAACTGAGCTAAAGACTCACTACCGGGCTATTGTGAGGCCTTTACTAACCACTGACCAATCAATTTGAACCACCAACTCACAAGGCCATAAGGAAATATTTAAAGTTTTTAGTAAGGGGAATATGAAAATGTAAATTGCAAAAGTAGAGTTCAACAATTTGTACTTTGTTTGGTAAAGATCAATTTAAAGTAAATAAACGGAAGTTTCTTTTGTAATTAATGAAGGGAGTCGTCGAAGAGCTGCTTGTTTACGAGTCTCGCCTCCCCTGTGGGCATCCTCATTCTCATCCCTCATATCTCACCCCTCATCCCTCATCAGCATCAACCTGATAATGAATTCCGCACCTTCACTGGCCCAACCTCCTACAAGTTAATTATAAATTTTGTTTTTGCTTCTTTTGAAGCAGAATACTTTGATATTGAAATTTGATGGCGTACTTGTTGCTGTAATATATATTATTATAAATATATTATGATATGAGTTATATATGTGCTAAGCCTTCTATTAGACTGGGATTTTTAATATCTGTGATATGAGATTAAATATATTACATGGTAAGTTATAGTATGTCATATCATTACTTTATTTATGGTAATTGTGATATCGATAAAATATTTTCGTAGTTAATTTATTCAATTTCTCATATTCATTTTAGATATAGTATAAATACCTGTATCTATCATACAGTTTTAGTGGTACCTATAAAAAACTACTTATTTATTGGAGGATCATTTTTATCTGCAACGACAAAAGTATGGTTTGTAGTCACTACAATACATTTCCCAGTGGTATTATACTATAATATCAGTTTTTACAATATTCAATTTGTTATGTCCAATCTTTTATCCCAGACTAGTATCAAGTAAATTATCTGGATTGTTCACATTTATTTGCAGATATTTTTGACTGGACTAAGAGGATTCAGACATTATAACATAGTCAAAGAGAACTTTGAGGGTATCGTAGGTGAGATTAGAAGATAGGATCTTGGGGTCTGAGTTCCAATAGGCGAGCTTGCTTCTTGAAATGATTCTTAAAATATACAATAAGGCAAGTTATATTTTGCATCATAATACTTATACTAAATTTCATAACAAAGTTAGAAAATTGCGTTTTCCGGCCTTGAGGATCGTGTCATTCAAGATTAAGACTAAAATATTTCTAGCAGTGCTTTTAAAAGTGGATGTTTTGGGCGTTAGACCTGCAAAGAACCTGGTAGCTAAAAGTAAGGGCAGAAGCAGTGGGTTGTATTAAAGCTTGATTAAAGTATATTTCTTGTTCGTTGTCTTAGTTGTGCTATATTACCTCTCACACAATTTATTATTTCAAATGATTTTTCGTTAATACTTCTTTAATTGACAAAATGAAAGTCCACATAATAAGTTTTTGGATCCAGGATTATTGTTATAGTAAAATGCAATGATTACATAACCAGATTCAACCTATATTATTGTGGTCAGTTGGGTATTTTAAATTGAAGATTACAGTTATTAATTTTTGACCTCATTAATGGTATCAAGTGTAATATAAAAAGTGTAATATTTTATACTTTTATACTTTTAACTGAAATGGTGACCTACCCAGGTAGGTATTTTAAGCCAAGTATGAATGAGGAATGAATGTAGGATGATTGTGGCGCGATCTTGTAGTCTTGTTACTGAATAAGGCTGACATGCTCCTTAGACAGTCAATATATTACTGTCCAACAGGCACGGCCTAGCAATAGCTTGAACTTATGACTTGAGTAAACAAAATTGATAAGAGTGTTTTTTTAATATTAATATTTCAAATAATTGATCTTCAATAAATGTTAAAAGTTATTTAAACACAATTTTCAATGATTTCTAAACGTTTGTTAAATTAATTAATTTAATTACAATAACCAAGATACATCAAATTTATTTTTATACTAAAGGATTGGGATTTATAATCGAATCTGTATCGAAAACCAAATTTAAGTTTATATATTAAAGTGTAAAACTCTTACATCTTAATAAATCTTATAGGTACTAGATTTTCCTGAAGAGATTATTATGTTAAATAATTTTCAAATTAAATTTTTTCTGTCTCTTTGTACGCTTTAGTATCTTCATCTTAAAAAATTAAATGCTTTATAAACTTTTTAATGGCAAAACCGTTTTAAAAAATATTACCTAAATATTTTAAGTGTCTGTTGATTAACTCTTAGAGTATGAACATTTCATAATAAAATAATTAACTTTATAAAAGTTTAAGATAGTTAAATTCGATGTGTAATGATGTGAAAAAATATATTTTAAGGGGATTATAATAACAATGTGAGCAAATTCATAAATAATATGGTTAATTATTGTTTTAAAAATCGGTAAACGCAACGATAGAATAAAAGTAATTAACTACCTAACATCAATGCGTACACGCATGATTCGGTTCTTTTTATGACGGATCAAAACAAATATGAAAACCATTTTCATATTTACTTTGTAGCTCATCAGCGGAGTCTAAATTGCCAATTTATCTTTGTTTGTTGACGTATAGTATTTGACGATAGATTATAAATACGCACATTATATTAATAATTTCCACGTGTACTATTTAAATTATCTCTATGTTACAAATATTATTATACTACAAATTGAAATACAGCCAATTAAAATGTGTAGACATTACCCTTGTCACTATTTGAGTAGTAGTTTAGTTAAATTAATGTTACATAGATCGACGACTATTTTTTACTGAAAATAACAAATTATAAAACTAATCGTACTCGTACGATGAAACCCCATCGTTGAGAAATTATATATGTTCTAACACAAAATTTAGTTGTAATAATATGTATTATTGTACATAGAAATTGAACCTAAAAGATAGCCAAACGTATTCCAAATTATCAAATATGGTTCTTATGGTTTTTTCCCAGGTTTATTTATGACTTGCCATAGGCCTTTGTTCAGTTCAGTAATTTAGCTTTTATAAACAAGATATTGTTTATTGTATTTCAGGGATAAGGCCTAATTATTTTTTTACTCTTTTCTTTCTTGTAATTCTTTTGAAAAATAAAGCAGAATGTCTTTTTTTTATTTTCGAGTCATTAGACTTAGATCATGATGATAATAGTTTCTATATCTATGTATTATTTTATTACAAACTAACCATTCTTTATTCATTAACGAAAACAAAATATATTAGGAAATGTAAGTTATCGTGAATTTTCTAGATAATAATCATAAATATAAATAACCGTATATTTTTTTATTCGTATTACTATTTGAATGGATCATTTTTTTATAATTTTGAAGGGTTTAGTCGGTTTTGGGTAATTATAAGTTTGAAAGGTGAGTTTTATGATTTAAATGTCTGAAATAAAAAATTAAGAACTATGTTTTGATTTAAATATTATAAAGAATTGCCTATTTTTTATTTGGGTGCTAGTTAATATTTTAATACCCCATTTTTAAGCTTATATAGTTAAACTCTAAGACTTCATTAATCTTAGTATTTTAAAGAGTTTTTAAAGATAGTTTAAAAACCGAACATATAACTATGGACATTTTTTTGGTTTAAAGCCTACCAAAAAAAATATTAAATTCAATTTCTATCAATCCCCATATATTTTTGTATGACAGACGAGTTCAAACACAGTAGATTGTGAGGTTTTGCCATTCCATTGATGCAGCTGCCTCGAATTTCGACTACAAAACACAACATCGTCCTCCCCCGCTGACGGCGACACTGCATTGTTGCGTATCTTCCGAGAAAATTACTAAGTTCCTAACAGACACATTGTCCTCGTTTACAAGTCTGTAGTTTAGTGGAGAGAGGTATTAAACTCCATGTTTAGTGAAACGCATAGTAAATTACTAAAGTTATGAATGAATTACCAAGTAATGGGGAGTTTACTTAGTGAATTACTTAGTGTTTACGTAGTGAATTTTGTATGAGGAAGGAAGCTCTTATTGAATAAATGTTCATAATTTAATATATTTTAGTGTTTTATCATTTATATGCGGAGAAATAAAATTGAATAAAATTAGGCTTTAAACTCTATCGAGTGCATTAAAGAAGTTATTTCCTGGTTATTCATGTTTTTCTTTTTAATAGCTGATGACGTACGCCTTTTTTTAAATTGATACTGAACATTTATAATCAACGAGTTCTAAGACAAAAATTATCTGCGGAAAAATGTTGAATTGTGAGGCTGACCTTAGAATAAACATGACTTAAAAACTATGTATACAATTTTAAGCACAAGTTATTGTTTTAATATTATTGAGAATAAAATTTGCACTAAATATTTTTATGTTCAATACACAACAATATTTGTTACATAAGTAATAATTTTATAATATGTACTTTTTCAAACAACACTACTTGCCTTCAATTTTATTCACTTGTTTAGTTTTTTTATATAAATTTGGCATTATTTGGATTTGAAAACAATGTTTGATTATGTTTTATATCATTAAAAAAACAATATTTTCTAGTTGATCAAATATTTTTCTGATGTTAATATATTGTTTTTTCATTCCCAGGAGTAACTTCCGTAAACACCCTTTTATGCTTTTAAGTAAATGCGCCTGACTTAACACAAAGTCATTTTGTCTAATAGTACAGATTATAGTATATTTTAGGTTATTAAATAATAATAAAAGCAAAAAATGAAGTATACTTCAGGTTTTAAAATAAACCCATCGGAAGTTGAAAGAGTTTTCTTTTCCAAGTGGATTGGACAGTCATTCAAAACTGCTGACGCTTTTCACAACAGCTTTCCTGCGTTTCTTTCTGAGAATGAACCGTTTTAAATCGACTTTGGATTCATTATTGATCCTAAAATATCACCCTTTTACATTTACTTTACTTTTATTTTAAAATCAAAACTACTGTAAAATCAAAAATATAATATTTACAAAATATAACAGTAAAACATTATTATATACATACAAAAAAGGTGGAATATTTTAGAACGAAGCGTAAAATAAACAGTATCTATACACTTAGAAATAATATGCATGGATAATAATGTGATGTGTTAAAAGTTTATAAATAAGACATGCAACGTTGAAAATGTTAAGAGAAAAATCTCCTGTAATATTTGGTAACTTTCTAACGATAGATTACGTAAATTTTCAATTATTATAAACCTGATCATACAAGAAATAACAATCAATTAAAATAGTCAAATTTCACATCTCTGAAGGGCATTTAAACTACGGTATATGTATTATTATTATTAATTTTGGAAAACTCTGTCTAATTGATTATAGTAAGTGACTAACTCATGAAGCCTAAATGGACAAGGTGAAATCCATATAATTAATGGACAGTTGTGTTTAACGGTTTTCACATACCTTCAGTAGACTTAAGTATATAAACCCCTGATAAAAAACCTCATTTACGAAACCAGAAACCTCTTTGACAATTTATGGAGAGGGATTTTATGCGCATATGAAGTAAGGTCTTTTATTCCCAGTCGCCTCTCTCCGGTGTTCTTTAAACTACATACATGTCTAGAGCTGATTTATAAGGACATTGAGTTCAATGTTTTATCTATTTTACATATAAGGATAAATATGCTTACTTTTAAATACATTTATTATTTTATTTTTATCATACAACTTGCTGACCCGGCGAACTTCGTAACGCCTCACAGTAAACACATGTTAACTTTAAGATTGGCCATGTTCTGAATTCGAATAGCAATACGGCTTCATTGTGAAAGGTTATATATTCTGGGTCGCTGCACAGTGAATAACAATACTGAAACGATAAAACATATTAATATCATTCCCATAAAACAAATAAATCTGAGTGGATTAATTCACAACTTTCAAATCCAATCCAATCCAAACCCAAACGAAACCTAACTGTAATACGGCTTTTATAGGAAAGATATACAACAGCTGATTATTATAATAAACGTAATAATATAAACATTGTAATTATCATATAAACACATGACTTTAATCAGACAGAAAATAAAAATATAAATACATAATCCCCCAAAACTGTAAACTATTAACGTGGTGAATAAAGCTGTTCATTTTTTACAGTACACATTTACTTCATAGTTTAACATTAATGAATGATTCAGATGGCATTGGATAGTAAAGCATACGGTATTGCTAATGGAAAGTAAACCAATCAGCTGTAGCTAAGAAATCAAATGTTTTCATTGTAGACAATTTGTAAAAAAACTTACTCTCCATAAGGTTAACATTAGAAATTTAAAACGCCATGCTAATGGAAACTTATGGGGTTTTCGAAAATATTTTTTCACTAAAACCTTCCCGGATACATGTAGAGCAACTTCCTAAAATTTCATGGCGATCGGATGAGTAGTTTGGCAACGCATAAAGGACATACATACATACAGACAGACATACATTCAATTTTATATATAGAGATTAAACCAAGTTTACGCTTAAAACACTGGAAAATACGCTTAAAAATCGAGGTCAATTAGTCACTAGTCAAATGGTTTTATTCATATATGTGACTATACTCATAGAATGGGATTTAATATAACAGTGAAACTAAAGTGGTATTATAAAAAAGAATGCAATTCGGAGACATGTAATTTGATCCCCTAATGTCTTTTGTCAAATTATACTAAGGAAAAAAGTTGTAAAAACTATATGAGATATTGTTGTAGAAATATTTATGGTAGATGTCTCAGATAAATCAAACACCAACCTGTGGAGTTTTTCCTTTGAGGAAAGCTCAGATCGAATCTAAGGGGAACTTTCGTCGAGTATAGTGCAGCTTCCTAATCATAACTCCCTGGAGAAACGAGAAAATGAACCCTCAATCTTGGCTCATCCCCACTCTCATCCCTCCCTCATCTCACCCTTCTCTCCCTCTGCAATCCCTCAACCCCCTTTCGTTCCACTTAATCAGACTTCTATTTATTATTTTTAAATGGTTAAAAACATATTGCCCTCAAAAGTCAAAAATCTGACAGTACTTTACTAAATATAATTCACATGTTTATATTTCAAAGTTAAAGTGTTCCTTCCCCTAAACTCCCTCCCTTCTTCCTCCCCAAAACTCACTATATTTGCTTATCAAAAGAAATTTTCATATTCAGCACTGGTGGGGTACTCTGTAAATATAAATATATGCAACCCATTATTTTAGTTTCTATTTTAAAATAAAACAACAATCACTTTAAAACAACAATACTTTTCTATCAAGCTCATTTTCAAGCTAAATTGTAGTATATAGTGTGTAAAAAATCATTAATAAGTAATACTTTAATATCAACTCAGAAGAATATTTTATGATATAATGTAGATGTAGTTCAAGTCGAATGAAATAATCTTTATAAACTCACAAATTTATTTGTACTATAATGTTAACACAACAAAATTAGGAGCCTATAATTAAAAAACCAAAATTATGATTTAATGTTATCGACCTTAAAAATCATTGAAACTGTAGGGAGCTCATTCTGTAAAAAAATTATCACTGTTTTAAAACTCTTAATTTTGGTATACTCCAAGATTTTTATCTAAGATGTTTTAGGGATCTGTTTATTTAAATTTTCAGGGGAAATTATCATTCAAATAAACCATAACTTGTTATTTTTTACTTTAAAGAACATACTAGAATTGATTACGAACTGAGTTTATCAAATATAAAGACTAGGTCGTTAAAAAATTTAAAACCCTGAATTTATTTAAAGGGAACATTATAAGGTTTTGCATTAAAAAGAGGCTTTCAGAGACTAAAATGAAATATTATAAAGGTAACTTAGGTGGATTTTGAAATCAAAATCGAAATTATGTTTGGACATTTTCACATCCAAAGACTAGAAAACTGCTGCGATGAGTGTACACAAGTCTACTATGAACGCCCGGGAATCGGTAAACCATGAAAGACATTTTAAAACGAAAATTAAAAAATATAAAATACGTATTTCGTATCCATTACGACATAAGGCCAGAAGTTTACACTTTTTATAGTATATTTTACTACAGTTTTAAAATTTATTTATTTATCCGGGAGATAAAGTACATGATTAGTCTCTGTCGTTCCTGAATATAAGTAAACAATCTCAAAACCAATCCAGATCCTGAGTTGAATATCAATATTTTAGAATATGGTTCACCCGTTACATCTTAACCACCCCTGGACTCCCAAAAACCTTATCTCAGTTGTTGTAAAACTTTTTATTTATTGAAAATTGTAGCTTACGTTCTAACATTAAGCAGAAAACCGTCTTTAAATGACGTAATACGTAATTTTACGACAGATCAGAAAATAATTAACTAGTATATTTACTTTTAAATTATTCAAATTCACTACCGTAAAATATTATAATTATTAACGTTCAAGAGTATGTGATTGTAAATATATATGTTATACAATATGTACTACAACTATGTTTATCTGCATACGTTGGTTTATGGCTAGTACATGTTGAAGTCAAAGTTCCAGCCCGAAGCAGTGTACAAAACAGTTCCAGGCCAGTCTGAGGAGATAAGGGGGGCTGTCTAGTGGGTGCGAGTTCCAGACTTTGTGGTGTGCATTAGCATTACCTCCTCCAGCAAAAATGTAAGTTAGAATACTTATCCATGCAAATCCAAGGAGGGGTATGACCTCACCAACAACACGGTCCATTCTTCTATAGCTTCTTCGACTTATCCTCTTATTCTCTTGCTCCCAATATTCTTCCATTATTTAGAATTTGCTTTCTCCACGATAGACTTGGCCATCCCAGAAAAACCTCTACATCAGTTATACCCCTGTTTTAATAAGTTAAAGATGTCCCGTCTTAATATATCGCCCAGCTACATTATACGTTAGCTTCCAGTATACCATGTTTCTTAGTTTTCCATTTACTCTTATCCTCGATATTCCTGCTTCATAAATGGGTCCAAAATTTTGTTAACACCTTTTTCAAAAACTAATGAACTTTTTCAGATGGCTCATTTAGTGTCCATACTTCACAGTCATAAATAATTCCTGGTTGTAGTATATTCCTATAAAATCTTAGTTTAGCTTTTTACTCAGTACTTGACAGCTTATTCGGTGTTCAGTATCATATTATTTTCTTAATTCCATTAGCAATCTAGTTTTTTCAATTTTTACTAGGTATTCTAATTCCTAAATATTTAAAATCATGAGCTAATTTAATGTTCAGTTTAACAGTTTCAATTGTTTTACTTTAAACATTGCTGCCTTGACCAAAACTACAAACTAGTTATATATTATATTACTTATCATTGAATGTGTTACTCTAATATACATTGTTTTTAGAAACCTTTTTACTTCGATACAAACCTTGTGTATATATCAAACATATATATGCATTACTGTGGTCGCAAGCCACAAAGATATTCTAATACATTAGCAGCAGTAGCTACAACGAGTGTGGTATATCTGGCTGTGTGTAAGTAGAGCTAACCCGGGCTAGTGTTGACACATTGGCCGTCTCTGGAGTGGTTCAAGCAAATTAACTCTCCTCTCATCAAGTCCAGTTGTCCACTACTCCCCCCAAATCATGTTACATTTACCTAGTTTCGATGATTTTTTATAAAGAATGTAACCATTACCGTGGTCATTATGAGAAGACTTAGATCCAGGGCCTGATTTTGTCGTTTTAAAGATTCACAGATGCCTAAAACAATGTTTATGAGACTTTATGTTTTTTTAACAATAATAAAGGTTAACATTGAAAGTTACCTCTGTTTTTTATTCTCTGTGCTGTATTTATAAAAATATAAAGAATGTTTTTACTTATTTGCATTAGATTTTATGATTTTAGGCAATAATATTTCAAAATGAGTTACGGCGTTGTCTTTAAATTCGCAATATTATAAGCTTGAGATTACATACTGATGTACAGTAGGTAGGTCATTCTATTATTCATAAATGTAGTAAGTTTGAATGCGATATCTCATGATGTCTATCGACTGTGTTGAAAAATGAAATAACATTTCCATGGGATACCCGGTAGAAAATAAAATCCCCGTCCATCATATTTAGTAGTGATTTATAAACTAATAGTTGGTTAAAATATAAATACCTATGGGTTTATTCTATATATAAATTACAATAACAATATATAAATTAAATTTGTTTATTGTTTTATTTTCTACTACCACACAAAACATTGTCAAAGTAAACAACAAGAAAGGTTACGTACCTATAAACTGTTATAAATGGTTGGTATTGTACAAATGGTTTTACAAAGTCTATCAACAGTCCATTGTTTAACATCATAGCTAACATAAAAGGTTTCCATTAATCACAATAAACAATGTTATTTACACAAACAGCACGAGATGCTGTAAACCTCTAAAGGTGACTTTAATAAACCCACACAGTGATGTATTAAAAAGTCGTTTTCGTAATTTATGATTGTGTAAAATGTATACAATGTATGAAAATATAAAATTGAAATTCACTTTACAGGATTATTGATTTAATGATTATTATATACAAAACTTCAATTGAATAAAAATAAGGTTCATTCATGGTTATTTTTTGTTATGTAATTAAAAAAGTTCAAAATGTGAAAAGTTAGTTTTTACCAAAATTAAATATTACTTGATCCTATATATTGGCATTTCGGGACGTTTTACTGAAATCATTATCAATTTGGTAATGTTGTGCACTACTACTGTAGTAAAATATTCATAATTTTAATTAGTTTTCGCTTCAATATAATAATTAGTTATAATTATTTTTAGCAAATCAACTAAAATAAACCCAAATTAATGTAACTCTTTTAATGGTTATTATATTTAGCTTTAACTAACTGATCAAACCTTCATGATAACATTGATGTCAAAATATGCTGTTTTATATACTGAGAAGATTAAATCGTTTAATCTAAATTTATTTGTCTAATTTGTTTTAGTTTTGCGAAAAGCTATTTATTAACATTATGGAGCGTCTCTGTTTGAGTGACAAAGAGTTGTGTATGCATACTTGTAATCATTAGAAATTTTGTATTGAGTTAAAACCATTTAAGTAAAATAACTGAAAATATATTTTATCTCTTGCATCTATTCTATGTTGCAATCTACTTAAAACGCAAACGGATATTGCAAAACATGTTATATTCTCTTTGTCTTCCATCCTTGCAGTTGGTTGATTTGTTAATCTTATAAGCAAATTAGCTTAGATTGTTGCCGAAGAGATTAGTGATAATCCCTGACTGTCCGTGCATCACCGTTCCATATTAGCTATAACACATATCGGCGTTGCACTTTAAAATATTACTTGCTAACTAATGTTCCTATTATTTATACATTCCTATTGTGATGTGCAGATCAGCCTTGCACAAGGTGCTGGAAATGTTTTACAACTCATGCATTTTTACTATATAGGTGTGACGTGAAAATCAGCCTTGCATGCGATCCACATTTATCAAATTCTCAATGAGTAACCACTAATGTTGGAAAATTGATTTTTTATAAATCTGGATTCGAAAGCCCTATGTCCAATCTTATGGCTGTATTTATGATTAAATCATATGGCTAGTTAACACATAAAACAGTTACATACGTTACATTCTGGCTAGACCTAGTGGGTGTGACATTATAACGTAGCAAACACCGACAGTAAGTAGTAAATTAAAACTGAATAAATTAATGATTGATTAAAAATGAATATCTCTTTTCAATTAAAGATCGTAAAATAAAATACTAATATTCACATTTTCATACTTTTAGGTCCTTATGCCTGTTTTATATAATACAAAATAAATATATCTTGGTATTGGCTATGGTTGTAATAAGCATAAAACCGTTACATTTAGGCATTAGGTGATTCTAAACAATTTTTGTGAAGCTTCAGACAGTTTTAATATAATATCATATTATTACAATTAAATTTTAGATCTAATTAGATTTGTTAATACAAATTTACGTATTGTTGATACCCGTCCAATGATTATATTTTGTATTTTTTAGTCCTTCATAAACATTAAAATTAGGGCTCATCAATGTTATACAACTTATAAATCATGAAACACTGCATTATGTGTCACAAAAATAAATATAGCGTAAAAAACTAAATAATATATATCGTAACTATTTGTGTTGTTGTGGATACTGTAAGTATATTATTCTAGGATTTTAATATTGTAAAGATGAAAACTGAGATATGGCGCAAGTGGGATGCTCTCATGAATATATTTTCTCCTACACTTTTTCTCACAACCGTGTGACGTGTGGATCTGACTTGCATACGATGCTCGATATGTATCACAACACATGTGTTTCGTGCTATCAAGATGTGCCTTGCAGATAAACCTTGCATACGGTGCTGGCTATGTTAACACATGTATATCGTGCACATCAAGCTTGCATTCTAGGATAGCTATGAATTTCAACTAATGTATTTTGTGCTATGTACGTCGTGGGTGTGACGTACAGGTCAGTCTCGTATTTGACCCTGGAAATGCATTACACCAAAGTATTTACTGATATAAAAGTATGATGTGCAGATAAGCCTTGCATTGGATTATTGTAATTATTAAAATATTTATACTATTTTTTAATATGTACTTCTGAATTTTGTTTGTGTTTGTGCTATATTTTGGCCTTCTTACGATTGTGCTAAAAGTACTAAATTTTAAAGTAAGGAGGTCATTCGACGTCCTTACTACAAAAACCTTTTTTAATAATACAGTATTTAAAAAGAAATGCTATTTTATGATTTTTACGAATATTTGTATTAAATAAACAGGATTTTTTTAATGATATATCTTTTTTCACTTTCCGTAGTCATTTTTAAATTTTAAACATTACTCCTCTGGGCAAATCCAAATTGGACGTCATATTACTTCCTGTTTGACTTATTTGGGTTTAAAAAATCCATTAAGTCTGTATTAAATGGCGTGAATATCCAAATGACCCATGAAAATTCGTTTGGTAGTATGTGGATCAAAATATTTACTTTACTGATTAAAGGCGAACAAGGTTCAACATCAACGCTATCATAAACGGTTACATAATATGTAGGGTATAATCTACATTCAAACACAACTCTTTTGCACTCTATTATTTAAGATTCAAGAATACAAATTCATCAATCTAAATAGAGGTGTTTGGTATTGAAATAGGACTTTGTATGTGCTTAATTTAGTTTATCAAAAACTAAAAACTCTTGGTTATTACTCAAAACCAATTTACGAAAACTTTAAGAAAATCGAAATCAAAGTACTTAGTCACTTTTTATGATTAGAGTTTACATATTGTTTGCAATCTGCACAAACAATTATTTTAAAGTAAAGACATGGAAAACTCAAACAGTATAAATTGGGCAGATATAAACTTTAACATTATTACAAATAAGAAATTTTGAAGTTTTTACCATAGTTTTGTAAGCGGCTGAAAGAGTTATCACAATAATGGGTAGCCATTTTGTTTTACCATCAGTTGTCAGCAGTATAAAATGGCTACCACGCATCATAAGATTTTCCGTATGCCAGAGTTTGCTAAAATTGAGTCTCCTATTTACATTGCAGTTTTTCGTATTTTTACTGACTAGATAAAGCAAAAGTCATAAAATTCAAACTCAAAAAGCATAATCAGTGACCTAAGAGGTGCTGTCCTGTGTATGGAATGAATTATGTAAATTTGTATGGCTTTTTAAGCCTGTTGTGACTTTTAATTATTGGCATGTTTAACCTTTTGTTTTGAGGGGATGCCTGGTGTCTGGATTGAACGAACACAAGCGAGGATTCTGATAAATTTAATGAATACTTAAATATCTTACATAACATTTAGTATAGCATAATTATAGTGTGAAGCATGTTTTGATGGGGTCCCTTTAAATGTTCCTATTTCTATATTCAAAAGCTGTAAACACTACATTTTTACAGTTCAGGAGGAAGAAGAAAGAATATTTATTTTTACAGATAAACTGCTGGATCGAAATTATTGATGGAACAATGAGTTCGAACTAGTGGAATGACATATTTTAAGTTTTCTCCCGATGCCTGTCTCTATTACGTTATTCTTTCCCAATATTTGACAGGTGTTACTTTGTCATGTTGTAGAAACTGGTGTTTTGTGATTTTGTAAACAATATAAAAGTTATTAAGAATAATTTAAATGTATCAATACTCCTGTAAGCATTTTCCCCGTGCGAAGAATGGGTACTTTGGCTAGTTTTCCATAAAATAACTATATTTTTTCTAACCCCATTTCACACTATTCAGTAATGAATATTTCAAATATATTACATATGAATTGTGTGATTGAATTACTTTGTAGTCAAACATAATTAATTGTTTTAAGTAACAATCTTGATAAAGTAAAACTATTCATTCTTGTAAGTAACAAAATTGGCAGTCAAAAACCTCATTACTTTCATTTTTATAGTAACGATATCATTTTTACATTTGAATTATAAAGTGAGAAACAGATGAAAGAGAAAATATACAGTGAGTGTTCAAAGGATCTCGATTTTCAAAGCCAAACGCCCCTCCCAAAGGTACGCGTGTGATTCTCTCTCGTAGCTCGGGGCATGTTCGGGAATAGCTTATAACATTTTGTGAAAAATAGCGCCGAGATTAAACCTTATATGTATTTAGTCATAAAAACGTTTTGTTGAGAAGTCGTGAATTAATAATTTAGTTTGAGATTATGTTTTTGTGCGCGTAGGATGAAAAACATGTTTACGTTAAAAACTCAAATGAAATATGTACAACCACAGACGGCACAAAGGCTCAGTCAGTATAACGCGCTGGCCCATTAAGGCAAATCTGGGTTGCAACTAGTGGACTACGACTCTTATATGATCATAAGCGGTCACCTCTGGCTTGCTTATGTGACTCAGGTTGTCTTTAACCAAATACACAGAGCAAAAGTCCTTGGTGATGGCGAGTTGACATTTTTTTAAACCCTTTTACGAGCTACCCAGTTTTTTCAACAACCAAACCACAATTAGGATCTCGTAAACTATACACATGATAGTAAACTTCAAGTGTATAACATTATATTGTTTATAACAATCTAACTTGTTAATGAACTTCCACAATTTACCAACAGTTAATTTTGTCACCTATGCTACGCACATTTATGCCAACATCAACCTTATTATGATTGAATATATTTTGATCTAGCTACGACGTTAAAATTGTAAACAATAGAGTACAAGTTTTTAGATCTATTATTATTTTTATTTTGGTATTCTTTATATTAATCAGAAAACTAAAACCATACAAAAAATTATTATTATTTATTCGTCACAAAACTAATACGTTTAAATGACAAGTAATTTCTAAAATATATTATAGTCATTATCTTAGAATCATATTATTCAAAGTTCAAAACTTATTACTATTATTTCAAAAAAAGGTACTAGTTTCATATATTTAGATTAGTATCCTTCCAGTTAAAGAAATTATGATTGGAATTTGGTCTGCAGAATTGGAAAGGGAGTGCGACGATTGTCGGCAATAATATAGGTCATTGTACTTGCCGGTCTTGAACCTAGCAAACTGCAATTATAGGGCACGTGCTTCCTTCTACGAATCACCGAACGGTCCTCAATCTAAAACGAACGTGATTGGCTAAGGTGGAAGGAGACACCAACATTGGGGGAAGAAAGGCGTGTCAAGAAGGAAGATGGAATGATTTGGGGAAGCAAGAGGCAGAGAGTTAGGAAGAGAAATCCGAGGAGAGATAGGCCAGATTGGATGGTGGATCGAGTAGCCATCCCTGAAATCTAGCCTGAAACATCTCGAGCCTTCTAGCAACCACATCCATCCAGGTACTCCAGGCTCGCCCAACGCCAGCCGTGCCGGGACAACACCCAACCCAGGAGGACCATCACCGACAAAGGGAAGCGGGTCTCCACCGTGGGTCCATCCAACGCATCCAGGGTATGTGGGAGCTATTAATTTAAAAGTTACATCCCATCCAAATTTAATTTTTAATATTTCAATTTAAATTCAAATTTTGATACAATTCTTTTTACAATAACATTCAACCAATTAAAATTTTATTTTTAATTTGATATAAATTTTAATAATTCTTAAATCTAACAAGAACTCCTTCTGACTGAAAGTAATTTATTTGGATTATATAAATAATTTAACACCTTTAACAAATTGTGTGAATCTGTGCATTTATCTGTATTTTATAAAGTTGATGGTTGTAACTGTATAATAAATATGGTTTACATGTCATTCAATTTGATCTCCTTCCCGTAACTTAGTGTTGGAATAATGCACCCCAAGGTTAAGTAAGGACTTTACAATATGACAATTGATTATGAGAGTGATGTGTATAGGTAGATGGTATTTATTAGGAAAATACATTTAGCCTTTGGTGATTAACATATGTACATTTAAAACGACAGAAAAGTATTATTATATGGGGAGTTTCCCTATTTGCCGTGGTATGTATATTTAAATAGTCCCCAAACTGCAGCCATAGTTGCCCAGGCGTTTACACGAGATCCTCGGACCAAAACAAACATGAGATTTGTTTGCTCTCATATCCATGATGGAGGCAAACTATGGCTCCCATCTATTCAAAGAACAAAAGATTTATTTGTTCCTATTTTGTTTTGTTTGATTAAATGTAGACCTTACTGCATATTAATATTTAAATCAAAATTTCAATACAATTATTATTGATAGTGTAGAAATGTTTAAACGTAATTATTTTTGTGATTCGAAAATAATTATTTATATTCTAGTTAAAAAATTCAAACTTTACCTTCAAATCTTTTACCTTTGAAAATCGACCTGATCAACTGTTATAATTGTAAAAATAAAACATCATCATATTTTTTATTCCCTTCAATGAACTAAATTAAAATAAGGTAAAAATATGGTGTTACTTTGTATTCAAAAGTACCTACATATATTTAGTAATCTTATGTAATCAAATTCTTACGCGTTTGAATACAATTTATCCGTTTTAAAATAGTAAAAATTATTCCTTACTATCAAACATTTTTTTGAAATTAAGATGTATCACCTCTAACATAGATAGAAATATCAAATGTATTAAACTTTTGGGAACGCCATAGTCAAAATTAAAATAGTTTTTTAATGTAAAGGCGGAGAGGAAGAGGAAAAGAGTATTGAAAATGATTACAAACGTAAAACAAGGTACATTAGATTACGAGGGAGAAATGAAATAGTCTAGAAAAGTGAGACCCCTTGGACGGTTTCATATACTGTTACATCATCTTCCTCTATTTGCAAGCAGTTTCCTTATTTTACCTTTATTTATACGTTTTCTTGTTTAATATATTTTTATACATAGCAGAATTGTTTATTTTAGATCATTTTTATGGCACTCGAAATCAGCAGTAACATATCATTAGCAAGAGATCACATTATGTCTGATCAACAATATAGTTTATATAATCAACCGGCTGGGTTGATGAGTGGTTATAATTCACTCCTTCAAAACTGAAGGCCACCAGATCGAACACCATGAGTCGAACTTGGACCCAGTTGTTAAATTGTCGTTGGTTTGTTATTAATTATGTTTTCTATCAACAGGTTAGGTCTATGGTATCATGTTAAAATCATGTTAAATTCAATTAAACAGTCTTTTTTCTGTATACATAGACATAAAATACTATACATAGCCTTAGCACACGTATACTACCTATATATAGTTAATGACATAATATAAAATGAAAAAAAACTAAAAACATTATTCTCATGAATGTTAGTGTATCTTGGATAACATTTATAGAATATAATTACATCACGTATAATGTTTATAGTGGAATAATTTATAACTCCAGGATAAAGGAAAATTATGGCAATTTAATTTTTTTTGTGAAAATTTTTTTTAAACTTCACTGATTTGTTGAATTATTAATGGAATTAATGAATTACCCCTCACAACATACGTGTATATGCCTGTCACAACCCTAACAACCGCTTCGGTGCATCCATATTTTATTTGGTATCTTTCCACACCTTCACTAGGTGATTTAAGCTCCAATGACGGTTGATAGTAGAAATTAGCCGAGATTGATGAAACTGGTGGAGGTTGAGTTCCTTTCAGGATCGGATCACTAAGTATGTAGCCTAAAATATGGATGATGTTCGGCGCACCGCCCTGCTGTTGAATATGCCAAAGCTACTCAGTTCGCGACTCGCTCTCAATTTCTCTCTGTTCTCACCCGGTTCTTTGTAATATTAACTTCAAAAAGACCGACGTTTGAGAGTATTACAACATTCAAAGAAGGTATTTTACCTGTGAAGTATACTTCCCAGTGAGGTTTGAGTATCAAGTAAGAAGTATGATTGATTTCACATGATCAAACTATTGACGGAAAGGTATAATTTTAGTAAAATGCATTCCTGAAGTTAGAGTCTCAGTAGCATTAGGAAATCCAAAATGGAGACAGCGATGCAGCTGATTGATCTTACAGATATCGATCTTGCAAATAAGTTTTTACAGCATCTGCTACAGGTAAAACGTACTCATATATTTTCATCATGAATAGTATGCCTCATAGACCCTAATGTACAAAACTTTAATTCAAAATTACTAAACATTGAACTCCAATGTTGTGTATGAGTATTATTGCCAATTAAACTTTATCAGTATACATAGACCTAGACTAATTTTAGTGCCTGTGTACTATAGATTGTGCATGACATTATATTTAGTGTAAACAATTATACATATTATTATCTTGGATATTATTCCATCTTGAGCAAATCTCGTAAAAGCTTTGAATTTTGAAATTTCTTCGCTTAATTGAAAACGAACTATTCTGTTAAACTGATTTTTTCAGAATAGTGCAGCATTGCTACAGTACAAACAGTTGCATACCCTTACAGTGTAACCATTAGGATATATTTTGAAAATGGCGATTTTCATTTTGCATCAATGTATACATATATAATACTGATTTCCATCAATATATTTATATATTATATAAATATAATATTTAAATATATTGATGCAAAATATATGGATCAAGAATTTACTAACTAAACTAAATAAATAAACAACTTAAATAACTTGAAATAAATAACTTTTGTTAATGATCTATATCGCTCATAACTTTATTACAGTGATGTGTTATAATGTAATAGCTTTGTTTCGATTGAAAATAGTTTTATATTGAAAAACAATGCATTTTTTGCAGATATGATATAAAATTGTCTGGCTTAACTTGTCAAAATATTTATGAGCTACAAAGTAGACCTAAAAACATTTTTTATTTAATGCAACCTCTCGTAATTTTTCAAAGTAAACCTCTGATAATTAAGAAGGTAAGGTAAGGTTCTCTTCGGAAGAACAAGGCTGCAAAATGTTTTTACCAATTTTTTTTGACATGTTATCAAATATAATTTTTATGTATAGAAATATATTTACTGTAAAGTCCAGTGTACTGTTAGACTTTTGAAATCCATTAAGTATTTTGATTTCATACGATTTTTCTTCTCAGCTAAGATGAGAAAAATATCATAATAATCATACAGTTTTATGATTTAGATTAAAGTTGCATAACTGAAGAAATGTTTGCAAAGCCAAAACATCTCTCGGTTATCTGAATAATAACTGATACATCAAACCAGACCAGAATTTGGGAGGTTACGTTAAATGAGGTTTCGTCGTCTGCATAACAACGTTAACTCTAGGAATATCGGATTGGACCACCGGAAATTGGGCCTATATTGCGGAAGTGGTGGTGGGGAACATATTATATTGGATGGATAGAGGCTGACGTTTCTAAATTTTGGTAAAAGAGGACACGATGACTTGATAGTAAGATATCAACATATATTGATTCCAACCAAAGCCCATATACAAATTATAAGGTGAAATTACGCGTAAAGAACAATACCTCATTTAATGAACTAATTAGGGATGTTTGCTTGGTTTTCATTTGCTTAAGGTGGTATTAGTTTTTAGTTATAAACAGCTGTATATTATGAGGAATAATGTGGTATTAAAAAATTCTCTTAAAATGGTTTGATAATACAAATGCATAAAAGACTTGATTGCTAGAATGCTATTGTTAATATATATTCCTAACTATAATTATCGAAATGTCATCAATTACCACACTAAAAGTCTCTCATATTATTTATTATTGTCCAATTATCGGACGAAAAATTCCTAAAACCATAAAATGATATAAACGTTTGTTCCAAGTTTACTGAAACTAAAATTCCCCAAATTTAAAGTTTAAAATGCATTGATTGATTTTTTTCGATAAACCTTTCGCATTTCGGAAACCTTCCTCCTATTTATAACAAACTTTTCTTAAAAAATTGTTCTAGTTTTTTACATTACTCTGTGCTAGCTATATTTTGATCTAATGAGTAACTAGTTTTTGTACGCAACCTGTGATTGTCGTTAATTAAAATAGATTAGGGTCTATAATATGTGGAAATTCTCTTATACGGAACCACTTTTCCATTTTTTTTGTTTTCTCATTTAAAATTCTATGTGGTTATGAGAAATATTCTAATAGCCAGAATATTGAATGCATAATACCTTAAACTATAACTTCTATGACATTATTTTCTTTTTAAATAAAATGGCGCTAGTTAGAGTTCTTTGAAATAAACGTTTCGTGCTGGTTTGGAATATTGCCGCAAGGTTACACTAGTTGAGCGAATAACCAGTGTGCCTGTGTAAAGTTTATACGACACTTCCTATAATCTATAAAATAATTACTTACATGTTATAATTAATTATAGGATTGATGCATGGAATCCATGTTATTATTTTAATACATCATTATTAGCCTATTGTACTACGGATAATGTTATTATATAAACACTATTTGTTAATCCATGCAATTGTTACCTTTTAAGTTTATAGTGGTATTTAAATTTTCATTTAGGCCTACCAGTTGAAATAGTAATTAACTTTATTCAAGCAATTTAAAATAACTGAACGGAATTACTGTATGGTTAGGCTTGTTAGACCGACAACCAATATATTCATCTATAAAGGGTGGACACCAATAAGCAGAAAAGTCGGTATTGTTACATATGAAGAAAATGTTATGTATGTAACATGAGTATTACCGAAAATTTAGTGTGATGAGAGTTACATAGGTTTTATGACAACTATAGCTTTGTCTCTAGTTAAGACCAGCTGACTCATTTTTCTGGCTCATCAATTATCTATACTCCATGGAACTTAGACAGTTAATGTTAGTCCATTTTAGGCTTGTTTTTAGGAATCTGCGAAGCACGTAATTATTGACCAACTGTACAAATATGTACATTATTTTCCCTACTATTTAAAAAATTATAGAATTTTCATGGTATTATTTATCGTTGAATCATTATGAACACAAACATGTTTCTGGAATTATAATAAAATAATTTATCCTTAATGTTAAGAAATTATCTCTTAACCTTCATGACAGGAGGAATATCGTTATTGCAGGTAAGGTTGGCAACGCCGTTGACGTCCGGTTGCGACAGTTCTAGAAACCTCACCTACGAGTATGTGATGTCCCATTGTGGTCATGTCTTGTGCATATGACAGTAAACAGCTGTTATCGCCACCAAGATATACCGCCAGTGACACCAACCCAAAAACTTCAATAGACTTTTGATATAGTTCAAATTGAATGTTTAAATTCTACCTTTTTTGTACGGTATCCTAAATATGAAACTTTATCTCAACAAATTAAAATAAAGTTAGTATGGTTAGTATGTGATAGAGCAAAATCAATCTTATGGAAAAATATACAACAATATTTCCTATTTAGTGATTGATTCAATTTCAATAGTATACTTTGTTATATGCTTATCGAACGAGATTTAAAATTAGTGAAAGTGTTAATGTAAATAATTTTGGATAGACTAAAAGAAGGTAGTAACTTTCTAGAATTTTACATAGTAATGTTTGTATAACAATTGAAAAATGAGTATAATAGTGTTAAGTAGTACAGTAATAGTTTGTAATAATATTTGCTGAAAATTAATTTACTTTTTGTCTTCGTTTCTTAAGTTTCAATCACGAACTTTAAATCGTAGGACTAGGTCAACCATACACGTTGCCATTTTATGTTATATGCACGCGTTTTGCTTAAAATTCGTAATATGAGTTTCAAAGATAATGAGAAGCCCGTATAATTTATCATATACAAATATTTACTATATATATTATATATATTTTTTTAACCTTTTACCAACATGGGAAAACAATAAAATTAATAGTTTTTAGAACTGTATATTTAATATACAATACTATCAATGGTAACGGATCTACGGCTTTCTTAGAATTTAACTATATGAGTAAAAACTAAAATAATAGTACTCTAACTTATATTTAAAAAAATCATTTGAAATTATTCTGCTATCATTTTACTATAATAATCTACACAAAGAAGAGATTTTTGAGAATGAAGGATTTGGATCCACGAGTTTTAAAATGTGTGAACTTTGTACTTGTACGGCCATTAGACGGTTCTCGATGTGGTTCAACCGATCGCCGTAGGATAGCAGCACTTGTAGGATTCCACCATATCGATGTAGTATATTTGAAATACGTTTCAAATTTATAATAAAACCCTCAGTTTTAGTCATTCTATATCAACATCCGTCTTTAAAAATATCTATTCAGTAGTTATAACAGGTTATTAGACAGTTTAAATGATGGAGTAACATTGGAAGAGCTCTTAACACTTCAGTTTGTCAAAAAAGAATTCGTATCTACATCCAGTTTGTATGATAAATAAACTGATTAATACCTAGAAAGAAAATATGAAATACGTATCCAAAAACACACGTTTTGGTTAAAGAAGCGGATTTTTTCCCCGTATTATTTTTTTTAATAATTTGGTGTTTCGTTAGACTGATTAAACGGCTGTAAAACTAAAAATGATACAGGAAGGGTTAAATACTTTCTATTTTGAAATTATTGATATTTAAACAATGTTCAACTGTCCTGACTCTTATAAAAAACCAACGAACTATTCGACGGAAAAATAATACCAAAGAATACTGAAAATCATATTCCTTAATATTACTGCAGTTTATTTCTATAACATTTTAATTATTGACGATTGGATTTACTTATTCTACTACCTTTTTTCTTTTAGATTTTGGTAAACTGTGGTTTATTTTCATTGATATTTCAATCATTCAAAAACCTTAACACCCAATTTTCCGTCAAATAATAGTCTCTAACAAATATCTTGTTTCAATTAATACATTTGAGAGTTAAAAGTAGTACAAAAATTAAAACCTAAGTTTGATAATAAAAACCTTATTCCTCATTTGCTTCTGTGGCGTTTCGAGATTATTTGCGTATTCCTCTTGATTATACACACCACAGGTAAATAGTTTCATGAGAGTGTTTGAAGCAGTGGTGCACGCATGGGGGGGGCTAAAGAGGCTGTAGCCCACATCTCCAAGAAAACATTTAGTACTTAAACCTAGATTGGATGCATCATAAAGATTAACTGTATGATATATGCATCGTCATACGGTTACGCTATATTATATGACATACCATTAATTTTTACAAGGAGATTTAAATATATGATTGATTTTTGGTTGGTTTATAAGAAATATAATAAAATTTTTTGATTGTCTATATTAATGCAAATATAATTAATGATGATACATGTTGGTTAAGCTATATATAAAAACAGATAATATATTAAAAAAAATAAAGATATACGATATTACTATAAGAAATATAATATGACTTATTATAATATATAAATAAAAAATAATATAAAAACTTACAATACAAAAATAATTAAAACAATAAAAATAAATAAAAAAAACATTTTTATTTTAACGTATTGTTTTTTTTAAATAACTGAAATGATAACTTAAATGTTCAATACAACAAATATGTTTTTTTTTTTATTTGACAATGATCTTAAACCAACAAATTATTTTAACGATTTTTTATTTAATAAATAGATAGTGAAATTATATCAATAACAAACTAAAACAAAAAAACTATAACATATCTAAGTATTCCTTCCCTGCATTGCAAGTTAAAATATGGTCTTGGGAATTAGCAGATATATGCAATGCCTGTGCGTCTGCTAAGTTGCTCTTTGAAACATATATTTGATCTGGCAATTGTTATGGTTTGTTGAAATTAAAACACATTAAATTTTGAATAAAAAATTGATAGGAGAGGTTTGGACTATTGTGAATTTATAATAAAATAAACTAAATTTGAACTGCTAAATTTTTAATTGATTAAGTTTAGGGGATGATCAGTATCATAAAATCTGGGAAAATAAATTGAAAAATGAATGAATAAATAAATTGTTTTTCCTAGTTCCATTTCATAAAATCTTTGTTATTAGTAACAAATTGTAGAAAACATTTCTACTAACAATGTATTTCAAGTAAAAAATACATATAATTTGGCATTGATGCATATATATATTTTAAAATATTATTTCGGTATTCATGATTTTCACAAAAAATATCTAGCTCGAAATATGTTAATCATACAAATATTACTTTCTCCCCTTATACATAATATATGTAAAAATTATTGATATCCATTTTGAGGTTCTTTGCATCCAAAACAGTGGACTGGTTTCTGCTTGTCTGTCTATGTAAAAACCCAAAGACCACTCTTTTGTTTCTCTGATTTGTATGAAGTTAGGTTCACGGAGTACTTTGGCTGTACCTCCAGACCATTTATTTGTTGAATTTTTGATTGTTAAATGTTATTCACCATCAAACACGTGTAAACTACAAATTTCCCAAATTCCACTCCACACATTTTTTTACTAAAACATCATGGTCTGTAGTTTTATGGTCCAAAATAATAAATAATAAGCGACTACCCGTATTTCTGTAAAACAAAAGGTCTAGGTCACTTTAAAATATGTTTAGACTTTTCCGTAAAAACGGTTTCATAAAATAACATAAAATGAATATTTAAAACCGGCTTAAAACTAAACATATTAGTAATTTAAATAATTAGTTTATGACTAACGGTTATAGAGTAAAGAGTAAATGTTAATGGTATGCTCTATGCTGTCAGAGAGCGCCCAATATTATTCTTATGGAGAATATTAAAAATATTACTTCCTCCTTATTTCACTACCGTTTTCCATGCAGCTCATTTTCCACGCGTTTACCGTTTCTTCCTTACGGTCTCAATACCCATAAAAGGCCACTCGAAAAGTTTGGTGTTAACTGAGGGGGGGTTAATGTCCAAAAAATTATAACACTTAATATATCTTATTTTCTATTTTTGATAATTTTAAAAAAAGCTGATGATTATTTTTAAACAATAAATTTTAAGTTATTTATAGATTAAGTTTTAACTATGTTACTGACGAAGGTTTAATAGTTGGGTAGAAAATAATAAAATACAATATTTTTAAGGAAGTTTTTGGAATAGATACATGTCTCCATGTCTGTTTTTGTATACATGATTAATGTTTTTTATGTTTTAAAAAATTTGCAACGCAAATTTTTTCAGGTAATATAATTTTAATAGCCAAAATTTCAAGGACTAAATGACTGAATTCGTTGACTGAATTCTTCATAACTGCAGTGTATATATCGTAATTAACTTTTTAAGTAATTTATTTATATTAATTGTTCATTCATTTAAGTATCGTACTCTAAACGTGATATATCACAATTGATAGGAAGCATATGCCTATTCAGCACCTGTGGTGACGTCATTACTGACAACATTGTTCTGTAGCCTCACAACAGGGGCGGACGTTTCATAGTATACATTAATTACCATCCACAATGCGCGCCGCCAAGTGTGTCAGCCTAGACCTCCGACCCACAACTATATTCTCCACAAGGGTGAATTCATTGAAATACCCTATTGTCTTGCTACTTTTTGTTCTTGAGAAAAAATGAATTGATTAGTGTTTAAATACACAATTTCCAGTTTATAATACAACAAATTGCAGTTTTTTAAATAATGTATCGTACAATATACATTTATTATTTTTCAAATAATGTTACACAGCCTACTATACTTAAATATACTTCAGTATGTTACAAAACTAACAAAAAATCTACGTTTGGACTTAAATTCTTAAGTTTTGACATGGATATATCTTAGCTCTGGGGGATGTTGGCAATTTGTAAGATGGAAAATATGTAATACAGGTTTCCATAGAAACTACCAGAGCTATGGTTCTTTTAATATAATACTTTGAATTTTTAGTATAAAAGAATCATAACAGCTGTTTAGGTGAAGTGAAAACATTACATTTAGACGTATCCATGATCTAACCTATTTTCCAATGGGAAGTAAATACAAACATTTTTCTTGGGAAGTTTTTCTTATACATGTTTTTTTCGTAAATATAATAGACCTTAGATTTAGTTCAAGCAAATTATACTAATGATTCATGATTAAGGTAAGAACCAAAATTCCTAAAACCGCATAATTTTTAATAAAACTGAAGGATTTATGACGAAAGTAGATTAATACCTTTAAAAACAATCTTAAAGAAGAACTCATTAAATTATGTTGTTTTGTTTTACTAAACAATTTATGTTATCTCATAGAGGTGTACTAAAATAGTATTAATTTATTTGAGAATAAATTTATATTTGCTGCTATTCTAATTAACTATACCTACAGACCATCGTTCATGTTTTGGAGGTAAAATAAATGCAATTTTGTTTTTCTTTTGCTAATTGAAACGACACAGCAGACTAATGCTTCTGATATTATAAATCAGTAGTCTTTTTAAGTTATATATTGAATAAATTTTATTCTAGGAAGGAGGATTTGAATTGCAGTTTACAACGAATGGTTGCAAATTCAACTCGACCTTCATCAAAGAGGATCTAACGAGACTCAGTGTATGTTTACATTCGGTAATAAGCTCTCATCTACTCAGTTTGCAGTATTATTTGTTTTAACCAATCCGTACTACATGTCATAAAAAGGTTTGTATGGATTATTTGGACAAGTTTGTCCTTAGTTCGCCGTCAATGTGTCATAAAGTAAAACAGAAGTAAGTTATGAATATTTGCTTCATTGAGTTTTATATAAAAGTTTAAAATTACTGTAGAATATTTTGGAGAGAGGTTATATGTCTCTGGACAAAAATGACGAGAGGAATGGTAATTGACAAAAGCAAGCTGAGTTAAATAATCCACACGAACGTGACCTGTGTTTTAGACAAGCCGGTCAACCGTTAGACGATGGTTGTGTAACCTGCATTTTTTTATAAAGTATGCATCCAATTTCAATAGACATACAAAATTGTTCAAGCAGAATCGTTTTTATAGGACCATAATGCTGTAAAGTATATTTTCTGATGATGAATTGTAGTAATCAATAGTAAAATACTTATCGTCTGATTTCGTGATAGCTTCGCAGTAGCTGTAACAACAATGAACAACTGTTAGAGACAGTTTTTACAACGATTCCATTACAAGCTAGTCAACATGTTTACTCAGTCGTGCAAACTAATTACTCTGCAACTTGTCTCTGGGTTGTCAGCACGCATATTTGACACACATACACACACACACACACACACACACACACACACACACACACACACACACACACACACACACACACACACACACACACACACACTCATCTCATCGCGTGTCCGTCTATTAACGGACATTGTCGTGTCAATTAGCCCAAACTTAACACTTAACCTAACTCATCCGGTATGAGTACAAACACGTGTACGAAGATTACTAATTAGTTTTAAATTATTGTTTCACCTATGTACTTATGTAACGCAATTTAATGTCTAGGAAAGAGTCGTTTCTGTAATACCAAAATAGTAATGTCTAACATACAAATATGATATACTTTCAGAATACCTATACCTCTCGGTATAGTTTAGTAGTACGACTTGTATGAGTCAAGGTTAGAAAGTAAGAAATTATAAACAATAAATTCAATGAAAACAATAGCTAAATTATTTAGCATTATCTTTAGTAAAATTTGTCATGTTAAGTTGAAAATTTAATGCGGTATAAATTTATGTTAAAAATCATTGTTTATTACAAAAAATGATTAATCATAATAACACTAATATGATAGCTCATTATGTTTTCTTTGCGTATTATTTATTTTCGGTACTAATTTCTGGGATACCATTCAGAACTGAATTTTTAGGACTTCGTTACTTTATTTTGAGACGCTTGGGTCAGTAAAAGGTTCACCGCCAAGTATAGCTTGGAAACACTTTGTAATGTAATAGGTATTCGCATTGTTATGGAAAAGAAAAATGCCTTGTGTAGTATAGAACGTAGCCAGGACGAATTTAAGCTTAGAACCATTATGGCTTCTGGATGGCTTTAGCCATGTCTGATTGGCTTTCCTAATACGGAATCAAAATAAAAAATACTCGTATTTTCCTCATTTCAGGAATACAGAGAGACAGTTTCAATTTAATTTATCCAAATTACGTCGTTCTATTTTCCTTAAGTAATAGCTAAAATAACAAGAATGATGGTTTGAACTTTATTTGATTAGTGAGAGATGTACCATGGATTATGGCCAAGAAAGGTTAGAAAATATAGGACATGTGATTGAGTACAATGTAGAAGAGGAGATTGTATCGACCAAGGAACAGCTGTATAGAAGCCAAGTAGGTCAGGCTAGGGAGATACTGTGTTCAAAGTAATGAAGTCTTTGTGATTTTGGGCTTTAGATTGTATACTTTCAAAGACTATCATTTGTTTTGTGAGGGTCATTACTAATATTAGATCAATGACCAAAGGCAGTTTGAACACAATCCGGAATTAAACCGGCAACTATCAGATAATAAAGTGTTTTCTTAAATTAATCAGCCGTCAGAAAATACAATCATTCATTTACTTTTTTGATTTAATTTAATGGGTCATTTAATCTATTTTTGAACTCCTGAAAATGTCTTCGATTAAAGAAAACCTTATTACAATTTGAGGAAATATAGCAGTTATTTGTAGAAATAATAATAATAGTGATACAGGGACACACAAAAAAAATGGAGATCTAACATATAATTATTGAAAAATATACTTAGTTTACGTAAATCGTTAATTTAAATCATCCCTGAAAAGGTTTGATTGTCTTCAATAATTATTTGGTACATAAGTATTAGGTTTTCGTTACTTGTGCAAAAAACTCTAATAAATAAATATTTTTTTTAAACACAATACATACAGGTAAAATGTTCAATTACTCTTAAATTCATTTGTAAAAACAAATACTCACTGTTAAATTAACATAAACACAGTCTAAATTCTCTCTGAGATAAAACTAAAGGTGTACTCCAATAAATTTTCCCTAAGTTTTCTGATTAAATAATTGATTTTACGGAAGTACTATTTTAAAATAAAGTTTTCATATTTATATTGTTTCCAACATTATTTATTAAATAGGTTTTGTTCTTAAGTGTCTAATATAAGAGAAAATCCACATTAAATAATTTATGCTTTCAAACCATATTGAGTTAATTTCGGGTACACATATGTAACAGAAAACCATATTTTTCCTTAATTCGTCTTTAACATGCGTTTGAGAGTAGAAGAATGTAAAGAAGCCTACAAGTATTTTTGGAGCTTGTTTTACAGTACAGACTGGAAAGGGAGAGATCTCCCCGTAAACAAGATCTAGTGTTTGTGCTTGCTAATGGATTGGGGAAGTGTTATTAAAACACCTTAGGAGGCCACAAGAACCCTTACGAAACGTAGTCCTTGAGAGAAACAGGAGTCTCGGTGATTTGGACAATATTTACTCTTTAAGGACAATATTCAGACTCCTGTCACATACGTAATTGCAGGTATGCGTAGCACATGATTAATCTCAATTATATTTCTAACATTATAAATCCAGCGATTAGTTTTCAATAAGCATTTAAAAGATAAAATATTAATATATACAATAGGTATATTAACAACCTAACATGACATAAAAACAATACCTTTATAATGAATATTATAGAATATCATTTATTACATACAGTATTTGAATAATTGGCCTACAACGTTTAAAATTAACTGAAAAACTGAGATACATATTCCGTTGAACTATAAAAACATATTAACACTATCGTAATAGTCAAAGGAAGCCAGTATATTCAATATATGTTGATACGAAAACTTATAATACGTATTGGTTTAAAATTTAAAGGATAAAATTTAGCCTTAAAAATCTAATGAAAAATAAATAAACGTCAATTTAAAAAAAGCGTTAAAAATTACAGAAAATATTATCACAGAAATATACTTTAAAGATTGTATTCAATAAAGTATATAAAAACATTATATTAAGACATTATAATGTTATAATGTCTTAGCTCCGGGGGAAGGGATGTTGGAAATTTTTCAGGCCAAAACAGTTATGTCATTTGGTTAGTGACGTCATAGTTTGGTTATAAGAACAGCTGTTTAGATTAACTGAAAACATTTAACTAAGATTCATCCATGATCTAACTCATTTCCAACAGATATAAAAGTTTTGAAATCAAAATCTTATGTATTATTTTCAATATTGTTATAATTCAGTATTTTAAGTGATATTATATTTATTATTCAATTGTTAAATATACACTTGAAGTATTTTCATCTCGTTATTGTTGCTTACATAACGGTATAGTTTCCTGCTTGATTTCACAAGTATTTTGGTAAAAAAGGTTAGCCAACATTATAGATTAAAACTACGTTCTGGGTCATGGCGACGCCGACGCCGCGACGCGACGAGGTAAGACATGTTGGCAGCGGCTGACCGCGGACTCATCAATCTTCTGTGACAGTAACGACTTGAATGCTCCAAGCACATGATAATGATGATGGCAGTATAGATGTACCAACCTTAAAACAATAAAAACTTGCGATTTAGTTTGTATGTAAAATTCATAATGCCTAACCATAAACATTCTCTGTAATTATATATACTATCGAATATTTAAATGTTTACTTCAAACAAGTAAATTATTCATAAAAATAGCCATACATATGAGGTTAGCTAGGTTGCGAAAAAAATTAACTTCAGGTGTAATGAAAGGGATTAATTAAGGCGATGCATCTTCGTTATAGGACCAAACCTCAGGTAGTTTGTTCGGTGGTGACTGTGGACAAAGAGCTCAGTAGATCAAGTACTTCGAAGGACCCTCAAGTTAATCATGGTCAGTAAGACGCGAGAGTCAGTATTGCGACTGCTTTAGTTTAGTTTTAGTAGAAACGCCAGGACGGCAAATTCACAGCGGGCTTCAAGAGGGCTAAGGTTGAGAAATTTCATTACATCATCGAGAGGGAACGGTATTTCTAGTCTTGTGTGAATGAGTCGGTGAAATCGTGGTTGGGTTATTTCTATCCTAATAACGTCGTGGGGGTAAATATATCTCCAAACGAAAGATGCATATACAAGAGTAGGGCGTAAGAGTGATTTGTGATTTGTAGATTGAAGTTAATGAATTTATGGATAGGCCACTTCTTGCCACACGTGATAGGAGACCGAACAATCTACTAGCCCTGCCACAGACGACATCAATACGATAATCGGAGGATAGGGATTAACTCGGACTATGTAGCTAGTGTTCAGGATTTTTTAAATTTAAATAAATTTTAAATATGAGAGGACCACAGAGCAGTCACTATCCTACACTGTCTCGTAAAAAACAAGAAATACAATCACAAATATTCGATAATTCCAGGATATTTCATTTTCTCATTCATTTTAGTGATACACATTATTAATCCTCAGAGAGAAGTTAAGGAGTTTCCAACAGACTAATCCTGGAAAACACTGAAAATGGGAAAAACACATGGGAGAAATTCATATAATTAAATTTTCAATTTTTATATTTTTTGATTTCAGTTGGTAGTATTTGATTTAAATATGTACTTTAAATAGTTATAACACTATAGTGTTTAACAAATTTTTTTACTGTTTTTATGTACATTAAAAAATTATTAATCTGCATATGTTTTGCACTAAGGTAAAAATATAAGGAATTAATTGCATTATATTTAGTATTTTTTATACATGTAAAAATGCCTATTTGAAACAATTAATTTCTAATATCTTTTACTTATATTATAAAATATATATATATTATATGTTTATTATGAATATGTATTTGTTTATTGTATTTTATCACTTTATAAATTAAATTAATAGTTATATTTTTAAACAGTGAGTAATAACTATTTATAAATCTATTCTAATATATAGAGAAATAATATAAGCAAAAATAAACATAAAAAATGAAGTATAATAGTCACAACGTGTGTGAATAGTCACAGAAAACTCGATATGTAACCGATTGGGTGAATGTAATTAGAGGAGTAAAATGAATATGTGTCGCTGTATTTACTAATGTAATATAAAACCTGAAACAAATGTTTTTTGATTACCTTGTGGTTTTTTTTTTTACACATTTTATTTATAAGGATTTTATTTTGAATTTATTTTATAGAATTTTGGTATTAACTGAAATTATTGTTTTGATTAGTTTATAAATTTTTATAGCTTTTTTTTTATATCATTTTTATTTTTAATTTTTAATTTAAATTTTTGGTTTTTTTTTTTATCATTGTGTTTTTTTTAATGTTTATTTTTTTTTTTTGTATATTTTTTCTTATTTTTTTTTTTATTTTTTTTGGTTTTTATGGTGTTTTTGAATTTTTTTTTTTTTAATTTTTTTTTTTATCTTTTTTAATTGCTGGTAATTTAGAACTATTTTTTTCTTCTAAAAATTCCAATTATCTTTTATAATAATAATTTTTGTTAATTTTTCATTTGCCGATTCGAATTTTTAATAATTTGCAATGCTATTGAACAAGTTAATTTAAAAATGTTTTCCCTTATTTTTCAAAATGTTTTGATTATATGTGATACTAAAAGGCAATATTCTGTAAAAAAATTGCACAAAACCGCGTCGCAAGCAGTTGAGAGAGTAATATATCGGACAAGTTATGGGACCCAGCCAGCGGACATCTGCTGCCACCCAGACTCTTTACTGTCACGATAACCTAGAGCTATTAGTCCATGTACACCCACGTTTAGGACGTTTACACAGTAAGAAAATGCATATCAAAGTACTATTATATAGTTTAAGTGCAATTTTAACTAATAGAACGTTAAAATATAATGAAATAGTAAACTAATAATAATATCTAACTTTAAAATAAAAATTATTATTTTAAAGTTAGATTATTATTTATTGAATATAACTTGTCAGGTAAAACTATGTATACTATAATATTTGTAATGACAATATATGCAGGTATAAATTCATATATAAATATATAGAGAAATTAAATTTATTATACTATAGTATATGATCTGTTTATTTAACTTAGATTTATGAATTCTTAATATATACCTAATAAGTTCATTTAATTATATTATTCTGTAAATAATATGATTGATGGAAATTCATACCTAAAATATGTAGGCAAAGTTATTTTATTATATCAATGGCAGCCCTAAAGTGAATGAACAGTGAGTTTTAAAATGTTTATAAATATTAAGTTTTAAAATGAAAATATTTAACACCTTTTCCCAAACAAAAATACAATATCTAGGGTATTCTTGAAATATTAATTGTCTGCTCAATAATATGCTATAATCATCAGTTTTGTAGTTTATTTTTAGGACTCTTTTAATGGTTATAGAAATTATAATAGTTGAAATACCAATTAATTATCCAAAGTGATGTCATAATACCAAATATACCATGTTTTTCTATACAAACCCCCTTTTAATTGATACATCGTATTCTAAAGTTAATAAAAAATATAGTCAAAATGATGATGTTTAAGTGATTGAAATGATTAAAAATAAATAACTGTGTACTAGAATTATGCAAAAACGTATTTTACACAATAACATTTTAACTACATAATTATTAAAATATAGTTTTTATTGCTTTTATATTCATAGGATACTATTTAGTTTCTGAAATATATATGGTATATGGCACTAAACAGTTATGTTTAGAATTTTCCGTTTCATAAAAGTAAAAGGGTTTACCGTCATAATACATAATAAAACATCCCCTGGGAAGCGAACACATTCCCTTTTATCCCTGTTGTGATGCAGAATTCACCGGCTACTGTCGATCGACATCGAATCACGGCTAACTTCATCCCTGGAGATCAGTGGTTGTGGACGGACTAGTAACAAATTTATAAGCAAGTGTAAAACTATTTTAGTTAATACATGTTAACTTACAAACCAAACAACTACTTAGTAGTCAATCAAATCGTTACTTTAATTAAGCTCATTTTATTTTATAATATTCTTAGTGTGAAAAATGCTGGTTTTGTTACTATGTGAAATAAAGTTGGTTTTGTACTGAAAAAAATTTTAATTCAGTAAAAATTTAAAAAAACTTATAAATTATGTAAAATTTTGTGTGCATAGTTAAAAAAGGCAATATTTCTCTTATTATTAATTGACGATTAAATTATTATTATTCTGGTAATATATTTTTACATTTGAGATACTTCACTACTGAAATGGCTACCTAATGAGGTAGTTATTTGAAGCCAAGTATGAATAAGAAATAAGTGTAAGGTGGTCGTGGCACGATCTTGTAGTCTTGTTATCGGCTAAGGCGGACGTGTTTTCAGGCAGCCCAATTAATAATACAACAGCCAATGACTTCTGATGGAATTAAATTTTAGCATAGGATCTGAACAAAAAAATGTTTCTATATGTTACGAACGCAATTTAATCCTGATAATAGCCTTTGTGGTTGAACACATAAATTTAACAAATATATAGCAAGTTGAAACTGCTTGAAGGATCCCAAGATTAGAAGAGCCATGTCACTGAAAAATTACATAGAAATATAAAATAGTGAACGAACATTGCAGTCTTGAAACTTGTGTAACAATGTAGATAACAATATGCTTAACAGTATTACTAAATACCATAGCATAAAGATAATTATACACAGCCTTTATAAACATTGGATATAATAAAAGTAGCCTATATTATAACTTGAATTAGACCAATGGTGAAGTAAAAGCAAAATGATGAATACTATAAATATAAAGAATAATGGAAAAACGTAAGAAACAATAAAAATGTGAATGTAAAATATACGTGTAAACAACAATACAACCATTTAATACAATAACATGATAAATTTTACAAATCATAAACGAGAGAAAAAAATAAATGTAAAGGTAGACAACTTACGATGAATTTCAATTTAACTCTTGTTCAGGAAATATTTATCAGAATTTAAGTTTTTCAATATAAATAATATACGTTTAACCTTTCGAGAGGGCGGGTAGTTTCGTACGATATATCTCCTTGTACGTTCTATATTGTTTATTGTACGGACGTTATAACAATATTCGTATCCCTTTAATAACTTTATAGAAATTTTAATACCCTGAAATACATAACATATAACTAAATTCTTAATTAATTAATTTTTTATAAAAATATACCATTCCCTCCCAAAAACTCTTCTCTCAATAACGATAACTCTTATCACCATCGCTTAAGAGCACAAAAATTAATTCTAAGGCATTTAATGTTTTAAATGCACGCACATTAAGTATTATAAGTGAAAATCACATAAAATATTGTCATAGAAACATTTATTGTAATGAAACTTAGGATGATCCATGGGTGTCACGTCAATTATAATCTTTAGAGCTGTTAGTAATTGAAATCGTCCAATTATATCTCTTAATTATGCGTAGAGTATTACATACTATTCGGTTATAACGTATAGTGTTTCAGTATTAAATGGGTCATAATCACCATTACCAGATTAGAATGATTTAAAAATTCATCGATTGATCATTCATAAAATGATTCGTCAGGTGGCAAAGGGTTAAGTGATCATGAAAAATAACTTTCATGTTAATTTTAAACAAATTAATACCGAACGTTTATCTCTACAATAACTGTACAGATATAGCATGAAGTAAATTGGTTTAATGAAAACTTGTTGTCACATGATTATGATTTTTTCAGCTGAAAGTTCAAAGTCTATTTTCAATTTGTAAGAGAATCCTAGGCCCTATGAGGGATGTACATCTTTTATTCTAGTTTATAAATTAAATTAATAGTTTTCTTAAATATGAAAAATAATTTTTTCTACCTAAAATGCACTGCCTGTAGATTTTCTCATAAAAACCATTAAATGTTGAAGTATTTTCTTTTATTTTAAGAATTTTCCTTTTATTTTAAGCTGTTATCCGACGTGTTATTTTATATTTTATATGGATACAATAAAATCCATATAAAATATCCTTTCTTTAAAATAATATTTATTTTATTTATATTTGGTAGAAACTTAAACATATTTTATTTAAATCACACAACAAACAGCCGAACGGGTTTCCACAAATTTACCTGTGAGGTAGCAAAGCTATTTAATGCCGCTTATATTGACGAGTCAAATAAGTATCCTAAACGTTGTTCAGCAACTACATCGATCCAGGTTGGCTTTGGTTTGTTAAAATGGGGCTCACGTAATCCATTAAGATAAAATCCGAATTAACATAAAAACTTTGTTAAAGCAACCATTAGTGCCCAGAGGTGAGCTCTGGATATCTCCACTCAAGTGGTCTCTTTCTAATTGCACTTTCGTAAAATTGAATATTGAGTACTTTAAACAGTGTAATTGTGATTTCTAAATATTATATTATCACATCAATGACACTAAAATTGTTAATTAAATAAATTTGTTTTCCTAGTTTGTTATTACTTGGACGCATCCTTTTCAATTCAGATATACTGGAGTTTGAGAGTATACAAGTAAAAAAGTAATGAAAAGTACTAAAGTAGTTGATTGAGCTGTTAAATATGGTTTTTTTATTGGAAGGGGCGGATTTAATCCCAAGGCACTTCAGATGTAGCGGCTTTTTGCGCACCCCTGTTTGGGTTGCGGCATTATCACATAGCGAAAAGCCATTGGTGATTGGCGGGATTTGAACCCGGGACCTTGGGCACCAAAGTTCCGCGCTCTAGCCTTAGATCAGCGCGCTCCCCTGAAATATGGGTTTATATAGTTAATTTTATAACAAACTTTCTCTTGCTATTAAACTATTATTAAATGGAGATAATGTGCTGACCCTGTTTTCAATACATCTGGTTTTAACCAACACACATTTAACACCTATGTAACCTCACGAAATTATCCAACTACAAAATTTCATGGACGTTACTTTAGTTATGTACAGTAGAACCAGATAAAATGTAACAAACTGCACCAAAATAGTTTTGGCTAAGTATAACCAAAATTACACTGGACATTATACAACACTTAGTTTATTGTGTAGTATTTTATTGGTAAAACACAACACTGCCTCGCTAATTGCTTATAATGCATATCGCTATTACATGAAATGCATCCGAGAGAAATACTCGTCGTAATGCATTCAACTGTACATTGTTACTAGACACTTTTCGTTCCATCGAATTTCAATGCAGTTTAATGTACTGTAGTAAAGCTTCATTGGTATCATTGTGTTTTATTGAATCGGTTTTACTATGTTTTTATGTGGCAGTCATAGCTGAGTGGGTAGAGTACTGGCCTACCACCCAAAAAACCGGGTTCAATTCCCGGTCATGACACATGAAATTTAATTTCTCAGACTGCCACCGTGCTTCGGAAGGCACGTTAAGCCGTTGGTCCCGGCTACATAAGTAGTCGTTAGGTCACGTTAGAGGCAGTAGTGCGACCTGAAAACTCCGGAACTTTACTTTTTACTATGTAGCCAAGGGGTGAGTTAGTTCTATCAAAAGTGGCTGGTTTGGATCCTGTGGCAAGTGTCTTCTTGTAGATCCTGAGGTGTTTTCTTTAGTAGAATATGTAACTAACGCCATAATGATACACTTAGCCTAGCCAGCATTCCTTTTCTCACAAAACAGAGGCCGTAATAATGGCCAGTTAGTTGAGGGTTTTGTTGACGGTGGTTTGTATACATTAAATGGCCGTTAGTTTTTGCTGTGTTGGAAGTACTGTGTATGATACCTGTCATCAAAACAAATTGTTCGTTTTCAACATCGTTAAACAGTCTTTGTCTTGCAGGAATAATGCTTTCTGTTTATATGTTTTGAGTTGGCATCTTGATAAAATCGTGTATGCCATATTTTATGTGTTTCACTCTGTTTCATAACTCTCTTGGGGTTTTTATGCTAGAATATTAAAAAAATGTAACAGAATAATTTACATAATATAGAATATGGAATTAGAATAACTTAAAAAATACTATACACTAAAAATCTTTTTGTATGCAATTCAAACCCAAATGGCATCTTGGATATTGAGCCTCATACGTTTTACTGTTAGTGTGTTTATATTGTAAAATACATGACACATGTATTTATAGAAATAAGTTCTATTCTCATTTCATCGAACAAGATTTATGTGTTAACTTGCATTGAACATATTTCTTTAACAATATTTGTTGTAGTGTTACGGCTATTTATATTCCCACGCTAAACTGTATTGGCAACGTTGTTCTGCCTCGTTTCGCACTGTATTATGTTGCTCTGTACCGACACAGTAATTATTTACACTTCTATACTACTATAATAACAGTATTATGGTATACATTTTAGTAGTATTGTTATTATTCATATTATTTACTAAATATACTGAGTGATATTTATGTCCCAACACACTTGGATATAACTTAAACAGCCTAAGATATGAATGTAAGACCTTGTACTTAGCTTATATAACACTTTTTTTACTATTTCAAGCTGTCACAAATTTTGCCCCCTTTTGCAAAAAGGGGGTATAGGGGGCAACCAAATATTTTCAAATGTAAACCCCTATCTTATGACTCAACATTTTCAAGGAAATAAAAAATAATGAAATGGTGCAGCAATTTCAATAAAAGTAAGCTTTAAAAACTTTCAAACATCGCATCATCCATTCAAACATCGTAGAAATTGCTCATTTTACAGAAAACAGATTACAATAGGCAGTGGTTCGGACTCTACGTTAAACTGTAGGTCCCTTAGATATCTCATTGACTGTTGGGCTATCAATTAAAAGTTCTGTCTAAAGAACATGCCATCCTTAGTCAGTAACGAGACAACAAGATCGCATCACAATCATCTTACACTCATTTCTCTTTCATAATTTGCTAGAAAATAATAATCATTTATGAAATTGCAACTTACACTGGTAGTTAACCTGGGTAGGCTGGCATTTAAGTAACAAACTAACTAACTAGTAATAATGGTAAGTTATTTATCATTTTTATTATTTTACCATTGTAATATCAAAGTAAGCCTTGAAGTACTTCAGTATTTAAGTAATGTCTTCCCAGGAAGGTGGATAGGCCGGAGGGGTGCTGTGGAATGTCCAGCGAGAGCCCCTGACCTTAATCCTCTTGACTTCTTCATTTGGGGCTAGTAAAAAAACCTGATGTACCAAACAATGCCAACTGACGTCGATAACTTGACTGAGAGAATTTTGCACTTGTCTCACGCCATTCCTAGGGAATCTTTCTCGAACGCTGAGACAGCTCTTTGCACACGATTAGCACACTGTCAAACAGCCGAAGGTGAACAGTTTGATTACCTGCTACATTAAAACAGGTGGCCTTTTTAAAAATAACTTTATCATTGTAATATTCTTTTGTCAGATGACACTTGTCATTATTTCCTGGAGGTTTTCCAGGGATGACAATTTTTAAAGCTTACTTCTATTGAAATAGCAGTAATCGTTTTAGGGCAACATAGAGACCTCTAGTTTTGCATCATTTGATTTCTTTACCAACTTAATGAAAATGAGGGGTTATAACAATATTGGGGTTTACATTTGAAAATATTTGTTCCCCCCTCAACTACCCATTTGCATAAGGGGGCCAACATTATTAATAAGCTAAAAAAAGTAAAAAAAGTATTATATAAGTTTAGGCTTAGGTATAATATTGCCGTTTAGATTATATCCAGGAAATAAAACTGACTCTGTATTATGATACAATAACAACAATACAATAACAGTATTATAGCAACGTTATCTAGCTATCTTGCCACGTGTATGACGCTCTGTCGCACACGTCTCACCTATTCGTTAATTACCAGAAATGAGAACACGCTATCTAACGGCCGAATAACAAACTAGCGCTACTAGTCTATTGCGTTTACTATTTAGATGATTTTTCGTTTGTTTATAAAAAAGTCAAGTTATTACTAATAGAGCGTTTTAGTTGTTTACCAAATTAAACACTCATGTTAAAAAGGCACTAATTATACAAATCATGTTTACCAAATTTATTTGATTCAGTTTTTGTGTATTATCTGTTAAATAACGCTGACACTAATTATAGTAAAATATAGATAAAAAATCACGCTAAATATTACAGTCTAGATATGTAGCAGGTTTTAGACGGATGTATAATTTTGACTACTTCATTTTCATTCAACATTGCGTATCATTTTGTATATTAAACAGTATTGGCTGTTCTACACTAGTAGCCTAGTTAGAAACTACAATGAGAGATGAATGCATTAATTAGATAATAGAATAATCTTTTTAATTGATTGACGGCGAACAAACTCTTTCACTTTCAGGATTTCCCAACTGTTTTATAGATGTATATTCCCCTTAGCTCTATCTTGATCGCGTCAATCCTTAGTTTGGACAAGCCTCAAGCCTTTGTCGAGCCCTTGGCCCGGCATCACGCGGAGTGAATAGTAATAGAGATTCGCCTAAGTTAGCGTCTGTGAATACAGAAACTTCGGTCGTGACGAGAATTATTACGAGACGTCAATATTTCTCCCCACTCACCCTCTCAGCCACATTATTTGTAACATGTAAAACTATAAATAAATTTAATGTTTATGGATCACTTACATTATTAGGTTTATCTAAGTGCGAAATTTAAAGAAATTACTATTTAGTTTTTACAGGAAAATATTCTAAATTTTGAAACTACTACGGTAGGAAACACAACATAAGTGGAACCCAAATACTAAAAATTTAATATTTAATACGATTAAGTTTTTGATTCAACAGTTTTACCCTCCTTTTAAAACCACTGTTGATTCATGTCTTTAAACTAATAATACTATAATATAAGTATAACTATATAACTATATTCATTTCAGGAAGGCACTGACGCATATACTTCTATTTATTGTTGGGGAAATTTAATTTTTTTCAACAACTATACGTGATAAAGCTTTGAGTTTTTCTGTCTCAAAGATGTGTTTTGTAATATACTTTAACATATTTATTTACAAAAATATTACTTTGTTCAAATTTAAACATTTTTTGTAAACCTCCAAAAGGTATTTTTTAACAATAACAAGAAAATACTTAGAGTAATAATTTTTCAACAAAACTTGTGTTCTAGTAGGCTACAAAAGCCAATATTTGAGACAAAACCTCAGAGCTTTATCACGTATAGATCCTGAGAAGACTTAAATTTCCCTAACATTAATAAGTTTAGGTGTCGTGCCCCCTTCAGGGGGCTTAGTATATTCAAAAATATTTTTTTATTCTATTGTGTACCTTTTCTTCCTGACCATTTTGGTGCATAAACTAAAAATCCTATTATTGGAATTATTTTTATTATATTTTTCAATAATATCCAATTACTACACTTACTGTGATTTCCTGACATTTTACTTCTTTAAATGTATGTACTTTTTCTCAGTAACGTCTCATCGGATTGAGTTTTAAAAGATCACCGTGGTAGTTTGCACTAATTCTCATATTTTGAGCAGAAAATATTCTTTTATTTCTAACATAACATGTTTCAAATAAACTATATTTGTAAAATAATTTTTGAAAGTATATTCTGCTCTAATTGTTTAAAAAGGTTGTAACAGCAATATTCTGAAGTTTTAAAGTGAAAGGGCAATATGTTTCTCAAAAAAGGTTCATAAAATTTGTAAAATTAAGATTGTTGTCTTACCCAACCCCGTTAAAGATAAGGTCTTGCCTACATTTTATCAGATCTACCTCTTAGTCATTAGCTATAGTCTATCAAGTGTTCTCTAAACCAAAATTGTAATAAATAGTATATATTATAGGTTGTTGACAACAAATAAAAATGTATTTTTAAACTCTTATCAGTAATATTTACAAAAAATATTAAAACACTAAACGTACATAACGTTCAGCAGAGTCTTTTAGAACGACATAGCCATTAGTTAGATTTATAGTTAAAACAGTAAAGAAATTCAAGGTTTGTAAAGTAAACAATTAGGTGGTTTTGTTAAAGCATCCAGGATCAAGGAGTAGAAGAAAGAGGAGTCGGGAATTTCCGCGCGGAGGTGGTGGCAGCAATGCAGAGTGGCATGAGGTATAGAGCCCGGCTCAGTTGTGTGCCGGCTACCAACCACGCCGCTGTTATCTCCATTATCAGCCTGTCATGTAAGGCCACGTGAAGTTGCGACTTCTACCGCTGAAGTTGCAAAACATTGTGATTACACTCAATAGGTTCCTTCGTTCTCGGTTCGGGCTCTCTCACGAGTAGTGAAGTTTAACAAGATTACTCGAAGTATCTTAGTGTGCGTGTGCGTGTGTGAGTGAGTGAAGTGTTGGTAGTGTATCTAGTGTTTGTAGGGTTATACTAGTTTTGTGGTTCAATGTCAGAATTTAAATTCTAATTTTTATTATTATCGAGGCTTTGGTAAGTTTAAATGTGTTATTAAATTTTTTTTCGTCTAATAATCTAGCACGAACACAATTTCTATTAGGTAACTGTAAACGGGTTATTTTGTCTGTTAAACCTATTTTAACAACGAAATTTAACGTAAAAATATATTATTTCAAACTTTAAGAATTCACAAAAATGGTGGGCATGTTTTTAGACAGTTAAAAGCAAGGAACAGGTTTAAAAAAATATAGAATAGACCATTCATATTGATGATTAAATAATTTACCGCAGCTGGGTCATTAATGGGATATCGATAAAACCATCAACACCATCTTGACTCCAAGAGAGGGCTGTTATTGGCAAGTGTTGGTCAGCCGGAAACAATAATTGTGAAACCTAAACTCATTGGTTTCATTAATACCGTTTTTATAAGTGACATTACCACATGTTTACTAACTATCAATAAACAGTTTTCCGTATTTAATTTTAGTGAAAACATGTTTCCATTGTATTCGAATTATGTTTGACTTAAATAGTTTTCAGTAATAGCAGTTCATTAAAATTTATGGTAAATTGAGATTGTTTAATTTTAAATTACTAAAAGGAAATAATCACGTATTTAAATGAGCTGTGAAATGGATACTTTACATTATTATTGTGTAACTCGCTAATACGGAGATCGTTTAAGTAGAAGATTTTTAACTATTAAAAAAAACTTAAATTCCTTAGTAAAGTCATCAAATAAATTCTCCATCTATAGGAGATACGTAACGAAAAAATGTTAAACTGAGTGCTAAAACGTATTTCAATATCGCCGTACCATCAAACCTGCATTCTAAGGGAATTCCCGTCGATTAAGAAATTTATTGTGATGATTCAAGCTTAGCAAGCAGGATACAATAATTTAATTATTCTGTAAAAACAATACGGGAAAAGTAAGTGGGTTGGTTGACACTAGAGATTAGATTATTCAACATAAACAGTAGACCGCCACTAGCTAAAGCTTTATACATAATTTCATCACAATTTATAAAAATAATAAGGAAGTTGTACCAATAAGCTAATTTGCCGAATATTCACTCAAGTTTACTGCAGTGAAAACATATGGAATGAGTACGTATGTTTGCTGAACAAAAGAATTTGTAATTTTGTGCATACACTATTAGATCTAAAATATATGAAACTGCATACAAAGTTTTTTTCACAAGGTTTAAAACGATAAACGAGATATCAGTTAATTTAGATACAGTAATTTTAACCTTTTCCCCAAAATATTAACATTGTAACTCCATAAGTCATCGTACTATGATTACCACTTTCTATATTTACTTTTTATATTTTATTAATCGGTTACGTGGTAGAGCAAAGATTCCACATTATAAATATGTTATGTTTTGTTCGTTCAAATCATGCTAACAAAATGCTATAAATAGATAAATCTACAAATACGGGTTTGGGTTAAGCCTCAATTCTTTGGATGGACCGATATGCCTACTTGTCAAATTCGCCTTATAAAATGTGGGATTACACTTGTATGCCGAATTTTGTATCGTTTTTACCAGTTTTACATAAATTAACAGTTTGAATTATCGTAAACTCGTTCAAAAATTTATTTTTCGTCATACTGCTTCAAAAACAGCCATTAAAGGGCAAACGTTGTTCTTTTTCTTCTTAGGACAAAACTTATTATTACGATGATGTTTTGAGTGCTCAGTCGCAAAAGATGATTTTTGTTGATACTATTGATTCGAGGTCAGCATTCGATTGTAAATAATCGATAAAGTAACTGCAACAATACATATCGATTAATTATGTAAATTGGAAGTTCCGGAATTGATCGAGACTGGATGTTGTCTGAAAGTGAATAGGCGAAACACTAAGTCTGCCATGATAATAATAACTAACACTGACATAATCTAAAAAAAATCAGTTGTCAAGAAATAACTGCTAAACAGTGAGTAACATTACAAACCAATTAGTCTTAAGCGGCAAAAATGGTCGACAACTATTGAAATTAATTCAGGCAATAATTTATTTTCTATGAGTTAGTTTAATATATTTGCTGTATGACGAAAAATATAGTTCATCACACGGCCCTAAATATGCTTTTTCATATAAATTCACACATTTAACAGCTTTGGCCGTTAAACTTGTGCTTGTATCAAAAACGCCAGTTCCCTAGTGATATTATTTTTCTTTTCCTTAAACGAAGGATATATATTTCACATATAGCTAACAGCTATAAAAATCATAAAAATCCATAAATTAGGTACGATGTTTTACAAGCATTATAGCGCGTAGCTTAATCTCATGTGATGAACGCTATTCGTCGTATACGCGTGCGATATATTCCCTATGTTCAGTTTTATGGATATATAACCTCAATATAGCACCTATAAAGAAAATACTGCTTATATCTTTCAGATACTGATTCTACCAATCACTTACTGCACAATATGCATATGATATAAAACTTTATGAGTTTCTGTGAGGTGATTCTCTTTACATAAAAGCCCCCCAAAGTGCTTGTGGTATAAATGTTTATTACGGTAGTTATATTTGCAGTAAAAATCATCTTTCCTCACGGCTATTATATTACACTTTATCCATATTGGTATTATATGTCACGTTTTAGTTGACAATGAAACTCTTAGTTTGTTTAAACACGTGTGTGTAAAACCCAGGTAATTAACGACATGTCACCGCCTCGTAAAATATCGTATTATTTTCACTAATTCATCCACGTTATTAATGGTTTTGTTTTTCTAGAACTGTTATTAATATAAGCAATCGTTATTGATCGTTAAACATGACGATAGTAGATGGAATAGATAACTAAAAAGTTTTAAAATTACGTGGCATTAAACAATTTCTGCAATTTTATAACACGGGAACAACTGATTTTAAGAGGTATTAGCATAGAAACCCCACCAGCACCAACCAGCAGGAAATGTCTTAAGATGAATGGCTAAGCTTTCATGTTTAACTGTAAAAGTTGAAATTACCGCCCTATTTACTGCAGAACGGAAAAGTTAGTTACATTCCATGTAATATTTTCTGGTAAATTTTATGTTTACGAAATCTTACTACATTTTCAGCTAGATTAAAGATTAACACATAAATTGTAAAAAAGCTGGGAATTTTTAGTTGAATATCTCTCATTATTAATTTGTACAGGTTTATCACTGCAGGGTATTTAAGCAAATTTAAATTTTAATTTAAGTTAAATTTAACTATAACAGGGTGAATTATACATAATAATAATTATGAGTCAGTATTGCTTTTGTGATATTTTAGTTGTTATCTATCACATATTTTAAAACAAAAGTTTCATGTAAAATCCTATTTCGATACTCCTCACTTCCTCTTAATAAGTAACAGAAAGAGTCAGCGATTTCTCAAAATAACCAGTAATAAAAAATATTACTGTTTTAATATTTTCATTATTTTTATGTTCCATTTTGGTTTTTAACAAATATATAGTTTGAAGCAGTTATATAAACCCTGAGCATGAGTAACAGTATAATAAGTTTAAGTGACTAAACGCAGCAGGGCCAGTGAAAAGAGTCCTTAACGTTAGTAAGCGAGTGATGTAGATTTTAAAGAGATGAAGTTGGTTGTAACTTGGTTATTTGTTTAAGTAAATATCAATTGACAGTTGAATACAATTAAATTTTCATTCTATTGTATTTTAACCTTTGCAAATTACACTATATATCTTATAATGTATACTACAATTATTTTCATTTATGTATAATTTATACATTTGTCTTTGAGATAAATCTATTAAATAATTCAAACTTATTAAAAATATTTTTTCAGATATAGTGTAAATGTATACTGGAACTCTGGTGCTATGTTATTTTATAAATAATATTTTACTATGGGTAAACATATATAATTAAAACACAGGTAAAATAAATTTAACGGAACTTTATACATATTATAAATGTTTACTACACGAGCTGTAAATTATTTACAATTGCACGCAAGGAAAAATAATAACAAAACCGTCATGAAAGAGTTATTCGTTATTGGAAACTATTAAATTCGACGAAATAAATTAAATTCTGAAACTTTTATTTATTTTTACTTTTTGAATTTAATTTTTAAGGCCAATGAGAAAATGTATGGTTATATTTTCCTCTGTTTTAAATTGAAATAAAAATGATCGTTATTGAACCAAAACGTTTTTAGTTTTTTTGGATACCTGCAATAATTATTGAACTTGCTTTAATACATTGTTTTGTTTGAATAATTGCAAGTTCTTCAAATTAAAGTGAATATTACTATCGTCATATTACTATAGCCATTAGATGTATTGACAATTCGAGCTTACAGATAACTCATACACATGTCATAAGCGTATTTGAATAGCAATCACTGAGTTTATTATGAACCTAAATATGAATAATCCGCCGATGATAATAACCAATTATGAATTCATGTCAATACTGCATTCAGCTGGTAAAATAAGCATTTTTCAAATTTACAATAACTATCATATTATTTATGTTTAGTAAAAGGAGAAATGAATAGGAAAATATTATAATTTATTATTTTTACTATTAGTATTTTTGTACACAAAGACTTAATTGTTTCTATATTTAATTTAAACCTAACTATCTCTTAACCTATATATTCTAAACCTTAAAAGACCAGAGTACAGTGATGGTTTCTTTATGACAGGGTCTTGCCAACGATTCAATCTCTTGAGCCAAAATAGACTGTTTTATCTCCTAAAAACTTCGTGGAACGAGTTTCCTTAAAGATTTAAATCAGAGTGAATGTGAAAACTTCTAAAATGATTTTCTTTATTCTTTGTGCCGTAACATTAATACTCAACATGATAACACCTTTACACATGAGCGAGTTCCAATAAAGTATAAAGGTTGTGTTTAAATTTATACCAGTAAAATACGAAATCCTGAGGAAGCTTAAAATTTATTGATGTATTACAAACTAAGTAAGGGCACGATGAATTCACATTCAAGACTATTGAAAATACCTAACGTTGGTTGACAAACAAGTAAAATTGATAATGTTAAAATTTAGAGAGTATCAAAATGCGATAACAAAATTCGAAATTTATTTATATCATTTAAGACTAATTGGAAATTAGTTTTAAAGAGTTTCTGCACTTTAAATTCCACGTATATTGAGCTTATTGTGCGCTTTTGCTACTTAAATTAGCAGCCATTTTATTTTTTATTGCAATTTTTAGTTTTAGCTAGCATATAGAATCTGCTTCAAAATTTGATTTTACAAATCAGTTATAAAATAAATTACTTGTTTAACGTGCAATATGTAAAATGCATATATCCTATAAATTTTGTATATTATTACCTCCAGGATTTGAGTGGCCGTAGCCAACAATTTAATAAAAAATCTTAAGAAAAAATGGTATTTGTTACCTATGAAACAATCACAGCATTTTAATTAGATTCATTTTTATTTACTTCATATATACGTTGACACAATAATAGTAACTACTAAACCTTCATTTAATAACGCTGAAACCCAGTAGTTAAAGTAAATGGATTCTATATTCTTTGCACCTCTTACAAATAATACAGTTATATGGAATCTCTCTTGTTAGAATATTGATCAGTCCCTGTCAACTTTGTTACTGCCACTTCTTATCGCAACTGCTACAGCTATGGTAATGTAGATGCTGTTGATTTCCACTGAAGCGTTCAGTTTATCTTTACCAGAATATCTCTAGCCCATGCCAAAGATTGCAATTCCCTTGCCAGGATAGTCTGCGTTATCTACTAGCCATGTCCAGAATTAGTCTATTCGTGTCAATCCAATCAAAAAACGTCACGTTTTCTTGACATAATTTTTAGCACTTGGTTTTGACTCAAAACCGATTTAAATACAATATTAGTTTAAACAATAATTATCTTTTCATTTGAAATGTTTTTTGAATATCTTTTAACAATTAGTATTGCAAAAAAATAAACAAAATATAGATCAATATTTACTCTTCCTTGTTTATTGCGGCTAAAAATCGTCAATATAACGTTTTAGAGATATTTTAGCATTGAAAATTCTGATTTTTCGTTATTCCAGTAATACTGAAATTATACTTTAGACATCGTTGTAACTATACAAACCAGGAAGTGGTACATTTAATAGTCCATTTTCTTTTTGTATGACTGAGAATAACACATTAATTAGAATAAAAAACATCGTTTCTATTATAAATATACAAACATTTGGAAAGAAACTAGTATGAATTACAAACGTATACTGAAGAGACAGTTTAAACTTTAGTTACGACTAAGCTTTACGAGCTTTCCAGTTAATTTAAGGTTTAGAGGATACAAGAGAGCTATAGATTTAGCTTAGCTAGAGGATCCTAATTTCAAACAACATAAAAAATTGTAAATACAATTCCAGTTGGACTGCATTGTAATATTGTCTAGAGTGCATACAACCTTTAAACGTATTTTATAGCAAAAAGGACTAAAATATAGTTACTTAGTTCAAGCTTATAATTTCACCTTCAAATCAGTCATTAAAGTGTATAAGTGGTAGACGAATACCTTATCCCTTAATTAAATTTAAATACAACAACCAATAATTAAACCATTAAATTCTATGTTTGTTTATGTATAATTTTTTTCAAAACAATCATGTAAGTTTTTTAACTAATAACTAGAGGAAACACATTAAAATAATATTTAGAAAGTCTTAGGAACGTAACCCCCATGGTAATATCAAGCCTTTTTGAGTGGGTGTTGTTAGGCTATATGTTCAATACTACATATTAAGCATCATAGAAAGCGGTTGAGAAATGAGGGAAAATATATTTTAAATATCCTTCTAATAATAATAACAAAGAGCGCTCTAAGACAACGTACTGTGTTTATTCCGTATAGTATATATTTTACTTTTCTATGGAACTATTAGTCGTTAACTAATGATTCAAAATATTAAATTTTAAGGGTAGCTTACCCATAAAACCCTTTAATAATGTGATGAATGCATTTTTTTCAAAATAGTTGGTAATTCAAAATAAACAATTTGGTAATAACCAGGGAAAGAGGGGTAATGCCCCGAAAATATCTATCAATTAATTTTACCTTTTCTCCTGTTAATTTAGGGAACTGGATGATTATTTTTGAAAAAAAGTTTAATAATATTTAGATGAACTTTAAAAAGCTTGTAGTTTTCAAAATTAATCAAAGGATAATGTTTGTTTCAGGCCACTGATTTCATTTGTTTTAATTTTATAGCTATAGTAGATAACCAACAAATTAAAAAAAATATATTTTCAAATTATTATTCAACACATTACTTACCACTTCTAATGCTTTACAAATTATATTGGTTGGTACAAATAAAATGTTGGAGTAATATGTTAAAATATATAGGCAAAGATCATTCTCTATGCCAAGTCTTTTTAACTTTTCCAAGTAGTGCAACACGAATGTGTGAAGTGCGGATGGAACCTTGTTTAGATTACAGCTCTGTTCGCCAAAAGAGTAGCCCTAGTATCAACACGATCTAAGAATTTTGTTTCCAAAATTCTGATTTATTATAATTGTTTTAAAATAAAATCATTAAGATCTTTTGAAACATAACCGAAGACGTAAAAGCTATTGATATAAGTTTACAATAAATCTAATATTGAATCAATAAATTTTAGGTAGTTTTATCGATATTTCCTTACTATCATGTCAGTAAAAAACCAAGTAAAAAACTTAAAAAGTCAATATGAGAACTTATTCATATAACATTTTTAACATTAACCTCACATATTGTTCCAATTTCGGAATCGTTCAGTGAATTTTAGTTGGTATTTCACTAAAACACCAGCCTTATACTTCAGGGACTACCAAGAATTTTAAAGAAAATGCCTTAAGCTATGTCAAGTCATCAATCTGGAAAAAATGTTCGCAAAAATAAAACACATATCTATCGCTATAATATAACCATTGTAAGGCAGTCTAGTTAACAGCTTTTTCGCAACATATTTTTCGCGCACTGTGAAATCACCTGTTTTAGTTGTATGTTTCCCACCAGCGAAAATTAATCACAACATTGTTTACTACGTAATGAGAATGTTAACTATGTTTTTGGATACTACAAATATTAACAAATATTTCTTATTGTTTCACAAACTAAAATTAACGTCAAAATACCTGAAATATGACCTAAACATGTTATTCGTTTTGATATTTTAGCGGGATCGAATCCCGCAAGGGTCGAATCTGGAGCCAGTCGCCATTTGTCATTGGGCTACTAATTAATGATGCTTCCTAACAACAGGTCGACGTTAGGTAGTAACAAGACCGGGGTTTGGACCGTTCCCCATCAAAACGTTAAAAATGCGACTGGCGTAGAAATACACAAAATAAAAAAAATAAAAAAATTTTAAAATAAAGAAATACAAAAATTGTTTTTTTTTATTTCAAAAATATTTCGTCTTAGTAAAGTAGCGAAATGTGGCGTTTAAATCACGAGCGAATGTGGTTTGCATATTCTCGCATTCTAAACATTATGCTCTCGAATATGCAATTACCCATTTCGACTCTTGTTTTAAATATAGGCCTACTGTTATCTTTACCGAAACACTGTTGTTTGTAAATTATAGCTATTACGCAACTTCTTATCATAAGTGATAATGAAAGTCTGATCATTTTGCTTTACTAAGTGAGTTTAAAGGTTTTCTTTGTTAATTTTGGTAGCATGCCATTTTAAATTTTAAACTAATTTGTAATGTTTAAACTCATTTTCAATTGATTCCTTTGGTCATAAAAGATTAGTTTACGAAAGTCTACATATATTATTGACGTATACAGAGATATTGACAGGTGGGAAAATTTGTTACGTTCTGAAATTATTTTAAGTAAACGCCAAAGTGCCATTAACGCATTTTCTAACCCATCATATAGGTAATATTAAACGTATTATATTGCTGATTCTATTTACACGTAATTTTGAAGCCAGCTTTTTCGTTACAAAATGCTTACTCTGTGATGTACTGTCGCTTGTTTTTTTACTATGGACATTGTTTTAATTTTGTTGCAAGTAAGCTAAAATTGTATTGACAAATTATTTTAATGAAATAATTTTGTAGCAATCATATAAAACTTAAATGAAGTATGGAGATTGTGTTATAACTCTATCAAAAATGAAATTTGTTTAATTAAAATGTAAGATTGTTTATACCTTTCAAATGAAATTGGGTTAAATGGACGGAATAAAAAAATTGGTTTTTACGTGTTCTAAAACCCAGTCTATATATCCGTGTACGATCATGGAATCTTTAAGAAATATTGTCCCTGCGTAGCTTGTGTTGATGTACTAGTTTCATGATAAATGGTACATCTTGTAATTATTGTATTATGTGTTACAGTATGATGAATGTCTTTTGTAGAAGTATTATGTTTGTTATAATGAGAAATCATATTTTGCAATGCTATAATGTAGGGCCTATACCAAAATGAAAAAAAACTATGTTTATGTTTTACCCTTTTGTGTAACTTGAATATTCTTTTAAAATATAAAATTTTAAGTAACATTAACTAATTACATACTTTTTAAGGAAAATTAAAATTTGATTTGACTGAAATTGCGTTGATTTGAAATGTGGATTTTCTTCAAAATACTTCTGAAAATAGAATATCATAAATGACACAAAATCAGATTTATTCATAAATAGTTAATGAAACATTCAAATATGTTTTTTCATCTATCTGAAAACAAAAGATTTTGATTTCAAAATGCAGTGATTATTTTCATTCTGGTATAAGTTTTATTCAGTAGTATACCGCAAATCTGACACTTAAACACACTTGCCTTGTAGGTTAGCTATGTTGATGACTACAGCACTAGAGTGGGGCAAATTTGCATTATTCCAGCAAGTCAGCTGGTACAAACTATACAGATGTTTCATACCAGCTATTCAGCTGCCACACATCTGAAAGATAATTTGCAACAATGCATTTTAGCTACCCGCTAATATTCGTGCCCTTAAAAGTATCAAAAAAGAAGGCTAACATTAATAATGTTGATGCAAGGTTTAGCTATAGCATAGAATGAGAAGAAAAAAGTGCTTCGACGAAACCATACACAAGAAAAATTAAGGAAGTTATAATTTAACTCATCGATGATTCACCGGAGTAATGCTTTAAACTTGGTAATATCGTTAAGTTTAAACTCTTATATGAGTTCTAAGTCGTGTTCCTTGTTAGCAAACTTTAACATTAGTTTGAACTCAATTGTCAAGCTATCTCATAAAACTATATCAACCAATTACAGCTATCATAGAAACAACTATTGAATAGATGATCTTTTCTATAACTATCCTTTCTAAAGTTTACAACGTTTGTTTTGTTATAAAACAATTAATTATACAGTTTTAACTTTATGAAGAAACTATATTGTGTATGAAAGAAATGTTTTATTTAGATGTCAAGTGTAAGTTTATAGTGGCAGTAATATAGATAACAGTTTTGTGCTTACAAACACGGAACCTTCCCAGGACACTTTTACCGATTCGATCAATGTCTGACAGTTGGCTTAGATCCTTCAACTGAAGATGCATTACTACTACCACCCCAAGAGGTACCAGAAAACCGTTGTGCTTATGGATTAACATTTTCGTAAGGTATAAAGTTTCAATACGAATTCGCCCAAAGGTCCATTTTATGGACCTCCAATTGACTCAATACAAGTTATATATTATTGTACAAAGATAAATTAGCATTAAATATAAAAAAATTCTAAAACATTATTTAAAACTTATTTAAAACAATTAATCAAATTCATTAGGTATTGCAAAACGCTTATTAGAGGTCGATTGTAGTATAAAAATATCACATTTTGTTATTAAGCCTTATAGTAAAAATATCTACTTTACAATTTTAATATCCACTTTTAGTACAAAATCAGAACAAATCAGTACAAATTAGCTATTAGTATAAACATTTAAATTGCCTGACATTTCGTAAACAAACTGATAATAATCTAGCGTATGTAAATACAAAATATACACCGGAAAAAACCTATGATTAGCTAAGTACACTTTACAATGACCACCACCTTTTCCTCATAAAATACATAGTAACCCCATATAGTAATTATATGATTATACGTGTATTAAAGTATATAGTACATAGTATACTACAGTAAGTACAGTACATAGTACATCTTTGGTCATCTTTGGCACTTACATAGTAAACTACTGATATTTTATGACCAGATTTTTACATCTAACTACGTTCTAAAATGAAGTAAGTAATATAAATTGTATTCTAATTTTTACAACAAATAAGTAGGTCCTACGCAAGTAACCATGTTATTTAATCAATGATACCTGGCTACTTAGAAATACACAACATTTTGAACCAGAAATCAAAACCACTTCTGGCGGTAATATATATTTAAATGCATACACGTATTGAAGATTTCAGTACAATGCACTTGCTAGAGAGAATGTTTCGAAAATATTCAAACAGCAACTCTGCTAGCGCCCTACAAGCTTTAATCGATAAGGCACGGTTACTATTCTAGGACTTCTAATCGGGCTAGAACCGTTCCGGGCGAAACTTGCATAACAATACCTTTGCACTACTCTCTAAAATTACTTTTAAATTACACCCTTACTTGTTACAACCTATTCCTGGTAATATATTAGCATGATCTTGTATTATTCATATTGGTAATCCAAAACTACTCGGAATGTATTTTAAATATAATAGGGTGTTTTTCCGTTCTACCGACCACAGTTGAATAGGCATGATAAAAAGTGGAATTCGTGTTTGGTGACATTATATAATGAAACATATTTTGAACAAAATGACAAACTCATTACTCATTTTGCTGTTCATCACGAGATCGTTCTGCCACCCAGAAGTCGGCGATGTCTGTGAAGAGCGTGGTCAAGGAATCCTTACTCCTTAATCTTTATTGATATTTTTATCTCGTTAATAATATTTTATACTATCAAAAAACCTAACTTAACTCCGCAGAGTGCTGTATGTCGGCAAATAATACACGTTGCCTTACATCGTAATATACGAAATAATGCCGACATACAGCACTCTGCGGTGTTCAGTTAGGTTTTTTTATATTAGTATGTCGTTATAAATGACCTAATATTTATCCTTTAAAGATTGCTCAACTAGCATGCTACTTCCAAGAACCCCAATATAACTAGACATTTCATTTATAGGTGTGGTCGGTATAACGGAAAAGTACCCATAATATTGGCATACAGAACTATTTTACGATAACATTTATAAACTTTTCCTTATTTAAGTTTTAACACTAAGTATACTGACATTTAATTTAAACCGGGTTTCAACTAGAACGTATTAATATTTTTACTGAGATTAAATTACCTTATACAATTTCTGTGACAACAATTACTGTACACAATATAAAAAATGTATGCAATGTATAAAATAGGTAGGAAAGTAGTATGTAATTTTAGTAACGAATAATTGTATTCACTAACAAAGATTTATTTTACTTTTGACTCGTTCAATCAGATGTATGGAACCCAACTCACCTTCTAATCCAATTCCACCCGTTTGATGCTGGCCAGTCACAGTTTAGAGTAATTACCTGTCATGAAGTCAATGATAATTAGCCTGTTTAACAAAAAAAATACTTTTATAAACACAGACTCATATTGGATCATTTTATAAAGATGTCATGTTGTTACAAATAACGAATTAAGTGGTTTAATTTAGTAAGTACTTTAACGACAAATGTGTTTCACTATTTGCAATACTATTTATTATAATCTATAGTATTAGTGTTAATAAATCCAAAGAATCGTTACTGATAACACCGTTGCAACAAAAGTTTGGCGTTGTAAGCGCTGTGTGCTTACAGCTTGTAGTGGTAAAGGATCGATGAAAGAGAATAGCAAACTCCTCATCTGGTCAATGTTCGTTCTCGATGGGGGACTTCAAACAATGCCCCCAACATCAAGTTCTCAACATCTGACTAAAGGACCCAAATCTCTCTTTGAACTAAATGGGTGAATTAATATATCATATTTAATTTATTATCTACTTATTTGACTTTTTTAAAGTGGTTTTCGTGTAACTACTCAACGTTTATGGACGTAAAGAGACTTTTCGTGTTCTGAATTGGCTACATCTTCGATTAAATGTTATGTACGCCTAATAAAATTACCTGTCAAAGTTCACATATTCAATAAGATACAACAAAAGATACAAAAGATACTCACTCTAAAATAGGTAGGAAAGTAGTATGTAATTTTAGTAACGAATAATTGTATTCACTAACAAAGATTTATTTTACTTTTGACTCGTTCAATCAGATGTATGGAACCCAACTCACCTTCTAATCCAATTCCACCCGTTTGATGCTGGCCAGTCACAGTTTAGAGTAATTACCTGTCATGAAGTCAATGATAATTAGCCTGTTTAACAAAAAAAATACTTTTATAAACACAGACTCATATTGGATCATTTTATAAAGATGTCATGTTGTTACAAATAACGAATTAAGTGGTTTAATTTAGTAAGTACTTTAACGACAAATGTTTTTCACTATTTGCAATACTATTTATTATAATCTATAGTATTAGTGTTAATAAATCCAAAGAATCGTTACTGATAACACCGTTGCAACAAAAGTTTGGCGTTGTAAGCGCTGTGTGCTTACAGCTTGTAGTGGTAAAGGATCGATGAAAGAGAATAGCAAACTCCTCATCTGGTCAATGTTCGTTCTCGATGGGGGACTTCAAACAATGCCCCCAACATCAAGTTCTCAACATCTGACTAAAGGACCCAAATCTCTCTTTGAACTAAATGGGTGAATTAATATATCATATTTAATTTATTATCTACTTATTTGACTTTTTTAAAGTGGTTTTCGTGTAACTACTCAACGTTTATGGACGTAAAGAGACTTTTCGTGTTCTGAATTGGCTACATCTTCGATTAAATGTTATGTACGCCTAATAAAATTACCTGTCAAAGTTCACATATTCAATAAGATACAACAAAAGATACAAAAGATACTCACTCTTACAAATATTTCACAAAACATAAACTCACTCATTACATTCACATACATACATTTCACAAAATTTATACATACAAAAACGTATGTAAAAATGTTAATCATATCTACTAATTTAATTAAATGCATACAAAAACACTAAATACAACGTGAAACCTACTTACTCCTTAGCTCCGGTTTGTAGACAGTGGTCTTAGCTTGTAGACGCAAGTAACATAATAATTTTAGAATTATTGATTATTAAATAAGCATGCAAACTTTCATGGAGCTATGACAGGACTTGTCAGGGCCTGTTACACGTCAACTTGCTGGCTTTTATTGAAACTAAACTGGTAGTGTACTCGTGGAGCTAAGAAGCCCTGTTCAAATACTTCAGGTTATCGGTTCACTCTGACTGGGACGCCTTTGATAATTAAAATATTAATCAATTATTTAGACCAACGGAATTCTGGCCTCCATCAGATACAAAACTAAACACAAATAATCAAAATCATCACACTCGTATTTAAGCTAAAAAGAACTGAAAAATTGGGTCCAATCCCCCGCAGTAATTAGTTATATGTAGACAAAGAAAACCATAGTCATACAAAACCATAATATATACCATAAGAATAAACTATAAGAATATACAATATAAACCATAAGAATATACAATATAATTCATGTATATGAATAATATGAAATTATACGGTAAATTAATAAAGATGATACTGCTATAATTATTACATTCGGACGGTTTCGTATTAAAATTCCTTTTGTTTCTAAATGTTTAAACTTCAATACAAGTCTTTCCTCTCTCCATTATGTCTATTGTTATTTCTCATTTGTTGCGAATGAACAAACACTCCTTAATTTAATTAATGAGGTTTCTTGCAAAGAGGCGAATAATTTTTTACGTATATTGTTAGTTGAAATTTTTTACAGCGATGTGAATTATTTATAATATTAAAACATATGGTTTCTGTAAATAGAGGTACATAAAGAAATTTACGATTTAAGACAGTTTAAAAAAAATATGACTTTACATATCAATAAAAAACAGAATAAATGGAGTTTTCTTTCATTATTTAAACATGTGGCTATAATTAATTAGATTTGAATAACCACTATTGTCAATTTCAATTATTGAAATATAACAACAATAACAATTTAACAATTTCAATTTTTAATTGAAATTGAAATTTATAACAATTTCAATTCTTAAAATATATAACAATTTCAATTCTTGAAATATAACAATCCCAAAACTAGAAACTATACAACCTCTTAAGTTTACATAGTCAAAATATGTACGTACATACAATTTGGTTTTATATTTATGAATATTTCTTACAAATAAAATCAATGAAATAAAAAACTAAACGTGGTTACGACTCTTATATAAATTTAAGGAATGTGTTTTCACGTTTTGTTCAAACTAACTTTAATCATATTTCATTTAGCCACATTTGTAGACCCGGTTAGAGATTTACTTCCTTTTTTCAACCCCACTCAAGTCTGATTTCAATAATTCACAAAAAAAGACTCCTTATGATTAAAGACATAGAAAACTCAATTTGTTTATAATGCGTATTATGATGTAACAATATTTTGGTACCCATAACAACAAAGACATCTTCTATCCGTAATTTTAAAGTTTATTCATACAAGTTAACTATTTTAATTCTAGTTTGAAATATGTGGTACAATATGTTCATCCATTGTGAGTACACTAATTTTCCTACTTAGCTCTATTTATGGTAAAACAGTAAATTTTTTGTAAGAATAGCTTTATTTTCTATTAAGCAAAACGTTACTTTTTTAATATTTCACTAAAATTGCAGACTAATTTTTTAATAGCAAAGGCTTATTTTATCCCTGGAAAGTTATGCCTAACCAACCAATGTTTACTCTTGCCCACCTATTTTTGTACAAACATATTCGTTCTTGTACGTATTATGGGAGAAAACATACCTATATAGTTTTACACTCCAATTATTTGAATCCGTATAGTGATAGTGGAGGAGTTTAGTCCACAGAACATTTGACACATTCATCTGTTCACATATTTTACATGTCACATTAATCCACTACCTTTTTGAATAACGAAGAAACTATATAATCGTTAAAAATCTAATTTTTGAACTCTTTGCTCTTATATTGAATATAAGAAAACGTCAAGACTCAGTTTAGAGGAAGAGGTCTGTCTTTGTGTGGAGAGCGATTGGAACATTCGGCCCTTGAGTCAATATTTGTCTACCCTGAGTCAACAGCTACATTACGTCAAATTTTCATTTCATCGTCTTCATATCGCAGTCCAACTCTTAACTGCGTTGTCGCTATTTTGTTTTTATTTATATGCAACAGTTTTTTTAACTATTTTTACAAAAAAGATTAAAAAATAAATGTCCTTATTTTCAATTATATAAACAAGGTTATATACCTTGTTTATATAACTTCGGAAAAGTAAAATTTATAAAAATGAACAGTTGAAATTAGTCATTAGAGATTAAAAACATTGAAAACAAACTAAAGATACAAAAATGTTCGTCAAAGAAAAGCTTTTAATCTGCAAATTTACTGTTGAGGAGCCATTCCAAAATATTTTGCTTAGATTAATATTATAGCAACAAACGGATTACTCTGGGAATTTTTTAAAACCAAATCAGTTCAAAAAATATTCCTCGTAGTAAAACCAAGCATAATACTTCTAAAGATATGACAGTCATATTGCTTAACAAACAGTTGAAAATATAGGAATTGAAAACGTTAGTAATTTTTAAAATGTTTTATGTAAACCATTTAAATCCTCTGACATTGAACCACACCATATTATATTTCAGGTTGCAGCTTTACACAACTCTGTACAAATACCCCATGACGCTAAATTTAAGGTGGTGAACTAAAAAGTAACTTATTTTATATTAGGAATAGTATTGCAGTTATTTTTTAGAAATAAAGGCCAAAATAATAAATTTAAAGTTCCTACTGCATCAAACTCAAGGTGAAAACAACCTAATAGTTGTATATACTGTATTAAAAAAATACGTTAGGATATCTCGATAAACCAGAAGAAAACATCCATTGACGCCTAAAAACTTATTTTCTATGGAGTATTAAGTCAATAAATGGCATTGTGCAAACAAAAGAACAGTTGAAACATATATGAGTTATGATGTATACTATACAGGCGTGGCTATACTGATATTTTTAAAACTTAACAATGACTATATTTTCATTCATCCAACTTTATTCAAAATACAAGTTCATAGTTAAACGGAAAAAATCTCAATTTTAACACATTTGAGATCAGTTTATTATGTAAATAAATGAATAAACTAGAACTAAAATGGCTTGACTCGTTGTGTGATTAAAACATTGAACAAACAGACAATGCATTTGACCGAGTAGAATGTGCTATGTAGAAGTGCTGGCTGGCAAGGCTGGTTTACCGGGCTTGTGCATTAGCCAAGTAGGCAGAGATGGGTTTTGTTGCGGACAAGTGCACCAGAAACGGAGGTGATTGTGTTTTGAGTGAGATATTCTGAAAAGAATCGTATCATGGGATTTTTTATCTGAAGACAACTTGCTGAGTTTTACCAGTTTAACCGTGAGGACTTACAACATACATAAGTCAACAATCCTTAAGTAATTGGTACAGTGGTGGATAATTATTGAACAATAGTTCGTCTCTACCCCTGAAGAGTGCATACCAGGCACTGCCAGGGCTATGAGCCACCTACAAGTCCCCGACATCACAGTGTCCGATGGGACCGACACCGAGGACTACAAGGATACTCTGTCCAGGCTGGGTTCCTCGGCCCCCTCCTACAAGACCTCGGTTGGCATCCCTTCCCTTCTGTTGGTGCCTTCCTCCCCCTCAGCACCGAGAAGACGTCATTCTTGGATTTGCAGGTATGTTTCCCCCTTCTTTGTGTTATAACCTACCTATGTTTTGACAGCTTCAAAAAATGCACAATATAATATATATACTACACAAGAATTATTATTTTTAATTATTATTATAAATGTATTCATATAATTTAATCAAATATGAGCCTCATAGGTATATTTTTTGTACATATTATTGAGTATCTCCATCAAATTCAGATATTTTTTTCCTTGTTTGAAACGGCGGAATGGAACGGAACTTAACGTACACTTATTTATAAATAGGTAATCATAGATAATTATTGCTAGTTATAACTTTATAGCCCAATTAAATTATCCCAATTTAGTGATAATGAAAACTGGTTCCAGAAAAAATTAGAAATGTATTTAATTGATTTTTTATTTACGTAATACTTTAAAATGATTTCACCAGAAATTTTCGTAAATTTAATTTCTAGAGCCAGGTTTACACTAGGTGCAGTTCTGCTACACATGCATTTTTGGTTCTAAAGCTTCATTTATACTAAATACGTTTACTCTACGCATAAAAAAATAGCTAGTGAGCTATAATAGGGGAACTAATCGTTATAGCTATAAAAAGTAGCCAATCGTTAATTATAAAACAATGTACACTACCGAAATTAGTAATTACATTAGTACTAGATTATTTACATTTACATTAGTAGTACAATGATTTTTCGTGTGAAAATGCATACTTAAAGACAAGACAATTTTAAATTATCCACCCGCATTTATGTTGATAGATTCAATTCTACAAAACATCAAGTAAATAAAGATAGCCACAGGACATAGGCCTACAGTAATGTAAAGTTATACTTAGCCGAATTTTCTGTATAATGAAAAAACTTTACTTTTCAACTGGCGCAACACAAGGTGACTTTTTCAAAGAATCCAATATAAATCCGCCACATTGTTTTTGTAGCTGTCCGAGTTTCTCGGAATTGATTTTGGGTCTACTCATAAGTTTTGACAAGGAGCTGACGACTGTGCTAAACTTTCGTATTTATTTTTCTCCTATTAAAACTTTTCTTATAATTTAAAAACGAAAATTCTCTACTGTCTATGCATTTTTTTGTCCGTTATGCGGTTTTAAAAGGGAAATTAATTAAAGTGCACGAAATATTTTTTATCATGATACAGTATTTTGTAAACTTTCTTAAAACTTTATTTTATTGTTTTATATATATATTTTTAAACTGTCTTTGGGTTTTAACTAATTATATTTAATATGCGTCCAAATTTTTAAAAAACTTTTTGTTATGAATTTTAACGTTATCTTTGAATTTTATACCGGTGTTTATAGTAATAAAAATACTTGTAAATTCATACAGACCAAAGTTAACATTTAAAAGTATAACAAGTGTAACATTTTATGACGTATTTCCATAGAGACAATTTATGATTAATTTATTAACGTATTGTGTTTTGTTATAATTTAAGGTTAAACATTTCAACTTTATAGATTATAAAATGTACAAATATAATTAACTGAAAGAATTAAATGGTTTGACTGATGCTTCTAGCTATCTAATAAGGCCTCTCTCGAACCAATTATCCAGTGTATATTTTTCTTTCCAGTGTTTTACATAACGCAAAATTATAATAATTGGTTTTATGTCTCAAGTACCTTGACGGTACAAAATACCTGAACTATTCCGAAACCAACATTTAGAAACGGTGACAGGAATGTCCTTAGGGACTTTCGCTATTTTGTTTGATAGTATGAGTTAGGGAAGAGGCTAATAAATATTTTAACTAAGCTTTTCCCATCCTCATAGACTACAGATATGACGTGGGACGTATGAAGTAAAATTAGGGGTAGCTGACACAGTATAAGGTGGTCAGTACGGATAAAACTGATGGCAACTCTGGTATCTGAACTAGAGTATCGATGTCCAAGGTCAGGTCCGCCCCGCTACTAATTACGCAACTGATTCATCTAATCATAAAAAATAAAAATCTATATTTTCTTTATATTCAGGACCACTTTCCCAGAATTATTGTAGTTTATCCCACTACATTATTTAGCCTAGAGCGTATAAAACTACTTACATAAATCGAGTGCAACCGACTGTCAAATGAATAGACGTTAAAACTCACTAATTTCAAATTTTTTGAAGTTAATCACAGGACAACAATATTTTATTTTTTAATAAACCAAATTTATTGTGATGACTTTTCATTTGGCTATACTCTATGCTTGTAAATATTTCTCTATTGTCTAGATTAAACTAGTTAATGATAAGCTAAATAATGTACAGAAAGTGGACCTGAACATAATAAAAATATGTGATTTCATTCTGGATAATTGTGTTTAAGATTAGATGAGATTGTTTTATGATTAGAGTATCCATTTTTTACTAATTTCCCTGACTAATTTCCAGAGTCAGCGATTTTCTTGGTACAGATGTGTAGTCTACTCGGGTGGGAAAATTAATTAAAGATACAGAGGCTGTCACTCATTAGTAAGAATTTCCCAAACAAATATTTCATTACTAACAGATCAAACCAAAGAGAAATTCATCAACACTTTACCGACTCCTAATATCTAAAAATTACGGTACGTTTTATTAATTTCAACGCACTTTCAAGGTCTGGAGGTAACCGAGTGATAACGCGAGAATGTGCGTCTGAGGTCCCAACCCAACACCATTATGACCAAGGTCTGTTATTTGGCGCGTCTCACGCCATTGCTCTAGACAATGCGCGCAATCTAGTGTGCAAGTCGTAAACTACCAGCTGCTCTCCTAACATTATCGTTTATGATGTTTGTTTCATTTACAAGCCAATTCACTTCACCGCCTCACTTGATGCGTGTGTTTAGTATATTGGACTGTATCGACTGTGGTTTCTTTTCAGTAAATGTAAACAGTTGAAATATAGTTTTTTGGATATTTTATTTGTAATAGTTAGCGAGTATTCATTGCTTGTAGATTCAGGGAAGTAATAATAAAACATTTTTTAAGTTCTAGAATTGCTTTTGCTTTAATTAATGTACAAGTCAAGATGATTGAATTAGGCCTAATCTTTAGAAAAATTACGCATTTTTAAATAAATATAATAATATTTGTTTGTAAAATACATTTAACAGCTAACTATAGTGGTGGTAAAATCATTTTAAAACCAATAATTAAAATAAATCCGATCAAGAAACTAAATAAATTCAAACAATGATGGGTTATATTTCTTTCATATAGAGGAAATACTATCACTATTATATAGCCTGATTGTTATTATTGAATTCAGTATTAAATATTTAAACTAAAATGACAAAATAAACTTAACCACTTAACCATCATTGCATGAGAAGCTAATACTTAAGTCTCTCAACAATCCTTTTCAAAAGTAAACTTCTTAAAATAAAACGACAACAACACTTCTTAACTGTACTTAAGGCTAAGCGGAATTAGTGGAGTGTTGATATGTCCATGGGTATTTTCACTCTGTTAAATAGGCCAAAACGTCCACGGTGGTCGCCAGAGCCTCGACGTGGTTGTCTTTGCCAGAAACAGTCAGCTTTTATCGTCTGATTTCATTCTAGAATGCGCCCGGCGCGCATTCATTGCACGAGACTCAATTGTACAAATATTGCAAAAGCTAAAAGTATTTTAATTGTTAAATTATAACAAATATATTATTTCAGTATAAACCTTGATATGTAACAGTGTACATTTCAACAAATTGCCTTTTAAAATAGTCTCGTTATTTGAAAAAAAACTTCAACATAATTTTAATTTAAAGATACAGTGAAATGTGTACATTCAGACTTCAAGGATCTTAAAAGTCAGCTGATTAAAGGTAATATCTGGTAATAGCTGATAAAGGTAGGTTATCTCAGCTGTTTTTTCAGTAAAACCATATTAAAAAAATGTTTACATAATTTGCAATTATATTGGATGCCTAGCTATATTTAACATCAATAATTATCTCTAAAAGTTTCTTAAAACACAATTGACAATTGGGAAGAAGACGGTCCATGCTATTGTAAGAAATCAATACAGGAGTTTGTGCCTCCGCTGAACCAGTGTGCATGTAAAAGCACCTCAAACCATCATGTTGTAACGTAGCTACATAGTCATTGTGCTGAATATTATCAGTGATAAATTATAATAAAATCTGATAGCTTATTATGTTTATACAGTAGATACAATAAACCATACTCAGTTCATATAATGCCAATGAATCATCTACGTCTACTTTGGATATTCAATGATCATAATGACATAACACCTAATAAAAGGTTGATTAGAATACTAGAATACGAACTAGTGAAAGCCTTATTGTGGAGGTAGAACGACCCATTACGATCATAGACTAACCAAAGTAGTATACACAAAAAGTATAGTGAATAAGATTACCTTGCTTGAGCTAAAACTGTATTATGTTCTTATTTGTTTTTGTGAAATAATAATCTCTACAAACCACAGCTTTCTCATACCACAGCTTTAGAGTATTGTCCTTGTATTCTATTTCTGTAAGTAGATCAAGTTACCGATTAGAGCCGGTTAACTAGACAGTTGCAGCAACATGACAGAGACAAAATACTCCAGACACGAGGTCTGTTAATGAGGTGTTGACGTCTTAGGTCTGTCTCACTGATCATGCCCGTTGATTGTTTAGTATCTCTTTCCAATTATAACAACTGTGACACACCATAATTACCACCAAATACACCATCTTCCACCACCACCACCACCATATACTATTAAAAACTCCATGAATAAATCAAATGTATAACAGCTAGTGGATCGGTCTATCGAAACAATCTTAAAGCAAGTACATGTAGAAAATAGTTCACATCTATGAAAAGTTGGATTTTTGAGCAGGCTACAATTACCATTAAGGGAGCCTGTTTATGGAAAACAAAGGTTAGGACGTGGCAGGTCAGTTAATTGACCTTTCGCTGGCTCAGCTATTGTTCTACCTTATTAGAGGTTTCAGAATGAAACTACTCATTCAGGCCCAATTGACATATGTCTCAAATATTTACATTGCTTATTTATTTCCCTTAAGTAGTATGCCCCTGAGAAATAATGTGTTATCCAAGAAGTTTACCAAATCAAAACAAGAAGTGGCCTATAACTGAATTCATTCCAAATGGATAGCCCAACACTGTAATGGAACAATTGATTCTTATGTCTCTAGACATGATAGGATTAGGATAACATCAAATTAGGTATAAGAGAGTTTTTTAATAAGGGAAATGCGTTCTCTATTTGGCCATAAAATTCTTTTATCGTGGCTTTTACCGGCCTCCTGTGGTGTTTTAGCTTTATGTGCACTTAAAATTGAGACATATTATTTCATAACTTGCAAGAGAGTGTTACTACATCGTACATATATCTGGATTCCATTTGTTCTACTAAATTAGTAAACTGTTAAATTCCTTATTCTAGTAGTTTGACTAAAACTGTACACAATATATTTGTAAACAGTTTTATAATTACCAAACGTCCATTTAAATGATAGATGTGCCTTATACTCGGTTTCAATTTCAAATGAAATATCTTTCATTTGTTCTTAATGAAAAGCTTATGTTTCAGTGTACTTTAAAAATACCAGTAGACCAAATCAAATTATAATTTAACTAAATACAATATGGAAAGTTGTCAGAACTAGTTATTTTATAATTCGGTATTATAATCAAAATACCGGTAATATTTGGAACTATATAGAATTAAATTGTTTTAGGGTTTAACGAAAAAATCAAAACAGCCCAATGTTTAACCCTTAAGCGTAACAAAAATTTGAGTTTACAATACAAACAAGCTAAAAATATAAAACCGTATTTTCAAGATAATACAGTTATTTTCATGGAATTTGAAATTCGTGCAGTTTGGTTATATTTCTAGATTATTTTTTATTTTGTTGATTTTTTTATTTTTAAGGTTAGTTTAACCCTATCCTCGGAGATAGTAGGCTTTCTACTACACAGAAAGTCTCCCAACTCTTGAGGGGAACCCCAGGGTGCCGTAGCCAAACTTTAACTACTCACGGATCTAATGAGGGAAGGTATTCCTTCTTTTCCTGGGCCAGCTATATATTTTTCTGAGCTATTCTTGCCTACCTCTACATTTCTTCCAACGATTTACAGAATTTACTCTTCTTTTTAATCTTTGACCAGCGTGCAATGAGGATTTCTGGGAGTATGCTTTTGGTGTTGTATGGACTAATATGAGCCCAGCACTGCCGATGGGGATCTTCGTGTGGCCTCAGAAGTCAGCCACATCGGTCCTTGGTCAAGGGTCATCCCACGCTGCGGTTATCCATGCTATGGAATATCGGGAGGCCAGAGACGCTTTGAATTGAGCCATCTGACAAAGCTAACAGAAGAAGTGGAAGTAAATCAGAAGGGAAGTATATCGCGACCCGTTGGGCTTCGTATACATGCTCGTCATGAGAAAGCTTGGAGCCCAAACTTGAGATGGACCCTGCGTCTATAGAAAGAATCGTCTACGCTCTCTGTCCTTTACACCCCATTAGGGTAGAGGAGATTAATGTGGCTAGCCTCTGTGATAGTTACCATATAGGTGTTGAGCGAAGCCGCCAGCGCTATGAGCAGGAGTTACAGCTCCCCCTGCCCATGTTGTCGTCACCCTTGACGTGAGGATCGCATTCAACTCTGCGCTCTTGAATGCATGTTCCAAGTGCCTGAGTATCTTCTTAGGATTCTTCGAAGCTATCTCAAACGTCGGAGGGCCTCCGACGTCACGCAATATTACAGCTGGTGCTGCTCAGGGCTCCATCATCGGGCTGGATCTGTGGATCGAAAAAACATCTCTTTCGATGGGATACTGAGACTGTCCCTTCCTGAAAACTCCTTCATCGTGGTTTACGCAGAGGGCATAGAGGCTTTCATCGTTGCTCGAGATGTGCAGCGTGGTCAGTGGAAGATGAATCAACTGATGAGAGTTGTTTCCACGTGGATGGAGAACCATGGTCTGAGCCTTGCAACTGAGAATACCGAGGTAGTCATTATGACGGGGTGCCGAATTCCGACATTGATCGACTCTCGTGTCAATTCAGGTTCAATCCGCTCGAAACTTGCTGTAAATTACTTATGGTTGCGGCTTGATAATGAACTAACCTCCAAGGAACAAATCTAGCTCGCTACCCAAATCACTACTAAACCAGGCTAAAAACTAAACAAATTAGTACATTGAATCATTAGTTTACGACTTCCAGAGAAAAGTTGAATTTTATATTGAACATTTCACACTACCTTATGTGCAGCTAGTGTTGTGGTAATACATAAAACGTCTGTGTATTATCTCTCATAAACCGCGCTAACATTACAAGGACAGAGAGCTGCAACAAAGTCTTGGTATCACTTTCATTGCCATAATCGATTAAAAGGATAGATGGGGAAGGGTGGGTTGGCTGCGTTGTAGGTTTTCACTATGTGGTGACACCTTCACCCCAATACATTATCTAACTTATTATTCTAATACATTTTTTCTGTGTAAAATATACTCTTTTTTACGTTTTTCGAGAATAATTTTAATCAATAATTACAATGTAAGGGACAAATAGTAAATTACAGTAGTATAGCTAACTTTTCTGACAGGGTTCAAAATTCAAGTAAATTCCCAACCCCTTAAACTTCTGTACATGACATTACAGAAAAAAATAAAATAAGTAATGTTGTATATCAATTGTACCTACAGATGAAATATGTTTTTTACCAATCGTTTTGTGGGGAAAGTGCAAACATATCATACGATTATTTAATCATTTAGGTAGTATATACTCGGTAAAACAAGACTAATACCTGATAAATCAAAACAGATTTTCCTTTGATAAAATAAGAACTATATTTTTAAATGTGACTATTAGATAAAAATGTAAGTAAACGTTTCACCTCTTCCTTTTGTCTCTAGATAATTAGATTCATTTGCCATTAGTTTTGAGTAACAATAACTATTTTAATTTCATTGGTCAATTCTTACACTTGGTCTGTGTGTAACGGATATTTAAATTCGGCTGTAACCTTTTTTTATTGTATATAGAGAAATTTGTGTATCCTAAGTGAACTTAGGAGGTAAAAAGTGAGATAAAAATCACAAAAACAAGCGTTCCTAGGAATTGTTTTAACATTAACTATTATATTATAGTTATTTATACATATATACAAAACGAGTTTTTCATTGGATATAGCTTTAGAAAAAGCATATTGACGTAGCGGAAGCCAAAACCACAAAGGGGTAGAAAGGATTCACAGGGTAGTTAGAGGGGATCGATGTGTAAGCGGGCTCAGATAAACCCTCGAGGGCACTCGTGCGGCCGTCACCAAGGGGTTGCGTGAGGGGTGTAAAAATAACATCTATAAAACTAATGGGTTTTACCTTACCAAAAAATATTAATCTTATTTGTATATTCCCTATTAATATATTTATATTTTAGTTCACGTTCAGAAGGTAATTCATATTCATATAAGATACTTTACCTAGTGTGTATTCAATGGTGAAAACTGGTGAAGAGTGATTATAATGACTCAACGAACATGTTGTCATTTTTATCTTTGGTAGTAATCCATACAAACCGGTTTATTTACCAAAATCATAAATATTTTGCTAAATGTATACAACAGATATTTTTTCATTACTTTTAATGGAAATAGCGACCTACCAAGATAGCCATTCAAGTCAAGTATGAGTGTGAAATGAGTGTGAGGTAATTGCGGCGCAATCGAGCACTCTGGGTATTGGATAAGGCTGACACGTTCCTAGACAATACTGTAAATCTATATACTAATAGCCAATTATATTTAAGGTAACTTAAGTTTAACGTGCCATTCAAACCAAAATTTGAACTCTGCACTCGGAATTTGTCTAATTATGAGGATTGTCTTCGCAAATGGTCAATATTGCGGGCGATATTCCACACAAGAGAATATTACATCCACCAGCCATCGTTTATAGCTACAATTCATGACCTCCAAACAGCTAAATTACAAGCACCTCTCCGTCCCAGTTTAATTCTTGCCAAATTTTATTTGAATTATTTTCAGGTTCAAATCAGCTGCCTTTATATAATCAGTCAGGATCCATGTCCTCTGAACCACACATAGCCAGTTACAGCCAAATAAAATGCGAAATAATGATAAATGAGATTTATATCATCTATCAAATCTCATTTACTTCACATATCCAGCTGAATAAATAAATTAATAAAAAATCTGGATTTTATTTAAACTTTATTTTAACTGAAATGTTTATTTTCCGTATCCTACCAATTTTGACATGGAAATGTCTTAGTTTTTGGGGGTGAGGTTCAATTTGCGCGACTAACATTTGAAACAGTGACGCCATTAGGTTAGTGAGTTTGGTTATAAGAACTGCTGAATAGGTGAACTGAAAACATTCCCCTTAGACATATCCATGATCTAACCTATTTCCCACAGGGACGTAAATACAAACATTTTTCCCATAACGAAAAGGTGCATGTTTCAATGGAATAGATCACCATCTGCCCATGTATCAGTTTTTACCTTAAGATTGATGATTAATAAGTAATTTGTACTTCTTTAATTGCATACAAGTTTTGTATGCATCGCTGACCACTAAATACAAAACTGCATTTGCAGCTTTTATATTTTTCAGTAATTAAATCCTTCACAGTGGTATTTTATAAATACCACTGTGAAGATTTATCTTTTCAAATGGTAGGTTACTCGTCCATGTTATAACTGACATAATAGTGTGAACAATGTAGGTACAATAGTGAAAACATTTAAAGTTTATAGGTTTGGTTAAGAATTATTTAAATGAATTTAATAATTTTGTACTCAACAGTTTTGTAGCATATGCAGGTCAGAAAGTCACTTTACAGGGTATATTTTTCGTAGGCATAATAGTGCACTTGTATACATAAATACAAGTAAATAAATTTGTAAAGTAAAAATAAAAAAGAAATATAAAATTGTAAAATAAATTTGGTTAACCTATGTATTTCAAATTCAAAGATACAGACATAAAAATACAGGATTGGATATGATGGAAAGCAATCATATCCAACCGAACTAATTATGAAGCAATTGTTCTAAACAGGTTCAAAATCAATTAAACTTTACAAAGTCAAACGGCTGCTTTATTTTCCTTGGGGTTTTCGTGGAAACCGTTTCACAATCGGGGTGATATAAAGACCGTCAAACCCGTCTTATACGGCGCCTGGCTGGCTTCGGGCGGAGTTCATTTCCCCTGCATTATTCAAAGGATAAATATACGATAGCGAACCAAGCATACGTGCAGGTAATAATTTATGAAAAAATATATTTATTTAAATTTTAGGAAACTTTAATTAGAAAACCACGAGCAATTGTACAGTGATTTCAAATTTTAATAAAAACAAATAGAATAAAACTAAATTGATTTTTGTTTTTATCTGTGAATAATAAATACTGGAAACCGTTCATATTTTAGTTTACACAATACAGTCACAAAAATGGTGATGAAAGAAGAAAATTTGAAGATTTAGTGTTAATAGTACGATAATTTTCATCGATAAATGACCATCCATGTAACAATAATGATTACAGTATATGTATACATTGTGGTCTTACCAATGTAACTCTGATTAACTAAGTGCACTGGACCGTGAATTGATACATGTAATAATTATAAACAATAGTGATGATTACAGTGGATATGTTGATACATTGTGGTCTCTCGGCCTCCACCAACCTGTCACTAACTCTGATTAACTATCCCCTAGTGCACTGGACCGTGAATTGATACATGTATAACTCATGGATGGAACAATAGTGATGATTACAGTGGATATGTTGATACATTGTGGTCTCTCGGCCTCCACCAACCTGTCACTAACTCTGATTAACTATCCCCTAGTGCACTGGACCGTGAATTGATACATGTATAGCTTATGGATGGAACAATAGTGATGATTACAGTGGATATGTTGATACATTGTGGTCTCTCGGCCTCCACCAACCTGTCACTAACTCTGATTAACTATCCCCTAGTGCACTGGACCGTGAATTGATACATGTATAACTCATGGATGGAACAATAGTGATGATTACAGTGGATATGTTGATACATTGTGGTCAGTCTCTCGGCCTCCACCAACCTGTCACTAACTCTGATTAACTATCCCCTAGTGCACTGGACCGTGAATTGATACATGTAGGCCTATAACTTATGGATGGAACAATAGTGATGATTACAGTGGATATGTTGATACATTGTGGTCAGTCTCTCGGCCTCCACCAACCTGTCACTAACTCTGATTAACTATCCCCTAGTGCACTGGACCGTGAATTGATACATGTATAACTTATGGATGGAACAATAGTGATGATTACAGTGGATATGTTGATACATTGTGGTCAGTCTCTCGGCCTCCACCAACCTGTCACTAACTCTGATTAACTATCCCCTAGTGCACTGGACCGTGAATTGATACATGAGCATCGCTTAGTATTCTTCCGTTTATCTTCTTTGTGGAATAAAAGAATATACAGTATTTTACCCGAAACATCCCTTACTTTTATAATATAAAATTAATATATACCGAGTAAAATGTTCCTAATATGGTTTCAATATGATGGTTTGTACTAGTCAACGATTATTTCAAATACTACTTCATTGTTTAATAGAGCTTTCATTTTGGATAAATCTCTCACAACGTACATTTTTTTAATATACTGAAATTCACAAGATCAGTGGCAGTCTACAGAAACAATCGATGGCTACAATAAGCTGCAACTAATTGAAGTAATCAATCCCTAAGTGATTTATTTACATCGGGTCTTAAAGGCAAATTAAAACTTGAGCTAGCCTAGATGAATAGTCTAATTGGGTTTTATTGATGATTACCGTGGTTATATTATGTATTATGAACGATATGCGTATTATGTCGTATGGGTATGTTGCATACTATGTGTTTATGTTATTTTGAATCAAATTGAGGTTTTTTTTATATATCAGTGACAAAAAATTGAAAGTAATTTAATCTTTATACATTAAAGAAAAAGTATGTACCTATATATGTTTGTTTGTATGTATATTTCCTTTAGTCTCAGTGGCTCGCACTCCACATTACAACTGTAGGTCACTTAGATATGCCATTGACTGTAAATACTGGCTATTAATAACAGTTTTGTCTAAGGATCATGTCTGTCTTAGTCAGTAACAAGACGAGATCGCACCACAATCATCTTACACTCATTCCTCATTCATACTTGGCTTAAAATAGCTACCTGTGTAGGTAGCCATTTCTAACTAACTATCTTTAGTATCACTCAACAGATTTTAATGACATTTTCAGGCAATAAGAAGCATGATTTGAGGACGGCTTCTTGGTATAAATCCGTCTAAACGTCTCTTAAGCAGAGGGCATGCCAGGGTGCAGTGGCAGGTTTTAGAAATTGATTGTTTACAAAATTAACAGCTGTGATTAAATATTATAAAGTTTCCTTGAACTGTCATATTTTTAACATAAACAACACAATGTAAAATATGTATTGTACTGTTAGTAGTGCTACTATAAAAGATTTGGGCTACTAGAATGGGATTGAAATGAATATACCAAAGTGATCTGACCCAGTGGGCATAAAACGGTGCCAGGTTTAGTGTTCACAAAATTAACAGCTGTGTTTAATACAGTAGCTGTATTTATCTAAAAACCTCACTATCGTACATTAACGTACTCTGGATATCCATAGTAATTATGTATAAAAAAGATAAATATTTTTTAGGTATTTATTGTATATGTATACCTATATATTTTTCCTTATCGATCTAGAAGATTATCTTAAAACACTTTATAAACTTTATGTTGATATAACTGCTTGATAATGAATATACCTTTTTTACATAAGCTTATCATCGCTTCTTTATGTATTATACTAATATTAGGCATTAATAGACGATTTTGAAATGGCTATAGTATTTCATTTTTAGTGAGAAATCAAATATATGTTGTTAGTTGTATGCTTAATGAAAATTATCTTCAATAATGAAACTATTATTAGAGTCAGACGAATTATTTAGACACTTATTCTTTTAAAGAATATTAAATTGTAAAAGCAATGTTCGTGTTATTTTATGATTGGACAAAGCAAAACCTAAAGGAAATTAAATGTGAAGTTATTATGGTTATTTAATTTGTTCTTTTTTAAACTAGAAATAGCCATATAAGTTTCAGTCACCTATGGTATATTTGTAAATCTTAAATATTATCTTAAAAATATTGTAAATGTTTTTCAACTGTGTAAAAATTTGTTTTGACAAAAAACAATGATTTTGTTAAAATTTTTAAAAGTAAAATATAAATACTTTGTGGATGAATTTCAACTTATAATAAACTGTCATTGTCGGCATAAAATACCTACCTGGGTGGGTAACCATTTCAAAAGGTAATCTATATATTTATTGGACGTTTTTAATTAATGGATTTAATTTGAAACATTATTATATTGATATAATAAAGGCAGAACGTCGTTTGGACGAATCATTAAACACGGGATTCCGCAGGTATGCAAACTCAACCCAGAGTATTCGGGGGTAATGTAATGCTCAACACCTATTGTCGACTGGTGCCTGAATGATGGGAGACCATTTGTATTCCCAGTCTGCACACGACTGGGCATTATCCAGATGTCCTGGACGGTATCAAGTTGAGAAAAGATCTGTTTGAAATCGTCTGATCTAGAAATACACAAGCGTTTTTAATAGTGTAAATATATGTTTCATTTTTCGTCAAAGGAAATAAATCAATAGTTATACCATAACCATATTAAATTGATATCCCATTTGATATTTAAGTTAATTATTCCAAACTACTGTTATGAATTTATTTTATAAAAAGAAGGCTCCGCATCATAAAACAGAAGACTTACAATATATAAATAAAAAAACACAATTAAAATCCCCAAATATATTTTATATAAAATTATTGTTTTTGTATTCAAAATCACCTAAATTGTAACTATTTTACAGTTTAGATCTTATATTTATTGTAACAGATTATCTAAAAATATTTGAATGTTATTTTATAGAATTTGTTTTCAATTATAAAAATATTATATTAAATTAAATGTATATTCTTTGTAACAAAAACAAAGGTAAAATTTTGTAAATAAAATTTAATTTATATTATTTTTTTAATTATATATGAAGAATAAATTGCAGAAATCGTAAATGGACGAGACAAAATTTGTAATTTTTATATGTCATTGTAACCAACATAAGAGAATGTTTTTTTTTGTAAAAATATTGCGTTTTTCACTGTGAAACTATTTTATTTTTAATGATGTTATAAAACATAACAAGTTAAAATCTCTATTAACGTTTATTAAAAATACAAAGCGTTTTTTGTGGGGTAATGTTTCACGTCAAAGGAAAAAATAACCATCCATATTAATGATAATAAGATATTTATATTTATAATTTTATCCAATACAATTTATTTATATGCTTATTATAAAAAAAAAAAACATTTATAAATAAAAACACAATTAAAATCAAATTATTTTATAAAAATTATTTTGTATTCAAAAACTAAATTTTAGTTTAATCTTATTTTTATTAGACAGAATGTAAAAACGTATATTATATTATATTATTATCTTATCCTGAGTACCTGAGTTGCTTTGTTTTTAATTATTGATTAGCAATATCTCAGCTAAACCAATAAAAAAACACTAGAACAGTCTACAAGTAAGTATCCAGTGAACCTTAAATTCGTCACTGTGTAATTTGAATGCCCTTTTTCGTCATTCTGATACGAAAACGACTGTTATTAATACATGATTAATGTATCGAAAGGGAAAGAGTCGGCTAATGGTTTATCTATTATTCGTTATTACAAATTGAAACAAGTTCGTGTCGATGGTACATTATCTAAAATATCGAAAGTGATAATAATTGTATGTTATTAGTATTGACAGAGAATCAGCTGATGGTTTACTATTTACAAATAAGATGGAAGCAACTCTGTTGTCTAGGAAATATATTGGTTTGCACAGTAGTTAGCTCATTGTTTTATGCAGTTAGACGAAATATATAGTTTATAGCTCGGGTCTAAAGTGTGTTTTCGTTTCATGCTCAAACTACCATGAATTAGTACGAAAAACATAAATTTCGACAGTGGTGACTTTAAATTGTCGCTGTCTCTCTACAGCGAGGTGCAGTTTTGGTGTTAATAACATAAGCTGGCCCGAAGCCAGAGGTGATCGTCTCTGGTTTTGAACCAACGTCCAACTTACTTCAACAGTTCAGTTAATATTGTATTGTCATCCCCAATGAGGTATTTCCTATAAGTAATCCATGGGCTACCAGTATTTAATAGGTTAAAATAATGTAGGCGGAACTCATAGAAATGAGGGAAATAGAGGATTATCAACCAAATTCGTAAATAAATTTTAAATGACAACACGCGGAATTAAACTTCGTCAGTGCTAATTTTTTAAAATACTAACTTTTCCAACAGGTCAAAGTAAATACAGGATAAAAATTTAAAGGTGGATTAGATTTAAAAATTGTGAAATATTTCATCAAACGTTAATTTGTACAAAACTATAGTTTAATTAGTTTTTATGTTAAGATTAATGTTTGTATAGAATATTTTTATTAATATTAATGTCATTAAATGGAAACTACATCACGAAATTGTTTCCTTTGGAAAAGTACCATCGTTAACCACAGTAAAAGTATCTGTGAATGCTAATATTTTTAGTATGGTATCCTATATATTTGGCCAAAGTACAAAATTGATCTTCGGCTGAGAGAACGGGAGGCTATTTGCTGAGGTGGAAAACTGCATTGCCAGTTGGAATAAAATGGACCATCATTTTCTTCCTACAATTTATCTCCAATCCTTCGACACTAAAAATATAACGAATACCCTTCTATGTTAAAAGCTTTGGCTATGATCGAACATGATTGAGTTTTGTAAGTGCATTAGTCTCCCTAAGTTTAAAATGGAAATGTATTATTTTGTAAAGTCATGTTTTACAATCGCTGACGCTCTTTATTAAACATCCTAAGAGTTATTTCCGGTCTATTGGTTCTATGGTTCGCTATAGAAAGCCTGTTATGGTACGTGTAATGAAGATGGTTTGTGGGTAATAGTGGCTGCCTTGGGATGTTCTACGTTGTTCCATAAATCATAGATATACAAATAGTCAACGGTAAAAAAGTATATAAATTTTCGTAACTTTTTATGAAATTTATAGGATGGGATTTTAAAGGTTTAAATCTGTGTAGTAAAATATGTAAAAGTAGTAAAAAATTTTAATGGAAAATTGGCAGACATGCGGAGAAAACACTTTGTAAAAATGTAGAAATGTATTGAACATGAAACAACAATGAATTTATGAGCTAAAGTGATTTTATTGGCTTGAGTAGGCCTACACTTTTTTATTCGGAAAAAACGTGCTTATCATTCGTGCAACAGAAAAAACGTGTTAAGTCAGACAAATAAGGGGATGTTAGCTATCTGAATTAACAAGCTCTTTCCACTTTGTTAAAATCTTATGTTTTATTTAAGAATGGATTGTCCTAATATAAAATACGATATGACAGGAAAAAACAACAAATCAGCTGTCTGTTTAGAGAGAACAATAGTACCCCACAATAGCTAGAAAGCAGCACACCAAAACCAAAAAAGTGACTAAACACATTTTTTCTGTTGACTCTTCATATGGTTCTTTTTATGTATGATTATTTATAGTGGCATTTTTAAGGAGCCAAGTACTATTGATTTATTACAAACGATTTTCTTGTCTAAACCTAAATGACGTACGAATATTTCAACACGTTTCCTCTTTAAAAACACTAGCCACTAATCTTACGATA